>JAWNOS010000596.1:0-617500 GCA_035045845.1 Drosophila buzzatii | reverse complement strand
TTTCGCGCTTTTGGCCACAAGACTCTTGGCTCTTGGGCACTTTGCTTCTCTTGAGTCCAACACACACACACGTAGGCACGCACACTTGCATCTTTGGCAAGATGGCGTCGGGGTAACCGGTTTAAAAGACTTCGCTTCTTGTTATACACACTCTAAAGATCTTTCATGTAGAGATTTGCTCGCTCTCTGCGCTTCGCGCTGCACGTGCCCCTCTCAAACTCCGTTTCAGTATTTTTTCGAACATAAACTTAGTGCGGACACACAACCAAGAAAAGGCCGAAAGGCATATTCTATCATATACACATTTCTCAGTCATAATCATAAACATTTTAAGTCTAATGCATTATTCTATTCATGTTGTTGCAGGTCTTGTGGCATTTGGATGCGTTTAGACGCTCGTTTCGCAGTCTCAATCAACACGTTTGCGGCGGCCAAGATTGCATATTCTGTGCCCTGAAGGTAAGTGTCACGGCTAAGCAAGGCAATTATTTTTCGATAATACAATTTAGTTCGGACACGAACCGGCCATTCATATATTTTTATTTACTTCACGGGCATTGCAAATGGTTTAAGTTTATTTATCGTTCATTTATATATAAATATTTAATTTTCAGCTTGTAATCATTTTTGCTCTTATGTATATATCTTTATATTTTTATAATATTTTATCATTTACAGCGTGTTAATGGCACATAATTTGAGTTGTAAATTTTCCGTTGCATACTTTTAGCTGCTCAACAAATTTCCCCTTGCTGCAAATTGTGTTGCCTGCTTTTGCGCGTGTCGCTTTAATGAAGTCAATAGAGCAATTTACGCAGTTAGGGTCGGTCAGGTAACGCAGGTCAGTCTTCGGCTTCTGCCGTCTGGGTTTCCTGCACATTTTAATTGCCTCAACAGTTGCCAAATCATTTTCTCACACAGACTACGTCTGGCACTCTGTCAGCATCTTTTCAAGTGCGTATTTTCCATTTTCATTGCATGAAAATTCCCACAAACTGATTGTTGGAGTTGTTGGAGAATCCCGCTGCATCTGCTATCGATGCTGTCTTTTTCTTTTGTTAGTTTTCGAGTTTTTCCCGTTGTTGTGTGACAAATCAAAGATCTGCCACCTTTTGAGCCCTGATCTCTCTCCTTGCCTACCTGCCTGTCAGGCTGGCCCAGCTGTTGCCCGCGCCTTTGTCTCCCTTACTCTCCCTCGCTCCTGTCACTGCTCCTGCTACTGGCACGCCCCTTTTTAATAGCCCTCTACATATGTTATCCTTGCGTGCAGAGCAGAGCTTGCCTGCATTTAGCCGCTGCTCAGTTTCCCACTCAATTATGCAAATTGTGACGCCCACGCGGCGCGTTCGTTGCTTCAGTCTTTCGTTGTGGCACGACATGCAAAGAAGTCAAGTCAGAAGTCAATAAACTGTGTGCTGCGCTGCTCCTTCTCCTGCGCCAGCTCAGAATCAGAATCAAAACTAGCAGCAGCAGCAGCAGCAGCAGCAGTTGAGCCAGGTTTTCAGAAAGGTCTGGAAAAGCGTCTAACAATGGCCCCAGCCTGACGGAGCGGCACGAAGGCCTGCCTGAGTGCTCGACTGCTCGACTGCTCGACTGCCTGGCTTCATTTTGGCCAGCAGTCGCAGCTTCTTCTTTCAGCTCTTCTCATCGGCTTCTGCTTCTGCTTCTTCATCTTCTCCTTCTTCTTCTTCTTCTTCTTTGACGTATTTGGCCCGCGGGCAACAGGCAGCTCGCTGCGGAAAACTCAGCGCCTTTTGGTTATGACGCGACTGTACCTCACTCTTGTTAGGCTACTGTTGTTGTTGTTGTTGTTGTATGCTCGCACAGGGTGTTTCATGCTGAACAATTCCTGTTCTCGCTCTCTCTCTCTCTCCCGCTCTCTCAGTTTGTTTGATGACGTCGCTGTGTTTGCTTTGACTGAAGTGGAAAGTGTTCCATGTCTTGGCCGTACTCGTCCCCCTGCTCTCTCTCTCTCTCTCTCGCTGTTTGTTTTGACTGCCTTTCTTAACCATTTTGAGCCCCGCTCGCCGGCTGTCATAGCATAGCGCCTGGTCTTTTCTCAAACGAGAAACCCCTTCTTGTTGCTGCTTCTTCTTCTGCATTAATTATGTTTTTTTCTTGTCTCTGTTCTCCTGGCTTTTCCACTTGTCGCTGGTAAATTAATTTGCCCTCCCACTCGCTGCCTCTCTCTCTCTCTCTCTCTCTCTCTCTCCACTGCCACCCTTCATTTCCCTCTCCATTTCCATTTCCATTTGCATTTCCATTTGCCAGTTCTCGGCGCTGAGTTTCCCGGTTCCTAGTTTTAATTATGAACAAGTTGACTCAGACAATGTCTAGAAGACGTTAACCCTGTGAGAAACTCCCACGACTAACCCCAAAACAATTCACTTTGCAGATCTCGATCTAAAGCTCTATATATGTATATATATGTGGATGTTTGTATGTGACTCTATTTATAGCATGTGTGCTTGGTTCCATACCCATTGAAAAGAGTATGGAGAAGGTGTATATAGGCAGTGACCAAAAACCATCAACAGGGGAGATTTATCTGTTTCTCTTGAAGATACTAGAGAAGATTCTAAGTAGATCTTATAGCTAATGGCCAACTAGGCTTATAGCAAAGTCTTTTACCAGCTTTAGGGCATCTGCTCGTCGATCATTTTCTAGCTTCATGGCCTGTTGGTCACTTCACCTCCTACGGTCCCTCTCTCTCTCTCTCTCTCCCCTCTTTAGCTGAAAAATGTTCTTGTCAAGTCTTTAACTGAAATTTTCAACGCTTCAATGCGCAATTCGCACAACAAATCTGAGCTACAGTCGCGCCTCCTACTCGAAGGACAAACTCATTACAAAGGCGCGACATGAACTGATCGCAGAGACAAAGAAAATGAGAGAAAGAGAGAGAGAGAGAGATGGGTAGAATAGAGAATAAAGTCAATGACTCTTAAGCTGCGGTTGTGCCCATTTGATAAGGCTGTTCTGTTTACCTGTTAAACATCTAATCTCGACTGCATATCAAATCCGAATGCAAACAGCGCTCGCATCAAGCAACTCCGAGTGCGATTTGGGTCTCTGCGATTCGTTTCGTTTGCCTTCAGCTGAATCATAAAACCCAAATTAACATGAACAATTCACGAGGCGTCCAACACAGACTGAGCGAGAGAGAGGGCGGGAGAGATGAGCAGATAGACAGACATCATTATCAAGTGAGCAACATGATCATAAAGCTATTTTGGCGGCAGCCTCGTGCTTGCTGTATAGATAGAGAGACGGACAGGCAGAGTAGTAGATATCTGCATTGAGTTGAATGATCATTGAGTTCACTCCGATCATTAAGCTGATCCTTAGCAACTATTAACCTGTGACAACCTGCCTAGACAGACAGCCACAGTGATCATCATTGATGCATAGACAGATAGTCCGACAGTCATATTTATACTAATGCATCTATGCTAATGATCCTTGTGATCATTGAGCTCGCAGTGATCATTAGCTAGAGCATCCTGTGATTCATCAGGAGCAATCCCAATGATCATTATGAAGGTTGTAAAGAGCTAGTATGATTCACAGAGATCACACACTGACTATTTTATCATCATGATGGCATCGCGCTCAGCAATGATCATGTTCGATCAACATGATCATCCTGCTGGATTCCTGTGATTCACAGACAGCCAGGCAGTCGGGCATGATCAGCATGATCAGCATGATCAGCATGATCACTGTGATCATTATTGTGTTTATTTACAGCAGGAGCAACTTTCAACTTTCGTTCGCTTTCGGCAGCTGTGATTCATCTGGCGCGCTGCTCGCCTATCGGACATGCATCAGCCATATATGTAGCAGATCTATGCACACATGTACATATGCTATATATGTAGTGTATTTAATTCATATCGTATCATTCGTTGCTCGCCTTTAGTTGTATTAATTGTAAGACGTGTTAAGCGAAGGTTTCTCGCTGGCAAAGAGTTGGCTAAGAGTTTGGCTTATCGCGCGTTGTTCGTGAAATTTTTAACATTTTTTCGGGTTGCAGCGCTTTCGATTGATCACACACACATATATATGCTGAAATATATGCTTGTGACTTATATATACGCCCACGCTTCAAGCTGAAATATGAACTTGAGTCAAGTTTTGTGTGTTGGGTTTTTTTTCTTGCTGTGCAAAATCGCGATGATAGCTAATTAGCATTGTCATTGTCTTTGCTTTTTATTGTCATCGTGATTATCATTAGCGTTTAAATTATGCTCATCAGCTGCTTAGCTATTAGCAAAGGCTTGAAGTCTTTGACTCGCTGGCAACAATAGCAATAGCAACAATAGCATTATCATTGCTATCGTAGTCATTGTTTGTATTTTATCATTTGTTATGATTCACTTTCTATTAATAGTTTTTGTCTTTATCAACTCTATCGCTCATTGTTCATTGTCATGCTCATTATTCATTGCTCATTTTCATTAAGAGCATCATTATCATTGTTATCGTTATCATCATGATCATGCTGACTCTGATCATTAGCCTTAGCTTGATCCATTGTTACGCAATCGTTCAGATCTGTGCTCTACCAGGTTCACCTGAACCAGTTTGCTTTTGATATGAGCTGGCTCATTAATCAATATCATAGACTGATGTCTGATGCCTGGCTACTCATTAGTCGCAGTAGCTACAGATTGCTGGCCTAATGCGCTCCACCCTCAGCTGAGAACAGTCTGAGCTTCGGCTGCTCTGTTGCGAGGTCTCTGTCGATGCTTTTGGTCCATTTTCTGGCCAATCAATCAAGTCATGGGCCCAACTGTGACTCATCGCGGGCCTGCAGCTGTGCAGCGAGTGGGGAAATGTGCTAAGCGATGCTGCAGCAGCAAACAGCCAACAAACAGCCAAGAGACAACAACAATGCATTCGATTTATGTTTCTGTGTCTGTGGGCTTTGAGTCATGGGCCAGGCCAGGCCACGGCAGGCCGAGACGAGATAAAAACCGCTAACAAAAAAGCGCATAAAACGAAGATGCTTTTTAAATAATGTAAATATGCAGAGCGAGTAAGAGAGAGAGTGTGAGAGAGAGAGAGAGAGAGAGGGGGACAGAGGCCGAAACAGAGGGCAACCAAAAACGTGCAACATGAACGTGCTGTGGCTTACTTTTCACCTACAGCAACAACAACAACGACGACAGTCAACAGCAACTTAGTCAAGTTATCTTTTCATTTGGCTGTTGTTGCTTTCTGGGTCGCAAAGAGTTTTATTTGGATGCTGCGGCCCTTCTTCGAGCGGCACATGAAGCAGCCAAAGGCTTAGCGCGCGTTTTGTGCGCGTTTTGTGCGCGTTTCGCTAGCGACAATTGCAGCGCTGTTTAGCTCTGCTGCTATGGCATTTATCAAATGTCTTTTAATTGCTTTAGCTTAAGTGTGGGAGTCGAGCCCTGAGCCGTGAGCCGTGAGCATGTGTCACTGGACCATGCAGACGACGTTGGCGGCATTTCCGTTTTCTATACTCGATGATGACCATGGCCAAGAGAGTGAAGATCGAACGCGCTGAAATCGCTGCTCTAATGCCAATTAAGGTGAGAATTTATTTATTTTTTTGCTAAGACGACTGCCACGCCCACTGCCAAACTGGTTGTGGCCCTTTTAAGAGTGTGGTTGGAGAGCCGCAGCAGCAACGTTTTGCGCCATTTCCATTTGTCATTTGTCAAAGGCAAATCTGTGTATGCACAGGGTGTTTCATGCTAAATGGAAGAGAACAAGTGAACGAGAGCGAGAGCGAGAGAGAGAGCGCGCGCGCAACTTGTTTACCTGCGCGAGCACGTTTACCTGTTTGCCTGCCTGCCTGGCCTGGCATGGCCTGGCCTACTGCAAACGCAACACGCAAAACTCCCCCGAAATTCGAATTCGAACTCGAGCTGGTGCTGGTGCTCGAGTGTGAGAGAGAGAGGAGAAGTTGCCTGTTGATATAACAGAAGTTCTTGTCTGCAGCGCATAAACCGGTTTCCAGTCAATGCGCTGCCCTCCCCCTCCTCCACCTCCTCTCTCGCTCACTCGCTCGCTCGCTTGCTCTCTTTCGAATTGAGCGAGCGCGCAGAGTGCGCGCGCTTTGAGTGGCTTGGAAACGAAACGAGTTTCAGTTGCTGGCCAATTTTAGTTGAGTGCGGACGCACGCAGCGCGCAGTTCGAAACTCGAAAAACGTCGATCGCGCATCAAAACGGGAAATTTAACTGAGAAAAAAACACGCACACACACACACACACACGCATATAAAAGCAATAAAACGCGCGCGCGTAAATCAAAAATTACCTTTGATTTTTTCGTATTTTTTAAAGTGAACAAGAAAAAGTTGCATAAAACAACAACAACAGCAAGAGAAGTTGTTAGCACTTGAAATAGATATATATCTATATCTGTATACATATATATGTATACATAAAATATTGGAATACGCAGAAGTTCGAAAATGTCAGCGTAAGTCAAGCAAAGATTTGTTTAATGCTTTTTTCCCCCTCTGTGCGCTGCGCTTCAAAAGGTTTGCCAAAAATGAAGCTGAGATCAGAGCTCAGAGCTGAGCTCGAGGCTTCTTCACCTGAAATTCCAGTTGAGTTTTTTGCTTTTTTTGTTTTGTCAAATAGTCATCCGGTAGGGGGAGGGGTAGAGGCAGCAGCAGCAGCATCAGCTATAGGTGTCTTCTTGGCCTTTTGTCTCTCAGATACAATCAATAGTTTGGCTTGAAGCTCCGCTAGGTGAGATTTGAATGTTTTGTTGTCTTGGCCTTTTCATATGATATGATATGTAAATGAATATCTATATCTATCTGGCTATTTAGTGGCTAGCCTTCGATTGGGACTCTAGTCTTCTTCTTCTACTGCTTCTTCTTCGTGCTGCTTCTGTTGCTTGCTGCTGAACCAGTCTTCTATACGCTTCTCATGGCTGGGCTTTAATGCCTTTCCCTAGGGAAAACTCAGTCAGGCAGTTAGCACGCAAAGCAAATTTGCATTGCAAAAAAATAAAGACACACAACAGCAACAACAACAGCAACAAGGTGGACAGACCTGGTGGGCGTGGCGAACTGGCCACTCGTTGGGGCAGTAACAAAAGACTGAAGCAACGAACGCGATTCGACAGGCCAACAGGATTTATGAGACTTTGGAGTTTTCAGATCTTGAATGCGTATAAGTAATATGGCATCCATAATTCGATAGGCTTCTTGGCAAGGATCTATAGCTTGTCCCACGATTTCTTTGCTTCTTGAGATGTCTACAAGTTAGCTAATGTTAGATATTATGCAGCAGCTCTAATCTCGCTACACCTGTCTCTTTCCCAGCTCTCTGTCTGCTTGCTTCCACTGGTTAGCAGTTGCAGTCGAATTCGTTTCTTGTTCAACAACTTTTCTTGCTCAGTGTTAATATTATGAATAGTAGTTAAGCGCCTGCAGTTGCATATTAATGGCTGCCACGCCCCGTGCCCTCGGGCCAGCGCCTGCCTGCCTCCCACGCATGCTTAAACAGCAAAATGTCAAGAAATTGAAGAATTTATGTTCAATTTCTTCGCCTCAAATGAAGTTCTTGACGCATGTTAAGCATATGTAAATCGTGTTGTTGTTGTTGCGGCCTACAGTTCGACAGCACTTGGATCCACTTGTAGCCACTTGCCACAACAACAGCCACAGCCACAGCCACAGCCGCAGTCTCAACCACAGCAATAGCCGGCGGCACACTTGGCATTTGGCTCACGTGCCGCCAACAAGTTCTTTGCTTTTGCCTTCTTCGTCTTTTTTTTTGTTCACTGCGGACTGGGAAATTCTCAGCGAAGCTTTAGCTGTCTATTCAGACTAGGCAGCACAGGGCGAGAAAGCGTGTGTTGAGCGCCCAGCTTGATAAAGGCAAAGCAGGTGGCAGGCAGCTGGGCGGCAGGTGGGCGGCAGCTGCAGTTGCGATTGCTTTTTTTTTTGACGTTTGCGATTAGCTCGAGTTATCGCACGCTTTGGCAGTGAACTAGAAGAAGCACAAGTTAAAGTAAAAGAGCTAGAAGAATAAGAAGACGTAGAAGAAGTTGAAGTAGAAGCAGCAATAATAACAAAGAGCAAAGCATTAGCGTGTCTTTTCTTTATTTAATATACCCTGTCAACTATATTGAAAGGGGTATATGGCATTTGATCGATCGTGTATGTATGTAGAGCGAGAGCGACAGATAATTATAATATAATTGAGCTCTGCTCAGTCTTCATGAAGATCGTCCATGCCAGTGGGCAAGCCAGCTCATAGATAATTGGGCAAAGTCTGTGCATAAACTGAACACTAGATGGCGCTGTGTGTTACCTTAGCAACCCTAGTTCTAATTTGAATGTAGCACAGCTACATGTGATTGCTGGGTATTGGCTAGTCAATCAAGCCAACTTAATGCTGTTGCTTTTGTTATTGCGGAAGCAAAATGGCCAACAGCAGCAGCAGCAGCAGCAGTCGAGACACCCGCAGCAGCAGCAGCAGCAGCAATTGCCATTAGAAACAATTTAAGCAAATGCTCAACTCGTGTTGCCTGCATGCAAAAGCCCACGCCAAAATGCCATAAATCAACAGCAGCAGCAATAACAACAATAACACATGTTAATATTATTAATAAATGGCAAAATTGTCCAAGAGGCAGACTTGTTTTTGCATGGGATTTGCTAAAGCTATCTCAGTGAGTGTGTTGTCTCCCTCTCTCTCGAGCTCGCTCCCTCCCTCCCCCTGTTTGCCCAACTTATTCAAGGACTACCAGTTGCTGCTCGACTCATTTGGACAGAATTGTTTCAAGTGCTTGCTGCAATAATTACAACAACTCGAGCAACAGCTCGAACAGCAATCAGCTAACAATTCCCTCTCTTAGCCATGACCAACAAAAATAGAGTTTGTCTTAACTAATTACGAATTGAAAAAGGTTTTCAAACACTCATGTTGTGGTGGGCGTTAAGTGGGTGTGGCAGCAGCAACTCGAGCGAGCGAGAGAGAGAGAGGAGCAGCAACAAAATTAATATGCAAAAGTTTAGCCAAGACAAATATATTTATATATAGAAAATATAGCAGGAGATTTAGGAGATTTACATATATATGAACTTCAGCTATATATATCATATGTGTTATTGCCTTATTTGCGTATGCTAAACACTTGTTGGCGCAGCCATAAAGCGCGTCTCTTGTGCAACTGCATACAAAATTACCTCTACAGTGCTGGCCAAAAAAGTGGGCAGCGTCAAGTTGATACAGTTGCTGCAGCATGTTGACAATTGTTGAGTGTATGCCATAGCAGCAGCAGAAGAAGAAGAAGAAGGAGAAGCAGCAGCAGTAGAAGACGAGCACACGCAATCGCTTAGCTAAGCACTTGATAAGCAGCCAAAAAATAAATAAACTGCTGCAACAGCGAGAACAACGGCAACGGCAACAAATGTTTGTTTTAATACACACTTCCGGCTAACAAAAGGGCTTTTCCGTCAATTAAACAGTTTTTTCAACAGAAAAAACAATTAGGTGCGCGCTCAGTGCACAGCTGAGCGACCAGAAGTTACCCTGTAAATGCAATCTGCTCTGTCCTTAATAATAATAAGGCAACGATTTGGATTCTCAAGAACTAGATCCAATATGCAAGATGCAAACGTATCAGATATATATATGCATTAAGTATCAGATATATATATGTGTAACTCATGTCCCTTCCTATCTAACCAATATACCCTGTACTTGCCTGCCTTGCCAACAATGACTTGCTGAGTGTAAACAGAGGTACTTAACAATTAGCTGGAAGGGAACACACACACACACAGAGAAAGAAAGAGTGAGAGAGAGAGAGAGAGAGATATATATATACTTAAGCTATTTAGCTATATGCATAGCTATATAATATCTGGCATATGCATCATTTTAATGCATGCTAAACAGTTGGAGCAAGTGCGTTGCCAGCTGCATACGAGAAATTACCTTTACAGTGCTGGCCAAACGAGTTGGCACAGCAGCTGCGCGTCGAGCTAGGCGAGCTAGGCCAGCAGTCACGCTGCCAAGCTGAATTCAATTCAGTTGAAACAGTTGGCGACAGTTGACAATTGCCAAGTTGGCTTCGAGAACAACAGCAGCGGCAACAACTGTGTGTCATGCCTTGGCCAAAGAAAGAAAGAGCGAGAGCGAGCGAGCGATATATACTTCTCACTTGCCTCTGGTTATATGTATGATTTGGGCCTTTTGTTGGCGTTTGGCTGCGTGTTGACTGACAGCCTGTACAATAACAAAGCAAATTACATATTTGATGATGATATTTAAATGTAGAGTAAGAAGAAGAGCAGCAACAGCGAAACATTTCTTGTAATTGCCAGTGCTAAAAGCAAAAGTGAAGAAAACGTTTTATTTTTATTTTTTATATATAATTTTATAAGCCATATGCCGCATGTGTCATGCATTTGCCTAACCAAATGCTTCACTCTCTCTCTCTCTCTCTCTCTCGCTCGCTCGTTGAGCTGCGCCTTTGAAGTGCGCCTAAGCCTTGCCCATCCAGCAGATTCAAAACGCGAAGCAGGCTTCATATGTAACATTAGAGCTGGCTCTCATGTATATCGCATATGCATATATAGATCAAATGCATATAGATCACATATATGTGTTTATGCAGTTTGATGTATGCTGCCTTTGCACTTTTTTGCGCATATGCTGTGCGCTGGCTGAAGATCAAGCGAGCATATCAGCTTGCAGCACAGAGCTTGCAGGTTTAGCTGCGCAGAAGAGGAAACAAATCCCAAATTGGTCAAATCGATTCCAAGAGCTAGCCTGAAGACGAACACGGCTAGTCGCCTTAGAAGCTCTTCCAAAGGCAAGACAACTTTTGCTTACTCTTCTCTTTCTATACACATATCACAGTCGTTTTCTATCTCTCTCTGCAGCACTAGAGAGCCCAAAGTATCAGGCAGTCGCCTAGGCTCGTTTAAATTTCAGTTTCTGTTTCATTTGCAATTTGCAGTTGTCAACAATTGAAATTTGATTTGTAATACACACACACACACACACACACACGCGGTCGTTCGCTTGCTGCTAAATGCTTTGTGGACACTTTTAGATAAAAGTTTAGCTGCCTTTTGGGGTACTTGGGTAATTCTATATGTATACGTATATATGCATGTCCGTAGCTGAACTGGACCGGTTTATTTTCTGTTCAAGTTGGGACAAAACTTTCGGCAAGCAACAAAATGAGGTCGTTGTCAAAAGCAAAAGCGAAAGTTCAACTCGAGTTGGTTCTGGTTTTTTTTTTTTGTGGCCCCTTTACTCTCCTCATCCCCCCCTGCCAGTTCACTCTCTCTCTCTCCAGCCTCTCCTCGCTGCTCTTGCTAATCACCTCTCACCTGTCGTCCGTGCTTTAGGGTGTGCCAAAACCTAGCCGCGTGCTGCTGAGCCTGTGCAGCTGTTATCGCTCATTAAGACGGCGTCATCAGTTGCGTCTTCGCTTTGCCTTCACTCTGAGTGCCTCTGGCTTGCCTCTGGCTTTGTCTCAGCTGTGCTTCGGGATCTTTCCTGACTCTACCCTGGTCTTCCTTAGCTGCGAGTCTGCCTTTGGGTCTACCTTTGCTCTGTCTCCTTAGTTTCCTTGCCTTAGATATTCCCGAGCACTAGCTTAGACTCTGGCCCGGTCTTAGATCTTAGCTTATCTCTGCCGCTGCTTACTGTCTGCTCGCTGGCTTTCAGCTCTGTCTTTAGCCTTTTTTTCCTGACTAATCCTTAAGCAGCCCTAAGCTTACGTCTCTTCGCTTAATGCTCCTCGTGCCTGTTGTTCGCGTGACCGAGTGAAGTCCAAGTTCAAATTGGTATCAATTGGCAGCTCGAGTGGACTTTTGCGGTTCTTTGTACGCTTTGGCTTGGCGTTCATGTGCCACTTCCTTTCACGAGCCAAATTGCTTTCGCTTTTCGTTTTTGTGGGCTGACGCTTCACTTTTCGTTTTTGCTCGCTTCTTATGTCCGCTGCAGCTTGAGTGAGGGTCAATGAGCGGGTATGCTGTGCTAGAGATGCTATATGTGACACAGTATATGCATGCCTATGACTCTCTGGCTTATTTGCGAGAGTTTCTCTTGCTGTTCCCTTGACTGCTTATTTGTCAACGTTATATCGATAATTATCGATATCTGCAGCCAGCTGACTGAGCTTCGTCTCTCAAGTGCAGGGTATCTTGCTGTCGAGCTGGAAGCAGCTCTTCCGATTCATTTATTTTTTGCACTTGTTCTTTTGTCTGTTTCTTTTTTTTTTCTCTTCGCATTTACATGCACTTCCGTTTGACTACATCAACAACTTTTGTCCCCCGCCTGTCGCTCTCTCTCCCCTCACTCTACCGATTGCTCCCCTCGCTATTTCGTTCAGTCAGCGCATTGTTATTGGCATCATCATCATCATCATTATCATTATCATTATTATCATGCTCATAAGCATTTTTGGCAAACAGTGAAGCGACAGCAATTTGTCCACTTCCACAAATTTCTTTAAGCTAAACTCGCTTTCCTTCAAGCAGATCGCTCAACTAAGCTCGGATCGAATCATGATTAAGTTCCGCTACAAGCGCAAGGAGCCCAGCAATGTGGTTGCCTGCAGCCCAACAGCAACGGCAACATCTACGACAGCAACAGCAGCATCTCCGACAGCATCAGCAACATCAGCTCCAGCAGCAGCAGCAGTTGCTCCCTCATTGGTGCAGCTGCAGCTGATTAGCAACAATGGAACCTTACCCAGGAGCAGTCCGCGCAAGCCACTGCTCGACTCTGGCTCAGCCACGTTGACGCGACAGAGCAAGCAACAGCAGCAGCAGCAGCAGCAAAATCTATGCGCCTTGGCTAAGGTCTCCAGCAGCATTGAGCTGGCCTTTCATGGATACAACAACAACAACAACAACAACATCAGCTGCAGCAGCAGCAGCAACAACAACAACAGCATCGAGAGAGATCGCTGCATTAATGCAGTTATTGTAAGTCGTGTATACCCCATCAGACATTTGCAATGCCCAGCTAGAGTACATCTGTATTATATAAGCCGACTATATATAGAGTATTATCTAACTCCCCATTCGTTTTGCTCTTTAGGAACTCTTTCAGCAGCTGCAGACGAGCTCTGAGCCCGCTCTGTGCCCAGAGCCTTTGCGTCGCGCCCTGGCCAGCGGCCCACTGGCCGGCCGCAGATTTCCGCTGGGCTGCCTCGGCGATGCTGCCGAGTGCTTTGAGCTCTTGCTACATCGCGTCCATTCACACATCTCGCCCGACGATGGCGACGCCTGTGAGTCATCGGCCTGCATTGCCCATCGACGGTTCGCCATGCGCGTCATCGAGCAAAGCGTTTGCAAATGCGGCGCCAACTCCGAGCAGTTGCCCTTCACGCAGGTGAGTCGATCGATTGCCTTATTTTTATTTACACAAGCTCAACTGAAAAGTGTGCTTGGGCTAATTACCTCTAGAGACGCTAGAAACAGCTCAAAGTCAGTCCCAAGTCACAGATGTTCCATTCCGACTCTGTCTTTTCCTGTTAGCAACTGATCCCTCATTGAGTCTCGAGGTGGTACTGCCTGTAGCTAACGGGGTAACGGGGTTTGAAATCCATTCTTGAAACTGCAAAGCTATGGAAATATGTCTCAGTCTAGGGGAAAGAAAAAATGTCTTAAGGAATTCAATGAAACTTGGCTTAATTCTATGCAAGTTCTCTTATGCTCGTGGCGTGGGCTTTGGAACACCTGCAATAGCTGCTATGTAAATTGCGCAAAGAGAGAGGGAAGGGAGGGGGCCAGAACAGACTGGGGGAACAGTTAGTTGGTGAGGTGGCCAAACGGGTTATGCGGCACAACATGAACCTGAACGTGAGCCAGTTGCTCGACCAGTTTTCGGAACACCCACTAGGAGAGTCAACGCACACAGATCATAGACTGCAAATGTAGTTGGCTCTGCTAGCTAGTCCCCTTGCCCTCCCCATCGCTTCAACTCAGATCATAGATCATAGCTTGCCATTGACACCCAGTGTCTTGGCACTTGTCTAGCACTCTCGTAGATCATATATATATTTCAAGTGTAATCCACTCCCTCACAGCTCATAGATTGCAATTTAAGCAAACTTACCTAATGCCTCCTCAGCCTCTGTCCATCATATCTAGAGGCCAGTGCTTTACCCCCTGACTCACGGATCGTAGACTCTATTGTATTCTCACTTTCCAACTCTTTTGCAGATGGTGCACTATGTCTCCGCCTCGGCGCTGACCTCCCAGAAGAGCCTCGCCATGCAGAACCATCAGCAGCTGAGCTTTGGCCAGCTGCTGCGTGCAGCAGGAAACATGGGCGACATACGCGACTGTCCGGTAAGTACTGCAAACAATCTGTCTCAGCAACTGTGGCTAATTGGACTTTCCTCTCTCTCTCTCTCTTTCTCTGTCCCGCTCTCTCGATTAGAACTCGTGTGGTGCTAAGATTGGCATTTGCCGTGCCCTGCTGAATCGACCGGATGTCGTTTCGATTGGCATTGTTTGGGACTCGGAGCGACCAGCTGCGGACCAGGTGCATGCCGTCTTGAAGGCCGTGGGCACTAGCCTGCGGCTGGCCGACGTCTTCCACCAGGTCAGCGAACAGCGCTGGGCCCAGCAGTCGCAGCATGAGCTCGTTGGCATTGTATCCTACTACGGCAAGCACTACACCACCTTCTTCTTCCATACGAAGCTCAAGGTGTGGGTCTACTTCGACGATGCCAATGTCAAGGAGGTGGGACCCAGCTGGGAGGGCGTGGTGGACAAGTGCAGTCGCGGTCGCTATCAGCCCCTGCTGCTGCTCTACGCCGTGCCACAGCCGCCCAGCTCTGCTCTCTCTGGGGCAGCTGTCGCCAATTGCGGCTTGGAGCGACGCGCCGTCACGCCCAGCCCGGAGAAGCCCAGCCTGGGCAACACAAGGCGTGCCATAACGCCCACGCCGCTCAACGACTACCAGAACCTCAGCGTCATTCAGAAGAACATCTTTCCCGTGCCGTTGCCCGCATCGCCTGCGCTGCCAGCGCTGCCGGCTCTGCCAGCAGGCAGCGACGAGACGGACGCCTACATCAGTCGGAAGACTGTGGAGCACGTGTTGAGCGCCCAGTATCAGAATTTGAGCGTCATCCAGGACAAGATCGCTGCCGACAAGGAGGGCGGCTTCCTCAATCGCAAGCCCATCGAGGCGATGCTCAGCGCTCAGCTAGCACGCCGTCAGCATCTGCAGCTGCAGCGCAGCCACAGCGCAGAGTCCAGCTCCGGCCATGCCTCCAACGGCAGCTCTCCGCCCAGCGATGGCCTGACCATTCCGGAGCATTTGAACCAGCCCAGACGCCGCGATTCGGGCAACTGGTCGGGCGACCGCAACAGTGCCAGCTCAGCCAGCTCCACAACTCTGGACAATCCCTATCTCTACATGGTGGCCAAGCGAGGCGTGGCTGCTGTGCCTCAGAGTCCGACGAGGCATGGCCACGTGCATGGCCTGCCCTACGATGCGGGCTACGACTCGTTCTCGCTGAGCTCCACGGACTCGTATCCGCCCAAGCACGTGCTCAACCCGCAGCTGGCCAAGATCCCCGAGACGAATGCGCCGAATGCAGCTGGGCATGCGTCACATGTGGCACACGGCCCGGGCCTAGCCCTGTCGGGCGACTGCGAGAAGCTCTGCCACGAAGCGGACCAGCTGCTGGAGAAGTCGCGGCTGGTCGAGGAGTCGCACGATCTGGAAACAGCTCTGGTCCTCTGCAACGCAGCTGCGGGCCGGGCCAGGGCTGCCATGGATGCGCCCTACAGCAATCCGCACACGATGACCTTCGCTCGGATGAAGCACAACACGTGTGTGATGCGCGCCAGGAGTCTGCACCGCCGCATACTTATCGAGAAGGGCGCCGAGAGCGAGGCCATGCCCGAGCTGAAGCACATGCGCGAGGGCAGCAACAGCAGCGTCAAGCACATGCGCCAAGGCAGCAAGGACCGCACGCTCGAGAAGCTGGAGAAGTTGGAGAAGCTCGAGCAACTGCCGCCAAGTGGCTCGGCGGCGAAGAGCATCGAGATCTATGCGACGCTGCCGAAGCGCAAGAGTCCGCTAAAGGCGCTCGTCAGTGCCGGCGGCGATGACAACGCCATCGAGTACGAGCAGCCCGTCAGCCAGGCGAAGCCGGAGCGTGAGAGTCGTTCGCTGTTTGGGCGACGCGACAAGGATAAGGACAAGGAGAAAGAGAAGGAGAAGGAAAAGGAGAAGCGTAGCCGCAGCGAGGATCGCAACAAGCTGACGCGCGAGTTCTCGCTGACCGAGACGCTGCTGGTGAATGCCAAGGACACGCTGAAGAAGCACAAGGAGGACAAGGACGAAAAGAAGGAGAAGGACAAGAGCGGCAAGAAGCAGCACAAGATACGACGCAAGCTCCTGATGGGCGGACTCATTCGACGCAAGAATCGCTCCATGCCCGACCTAACGGAAGCCGTCGACGACCCCAGCTCGAGCTCTGCTGCCGCGACCTCTGCTGCCGCCGCGTCTGCAGTCAGCGCGCACGCCACGCCCCTCAGCTCGGTGGACGACAGCGCCGTGGGCCTGCATCTGCACGGCCACGCCTACATGGGCATGAGCGGCTACATCTCGGAGGGCCACTTTGACTACCCCAGCAACAGCAACGGCAGCAATATCGCCGCCTCTGCAGCAGCTGCAGCTGCCTCCGGCTGCTGTGCTAATCCCAACCTGGAGCGCAGCAAGCTGATGCGCAAGAGCTTCCACGGCAGCGGCAGGCAGCTGACCATGGTGCCCAAGGTGGCGCCGCCGCCGCCCATGCGCACCAGCTCAGCACTAACCCAACAGCAACAGCAGCAGCAGCAGCAGCAACAGTTGCAGCAGCAACACTTTCATCACGAGGCAAACCTATCGAATATCTCAGCGATGAGCTCGAATGCCTCGATAAGCGAGGACTCGTGCCAGACAATCATAACCACCTGTGCGCAGGTGCACTCCGAGCAGAGTCCGCTGAAGGAGCTGCAACTGCCATGCGCCCCAGATATGGCCTTGCCGCTGCCCGCATTGGAGCTGCCGCCGTATCCCAGTCCGCCGCAGTCGGTTTGCCATTCGAGGCAGGCGAGCGAAGACTTTCCACCGCCGCCGCCGCCCGAGATCGATCTGGAGCCGCTCAACCAGCAGCTTAACCACCTGCACGCCCTGGAGGCGGCCAGCAAGCAGCAGCGACAGCAACTCGACTCCATGGAGGGCACAACCAGCATCCTGGCCCAGCTGCAGCAGCGGCAACACCTGCTGAAGCTGCGCAAGGAGCAGGCGACGCCGTTGCCTGACTTGCGCTGCCGAAAGCCGGAGCCAACAGCAGCAGCGGCAGCGGCAGCGACAGCAGGAGGCTCGCCTAGCAGCGTGCGTGATCTGGCGCATCGTTTCGAACAGACCAGCATTGGAGGAGCAGCAACAGCAACAGCAGCAACAGCAATGGCCAGCAGCAACATGCGCTCATACGCCTCCCAGGAGCTGCTGACCTCCGTGCGCACACAGATGAATGGACTGCCCAATGGCAAGCCGGATACAGATGAAGTTGACTGCGCGCCCATGCCACGCCAGCAACAGCAACAACAGCAGCAGCAGCTGCAGCAACAGCAACAATTGCTGCTGGCCAAGCCCAAGTACGAGATGTCGCAGTCACAGATTGCCGAGGAGATACGCGAAGTGGAGCTGCTCAACTCGATGGTGCAGCAGACGCTCAACCAGAGCAACCTTGTGGCTCCAAAGCGCGTGAAGAAGAAGAGCGTCTCGTTCTGCGACCAGGTCATACTCGTGGCAACAGCTGGCAACGAGGAGGACGACGACTTCATACCGAACCCCATTCTGGAGCGCGTCCTGCGCACGGCCCAGCATCCCAATGAGAAGGTGAGCGCACAGCTCATTCAACAGCAGCAGCAGAATATGCTACGCCTGCAGACGGAGGCGCAGCCACGCATACAGCAGCAGCAACAGCAGCAGCAGCAACAGCAGCAGCAGCAACAAATGCAGCAGCAACAGATGCAGGCATCGCCCATGCTGGGCCGACCAGATATGCAGCGCTATGTGCAGCGCCAACAACAGCTGCTACAGCAGCAGCAGCAACAGGAGCTGTATCGCCTGCAGCAGCAGCAACAGCAACAGTTGCTGCCACGCACCAGCATGAACGGTTTGTCCAATCAGCAACAGCAACAGCAGCAACTGGACATGCAATACAGCAGCATGCCGCGACCTTTGCATGCACAAAGCTACACCATGCAAATGCAGAAACAGCAGCAGCAGCAACAGCAGCAACAGCAACAACAGCAACAACAGCAGCAACAACAACTGAGCATTGCCTACTTCAGCAATGGCAATGTTGCTGCTGAGCAATCGCTGCCCTCGCCCTATCAGCGCGTGCCACACCCACACGCCTATCAGGCCAACTACTATGCAGCACAGCAGCAGCAGCATCAACAGCAGCAGCAGCAGCAGCAACAACAACAACAACAGTTGCTGAATGGTAAGAAGAAGGTAAGCTTTGAGCCAGGCACCAAAGGCGAATTGGATTGCCTGCCCTGCGCGCCGCAGCCGCCACCACCGGCGCCGCCGTCGACAGCGACGTCTCTGCAGAACGGACTGCCCGAGCCACTCTCGAACGGCACGAATCTCAATGGCATCACGGCCATACCCACCCGCGTCTACAACAATGCCATCGTCAAGGCCTCGGCCAAGGCCGTCGAGTGCAACCTCTGTCGCAAGCGACACGTGATTGCGCCCTCGATCTACTGCACCAATTGCGAGTACTATCTGCAGATGCTCAACCAGCGCAGATGATGCCAAAATGAATCGAATTCGAACTCGAACTCGAACTCAAAGTCGAACTCGAACTCGAATTTGAGTGCTACGGCAATCAAGTGAATCGATTTGAGTTCGAATCGTAGCTGTAAGTGGAAACACGTTATCTCAAGCATTGCTGCCACGCCCCTCCAAATAGCGCCCACAATAGGCTGTTACTGTTAAGGTTTGAGTCCATAGAGTCGTATATATACAAATATATATATATTATATATGTACGTATATAGCTTATTGCCAATCGTAGCTCGTAAGCAGTTGCAACAGCAGATCGAAGAAAGCAACAGCAACAGCAGCAGCAACAGTTGCAACTGCAACTATTGACGATATTCTTAGTTAGTTGCTGCTGCTGCTGCTGCTATCTAAAGTCAGGGATGCGATTGGGTTTGCTGCCGCGTGAAGCAGTGGCAACAGCAACAGCAGCAGCAACAGTCGCTTTTATGCCGTCGCATAAGATGTCGCAACTGTTTGCCAGCCACGCCTACATTGAAACGCCCACACGCACATGTTCCCCCAGCACACACACATATATGTACACTTGCCCATATATCTAACACGCGTCGCTCACAACGAACATCGACATCAACATCGACACCAGCAACATCGACATCCACATCGACATCGCCAGCATCAGCAACATTTAACTAACTCCATCCAGCCTGGCTTCCGCAAATCTCTTAATTCTTTTACAATTAATTAATTATTAATTATTATTTGTAATTTTAATTTTTTTTTTTTATCATCTCAAATTGTTTAAGTTTTAAGAGTTTTTAATACTTGATTTTTTTTAAGAAACTCAGCCGCTGAGCTTCCATTGCCGCGCAGTTGTCGAACGACTGCTCGGCAGAGTTTTAATATTTTTTTTTTTTTTATCTTATATCTCGTATAGACTAGCCTAAGCATTTACTTTTTATACAACATACATATACTTATAAATATTATACAACTTTTTTTAATGCATTTTATATGATCTAATAGTATTTTATAGTACTTAATGTGTTTATACATTGATTATAACGATTTTTAAGATTTTTCTTTACAGAAAACACAAATCATGCGAGAAAAGAACAAAAAGAGTAAATAAATGGTAAAAAAAAAGAAATTATTTTAATAAAAATGAAATGCAAAATATATAATTGTGTGTTTTTTTTTATGGGAAATGAATACATTAATTTATGGGAACTGCTCGAGAAAAAAGCAAATCAACGTCTCAGGCTAAGCATAGAAACGCGAAAAGGTATTGCATACTCTCAGGCTGGCACTGCAAAATCTGATCTGAAAGCTTTTTCTTTTGCGGCATACTTTCAGGATGATTAAGGAAAGGCAAATTATTGAAAATAACTTCCAATTACGTTTTAAACTAGACTTTTCTAATCTCAATAGGAATCGAAATGTAGGAAAACTTCACATACTTTTAGGCTGATACTGAATTCTTGGCCATCAATTGCTGATGAATTTTAGGACTGACAAACATGGCAAACGCACGATTTTGAAGTTTTAACTATTTCGAGCTCAGTTGATTTCCAACTTGTAATATGTATTTATCCACTATATATCTAAATAGCCACAACATTATTTGTGCATATTTAAAGACAAATTGCATTCTTTGCGATAATTCCTATCAACTTCGACATCAGCTTGGGCTTGTACGCTCTGAATGTCTTCAACTCGGCCAGACAATATCCAATCATTAAAAGCTATACCATAGATCAACTGCGGCGCATAATTCGATTCCTTAGCTCGGCTTACCTCAAGGAAGCTTAGGACTCTTTGCTCTTGTCGCTGATTCAAGCTGTAAATGCTTTAAAATGAGCTGAAAAAAAAAGTAATTTCAATTGCAAAGTAAGTGCAATTCCCCCAACTCCCCCGAATAAAACAGCATTGAATTTGGTTTAAACTAAAATTTTTAATTTGAAATGAAATTGAAAATTTAACAAAAAAAAAAGAAAAAAATTATTTGAAATGGGATTGTTTTGTTATGTATTCTGAACCGAGCCTCGAATTGTATTTTCAAGTCGTTTGAAACAAATTCAGAGTTTTTTCGCGAGATTCGGCTCAGACGTATAACAGTTCAGTGCTTGTTACACAATCTTTTTTTTTTTCGCGTCTTGATGGAGGCGCGTATAACGCTTCCATACAAAATGCAATTTTCTTTAGCGGTTTTATTTTATTTGATATTTCGGTTTCTTTTACTGTGTTATTTTTGTAATGCTTATAAACGATTAATTCATTTAAACTGCGTAAAACATTTATCCGAAAGAATTTCTGTTTCTCTTTTTTTTTTTTTTATTTCTTCTTTTTTTTCGAACTGAGCGCCAAGCTTAAATATATATATATAAATATTTTTTTATTATTTTTTTTATTCATTTTTTTTTTTTTTTTTTTTGTATTTCTTGGCAAACAGTTCTTAAATATTTTACGCAATTCAATATTTTTTTCTTGCTTTTTTTTTTAATATTTCTTTTTTATATTCAAGGCACTGTTCGCTCTTTATCTCATTTTTCTTTTTTTTTTTCTTTTCTTAATAAGTTTTTACTACCGATCGAACGATTTGTGAGTGTGAGAAGTGCAGAGGAGAGTGGGAAACAGAAGAGTGGAGATTGGGATGGTGTGCGAAACTAGAACTGAAAACTGTGTGATTTGAAACATAAAGTTCGAATGAAAAATTGCTCAAAAATAAGAGAATAAATTGACAAAAACAATTAAAATCTTCTCTTGAATATGGCAACGCTTCTTGGCTTTCAAATTACCAGCGATTCTGGCTTTGGTAATCAATCAAATTGAAATATCTTCTTGCCCTGCATGCACATGGCATATGGCAACTCCATTTGGCATGCTTACAGATCTGGTAATGCCTTTTTTATCAATATTTGATATTCCTTTAGCTTTAGTACATTTGATGCAACTCTAGGCCTCTCTAGGCTTCTTTGCTTTACTCCCAATTTCGCATCTTTGTTAAGGCAATGATATAAACAAATTTTCCTTCATGGGGCAGCAATGTGCCTTGGACTATAGACTCTCGGTCTATAGAATTTTCCTGTCTAGTTATTTTTCTTTTTGGTTTCACAATGATCTGGAAACTTGTTTGCTTTAGTTTTCGAATCTTCAATGATCTTGCAACGCTGCCCGAATGACCTTTGACCGCAGTCACAGGAAGCACTTAAAGCCCAGCACATGACACTCGACACTAGAACAAAGCACTGAAGGATCAGAGCATCAACAGTGTGATTGAATTAGAAAGAGACTTTGAGATCGCAACTGGAATTGATGGAGTCGAACATAGGAATTTGTGAATCGAACTAAAAATGAGGAACATTAATGAAAACAAAAACTATTGCTGCGCAGCTTTCGCTCCAAGCTGCGTTTCGACTCATCTGAAAGAATATCGGCATAGAAATAGGTAAGTAAAACTCTATTCGAATCAAGCTGTTGGCTGCTGCAGACGCTGCGCTGATCTATTCGCAGAGATTTCAACGCGCTCTTCACCTTCGGGACTTTGAGATGTTCATCTCCATTTGTGATGTGTGCCACAATCAGGCGTTTTTTGCTTTAGTTGTTTTTCATATCGTTCAGTTGGGCAAACCAATCGCTCGCGACAGGCGTGTCACGAGCAATTGGCTTGCCGTCTTTTCTTCATCCTACTCAGCTTTGTTTTGGCTCATTTCATTTCAGTTGCGTTTGCGCTGCATTCGAAAATACCTGCGCAAACTTTAGAGACTATCTAAATCTTTTTTTTTTCAGTGCATTTTTTTTTTTTTTAATTTTTTAAATAATTAATATAAATAATAATAATTTGCACTTTTTAATATATATATATTTTTTTCTTTTTTATATATAGTAATTCTTTTTTTTTCTTTGTTTTTTTTTTCTTTGTTTTTTTCTTTGTTTTTTTTTTTTCTTTTTTTTTTCATTTTGTTTTATATATTTTTTTTCTAGCTATATCTATTGCACTAATTGCGGCACACATCACACGTATAACGTTTCTCATTTGTGTTTTCATTATTCATTTATGGGGTTTCTTTTCGTTTATGGTCCACGCCAAGGCAGCGGTTCGAATCCCTTAACAAATCAGCGCAACGTTTGGCAAACGGACACGGGAAACTCACCTGGAGAGAGTATTTTAAAAGGCATTTGATATATATGTATATATAGTCTATTTGATCAGTCACTGACACTGCTGTAAGCAACATTCAAGTTAGTACAGTCATAGAGGGGGCGTGGTGGGTGGTGGTGCGTATATACAGAGGGAATGATCTATGTACAGTGGGAACGGAAAAGGAGAACAGAACCAAAGGACAAACGTTGCGTATCTCAAAGCGAAGTGGAGCTAACTCAAATTGTTCTCCATTTGACTATCGATTGCTGATTGCTGATTGATGCCTAGTGCCTGCAGCAGTGATGCATCATGATTGAAGCTGCGACTTTAGTAATTCCAGTGAATGTGCCGAGGTCTATTCTTGGGCTCGTTCCTTTATGATTCAAGTCTGTGATTGAGTCTGAGCGACATGGCTTTTAAATTGGTTGCATCGTGATTTAGGTTACGATTCAGTCTAGGAAATGTTTGCTTCTTTCTCTTTTACTCTCTTTGGGGTATTTGGCTCTCCGCCTGCCGAACGACACGGCCTGAGGAAATTTATATCCAGCTGAGCAATATATATAGATTTATGTAATTGTTTATTCTATACCTGATTGATGGATGGAGTATTTCTCCTGTGTTATAGGGCATGATTGTGCCTGAGCTCTTCTTCTGCCTCTCTCAATGCTGCTTCCGTTGTCCTAGTCAACTGCGATACTCAACTAGCTTCTGCTTCCCTTACTGCCCTCTCGCTATCTCTCCCTCTCTCTCTCTCACTTCATGTGGGTTTCGTCCTGCTCTGTCTCGTGCTACCCTACTCGTCTCTCTCCAGCTCCTACCGCTCTGCCTCGCGACAGTCGAGCCAGCGACACGGTGCTAAGGAACCGGAACTAGTTGCTGTCGGACATAGACGGACCCGGCTTCGCCTTGGCATATGCGTATCACATCTTGCCACACAATATACAGATATATATGTACGCCAACTGAATGCGGAGTCTGATGGACGATTGGAATGGACGAATACGATGACATTTGCTGGTTTTATAGTCTTTTGCTGTGCTGTGATCGAATAGCTTAGTGAGTGGCAATTGGTTGCCCTTGGATTGATAGGTGCACGGTTTTATTGGCGTATAACACTTATTCCAGTGCTTCCAGTTTAAGGCGAGCGACTGCCCTGAGTTCGAGGCGGCGAGCGCAGCCCAATCCAGTTTGTTGTGGGTGAGGCGCTGGTGTGCGTGCGCCTGCGCGTGTGTGTGTGCGAAGGGTGGGCTGGCGGACAGGGGCTACTTGACCCATTGGTTATAACTGTTATACACATGCAATTCTCGTAGTTGATGCGGCTTCTGTCGCCAGTTGTTTATGCACTCTAATCGGTGTGCTTTGCCCTGGCGCTGCGCGGCCCGGAGGAAGGCGCCGTCAACCATTTGCCGAACGAGATGAACATATGTGTACTCTGTTTGTGTGTGCTATATTGTGAGAGAGAGAGAGAGCGCGTTCCCTCTTGCCGAGCTGCTCGCTCGCATGCAGTAATTTACTTGCACGACATGCCGTTTCGCTCGCATCCATGTGATGCCACGCACACTCGCGATAGAAGTAT
This sequence comes from Drosophila buzzatii, assembly GCA_035045845.1. Classification (NCBI taxonomy): domain Eukaryota; kingdom Metazoa; phylum Arthropoda; class Insecta; order Diptera; family Drosophilidae; genus Drosophila; species Drosophila buzzatii. The sequence continues at coordinate 593,012 of JAWNOS010000596.1, read as the reverse complement.
GTGGTTACGCTTCGTCTCGTATCTCGTGTGTGCGGCATCAAACGGATGCCGTTCGTGTTCCACTGTCTCGTTCTGTTCCATATGCTCAGCTCGTGCCGCAAAGCCCACGCTCCCTCTCCCTCTCGATGCTCTTTTTAACGTTTGCACTCGTCCGCGTGTCCAGGGCAAAGCTTGATTGATCTCAGTAGAAATTACTTTGCAAACCCGCCGCCACTTCCACGCCTCGGCAGCAGCAGCAGCAACCGCATGCGCTGCACACCGCACCTCACCTGCTCTCGGGCTTCGAGCAGCTCTTCGCTCCAGGAGGAGCTGCCCCCAGTCGTGGCGCCACAGAACTGCATAGACGTGCACTCACTCACCCGCTCACTCGTGACCTTCGCTCTCGTAGTCAATTGAACTGCTTTGCTGCTTTATCGAGTCGATGAGCGATTCGTGTCTGATTTATGTTCGTTCGATGGCTGGCTCTTTCTCTCTTATTATATATCGGTACTGTATTTGGCACTTGGTACAGTTGGCTCTCGGAAAAAAGTAGCACTCAAAAAAAATTTAAAAAAAAAATAAATAGAAAAGAAATTTTTGGACTAACTTCTCCTGACCGTGTCGCTGGCTCCAGAGCTAATGCTCGACTGTGCTCGTTGCTGGTTTGCCAGCGATGAGGCAGACTCGCCGAAGGGCCAGGTAGTCGAGGAGTTCAGGTAGTCTCGGTCCAGTTCAGGTAGTCGAGCTCAGGGTCTCAGTAAGTCCTTAGTCCTGCAGGCCCAGTCCTAATGAGGGTTTCTTTTTCCCTAATGCAGCTGTCTGACTGTTCGTCTGTCGTCTGTCTTGCCCCGTCTTTTGTCCCTGTGCTACCCTGTTCTTCACTGTCCTTTCCTTTTGTCCTTGGCTGCAGCTGCATTTCCTGTTTTCTTGCTATTTTTTCTTAGAATATTTTCAGTTTCAACTTTTTCACTCAGGTACAGACACAAACTGCTCTTTTCAATCAATGCTCGCTCGTACTCGTCGTTCGTCGCACTGCAACTGATTCGACTCGCTGCTGGCAATGCCTTTTGCTGCCTTTGGTAATGGCAATGCTGTTCCGCCATTCACCTCTTGCAGAATTCCTTGACTCATCCACTTTTTCTGATGCAAGTTTTAATCTCACTTCATAAATTTAACTGAATTCCGATGCGTTGCGAGCCCCAAAGTCGTCTGCGAGTACGAAAAGCATCTGCTTGGCCTAAATGTACAACGGAGTTGCCACTTGGTTTCGCCCACGTACATCACAGCTCAAAAAGTTGGGCAACTCCTCGAGCTGTCACAGCACTTGGAAGTCAATGGTAAATAACTTTTTTAAGAGCTCAGATTCCTAATCAAATGCGCATTTCCAATTTACATCGCCTTTGCTCTCATTTTGAATCTACACACAGGCACATATTCGCGCGCGCCTTGTGCACTAAACACAGCACGCGCCGCTGCCAATCGCAACTAGGTGGCAGCGCCCGCATCGAGGCGCGTGCAGCCCTGGTTTGACTCCAGCAAAGAGACGATAAAATTCAAAATAAAAGGCGAATTCAAATTGAAATTGTACAAAATGATGCATTGAGAAAAGTATAATAAAATAAATAATAAAAAGAAAAACAATGAAATAAAATACTTATTAAAAAACATGCTTAAAAGTACAAGCAAAAGAATGAAGCATTAATATACATAAAATAAGTTAAATATATAGCATAAAGGTTTTAAATATATAAACAATATACAAAAATGTTGTTTTGCTTCATCATAATCATAAGAGCCTACATACACGCATTTAATTAAATAACAAAATAAATAGTACAAACTATTTGAATACAAATTGTAACAAAGAAACAACAAAGTCGAGAATACCCGACTGCTTGATAGAATTTATTCCTGTTCTAGTTGCTAATCTAGATGTGCCAATGTGCCTCGCAATGGATCTATTCATCCCCCATGGAGCGTAGCCTATCACCTTGGCAGCTCGCACATCACACAGAGAAACATTCGGGTAAACCCAAATTGTATAGAATCAATGACTCGCTTTACACTTTGAGAATTTGCATAGGATTCGCATGATGAATATTTGACTTACAATTTGTTAAGCAATAGATTACAAAATAGTATAAAATTGATCAGATAAATATAAAAAACAATTTGCAAAAACAAGAATACCAAACGGATTATTCGAAGATCATTGCTCGTACATATAATTCTGATAGTACTCCTCAACGTTTTCTTCGACCACCGGTGTATCCGCAGGCAGTTCAGGGATTTCCTCAACCGGCTGTGACGGATCCAAGTATATGTAGTTGCGTGAGAGAAAGAGGAAGAACAGCAGATTGACCAGCATGATGCTGGCGAAGAGCGCAAACTCAGCCGCTTGCGTGTCGACGAACTTGACCTCCGCTATGATCACCACGATCATATTGCCAACGGCTACGGAGAGCAGCCAGCAGGCCTGCAGCACCGACTTCATGCTGTTCGGTGCCTGGGTAAACGAGAACTCCAGCCCCGTCACCGAGAACAGTATCTCCGCTGCTGTCATAACCACAATCTGTGGCAGTTGCCAGAGTATCGAAATGCTTGTAGGTGGCACCACCTCCAGAAGGTTGAAATCCTAAAGGATGCAAGGGAAGGAAGCAACCGTTACACTGCGCCACAAGTCTTACGTTTGAATATGAACAGAAGGAAGAGAGTGAAGAGAGTGAAGAGAGGAGCTAGCCTGGGATTCGATACTATACATGAGTCAGAAAAAGTAGAGAAAAAGAGAGCCCTCGTTCTAAACTGTTCATTGAGCTGTTGCACCGAAAGTGAACTAGTTCCATGTTCGTTTACTTACATATCCGTCAAGTGTATTGCCCTCAATCAGGAGGCTGTAGAGTCCTCCACTTTTGGCCAGGAAGCTAGCGACTCGATTACCATTGATATCAAGTTCACCATAGCCACATGCAATTTCGGTCAGGGCCGAGATATTGTTGACTGGCAGCTGGACGCTGGGGGTCCCCGGGACGGTAGCTTTCAGCTGAAGGGGAGTGTCTTTTGGCGGCGTATTGATCAAAATGCGCAGCAGCGCAGGTCGATTCGTGTGCTCCGACATGATGTAGCCATCGGAGAACTCCTGAAGACCGGCGCCGGTTAGGAAATAGCTGACAGACTTGCCCGGCTGCAGATTTAGATATCCTTCAATAACCGGGCATTTCTTTTTCAAAGACCTGGCCTGAAAGGACATATGCATTGTACGAGGCACGTAGAGCTTCAAATTAGACCACATGGACAGCGAATTGATGGAGTCGGAAATTTCGTCGTTCTCAGTTATGAAGTCATAGCGACACGGCATCCCATTGTAGATTCGTAGGTGGACCATGTAGGGGGCAGTGGGCATAGCCTCCGGTTGCACACGCTCGAGCCTCATCTGCACGATCGCCGACAGAAAGAAACCGATGGAGGCGAGCAGCAAGCCAACGCTGAGCTTCTGCAGCGGGCGCTTGACGCCGAAGCGCGCGAGCATCGGATAGACGGTGCAGTCGAAGAGTGGAATGAAGGCGAGAATGAGCAGCGGATTGATAACCTGCATCTGATCCGGCTTGATTTGATAGCCCAACAACGTGCCGTCCATATGGGTGGCCTGGAAGGTCCAGCGCGAGCCCTGCTGGTCGGATAGAGCCCAGAAGACAGGGAAGGGCGCATAGAGCAGCAAGACCCTGGTCAAGCACTTTGTATCGTACACCATCTGTTTACCCACAGTGACCGTCGCGTAGTCCAGAAAGTGTGGCAAGGGCTTCTTTTTGCGATTTCGCCGCCAGCCCCTGTACGCGGTGATTATGCATTGTGATACGCCGAAGATCATGTTGCCCGAAGGCGGATGCACTCTGTACCACAGTTTGCCGGACACAAAGATCCCCATCGAGACGAACATCAGCACAGCGGGCACGCCGAACGCCAGTGAGTAGCAGTCATCGTCCCCGAAACATTGTATATCTGCACGCAGAATCGGGGTAACAGCTGTCGAGATCATGGAGCCCGCATTGATTGCAAAGTAAAACAGCGAGAAGAACTTGGCCAGCTCCATTTCCTGGTCTGGCAGCTGGAACTGATCCCCGCCAAAGGCCGAGACGCAGGGCTTGATGCCGCCGGTTCCCACAGCAATCATCAAAAGACCCAAAATGGTGACAAACCTAGAAAGTCAGGACAATTATGTAAGATAATTAAGATAACTAGCTAAGATCTAGGTTAGTATCAAGAGATCTTAGTTAGATGTAGACAGACTTCAGGCTATGTAGATACTCACTTAGTAGGCATGAGCGACATAGGTATAGCCCCAATGGCGACAATCATAGCACCGAAACTATATACGATCGATAGGTACAATATCGTATTGTACTTGCCCAACCAGCCGTCCGCAACGAGAGCTCCAAAGAGGGGAAAGACGTAGACGAGCATCGTGAACACATGGAAGAACACAGTTGCCGCCTCCTCGTCGAACCCCAGCTTATGGGTTAGATACAGCACGAGTATGGCTAGGAGAGGAGAGGAGAGGAGAGGAGCGACACATAGAGAGGATACTCATTCCCCGACTTGTCCCACTTACCGCGCATGCCATAATAGTTGAAGCGCTCACAGAACTCATTGCATACGATGAAGGCGACGGATTTGGGGTAACCCACTGACTAAAAGAGAAGAAGAGACGTTAGCTGGCATAGTCAAGTGGGGGGACTTGGGAGTGACTTGTATTATAAATGATTGGATCCCTTATTATCTCCCATCTCATTACCTTCCACACTCGACAAATGGCAAAAGTGCTGCATCATAATACGCTGACTGGACAAGTTCCCATCAGTTGCGATAGTCGACTAAATATATAAATATATGTATATATATATATACATATATAAATGTATATTTATATATGCGCGTGTGTGTGTGTGTGTGTGTGTGTCTGTCTGGGAATCTAGCTGATAGATAGGCCTTGTTTATGTCTGCCAAGTCTATTATTTTAAGGGCATTCAAGCGTAATCTCGTCTCATTATGAGTGCTACGTAAGATAGTGTTCAAATAGGTCTATCCACATATATATTTGTTGAATAGTAATTGGAATTTATTTTTATGTTCGAGTATTCAATCTTGATAGAGTAGAGAATATCGCCTACTCGTGCTCAGAAGAGTTTGAAGAACGAAGAGAGAGAACTCTAATGCAATGCAATACAGGGTATTCAAAAGTATATTTGAATCAAGGGCCTGCCGCTGTGAAGGAAAGCAAACCTTTATATATACAGGGTATCAACTAGTCGAGTCAACTAAAGCGAATCAGAGTTGGGGCTGTGTTTCTTTGGGAAAGTTATAATCTAGACCTTGAACAGTTATTGCATATTTACATTAATAACACAGAGTATAGACTAGTCCAGCTAGAGAAAGGACTATAAGTTGATACTGGCATAGATATATGTCATAGATTAACTACAGGGTATCGCCTAGTCGACCTGTGGGCTTTTTAATTCAACAAAAAAAAAGTATATTTATATCTTTATATATGCAGGTAATTATGTATTCACGTAGTAGTCAGACTGACCTATTGCGCTATTACGAATCTGATTCCCCTTCTCTGTCTATCTCCCCCTCTCTCTATCTCTTTCTCTCTCCTCTCCTCTGCCTCTGTGTGACGTTTGTGTATTTCATTTTCGCTTTCCATTCGTTTCGCGTTTTGTTTTGGTTTCTATCTGCATTGGCTATTAGTCAAGGTGAGCCGGCAAACAAGTTTCAGCCACCTGCCCCAAGTAGTGGGTCGAAACGTGAATCAAATTTCAGATTCTGCTATTGCATTCGCTAAAAGCACGCAAAAAACAGTTAAAGCCAAAGTCAAGTACGGAGTGCGATTGAATAAAGCTCTTTAGATTTGGTTTAGTCCGACCCTACCTATGCCCAATGTCTACGCCTCTGTAGTTGTAACAACTGCACACATAGAAAATTCTATTCTTGTTTGGCATAGGCAAATTTTTAATTGCATATATGTATGTGACGTAGACATATAAATATATATAAGTTGTAATTTACATACATATATAGTGGAATGATAGCCAAACGTGTTGTGAGAGCTTCTCGGTATTTCCCAGCTCTATTGCGAGCTGACGATCTACAGATAGTACAGCTTCTCTCTCACTCCCCCTCTCTCTCTCTCTCTCTCTCTCTCTCTCTTTCTCCTACGCCTACTTCAGTCCCTCCCACAAGCGCAACGTGCCATAATCAAGCGGTACTTTGCTTTGAACCCATACGTTTCAATAAATGATATTACAGCTCTGCCAATTCAAATATAATGGGTCAACAAGTAAACTGAGACGAATATTCCGAATTCCTCTTCTAGTGCTAAGCACCTCTATACATATATGTATGTATGTCTATATAAGCATATAAATGTTATCTTATCCTGGGCGAATCTAGACAAGGTGACGATGATGATCAAATGACGATCATTCGACACTTTGGCAATATTAGATAGTATTACATACACACATCTCTGGCCAGTCTATGGGGATGCCGGAAAGTAGCCAACGAGTGTCTCGCTCGCAAGTTTTTTGTAAGAAACGTACGTAACGTGAGCAAAGCTTAATTAGCTATTGTGTGACGTCACATTCTCACGACGCTCATTCAGATTTGTGGATAATTATATCTGGCAAAATGCAATGCAATATACTGTAAATAATATATGTATATATGTGTATATATGTCAGCTGTTTGTTTAATTATGGGATCGAAAGCGACTAATTGCAGACCCGTCCAGGCACATCAATAATGATATATGTAAATATATATATATACGTATATAGCAATCCGGTTAGCTAAGATACCTATAGAGCTGACTGAGTTATTCAACTCGTTGGTTCGTTGACAGCAGTTGAAAAAAGTTTTTAAAAAAGTAGGTCGACGGCATCGAAAGACGGGCGTACCACATGTTCATATCTACACACATATGTATGTATATTGTTTTGATTCTATTTCGATTTCGATTTCGCTTTTGCGTGATTAATTTAATCAATTTGCGAGCAATAAAAGGATGATTGGCATACTCTATGCATATGTATATGAGCATCCAAGGTCAGTTTTTGTTTTGTAGAGAATTGGGTCAATATGAGAGATCCTCTAAACAAACGATGTTCTTGACCAGCATCAACAGAGGAGTGAGCGAGAGCGGCTCATCTGAATTCTAGATAACATGCCTAAGTTAAGGGGAATGTGTGGAAAGTAATACTCTATTATCTCTCTTATTCAGATCATCTGAGAGACAATTATAAAATTCGATTCGTTCTAAATTCTGTGGATATACTACAATCGTATATTGGTCTATGCCAGTGTTATATTTTTGTGTTATATTTTTCTGTTATATTCATCATCCTTTCACCCCTTATATTCATATTTATTTATTTATTCATTACTCTCCCTGCGTATTTTATATCAGTTTGTTATAATGATTTGATATACTGGTACTGTAATAATATTTTGTTATATTTCTCTTATATTACTTTATTCTATCATATTCTGTTATTCTCAACTGTTATACGACATTATACGCTCTTCTCTATCCCGCAAGCTTAAGTGGTTCTTACTAATTATTTGGTATTTGATTTAATGTTATCAGGAAATCTATTTCTTGACTATGCTCCTAATACACACACATACATTCATACATGCATGCAAGTGATGACCGATATCTTATCTGAAAGATACCTTCAGAGCGAACGAAAGAGAAAGACAACATAAACATATTGCATATTTATACACACACACACACACATGTTGAGGACTTAGAGATAACTGTTCTTACCTAAGCTATGCTTGCGTTACACTATACTAACTGTAACAGGGCATAGTTGTTCGACTGCTTTGTCTTAAACTGCCACTCGCAAGCATGCATGCATTCACATATGTATGTATATATGTATGTATATGTGTGTGTGCGTGTATAGCCAAAAGTTGCGCACAGTCTTTACTTGCCAACTTGTAAATGTACATATTTGTGAGCATATACATATGTATGTATGTACATATAAGCACATACATACATATGTATGTATGTGTACATACACTGCTTTAAGATATGCTGCACTTATGCGTATGCATGTGTGTGTATGTATCTCATGTACTTTCTCAATTGCCAGCTGAAAGTGACAATAAACTAAAGTCTGCGCAGACGCAGGCGTCGCAGTCGACGCTGTCGGTTGATGCTGTCTTCACTGACTTCTTTGGCTGATTTCTTTTCATTTCATTTCAAGTTTAGGGCTTGCCGAACATACATACATACATACATAAATGTGTGCACACAAACATGTGAGTCTATGTTTGTGTGTGTAAGATTGGCAATTAGGCAGGTAGTTTTACTTATGTACACACATGCATGCTTACACATGCACATACATATATACATACATATGTATGTATATGCATAGCTGCAAATACATACATATGTGTGTGCAATCGAGCGCCATAATTGTCCAGTAAATCGTTAAACGCAACGGTACATTGGGCTTAAGTCTCGCTCTTTTTCTGCGCTGGCTGCTTCCCAATTATTGTCAACTCCTTTGATTTGCCTTTGGCAGCAGCCTCTGCCGCTTCAACGTCTTTCGCTTTCATTTGTTGTAGTTGTTGTTGCTGTTGTTATTGTTGTTACGGCAGTAAACAGTGCAAACAACACAAAAACACACACACACACAAAACGAACAAAAGGCTCAGCTCAAGTTCAATTTACGGCTTGGAATTTAATGAACTACCGAAAAACGCAAGCGCGAACTTGCAATATTTTTGTAGCAGGTGCTGGCAGCGGGCGAAACGCAGTCACGTTTGCGCAAAAAACGAAAAACGAAGAAGCAAAAGCTGAAGCAGAAGCACAAGCACAGACAAAACAGAGACAGAGCCACAAAAAGTCGCATACACAGACGGCGACGGCGACGGCGACGGCGACGGCGACGGCGACGGCGACTGCGACTGCGACGGCGACGTCACTGTGAGGGCGTAAATACTTAAATGAAGCGCATTTCAAGTACAAGTTGCGCTTTTAGCGATAATTCGGCAGACACCGTACCCCCAAAAAGAAAGAAAAAAAAAAGCAATAGAAAAGAACAGCTAGAATAAGCGTCAAATGAGAATTGAAAATAAACAGTAAGCTGAATGGTTGAATAGAGAAGGTGGGTAACAGGCACGAGAGCTACAAATATACAAACATACATACCTATTTATGTATGTATGTACATATGTCGCAGCGTCATTTAACTATGACCAAGCTTTGCTCTCACGCTCTTGCTCTTGCTCTTGCTCTCGTTCTCTCGCTCTTTTCCTAGTTTAGCTGGTTGTTTGATGCAGCGCAGCGCAGTCGCCTTCAGCGCATTGGCGGCGACTACTTCATGTCTCACAAGTTCAATGCTTACAATAGTTAAATATGAATTTACATATGTAGGTATGTATGTCTGTATGTGTGTTTATCTGTGCTGTCCCCCTTCTTCTGCTGCAGTAGCAGTTAGCACAGTTGTTGCTGCACATACATATGTACATATGTATGTACATATGCTGCGCACTTGGTGCTTCGCTTGGGTCCAGCAGCAAACGACGAATAGAAGAAATCAAAAATTAAATTAGCTCAGCTATGATGACTTTTGAATAGCCTTTTGACACATATCAATGCAAGGTATGCTGGCCGTGCTACATTATGTTGTATAGTCTATATGGATATATGTACATACATATGTTGGCTATTACCTCTGAATCAGATGACAGACTCTCCGAAACTTTGTTGAATGGGTCGTAAGTTGTATCGGTGCGTTTGATTTCGAACTCCGAATCGTAGTACCGGATGCGAGCGGAGGTAACGCCGGGAGTGTCTTCGCCAGCCAAAGAGCGCAATCCAGCTAGACATATATGTATGTACATAGATATTAATAGAGAGAGAGAGAGAGAATGAGAGTGAGAGTGAGTAATACATATTTGTATGCTTACCCTCTTCACTATCCGAATCGTAGTAATAGCCAGAGAAGTCGCTCAGCGACGAGCTCAAATTTAAATTCAAATTCTCGCCCGAGTTTCGAAACATTGAAAAACATGAACACTAAATAAATTAAATAATTGAAAGGAGAATCGAAGTTAGCCGAAAGTTAATCTCAAAATCTCTCAATCTGTGTCTTTCTCTCTGTATCTTTCTATTTGTCTTGCAAGTCCTTGATGTGTGTAGGGAAATTCGCAGGAAATTTCTCACATTAGAGGACAGCTCAGGGAAATTCCCTTTTGTGTTTTATTTATGGCTATTGGACCTGTTTACCTTTCAGCTAATCTAAAAAACTTTTCGTTTACGATCTAATCAGTCAATGTTTTTTTTTTTTTTAGCTTGTCAGCTGACTACGTAGCTTAAAAGGTGGAATGGTCTATAAAGTTAACAACTATAATTGGGACATTATTCATAATATATCATATACTTATACGTATACACATACGTATATAGTAAATCTGGCGTAATCAGAGATTAGCTTTGTTTCCTTTTAGAACAAAGGGAGATATTCATATTCGCAATTGCTAAATTGATATCGCTCTAGAAATCGATATTCAGACCTAGCATGATGTAAGTCACATTCCAAAATACTCAAGACGTTACTGAACGATTTGACATGCAACGCTTTAGAATACGTACATATATATTTATATATTTATTTGCTATCGGGTATTGTAGTTGTAAAAGGTGCTTATAACATCATTCAAACCTCTTACTCAATCCATTCATAATGCGACTATATCGACGATAATGTGTATATATAGATATATATATATATGCATTCCTGATGTTCATAAATCGTCTAACCAATAACAACCCATAATTCAGTCATACGCAGTCATGTTTACGATATACATATATGTACATATATAGCACGAATATGTATGATGCATTATATGGTTAATCGTAAATATGTACCTGGTACAGTTATCCGCTTATCAGTTATCACTTATCAATTATCAGACATCAGCCATCGGCCATCAGCTATAAACCCTAATCTATCGCTTATCGCTTATCGGCGGAACGATTAAGCATATAAAACAATGTCGCTCTGAATTGCGCCAAGTCAGCTCTATCCATAGATTAGAACGTTGGAATGGACTTTTGCTAGGGAACAAATGTGGACGCCCATCTTAGAGCTGCGAATATAGAAAAGCGATTACTTGTAGAGCTGAGTATTACCAGTCATATCAGGTGTGATCGATTGATAAGTGGATTTCTTAATAGTCGATAAGGCGATTATTGAAATCTAAGCTAAGTATTTAAATTGAACTCCAACCAAATACAGATCAGGCTCCCAAAATAACTGAAATGATCTATATATGTACATATTGTAGATTTACATTAAATATAATTGAGTCATGCAAATCCAGTTGCAAAATGTTTATTTCTATTACTCCCATTGCGCTTTGTGAACGAGTGTTGCATAGCAGAGCGCTGACTAGGCCGAAAGCTGGTAGGTAGCACTAGCTTGGCAGAGGCATGTAGCCAGGTGGTAATTGAAAAGTATCTTGTAGATACGCCTAAATTCCCGACACGTTACCTAACAAGACGCTGTGCAGATAAGAAATGAATTGGCAGAAATAAACAGAAGAAAGCAAAACGCTTAATTAATGTCTGTCAGATAAGGCGCTGATATCGGATGCCCCGCGCTGACAGAGCATTCAGATACAGCAGTATATATGGTCTATATATGTATGTATGTACATGCATATAGCTATACTTTATTATGATCGGTTGGATCAGTCACAAATTAAGGCGAAGGACGCGCGCGCGCGCGTTCCATGATCGTAAATATTTCAGCTGCGCCGATAAACCAATAAGAAGAGCTGATAACCTGATAAGCGATAAGCGCTTAGCTAACGGTTTACTGCAGCGGTGTCGATGGCAACAGCGACTGCGTCGCCGCCTGTCGAACTCGAAGCGATTGCCGATGGCTCTCAATTCGCCTTCGTGTTTCCATACGCAGGACACACGAACGATCGCAGTCGCAGTCGCAGTCGCAGTCGCAGTCGCAGTCGCAGTCGCATTGTTATTGGCCCACTCGAAATCGATATCAAAATGGAAGCCATTGCCAGCGCCGTGTGCAGTTGCAGTCGCAGTCGACGCAAACGCAAGGAACTCATGCAGTCGCTGCCGCCGTCAACACCATAAACCAAAGTTGAAATGGAAATCGAAATCGAAGGGCACGTGCGCAGTCGCCGTCACACTTACACTCATACTCTCAGTCTCAGCCTCAGTCTCGGTCTCTGTCTCAGCCTCAGTCGCTGTTGGCGTTGCCGTCGCGTCGCTGCGTTTAGTCGGAGTCGAAGTCGAATTAGTTTGGCAAAGCTGACGCCAACGGCAATGCCGACGCAGCTGCCGGCAACGACGCCGACGGATTCTTTAGTTGAGTTACGCGCATCGGACATCAGTCAGTCAGTCAGTCGAATGCCGTCGGCGGACTTGGACGCGTTTCGAGTATATGCGTTTCCATCGTTTTTTGTTTCCACTGCGCGTTCTCACTGTTTAGCTGCAATTTTACTGTTGTTGTTTCTCTGTTAAATGTTAATGACGTGAGTGTTACCTGTTACGAATATAATTACGAATCGTGCACCACAAATATATTCATTGACTCTTTGTTTACATTTCGTATTCAATATATATATTTAAAATATTTTTACGTGTGAATGCAAATAATAATAAAATACAGAAAATATTGAAAGCTTTATTCGATTTTTTATTTAAGCTTTTAAGTGTTATTTTGTTTGATTGTTTTGTTTTTGTGTATATGTTTTTTTTTTCTTCTTTTTTTCTTGTAACTATATGAAATCGTTTCTGATTTCTCTTCTTTCTTTTCGATTTCAAGTGTCGCATAACGGATGTAAAGTGATAACAACCCCACAGCGAGATGACGGAAAATGAAAATGGTATTTTATTTATATTTCTTCTATTGTAATATATAAGTGTGGATTATCAAGGGGCTCTATCAGGGGATATCCCCAAATGATTCGCCTCTTACATGCACTGACTCAAAAGCCAATATACACTTTAAGAAATTACTGACAGAATGATTATATTTACGACTATTGCCAACGATCTCTGCTTCTTCTCTAGCTCTATCCGCTTAGTTGTCAACTTCGGTTTTTGGAGTATTACTCCAATAAATAATCTGTACACATGCCCCGATACGAGCGAAGATAGCTCTTATCTCGCATAATTGGTGATTAGGTATTAGTTATTCAGTTCTTGAAGTCTTCCAAGAATTCCTGATAGAGGCGCGTGTACTAAATCTTAGTTGAGCCAATCTTATCGACCCGATAAGCCCTTGAATACTCATGTAAGAGAACGCTTTGTGCATGGCAATACTTAAATACGTCTCGATATTTAGAGATATATTTCTATCAATTAATCATTTCTTACTTTAGCAAATCCTGAGCTTGGAAGCCCCAATCGTAATCCGTCAATAGAATTGATTTCAGTTGAATATTTCAAAAACTGAGTTATTTCGTATTGGAGCGTTGTCTATTTGATAATTGCTTTGTAATATCCATAGATAGTACATCAATCAATCAATCAATCAATCTTGCATTCAACTGACTACGAATTTGATGACGCTCTTCCCTGGCTTTTCTCTCAATGCATAGCTAAAGCTAAGCTAGGCTAAGTCGCATTTGCATTTCCTAGTATGAGTAATATATAGAAAACTATTTCATATATAGCCTGTCATTTGTAGTACATTTCAGACAGACTTTGACTAGATTTAATTGGATACATGACTAATTGGTTTACTGACTGACTGACCATGCATCAGTGACTGAAGCTGCCTCCATGCAGCTGGGGCAACTGGATGCTGTTCCAGCCGGGGACAATTGCTGTTGCTGTTGCTGTTGCTGTCACAGACCACCTGTCGATCGCTAATTGTGGTTTTTGGCATGAATTGGTTGACGAAATTGAATGAGTGTTGCCATTGTTGTTAATACATTGCCTTTCGGCTAGAGCCTATTGAGAAACCTAGACTCATGTCGATTAAGGCGACAGGTTTTACGCAAGCGTCTAGACAGCACGAAAGAGAAAGAGAATGGAGATGGTAGATGGTAGATGATAGATGGTAGGTGGTATATTGTAGATGGTAGATGGTAGGTGGTAAAAGACGAATTGGAGAATTGAATAGCTGGGAAGAAAGACAGAATAAAAAATGAAAAGTTGAAAAATTTAGGAAGACATAAAGAAGAAGTGAAGATTAGAGGAAGGAAAAAACTGTATGAAAAAGAAAAGAGAAGAGAATGCAGAGCAACGAATACAAGATAAACGAGGAGCTAGAGAAATGCCGTAAGGACTTTGGGTGAGCGGGAAGTGAGCTGAGCTCGTGGGAAAGTACACGCCGCTCGCTGCCTTCGTAGTGGCGCATAGTAATAGGGCTATTGTAGGACCCATAAAATGTGGGACATATTGAACAAAGGCTTATCAATGAGAAGTGGGCTTAATCGCTTGTAAATCAGTTTGACGCTGTTCAGAAAGCAAACGCGATGCGACAGCTGATAGCGCGAAGGCAGCTATAAAGATGATAAGCCGAATCGAATCTATATGGAGCTGTTCCCACAATTTACGACTCGCCACTCGCCACTCGCGACTCGCGACTTTATCGAGTGCTAATCACATAGCGTTCCCTGTAACACATGTTCATCCGAAGCGTATTACCTGGTACTCGTACACGTACGCCCATCAGTCCTTATCGAAATACCAAGAAGTGCCCCATGACTAAGCCTAATTGTTTTTCCAATTCAATTCAATGCAAGCGAACACTCGTTCAATGAGCAGGATCATATATGAATATGATCCTCATAATTTGCCTTTACATCTGAATTATCTTCACAGAATTCGAAAAAGTTAAATAGAAACTATTTAAAATGAAACAGAAATTAAACTTGAAAGATAATGTGCTGAAGAGTAAACCTCAACTAAAGCGAGCCACTCAGCGAACATGAAAAAACAACTCAAGATAAGGACTTATATAGTATATATGTTTATGTATATCCCATTGTTGCCATATGTACATACATATATAGCCAAAACTCTCGCATTGAGCAATCAGAAACTCTGATGGAAAGAATAAATCAAGCTAAAAATACGACAAATGCGAATAAAAAGCTTAGAATCGGCTCTAAAGATCTCAAGAGCAAGCAGAGTAAGCAGAGCAAGCAAGAGGGTTAGTATGGGAAATGCTTGACTACTAGATACCCTGGGAACGTCTATTAAGTCATTGCCAATAAAAACACCAAATATATGGTAAATATGAAAATCTCACATGATATATGAGCAATGTTGTTTATTTAGTAAACGATCGGCGATGCGTATTAAAATCAATTTAAGTTTTCAATACTCAAATTCAATAGATTTATTTATATTAGGTCGGCGCTACTTAAATTGATTTTAATATTTGCCTCATGGCAATGAAAGGAAGTTCATTCGCGATGGAATTCATGAATGAATCAACGAATGATTGAATGAATGAATGAATGTGAATGAGATCTAATCAGAGCTATCGGCAAACGATACTTATCGATAATTTAGCTATTCAATGAACGACAGAGGACATTGAACAATTCGCACAAATTAGTTTTGATAGTTCTCATTGCCTCGACTCGACTCGACTCGATGCGATGCGATTCGTCTTGACTCGAACCAAATCAAATCGAAACTTCAAATAGCCGCCGCCAAGCGATACCTGACTGTGATAAGCGATACGATACGTGTATGCCGCCCATAACAGTGGGCGGGACGCGTACGAAAATAGATTAAATTAGGAGCAAGCCACGTCGAGTACACAAGGTAATTCATGCATTTGATATGAGCAAATTCCTCGACTTGGGCGACTTTTATGGTCGGAATGTCCGTCATAAAGAGCGAGCATATACATTTATCGAGTG
This sequence comes from Drosophila buzzatii, assembly GCA_035045845.1. NCBI lineage: Eukaryota > Metazoa > Arthropoda > Insecta > Diptera > Drosophilidae > Drosophila > Drosophila buzzatii. The sequence goes on along the minus strand of JAWNOS010000596.1, from coordinate 577,085 downwards.
CATGCGATTAAGGAATGATCGACTAATCGTTTTCCGCTTTTTTGAATGGAAGCAGAAACGACCTGGCTCTCAGCTGATTGCTAATGTGAGCTAGCATTGCTTATTGTATGAGAAATCAAGGATTTCCTGGACTTATCTCCGACAACATGGCAGGGAATGCTTGGTTGTGATATCTTATTTAAAGGGAAGTAGGAGCTGATGTCTTTCCTCTGACGATGTCTTGTCTATCGCTATGAGCCTACCCTAATTGAGTTGTCTGTTAACATTAGAGTTTGGCATCAGCAAAAGCCACTCGACTCTCCTTTGATCACTCTGAGCTTTATTGCTTCACACCACTCTTAGCTATGAATCGCCTCTGGATGGATAGAGAAATCAGTCTCTGGCGCAGCTGACAGCTACGCAACATCATTCCATCATTCCATCATTTCCAGAGGTGAAATCCCCTTGTCGATTACCCCTCACTGACTCAGCTCCCTCTGAGCTCTTATCTTCGCTTGGCCAACAGCTGAGAGCTGACACCTCATCCACCTTAGCATTAAGATTTGGTTTCATTCAACTCTTTGTAATCGCATTCATAGGCATATCCATTTACGATATTTGACAAGCGGACAGCTGAGACTAGCGAGTGCATTATCTGCATTATCTAAGGCCCGTCACACGTATTTGGCCACAAATGGGTCTCCATTTGGCTAATGCTTGTAAATTTATGCCCTGTGTGTGATATCTATATTTCACTTGACTTTCTGCCTGATCTGTTCCTGGCAGTCGCAATGTCAACGCAGCCAGAGATAGTCCCGCTTCTTGGTGATCTTCCATTGACTTTTCGAGTCTACTCAAATTCTGAACTGAACTGATTTTCTGTCTCCTGCTTGCTTTGCAGATATCAAGCCCGTTGAGGCAGGCGCTGGCGAGGATGTATCAGCCATAGCAGAGTCGAAAGCCGCCCCAGTCGAAGATTCTCCAGCTCCAGCTGCTGAGTCGAGCGTGGAGCCTGCAAGCAATGGTAGGGCTCTAGCCGAAGTGGACCCCAAGAAGAATGGCATCGAACCAGAGCAGAGCAACAACTATGGCAATGCTGTCGAGGCGGAGGGACAGCAGAAGGTAAGCCCACATGAATAACCGTAGCCTTACCTACTCTAATGCGTTACATCTAACACATTGCAGAAACTGCCTTATCCCAAGTCCGTCTTCTTCATCATCAGCAACGAGTTCTGCGAGCGTTTCAACTACTATGGCATGCGCAGTAAGTAGCCAACCAACTCTACTGCATCGCCCTCTCTCCATATCAGAAAAGTCCTTAACTATAGGACTTTTCATTTCTTTCCCGCTGTACTCTCAATTACTCGATCAAACTCGCTAATTCTTGCAAATAATTTCACCATCCGCAGCTGTCCTGGTGCTATATTTGAGTAGACAGCTGGGCTACTCGGACGATACGGCGACTGTGGTGTTCCACGTGTTCACAATGTTCGTCTACTTCCTGTGCATATTCGGAGCTATCATTTCGGACTCGTGGCTAGGCAAATTCAAGACAATTCTGTACTTGTCGATGGTTTACATCTGTGGATCAGTGCTGTTGACTCTTGGCGCCATTGGACCTTTGAGCCTGCCGGTGGAGACGTTTACGATATTGGGCTTAGCGCTGATAGCGCTTGGATCGGGTGGCATAAAGCCGTGCGTCTCGGCCTTTGGCGGGGACCAGTTCAAGGTGCCGGAGCAACTGAAGCAAATCACCTCGTTCTTCTCGCTCTTTTACTTCTCCATCAATGCGGGCTCTCTCATCTCGACCACTGTCACGCCCATATTGCGAGAGGATGTGCACTGTTTCGATGACATCAATTGCTATCCACTGGCCTTCGGAGTGCCTGCCGTTCTCATGATCATCTCGGTGGTCATCTTTGTCCTGGGTCGGCCACTCTACAAGATCAAGCCGCCAGCTGGCAACATGGTGGTTCTGGTGAGCAGTACGATCTGGACAGCGATCAGGACGAAGTGCAAGGAGAAGAAGACGAACCCACGCGAGCATTGGCTGGATTATGCGGACAAGAAGTACGATCGCAGGATGATCGAGGACGTCAAGGTGCTCATGCGTGTGCTCTTCCTCTATCTGCCGCTGCCCGTCTTCTGGGCACTGTTCGATCAGCAGGGCTCGCGCTGGACCTTCCAGGCGACGCGCATGGATGGCGACATGGGTTCCTGGGACCTCAAGCCGGATCAATTGCAAGTGCTGAATCCATTGCTCATTCTCATCTTCATTCCCCTATACGACGTTGCCTTCTATCCGGCCCTGCGTCTGATCGGCATTCGTCGTCCATTGCAAAAGCTGACCATGGGCGGAATTCTTGCTGGCATTGCCTTTATCATTTCTGGCGTTGTCGAGCTCAATCTGGAGGTAAGTTTATCTACACCATCGATAGCTGTTGCACCCACCTTACTCTATCTACAACTTTCTCTCTATCTCTCTCTTACTCTCTCTCTCTCTCTCTCTCTCTCTCTCTCTCTATCTCTATCTGTTGTGCTCTCGTTCTGTTTTTGTCCGCATAGAAAACATATCCCCAATTACCCTACGGCCAGAACGTGCAGCTGCGCATCTTCAATCCAGAGAGTTGTGAATACACTTTCAAATCGAACCTTGACTCCTTGAATTCCTTGAAGCTGGAGCCGTACAGTATGCAGGTGGAGAAGCACATCTATGTGCCAGGCAAATTTGAGCTTAACTACGAGATTGTTAACGCGGACCCTGCTTGCCCAGCGTATGAGAGTGGCAGTCAGGTACTCACAGATAACGCAGCTTGGTCGCTGTTCCTCAATAAGCGCAATGAAACGGTGCTCGGCAAGGACTCCTTCTGGCTAAATGATTACGTCAACAAGCCCTCGGACAGTTATCCCCTTATCCGGACGCTCGGCAACGTTCAGCAGCAGCGGCGCATTCTGTGGAAGAGCAGCAAGGAGCAGTACGAGTACAATGCGAATGAGACACACCTGCTGGAAGTCGCCACTGGGAACTACGCCGTCTCTGTTGACGACAAGCCAGTGGGCACGTTCAGCATCCGTACAGGCGGCGTTTACACTCTGCTCATCAATGAAGTCAATAACGACTATGTCGGCAAGTTGATTGAGGTAACGGAGCCCAACTCGATGAACATCCTCTGGCTGATACCGCAGTACGTGGTCATGACCTTGGGCGAGGTCATGTTCTCTGTGACAGGGCTCGAGTTCTCCTATGCCCAGGCACCGCCCAGCATGAAGTCCGTGCTGCAGGCCTGTTGGCTGCTGACCGTCGCCTTTGGCAACGTCATCGTCGTGATCATCGCCGAGGCGGCGCTCTTCGACTCGCAGGCCAGCGAGTTCTTCCTGTTCGCTGGGCTCATGTTTGTCGACATGCTGGTCTTCATGTTCATGGCCTACAACTACAAGCCGAATGATCCCAACAAGAACGAGGAGGCCGAGCCCTTGACCAACGGCGAGAGTCGCGACATACCAGCCCTCGACATGGGCGTCGATAACAAGGGCCAGAGCATCGATGAGTAGGGCCTGGCCATTTTCCTTGTTGTGTATTATATAAAGCTCTAGCCCCAACCCATCTAACCCATCCCACTCCTTTGCTCTTAGTATTCCAATAAGTATATATATGCATATATATATTTGTATTGTACTTTGTGTCCTTTTACGATGTAAGTGTAAAGCTCGACGATTTGAGGGGTCGTCAAGCGTTTGTTGAATATGACAAGAAATATGTTTAAAACTAAACTAATCTAATTAAATAAATACAAAATTGTACTCATATTTGTCTGTGCGTCTCTCTCTCTCTCATCCTTCTGTCGTTCTCTTGCTTCTTAACCTATCCTCGCCTTCACCACTGCCTCTACTCCCTTCCTTCTTCCGTCACTCCTGTGTCCTAAGCCTCGTGCCTCTTCTTATCTGCACCTATCTTTGGAGCAATCTAAAGTCTCAAGATCTCTTGATCCACAAGGTAAGTTTGAGTCTCCTCAGCTTAGAGGTTGACTTTCTCTTGAAGAGTCCTCACTGTCGCTTCGGGTAGCAGCTAGTCAGGCAGTCTTTACCGCTAAATCTGGTCTCTGGTCTGTGATAGTTTCCGAGCGAGTTCGATCTGGGGCAAGGCATCTTCTAGTCAATCTCGACAACAGTTTCCTAATAAACTTTGAAAGTTTGAGCAGAAGTTTATCCAGGTAGCTTCGAGAAGGTGCCGTCTTATGGTAAGTCTTGAAGAGATTCGAGCTTTTAGATCTTCAGGGCGATAAAGCAAGCTTCAATTAGGTTAGAAGCTAGACGTGCGTGCCTTCGAGGCATCTTCAAGTTTGAGAGTTTAATTGAACTCCAGATTGCCTAAATAGGCTTGAATCCCAGGCCCATCATAGGTCTGGGCTTGGTGTTGCCCACACTGCAGATAGCTCGATCTTTACAGCGCACGTATCCGACTCTTCCGGATGCCGGCAGCACGCAGCTGCGCATTCTGAGTGGCATACCCGACTGCGATTACAGGGTGCTCAGCAATCTGGCAGATGGGCAGGGCAATCTAACACTGAACGGCCTTGACTCCTACTCGAGCGGAAGCCTGGCCACGAGCAATGGGAGCTTCACGCTGGCCTACACCATTGACAGCCTGACGAAAGGTGAGTGAGCAGGAGGACAGGGGGAGCCGCGGGGAGTGTAGGAGTAACACCCTTGCATTGTAGGCTGCCCGGACGTGGAGGGAGGCACGCAGCTGCTCTTGGAGGCAACGGCGCATACACTGTTCCTTCGCTCCGAACACACGGTCTCGAAGCTCTGGTACGTGGATGATCTGCAGAAGTCGAACAAGTCGAAGGCGCTGGTCCGTACCTTGGCCAACACGTCAGCCGGCAAGCGCATCGTTTGGCAAGAGGTGCGCAGCGGAAACTCCGCCCTGGAGCTGCAGGCGCGCAACTACGACCTGCACGAGCTAAACACCATCGAGTACCAGGTGCTCATAGGGCAGCAGCTGATCCACCAGCAGGTGCTGCGCCCCGGCGGTGTCTACGCCCTGGTCATAGGCCCGGCCATCAATGGGGTTCACGCCTCGCGCATGTTCGAGTTAACGGAGCCCAATTCTATGAGCATGCTCTGGCTGATCCCGCAGTATGTGGTCATGAGCCTGGGCGAGGTCATGTTCTCTGTGACAGGTCTCCAGTTCTCCTATGCCCAGGCACCGCCCAGCATGAAGTCCGTGCTGCAGGCCTGTTGGCTCCTGACCGTCGCCTTTGGCAACGTCATAGTCGTGATCATCGCCGAGCTGAAGTTCTTTAAGTCGCAGGCCAGCGAATTCTTCCTCTTTGCTGGTCTCATGTTCTTCGATATGTTGATTTTCATGTGGTTCGCCTTCTACTACGTCAGCTACGACGAGGTCGCAGCGATGCACCAGAGGAAGCTGATAAAGAAGAGACATTAGGAGCATTGAAATATTCGCATAACTATAAACTATTATATTACTGAATGTTGTCTGAATAAATATTGAGATTCGCAAAAGCATAAGAAAGCTTTGTTCAAATTTGAAAAATATTCAGAGAGACTATACAAAATTATATTTTGATAATATACAATGATATAAAAAATTAATATATATACTGAGCTTTTGCTTTACATTATTGTGTTTGCAGGATAATTTAATTATGCCTAAATGTTTAATATTTTTAAATTTTGATTTCCCGCCACTCCAGTGTGCCCATTGCTTGCTAACTCTGAAATCAATGGCCAACACTTTGAAATAGCGCCCGACAACAAATAAATTAATTTCTAATGATATGCATGGATTTTGAAAGTTAACAATATCCATAAAAATAGATAAGATATGCTATTTACTATACTTAAAAAATAAGTTCTGACTTTTCCACAAATGAGCATTTAAGGCCAAATTAGAGCACATAACCAGGGCTGGTCAACTGACATGCGCGCTGCCAGTTATTGTTGGCGTTGCCAATTTGTCGTTACCATAAAGCTGGCAACTCCGCCTAGTCATTTGATATAAGGCATTTTTAGTGCTTTTTCGCCGTTGTCTAATGAAAAAACGAACAAGAAGAAGAACCGTCTGCTGCAATCATATGACTTGTCGATCGATAGAGAAAAATAAAGGTTGAATTTTCGTCGTGCGCTGCTACGTGTTGGTCTAAAAAAGCGTTTGCAACAGTTTTAACAAACACTTGCCAGCCCCAAAACAGCCGAACGGAGTGCATCCATCTAGCCAAGCCAAGCTAAGCGAATTCCAGCGAATTTCCAATCTTCTCTCTGTCTCTGTCGCTCTCGCTAGTTCTTCCATCCCCATTTTTTGTGCATTATGGACAGCTCGGGATTCATGTTCAACGTCGACAATGGCTACTTGGAGGGCCTCTGTCGCGGCTTCAAGTGCGGCATACTCAAGCAGGCCGACTATCTCAACCTGGTCCAATGCGAGACGCTGGAAGGTGAGTGCAGCAACTTCAATTTAATGGCCTCCATTTCCAATACACCCGCCCCAGTCACATGACGAGCTATCAGTCGCGCATACATGCATGTGTTAGTGTGTGTGTGTGTGTGTGTGTGTGTGTGTGTGTGTGTGTGTGTGTGTATATGTTTATGTGTGTAAGCTTGCCTTGTGATTTGTTGTCATAATACCCTGTAGATTAATCATGCTAGCAGCATATTAACTACAATTGTGATATGTAAATATGTGCGTATATATACAGATCGGGTATTGCATATGTATATACATATATAAACATAATGTATATATATGGCTGCATATAGTCTGTCTTCTCCCACATTTCTTTCAAGCACAATCGCTGCCTTTCTTTACTTACAGTTTGAGAGTCACGCGCTTTTGCTACCTGTTGACTAATTAAGCAGAGCGAAAAATTCAGGTAGAGAGAGCGAGAGAGGAGCGTGGGGCATATTAGCTATGAAGAGCAGTCTTATACTTTCTTGTCTATATCTCTCTCTCACTCACTCGAAATTTCCCTAATATCGATTAAAATCAATTTTGAGCATTTAATGGGGTGTGAGCCCGACTCAAAAGGCTCGCCATCTCGCCTGTTATGCACGTGGAGTTTAGTGTGGAGCAGATGCAGCAAAGCTCATATCTGGCATTTCTCTCATTTGTTACAGATCTGAAGTTGCACCTGCAGGGCACGGACTATGGCAGCTTCCTGGCCAATGAGCCCTCGCCGCTGTCGGTGTCGGTGATCGATGACAAGCTGCGGGAGAAGCTGGTGATTGAGTTCCAACATATGCGCAACCATGCCGTGGAGCCGCTGTCCAACTTCCTCGACTTCATCACGTATGGCTATATGATTGACAATATAATATTGCTGATCACGGGCACACTGCATCAGCGACCCATCTCGGAGCTGATTCCCAAGTGCCATCCGTTGGGCAGCTTCGAGCAGATGGAGGCCATTCATGTGGCTTCAACGCCCGCCGAGCTCTACAATGCGGTTCTGGTGGACACCCCATTGGCGCCGTTCTTTGTTGACTGCATTTCGGAACAGGATCTGGATGAGATGAACATTGAGATCATTCGTAATACCCTGTACAAAGCATATCTGGAGGCATTCTACAACTTCTGCAAGAACATGGGCGGCTCCACAGCCGATGTCATGTGCGAGATCCTAGCGGTTAGTCTGATCAGCTCTCTCTTTCTCGAACTCGATCTTCATCTCTACCTTTCTCTGTTATCTTTCAGTTCGAGGCTGATCGTCGCGCCATCATCATTACGATCAACTCCTTTGGCACGGAACTCTCGAAGGACGATCGTGCCAAGCTCTACCCGAACTGTGGCAAAATGTATCCCGATGGCCTCGCCGCCCTGGCCAGGGCCGACGACTATGAGCAGGTGAAGACTGTCGCCGAGTATTACGCAGAGTACGCAGCTCTTTTCGATGGCTCCGGCAATAATCCCGGGGACAAGACGCTCGAGGATAAGTTCTTTGAGCACGAGGTCAAGCTGAATGTGTTCGCGTTCTTGCAGCAGTTCCACTTTGGAGTCTTCTACGCGTATCTGAAGCTCAAGGAGCAGGAGTGCCGCAACATCGTCTGGATCGCCGAGTGCGTTGCTCAGAAGCATCGCGCCAAGATCGACAACTATATTCCCATATTCTAAGCCGATCTACACAAGCGAAACAAAATCAAATTTTAATTTCCTAATGTAATATTTTCTGCTCTAAATTTTTTTTTTTTTTTGTTTCTCTGTTATCCAATTGTTAATGTCTATATATATATATTATATATGTATATGTATATGTATCTTCTTGTTTACGAGTATTATTCCAAGATCGAGAACCATCTGTTAAATATGCCAGGCCGATCTACACAATTGTTAATGTTCATATTATATCTATCTATATATAAATATATACCAGATCGTGTACTATAGTTACAAGTATATATATAGATATATATGTGTCTATATGTAGTCCTGTTTGCGAGTATTATTCCAATAGGCCTATGCCATCAGGCCCAAACAATATCGAGCTCTTAAGAGACTCTGCGGCACTTTAGTTTCACTTGGCCCGATCCCCAGTCCCATTCCAATTAGCTATATTTACATGCATATACATACATATATATATATCATATATTGTGAAAATAAATCTGTTTTAGTATTCATAAAATATTATATTAATACTAATTCTATAGTCTTATTCAACATTTCGAAATGAGCTAGGTTTTGTTCCTATACGGCATGAGTTAATCTATATACATACGTAAAGAGGGTGTAGGGCATGCAGATATGCATCTGCATATAGCGTCGTATCTATATATTTAGGATACATACTTATACATATATACATTTGTATATTCTATGTGTTGCTGCATTTGTTGGCTTTACAAGTTTTTGTTTTTCTTGTTTTAGTCAAAGCATCCTTCATGGTTATACATATGCACATAGGTAACGGAAATATATACATACATGTGTATTTATGTCTCCATTGACAAATTCAAGGTCTGCGGTGCAATGCCTGGCACTCCAATCATGTCTGATCACGTTTTTTGCTTTGTCTGAGGATGCAGCTAGTTGGACTCAAGGTTTTCAGGGAGCGGCGGCTGCTTGACTCACGCACTCAGTACAAGGAGACAACAATGGAAGCACCTTATCCATAGGCGACAATCAAAGCTAAGTAGAAAATCAACAACAACAACAGCAACAACATCTCATTAGCATTGTCTGAGTGGGAAGAAGAGAGCTGAGTTATTGCCCAACTGGCACAAATTACTGCTGCCTGTCGTCAGTTCGACGAAGTAAATTATGCATAGCGGTCGAGCATGTTCCATGTCCATGGCTACTCCCGTTAGTCAGAGGGCGTCAAAGTCACATGGCACATGCAAGTGCATCCATACATAGGCATGCGAGTGCACAGGTTGCAGCAAGTTCGATAGCAAAAAGAAAGCCAAGCTCAGCTGATCCAAACTGATCAGCTTTGCGTGCTGCGATTGCAGCAGAAGTTCGCAGTAGTTCAGCGTAGACGCGCTCATACGTGTATGGATGCAACACGCTCGAGAGCAAAAAGAAAGCCGTGCTTAGCTGACGCTCTCAAACTTGTCGCTGTTAATCACTCCGAACAGCCGAACAGGTGGCAACATGTTCGATAGCAAAAAGAAAGCCGCGCTCAGCTGACCCTTTCGAACGTATCTCGAGCTCGTCTGCTCGGATCGCTTCGAATTGCCAATAACTCGACTTGATGTCGTTTTCTTAACGCAGTTGTGTTTCGCGTCTCCGCACGTTGAGTTCACTTTACATTCGAGGCAAAGCTTCTTCCCTTAGCTTGCAAGCGCGCGCCGTTCCAAATTACATACTTAAAAACATCTTTTTTTTTTTTAATTCTTTTTACATATTGCTGTGAACTATTTTTTTTTTCACGTTTTTTGTTGCATAAAAAGTGCTAAAGTACTTGATATACGCGCCGCCAGACAGGATAACGAACGTGTAAATAGGTAAATAATAAACTGAACGATTTTCGGATATTCGAATTTTCAAATTTGTTGTTATATTGCTCTGTTCGAATTTTCGAATTTGTTGTTCGTTTGCTGATTGGAGGTTGCTGCTGCTGCTGCTGATGATGATGAGGTGCGAAACGCGGCCAGCAGAACTCTTAATTTGGCCAGAAGCAGCTAATGATGGCCAGGAAACCCAAAAGCAAAAAAAGCCCGCAATGTCCAAATGCACGTAAAAAGTCGCCGAGAAATTGTGTCAACCAGTTTGCTGCTCTCGCCGCTGTCCCGTCGACGTCGCCGTCTACGTCGCGGCTGCGTTCGCTTCTGTTTGGGTGTTCTGCGTAACGGTATATTTGTATTTGCTGTTGTTGCCGTTGCTGCTCAGCAGATTTGTATTTGAATTTAGCACTCGTTTTACTTTCCAGCATACTTGTACATCTGCTTCTTCTTCTCCTGCTACTTCTCCTTCTTTGCAGCTATGTTTGCCTGCTATTGTCTATAGCTGACCTTCCATACGTTCTCTTCCTCTCTTCCTCTTTCTCTCTCTCGTTTTGGCATGCTTGCAGTTAATTTACTTGTTAATTTGTGCTTCCATATGAATTGCCTTTTTTGATTGCTTATGACAGCCTGCACTCGCTCTCGCATTCACACTCACACACGCACGTATGATTGCAATGAATGGCTTTGCAGGCACTTGCATGGGCGCGCTGCGCATTGACTTTGGCGCCCTCTATTGTTGAGCGTCGCATTAATCCGCTTGGGTTGCTCAGCTCGGCTTTTGTCTATTGCTGACTCTTTATGTTGCTTTCTGGATAGAACATGCACCTCTCTCTTATATTCATTCGACCTGTTCGAGCTGCTACCTCAATAATATGCGATATTACGGTAACTCGCTTCCATTCAATTTTCGAAGTCGAAGAAAGCGAGTTGCCAATTATGCAAAATGTTTAGCCAAGCCAATGTCTGTCTGTGTGTGTGTGTGTGTGTTATATAAACATAAGCAGGACGTTAACGTATGAGAGTGAGAAGCGGTTTAGCATAATCGAAACACTTGACACGTAATCTCAGCGACATCTGATTAGAAACGAAAATGCATAGAAATTGGTTGGCATGTCAAGATGATATCGAGATGAAATCAATACAAATTTGAAATTTCTAACAGTTTGTATAACAGTTTTCATAAAAGGTTGCCCTTGCTGAATGACCGAGCGGCACTCATGCATATTTATATAATAGTGTGATGTTGAATACAAATGTATAACAGCTTGTATGACAGTTTGTATAACAGTTGATGTAGTCTACATATGTATGCATGTGCGGCTGGCTGGCTGGTTGGCCGAAAGATAAAAGGCCTTCTCGACACTTTCGCTTGGTTGCTGATTAACCATTTTCGAACTCGATTTCCGGCTTGATTTCGAATGCGAAGATGCGCATAATTAACAATTCGATTTCGATTTGGATGTCGATCTTAATTTCATGCTTGATTTCGAATCAGTTGATGCATAATTAACAGTTTTTCGGTTTCGATTTCGGTTTCGGTTTCGATGATAGACGCGCCTTTTGATAATTATTGATTAAAAACAAAATAAAGATTGTTTGTTGTTGTTGTGGTTGTTGTTGTTGGTAATGTTGTCGTTGTTCTTCTTGTTGTTGTTGTTGTTGTTGTCGTTGTTGGTCACTTTCTATTTTTCTATGCGCTTAATAATTAATTAATGCTAATAACATTTCACAACCGTTATAATTTATTGACAAAAATAGAAAATATGTGACCCGGCACAGTCACAGACACTAGCACACACACATACACACACACACACACACTCGTACCGGCGGACAGAGAAATGGAAATGAATGTGTTTATGAATATAAATATGAAACCTTTCCAGCTGTTACGTATTGGAATGCCAGTGAAATTATGTGAACAACTCAAGAAGAAGCGGAAGAAGAAGAAGAGGCCGCAGCAAACATTGAGCCACATGCAATTGGGATTTGCGGCATAAGCAAATTAGATAACTGTAGTTAACTAAGACAAACGTCCAATTGAAACACACTCGCAGTCGCCTCAAGTCGAGTTCGAGCCGAGAGTCCATTTGAATTACAGAATTCGTATTCCAATTCGTAAGGCTCGTTAGTGGAGAGCTCGTTAATGTCCAATTGGGATTTGGCAGATTAGTTACAAAAAGTAGAATTAGAATGCAACAAAAATATCATTTCAATTCGAAATGCTAGCGCTGTGCGAACGCTATAATTCTAATTGGGACTCAGCGAGTGCAGACCACTTAGCCAAATGTGCGACTCGCCTCTCCCCATGCGGCCCATGGCAATTCGAAATGCTAGTGTTGAGCCGCTTCCAATTGGAAGAGGCAGTGAATGCAACTTGGCCAACTGCTGCTGCTGACTGACCACTTAGCCAAAAGTCCAGTTAGAATACAACGAAATTCCCCATTCCCTCAATTCCAAATTAGAATTCCATTGGCCATGACCATTTAGAGTTTTACAGTTATTCTTGCTGCCGGCCAATAGCGCTGCTGCTGCGCTGCTACTGCGCTGCTGGTGCCGCATTTGGTCACATACTTTCTTTCCACTAATATGTTTACAGCAAAAACAACAAGTGGGTTACAAACAACAGTTGTCTGCAATTCCAGTTGCTTTGCTTTGACCTTCCGCAGATGAACATAATTGCGAGGGTGGCACCACAAGTTTGTGATTTAGCATCACTGAAACGTATCTATGATATAAGTGAAGATAGAAACAAATTTCATTTGAATTTATGAAATCTTTCTCGCGTGCGACTTGGCAACTTGTTAGCCTCCCCTCGTGCATGCATAACAAATCCTCGACTCGTTCTCACGCATTACAGTTAAATGAAATTTGATTATAATTAAATTATGCAATATAATTAATTTCTGTTTCTCAAATCTTTCACGCATGCGACTTGGCAAAGCTTAGCCTACCCTCGGCTGAGCATAACTAATCTTCACTATTCATTCTCACGCATTGCATACATACATATGTATGTATGTAGCTAAATGAAGTAGATCGAATCTAGGCAGCTAACATGTAACATCTCTCTCTCTCCCTCTCTGCCTCTCTTGCACGCGCAATGCTCTCACGGCAAGTTCGAAGTTTTAGCTTGAGCCGTTATTCTGCGCCGGCGATGGCCACTTGAAGAAGTCGAGTAGCTTTCAATGACTCAATCGCTACGAATTTCACTTTGCCAACACACAAAATGGGAGCCCAAAAATGCTTCACAAGAGAGCACGCGAGAGTGTGTGAGTGAGACAAATGGCTGCTGTTGCTCGCGTGAAAGAAGGATGGGTGCCATTCTAACGAGCAATAAGTCAATTGAGTAACTGTAAGCTCAGCTACAGCGTCGCTGCTGCTGCTGCTGCTGCTGTTACTGTTGCTGTCGCTCTGTTGTTGTTGTTGGTCTCTTAAGATTTCACTCTCGCTTTTGTCTTTTGTCTTTGTCTCTACTTTTTGTTGTTGCTTATTTCTTCACGTGTGTGTTTTCATACGAGTTTCGTTTGATGCTGACTACTAGATGGCGCTGCTAATTTGTTTGCTTTGAAATTCGTGCGCTGCCCCCTCCCCCTCCGCCAGCACCTATCGACGCTTTGAGTGCGAGAGAGCATTGGAAGTTGAAAGAAATTATGTCAATATTTATTTAAATTCATTTCTTTCGGCAGCTCATGCGAAAAAATAAAAACAACAAATGCGAGAGAAGTCAAAAAAAAAAAGACAAAACGGTGAAATTTAATCGAAAGCCATAATTTTTTTTCATTTTTTTGTTGAGGTCTTTGTTTACCTTTGAAATACTTTTCGGGTGAAACCTCGATTCGGATTTAGTGCGAAAAAAGTAGGGGAAACACCCTCCTACGCCTAGATATATTGTATGTAGAGCTCAGCATAATGCGATTCCAATTGGCGAGATATCTCTTCCACTACGATTTTCTAATACTATTTGCTCTAGTTCAGATTACATACCTAGTTTGCTGTCGAACTCAAATTGTACATTAAGACGAGCCATTTAACTGTTTAGCAGACTCCAATTGGTTTCTCAGTTGGCCTCACAGCCCATGTTCTGATAAGAATATTTAATTAAGATCAGTAATATGGTTATGCAACTCAGTTCAATACTTTACCAGTTATAATACTTTACTTATTCCACTAAAAGATCTTATTTGCTTGGCAATTCTCCAATTGGAATCTAATTCGGCTATTTTTGCTATTCCGATTGCAGATCAAGATGGTTCGCGCTCTCGCTCGCTCCCTGCTGCTGATGCTGCTGGTTGGCTCTGCGCTTCTCTCCGTGGAGTCGAAGACCCTGAATCGACGCACAGACAAGATCTCCGAGAACTTTAAGCAGCTCGACTTGCCGCCAGAGGAGATCGATCCGAATGTGGCGCCGCCCGAACCGCAGAAACCCGAGAGTGCTGTTGCTGAGGCAGTTGCCGAAACGGTTGCTGAGCCAGCTCCAGCTGCAGCCGCAGCCGCTGCAGATGCAGCAGAAGCTGTGGATGAGGCCGCCAATGAGATAGCCAGCGCGGATGCTGCTGCAGCAGCAACTGTCACGGAAGCAGCAGCTGCTAAGCCAAAGCCAAAGCCAAAGCCGACGAAGCCAACGAAACAGGACGAAAATCCAATTAGCAGATTCTGCAAGTGCACCGAGTCCCACTGCGATTGCTGCCGCAAATTCGGCCTGCCTCTGCTGCCCAGTGGACCGGGCTGCGCCAAGATCGCCTACCTGGGCAATGACGAGATGAGCGTCTCGCTCAAGTTCGGCGACATCACGCTCGCCTCCCGCCGCATCTCCAGCAAGCGGGCCAGACCCATTTGCGTGAGCATGCCCGGCGGCTACTCCAAGTTCTGCGGCCGTGTCTACGGCCTGTCGCGTGCCCAGGAGAACTTCAAGGCTTGCCTGGCCTTCGAGCTGCGCTCTGATGACGAGCTGGAGGCGCAGCTGCCCATCTCCTGCTTCAAGTTTGGCTCCGAGGGTCTGCGCGTCGCCGAGGCCGAGCCTTTGCCCACGAAGGTGAAGAAGCCCGAGGAGGATGACGACGACGACATCTTTGGCTTTGGCGGTGAGTGAATAAGCGATCAGCTTCTCCTATTCCTGTTCAGCTAGCTATTTAGCCAATTGCAGATGAGATCAAGGGAGTTAGCGGCAATATCTGTGAATTGAAAATTCCAATATGAGTCCAAGATTCCAATGTGAATTCCAATGAGCAGCTAATTCAACCTCAACTTGCAGTTCCGTTTGCTCTTGAATGACAGCTTTCAAATTACTTTTCCAATTTAAATTCCTTGGTCCACGTCCAGCTGTGATCTAATGAGATTTGAAGCTCGGCCTCGCCTCCATCCTTCAATGTGGAATGTAAATGAGTTCCAATTGCAGATATAAATAGAAAGAGACACTAAAGAAATGCAACAAAGATTCGAATGGGATTCTAGTTTAAGTTCCTCATTCGAGTCGGTGGCCACTTTAGAGTCCAACCTTATTCGAACCCTAATTTATATCCTATCCCAATTCTGCATTGAATTCATCACTTCGATTTCGGATTCGCTAATCAAATTATAATTGGAATTAGCTTAATAACCTCTTTCTCTCCCTCTCTCTCTCTCTCTCTATTTGCAGCTGGCGACGATGAGGATGAGGATGAGGAAGATGACTACGATGATGGCGAGACTTCTGGCGCCTCTGCCGAGGACGACGATGCCGACGACTATGCAGAAGACGATGATACGGAGGCACCGGAGGACGCGGACTACGGCGGCTTCAGTCTGGGTGGCCTCCTCGACGAGCTCGACGACGACGAGGACGAGAAGCCAAGCAAGAAGCCAGCTGTTGCTGCTGCTGCTGCTGCTGCCACGCCCCTGGCTGATCAGACGACACGTGAACATGTCGAAATGGATGCGCAGAGCAAAGATGAAGCAGGCACAGTTGCGGCAGCAGCAGCAGCTTCACCAGCAACAGACTCCTCTCCAGCTGCAGCTGCCTCGGCGACTGTAGCTGCTGTCGAGGATGCAGCTGCAACTGCCGCTGTTCCGGCTGTCGAGGGCAGCAGCGCGGCAGCGCCAGCGGCAACGACCACTTCGACCTCGACCAAGGGCAAAAAGTCGAAGAAGGCGAAAAAGAACAAGAAGAAGAAGGCAGCCAGCGAGTCGGCAGCTGGAGAAGGCGACTTCGCCTACGAGCTGCTCAATGGCATTCTGGATTTTTTCAACTGAGCGGCCAACGTGAATACGCCAACATGATTGGCAACTCTGTAAATACCCTGTATTGACGTTGAGCTGCTGTTTACGGATGAAGAGAGGAGAGCGGAGAAAGAAGAAAGATAATGGAGCAAGCAGAGCGAAGAGAATGAGGAGAGCGGGAGATTAATTTATGTACCATTCGTTTACGAATGGAGTGAGCAAAGAGGAATCGAGAGGGGAATGAGTGGACAGTGGAGAGAAACAGATAGATTTGGTATCAGGAGTTAGCTTGTAATTTTGCTTTACTTTAACTATTTAATTATCGTGCATGCATGAGGTGAAGAAACGAGAATGGAGAGTGAGATAAAGCGGGAGCAGCATAGGAAGATCAATTCTATTTGTACTTTCAACTGTTCTCATGAATTTCACTCTCATTTTCGAATGGAATGGACAGAGCAGAAGAAGAGTTCTTTCGTACCTTTGCCTATTCCCATACTTATTTATTTTATTTATTTATTGAGAAATCGAAAAGCGAAATCGATCTGACAGAAATTCGAATATATCCCTGCCCGGAGATCCATTTCTATTTTATAATTATGCTTAATTTATTTAATTTTAAAACGAAAATAAATAATTTGCAAAAAAAGCTCAAATTCGTTTTCATTTCCCTGAATTGAACTGACGATCGGATGATCGCCTGATCGGACCATCAGATTTGGATTCCGATTCAGATTCAGATTTGATACTGACTAAGGGATTGACTTATTGCCAAGTCAATGCGTCGAATGATTATTCACTGATTGACTGATTGACTTAATCGACTCACTGACTGAGAGAATGACTGAAGAACTGATTAATTGACTCTCCATCCATCTCTTTCTTTCGCTCTCGCTCATATCCATTTGCCACGGTCCGATTTTGTGCTGTTTCATCGCTATATTCCTTGTTGTTCAGATGACTATTGGGTACGATATCCCTTTGCTTTTCGTCCTCTTGTTCGCTGCTGAGCCAACTTCCAATTGGAGAATCAAATCCGATCAGCTGAAAAAGCAAGAGCTACCGTTGCCCGCCCACACAAATAAAAAGCCATTTCGCTTTTGCTAACATTTAATAAGAACTTTTGGAACGATTATATATGGATTAAAATATGGATTATATAATATTTGTATTTAGTTGAAAATTGCAATCTCGGCATTCAATTGGATTGAATGAGCGTTACTTCCAGCTATGTGGATTTCCCAAAGCCCCAATCGGGACGGGATCCCTTTGCAATGGCCTAGCATATAATTCACTAACTCCAAAATGCATACATACATATATACATATATATATATATATATATATATATATATACGTATGCATATGGTCTTGCGGGCATTATTTTTGAATGGAATTTTCGTGCCATACAAAAATATTAAAAAAAATCTGCAATCGTTCTACTCTTTCTATATCTTGATTATTCATATCTTGTGCTCTTATATATATATTGAATATATATATAATATTATGTGTGTAAGTAATGTATTATTCAGATATATATGTGTGAATCTGTGTATATAGTTTTTTGATTTGTTGTAATATTTCTTCGTATATAATGGATACATAATAGTAATAGTCAGATCGAATAGATATATAAAGAGATAAAATATTTAGTTTTTGATGTAAGCTCTTGTATATAAGTGTATATTGGTCTACAGTGCTTCTAAAGGCCTAAGGCCTAAAAGATCGAATCAAAGCTCGATAGATCCAACAGCAGCCGAGCAAATGGCGCAAGCATCGATAGAGTTGATCGATTTATCGATTTGTTTATCTGAAGTTTATTTGCTCTGTGCTTTACCCCGCGATAAAAAAGCTCGTTTGGATGGAACACATAGATGGGATCTGATATATTGTATTTGTGATTTGACGCATTCAGAGTCCCAACTCAGTTTGTATACTCGTTCATGAAGTGTTAAAGTGGGTATATTGGTTGCTAACTTTTAACGACCGACAACTTCTACAAACTCACACTCCATTGAGGGCGTGGCTTTGTTTTGGAACGAGTTATGAGCAGTCGCTATTGGGCGAATTTGAAGCTGTTTACAGGTCTCGCTGCCTCCACTTGAGATCGGATGTTTGGATCTAATCAAAACGTTCATATCTTTTCAGCAATGCATATCGTCAAGCAATATAACTTGTATACAGTCTTACGAATCTATCTATAAAGTATTTTTGTATATTTTTACAAAATCGTTTCCTTAATACTACTCGTATATTGTAGGAAATCGGTATACAAAATTTATTTTCAAAATTTTAAGTTTTTTTTTAATTTCTTTTTAGTTCTTAACTAAAAATATAGTTTTAAAAGAAG
Organism: Drosophila buzzatii; assembly: GCA_035045845.1. NCBI lineage: Eukaryota > Metazoa > Arthropoda > Insecta > Diptera > Drosophilidae > Drosophila > Drosophila buzzatii. Next base: position 558,595 of record JAWNOS010000596.1, on the reverse strand, counting down.
AGAACGATATATAAACATTGATGTAGATCGAAATCATAGCGTTGAATCTAGCCAAAAGTACAACTTAAGTCTAACCAGAAATTATATATAGTTTCGATCTTACGCTTTATCTCTATGTTGATGTGAAACAAATATAGTTTAATAATGATTCAAGATCTTTCTATGTCTTAGCTGAACATATGTGAATGAATATATATGTATGTATATATATTTGTGATCTTTTGCCTCCGCTTGCCTCAAATATATATATAAATATTTGCATGTTGCTTTTTGATCTTCATTTTATATAAATATATATATATTTTTTCTATCATGTGCTACGTTTTTGCAAATGGGAAATTCGTAGAAAATTCTTAGTCAAAAAGTATAAGAACCGAAAATTTGGTCAAAGTTCTAGGTGTTTGTATAGTTGGAATGGGTATATTCATAATCAGTCTCGTTTGTTGGTTTCGGTTTCGTCTTTAATTTTTATTTTCTTTTATAAAAAATAAAACAATTTTGTAGAGAAGCGGGTTTTTGCAGAGGTATGTGTGTGTGTGTAGATGTGTGTGTAGGGATGTGTGTACGGGTGAGTGTGTGTGTGTGTGTGTGTGTACAGGTATGCTTAGCTGCCTATAGTCTAGCCACCCTCTCGCCTCATGGCCAGAGGATGCTCTGTAAATATCCTGTTCAAAGCGAAGCGTGGGTCTTGATATGCTACTAGATATGTTAGTATTGGTCTGTGTAAGTTTATGTGTGTGTGTGTGTGTGTGTGCTGCATTGCATTGCATTAGTCTACTCAAAAGTCCTTTATTTCTTCTCTCAAACTGTTTCAAGCGCTTCGCTTGCTTCGTTGTGTACTTGTATTCTGTTTGGAACTAGTTCACTCGACTAGTTCAGTTCTTTGCCATCTTCTCGCTACCTCTTCTTCAGCTCTCATTCATTTCGATTTGCTCAGTGTGTGATTGATTCGTCTTGCTTGTGTGTATTTGAGTAGCTTGAACAGCTTCAAACTCTAGCTTTCTCATTCTTCCTCTCCCCCTCTTGATACCTGGTGTATGAATGTGTTTAGAGCAGGCCATGGAATATTAGATGAGTGAAGCTCCTTCCACATCTTTCTTCTCCCTCTATCTCTCTCTGTCTGGAGATGATTAAGTGCTATCTAGTATTCCAATTTAAATAAACATAAAAGTGAATCTAGCCTCTTTTCAATATCTTATCCTAACAAATCTTGAATTACCTCTGCTGTCACTTGTCAAGAGCAGGTTAAAGCTAAGTTTATCAAAAATTCTATACGGACATGAACCTAACCAACAAAAGCTTTAGCTTGCTCTGGACAACTGAGAAGAGAGCCAAGTCAAAATTGGTTAGGTTAGAAAGAGGTCGACTAGGGATAAGTGAGGATAACTAAATGAAATTGGGGTAATAAAACATATGTATGGAGTAAAGGAGTGAATGTGGGATACGAAGGTGTAGGAAAGAACAAAATCTAAATTGAAGTAAGACTGAATGAAAAGTAGTTTAGAAAACTACAAATATTAAGTTGGGATTCAAATAATAAGATAAGATGAAGCAAATTCGAATTAGATCTAGTTAAGTTATAGAAATATTGAGATGGAATGGGGAAAATAATACCTAAATAAAGTATAGCAGGATGGATAAGTTAAATGACAAGATCAAGTTGGACAAGCTGAACAAAAATAATAATCTTTGCTTTTCGTATGCGCCTAGAGTTGCCCTCGCACAGTCCGTCTATTGCTGATGCTTGTTGTCTGTTGGATTTGCTTAGTTTGCAGTGCTGAATGCGATACGTGCATGAATGTGTGTCACTTATACGTCTACGTATTTGGCTTTTCTCAAGGGTATTTTAGCATTTCCCCCTTTTTCACCATTTTGGTAGTATTTGTGGTAGCTTAGTTGTATATTCTGTGGTACTGTGAGCGTCTGCCCCCAGTACTAATGTTTTTCCTTATGATATAAGTAGCTTCAATATATTTGTGTAGAGTGATTTCTTTCAGTGTACTTTGCGTTTGTGTTTATATTTGTTTGCTGGACTTTAACTCTTTATGTTTTCTTTTGTTTTTGTTTTCCTTTTTAAAGCACAACACAGAGAATTATTGAAAATACATTTATGGATTAACTTTTAACGTAGATAATTGAAAATTCCTGTAATCATATATATGTCTCTTTTTTTATATATATATATTATTTTCGGCTCGGTTCATTTAGCCAGTTTGTTCATTCAAAGGTCATGGAAAATGACAAAAATATTCAAGAATTTAACTTAATCCGCTCTCTCAACTCCATCGCGAGCTGCCAGTCTGCTAGTCTGGCATGCCCATATACAACTGCGTACAGGGTATTGCGTTTAGCCTCAATAATGTTCCCGAATCTGATTGCTGCTCATTTCGTATGCCAAAACGAAAAGAAATAAAGCGTATTTAGCCACATGCAGATCCAGGTTCGATGGGTCTCATACATATTTGAGGCTTGTCGCTGATGTCGTCGTTGCCAGACTGCCAGAATTTTGTATTTTGCATTTTGTAGTTTGTGTGTTTTTGCGGTTGCTACAATGTTTATCGAAATTTGCAGTTATCGATCATTGTTTTAGTTTTTGGGTTGTGGATTCAAGAATTTGAAATTTGTTAAAATTATTGCACAAATTATTGTCCATGGTCGCTGACAGCTGGCTGGGAGCAATAGAGTGGATATCAAGTCTATCGATATTGTTATCGATTGTCACTTTAAACGAAATTCTTTGCTGTAATGCAACAACAGTAGCTAGTCTTAAATTGATTTCAGAACATTTTCCATTCACATCTTTGTTATCGTTCAACTTTTGGTTACAGTGATTATTCAGATGCAGCATATACATATGTACATATGCATATTTGTTTCTTTCTTTTATTTTTGCTTAGTGTTGACTGTACTCTTCGATGTTTCTATTCCGGACATTCCTGTCAGCTGTGTTCCATTCCCAGTCAGTCAATTAGTCTCAGTCTATAGCCTCGCTTACAAACAATTTAGCTAGACACACACACACACACTTCCAGCCCCACATCCGCACACCCACGCACACCCACACACACGAGCGATGGCTCTCGTTTCGTTCTCGTTTAGATGACAAACAAGTTGGTGCAGCTGGATGAGTTGCGTCGCTTCATGTTTGTCCTGATGCGCATCATCGATGAGAGAATTACTTTTGTCAGCTTGTTGACGACTCTCCGGTTGCAGGCGGAAGACTCAAGCTCGGCCTTGGCATTCGATTCGCGCCTGGCAGCAGCTGCAGCTGCTGATGCTGCTGCTGCTGCTGCTGATGTGGATGGCTTGCTGTCATTGTTGTCCGCCTGCTGTTGCTGCTGCTCTTCCTGTGCGCGGCGCTGGCGCATGCTGGCGGCCAGTTGCTCGAATTTGCTCAGCTTGTTGCTCTCCTCCTCTTCAAGCTCGCTTTCGCCCATCTTCAGTATGCACTCGAGATTGAGGGTGCGTCGATTGGTGGCGCGCTTCAATGACTCCAAGGACTTCTGTTGGCCTCTTGATTCGTTCTCCTTGTCGTTGTCGTCATTGCCGTCCTCGGTCTCGTCCTTCTCCTCGTCGTCCTCCATTTTGAAGATGCTCATTTGGCGCACCATCCGTCTGGCTGTCAAATGCATGCGTCGATGCTTCTGTATCGTTGTCTGCAAGTTGAGGCGCTGCAGATCGTACTCGCTGAGCAGCGATAAGCGCTGCGGATTCAACTTGACCTGGGCGACAATGCCCACCAGCAGTTCGTCCACGTTGTGGTCGAGACCCGACGATGTCTCGATAAACTTGCACGCTATCTCCTTGGCAAGCTTGCGGCCAACTGTGAATAGAAAGTCTTGCCACTGCGAATAGTAAACGAATTGGCAGCTGCGCGACTCACCTTGACGGGACACCTCTCGATGTCTCTCTAAGTCCGTTTTGTTGGCCACGAGAATGGCGCCGCGCGTGAGCAGCATGTCGTTCTCCTTCAGGTAGGTCAACACCTTTTCGGCTGCCTTGAAGGTGCCACGATCTACCACCGAGTAGACCACAACGAATAGATCAATATTGTATGTGGCACAGAAGGCCTCGGTCTGCAAGTGGCGATAGCGGTAACGATAACGAGAACGATAGCGATAACGATTACAAATAGAAATAGCACTACGAGATAGACCTTAATACAGTGTATAGGCCTCTCTGGATTATATAGTATGAGCTGATGACTGTCTTAATGATATCGATAAATGAAATCATCAATGTGTATCATTAGCGATAATAATCAATCGAAAGATTCGACTCAAGTATGTCGCCCAATAAAGAGAAACCTATTATACCTAAATAGCCTCTTTCTATGTTCAATTATTTTAAGCTGTGCCTGAAGTGCTACTCAATTGCACGAAATCAGTTCAGAGCTCAACTGAATCAGCTTTGTCTCTGATCAAACGGAAATCACAAAGCGAACATAGAAAAACCAAAAAACAATTTCTTGTTGACGTTATATCGACAGAACTGCGTTTCTTTTTATAGCTAAGAAACATCGCAGAAAATCATTCAACATTTGAATGAAACGATGTGTCGATGCGGCTAAGCGCGTTAGTTAGTTCCACTTGGAATATGTATCTAACCCAACGATTCGTTGTCTATGTGCACACACGCATGTATTATCTATATGTTTACCGTTAGACGGCAAATGTTCACCATTTATTGTGCACGTCTTGTGGCGCGCTCAAATATAGGCAACAAAAAATTGGCTGCGTCGCTAATGCGAGCTATTTGAAATGGCGCACAAAAGTAGGCAATGCAAATTGCAAATGCAATAATTTCAGTAGCGCGCAAAAGTAGGCAACAATATACAACATAAATTTGTTCTTCAATTAAATGCGCTTAGATGAGATGGGACAACTAATGGCAACTAAGCGTGAGAAATTTAATGCAATATTAGATTTATATACAAGCCGCAACCACACACACACACACACATGGGCAGATAAGCACACACGCTCAATCGCACTCGCTAGGCAGCCAATGTAACTAGTCATTTGCCACAGTGTAATGCGCCTTGGCCTGTCGAGCAGCAGCTGATAAAAGAAAACAGTGTTAATGACATTTGAAAATAAGTGTCAAATGCAGCAGCTGCCTGAGAGTGTGTGTGTGTGTGCGTGACCCAGTCAACTGGACAGTGCATTCATATACTTACCGACATCTCGCAGGCCGGATGATCAATAATTTCCAAGTCCGTTTCAATGTCGTCCACCAACACGGACACCGTTTTCTGTCCATAGTCATCATCTAGACGCAGATAGGCAGGCCGAGAGAAAGAGAGAGAGATAGAGATTGTTAGTAATGCTGACACATTGAGCTAAGAGCGTGCCAACACTTTCATTCACTTCACTCAACAGCCGCGACCCATTACAGCTAATACGATTACGACCAAGTACTCGGTAACAGCTTGTTTATGCTCACATAATACAAATAGACAGTTATATATTTATAGAGAGAGAGAGAGATATGTTTATATATAGCTACAATTACAGCTGTAGATTGCTTCATATTGTTTTGCCAATTGCATCGACCTGCTGCACTTTAAGTGGCACATGATTGGCATGAGCCTGCAGTGCACTGCAGCTACCTGCAGCTGCTTATTATTTCGGATCAGCTGGAATCGAAATGAACTGAAAGGCGTGCGTAGCCCAGCTATAATCGGGCGGAGCTACAGGCACAATCAGCCATAAAGCTGCCTGCATATGATGTTTAAAATTAATGCTAATTTATCCAACAGTGAGTGAGAGAGAGAGGGAGACAGAGAGAGAGAGAATGCACATCAAGTGCTGTGCTGAAAAGTTTTCATAAATATTTAAGCGAAAACTTTCAATTAATAATATAGCTAACGGCACAACGTTCATTGGCTCATTATACAACACTTATTCACTTAAGCAATCACAGCTGGATTTTCACTTATCTGAGTGCAGTTGCTCTACATAGAACTGGATTCAGTTCTAATTAACGCTTTACCAAGTCCAGCTTCAGCCTTAAGCTCAGCTTTACAGGTAATCTAGCTTGAAATCTTGTTCAAGTTCAATTACGAACTCTTCGCAGATTGTCTGCTGTACAGGGTATCTCTCTGCCACTCACTGTATTTGATCGATTCGGCTTGTTATTTCGTTCAATAGGCGTGCAACCGCATAAAAGGCGTAGTCAATGTTCATTTCATTTGCCAAAGGTGGTAATAAAAAAGCTTCCATTCGGAGCGAGGATTTACCTTTGCCCGCTCCGCGTCTGCCCTCCTTCCCTAGGGACAGGTTTTTTATTCATTGCGTTTGCTGCGCTTTTGAATCAAGTTTGCATTGCTATCGCAGTCACAACCATATAAACCCATACACACAGAGAGAGAGAGAGAGAGAGAGAGCGAGAGAGATAGAAAGCAAGACTCAAATATCGATTCAAACATCGAGCAAAATCGAATGGGGATTGCGCATACCCCACTATGCAGCATATGCAGAGTATACAGTGTCATAGCCAGCTACGTGTTTTTGCAGCTTGTTGTTGCTAGATGTGCGTTTAACATATGCTAACAATAGCCCACGCTTGCCCACGCGTGCCACACACCCCCCTCCCCTTCTCCACACGGAGGCGACAATAAAGGTTGCGTGTGGCATATATAAAGTTGCTTTTGCTGGTTGGCTCTTTGACTCAAGTGCTAATTAAAAGTTGGGGACTTTTATTTCGTTTCGCTCGGCTGCAACGTGCAAAAAAATATTGCATGCCCCAGTGCCCGAGTCGGATTGCCGTCCAGCAGGACGGGGCAGGAGGCCAGAGCTCAAGTCATTTTCATTTGCAGCTTTTGTGCTTTCATGCTTTCAGCATTTATGCTTTCACATTCACATTTTTACTCTCTTATTGAGCGAAGCCTTCACGTTCTTAGCTAACACTTGCGCTCTCCCTCGCCCTCCTGCCTCCTGCGCCTCCTGCTGCCGCCGTTGCTGCTGCACGCAAGTCACATATATCATCCAGCTAGCAAGATTAAGCTAATGGCTGTGCCTCAATCTCTTTCTCTTTCTTGTTCACTTCCTCCCTCTCTCTCTCTCTCTCTGGCTGCGCCCACGTCGCCCACACATAATACCCAGTGGAGCGCGAACTGGACACGCAGTGCCCCAAATCCCAATACTAATAGAAAACCAATTTCAACTCCACGTTTCAACCTCGCTGCATGTAACCAGAGCCAGCAATCAGGACACCAATTGCAGTCAAGCCCTGTGGCAATATCGCAAAACAACAGCAATGCCAGGCCTGATCCGATTCAGCAAAAGATGAAGAGTTAGGCCTTGGAATAAATAATATACTATGCTGAGTTGTAAGGAATGCAAATGTATATTTGATCTTAACTGTCGTAGCTTAGAGACGGGGGGACTAGGAAGTTATAAACTTGGGATAAGTATATGCAGTTGAATATGATTTTATTTTGTGGCCTTAAATTTGAAAGCAAACGGGACAAATCCCATTTTAAATAGTGCCCTTGACGCAGCTGGAGTCTATGAGGTGGACTGGGACTTTCAAGCGGCCTTCATTTGTTATGCCAACTCGCATTTCGTATGCACACAGTATGAAATCGTTTGCCAAGCCCCAATATCCTGCAGATGCGTTGAGTAGCTTCGCACTTGTCGCTGTGCTGCTCGTTTAGGCTAAGCCGTTTCGATATGTTCAGCTAGTCCGAGATAACTTACACGAGTTCTGTGTAACTGTAATCCGAATTGACGCAGACCGAAAAGGAGCGAAGCACGAACTAATGGAGGCCATGTGTTGCACGCCATTGTTGGGCCATTCATGGTAGATATGGAAAATCCTTTTAATAGCGTTCATTATGGATCTCAAGTCAGCCGAGAAGCAGCAGTAGTAGCAGAAAGGAATTTGCTTGGCGGGTTATCCCGCAGCAGGCCGAGAGAGCTTAACGAGAGCAACGCTTCACCTGCCTTTTGGAGCCCTCACCTGAGCGCCCTTGGCAAAGTTAATGAAATTAGCAGGGACGCTTTTCATATTTTATGAGCTTGTGGCATAATTAAAATGCAAATGCGTTTGATTAAAAGCCACAGAGCCGAACTGGAAACCCACCCCCCGCCGGCGCCCGCGCCCGCTCCCGCTCCCGCACCCAGTGTGAAATGGGCAAAAGGCCAAAAGCTCCCACATTAGTCTAAATGATGTCGTTTGGCACACGTGTCCCGCACTTACCCAGACTCAGATCGTAGGCGCAAATGTAGTCCGACGTGGTAAACTGATATGTGAGCGTTGTCTTGCCCACTCCGGATCCGCCCAGCATGGCGATTTTGTAAGCCGGAATTTGCTCCCCATTGGGCCTCTGCGAGTGCTGCTGGGTGCTGATGGGCTCTCCCTCCGGTATATCAGCCGAGGCATTGCTAAGCATGAAAAATAGATCAAAGGGAGAAACAGTTCAATGGCCATCATCAATCAAATCAGTAATAAAAGCATTTCACGGCATATTCGACAATCAATCAATCATCAATCAAAACTAGAGTTCATATTGAGGTAAAGAGAGAAAGAGAGAGAGAGAGAGAGAGAGAGAGAGAGAGTAGCATAAACTCAGCTGTTCAGGCAATCCAATTCTATTTTCTCATGTAATCAATCAAATTTGATTGAAGGCGTGTTCCTTAAGATGACACTCTTTCAATCACGTTTGATTGATATCATAAACGAAACCCATTTGCGACTCAAGTAAATGCCGTACTCTCAATAGCCAGCTGAACATAGTTGCCAAGCCATCAAATTTGATTGATTCATGGAAATGGACTTACTTGAGCAGCATTTACGATTCATTTGCTGCGTCAATCAGCCTTGAGCATTAAGTGTGTAGTAATGCCTTTTCGATGTCCCCTGGTCAGTCAATCATTTCGCTTTCCATTTATGGGCTTGAGACTCGAGTAGCTTTGAATTTTCATTACTATTTTGCCCATTTACAGAAAAAGCTTGGGAATGTGATCTTATGGCTTTAGGATTTTACAATTTTATTGCCAGCAGAGGCCTGGCCGCATGTAATAACATTAATAAGCCTTCGGGGGCCAAGCTGAGGGCGCGTGGCTGCCGCCGTCGCCGAGTAAACAACAATAATAAAGACAGGAATTTTCTTTGACAACAAATGAAAAACGAGGCAGCTCGTAATAAAAGGATAAGAAGGAGAAGGAGCGCAAGCAGCCGAGGAAGGCGAGCAAGAATTGCACGAGAAAAGTTTTTGTGTATGGAAAATATATATGAAATTAGTCACAGTCTGTGTAAAGGTGTGTGCTTACAATGATAACTGCGCGCGCGTGTGTGTGTATGTGTGTGTGTGTCTATTGTTGTCGCTGCTTTATTGTGAACATTCTTATGAACAATATGTGGCGTGTGCTGTCTGACAGTTGGCAGTGGGAGTCAACGCATTAGAGCTGCTCAGTCTAGTTCAATTTGATGAAAGAGTTCAATTGCTCATTTCATGCACTAGTTCAGTTCCCACTCGCACCACGGGTCGTATACTTAGTAAGCTGCCAGACGCTCAAAAGTAGGCAATGAAAATTTCTGCTCGAGCCAAACAGCCCACAAATGTAGGCAATAAAATTTTATGCGAAAAGTAATGACAGGCTATTGAGTAGTAAATGCTAGCTCATTCTACTGAACCAGTTCAGTAGTTCATTTGCGAACTGACCCATTGAGAGATTCATTTGGAGTGAGTCGTTCAATTGAGCTGAACTTGTTCTCCTATAGAATCACAGCACTTTTTAAGGCAGTTCACTAGTTCCCGTTGAACAACTTGTTTATTTATCCAATAGAACGATTCATTCAGAAAGAGTTTCTCTCTCATTCTCCCTCTCTGTCTTTCTGCTTCTCTTTCCTTTCTCACTTACCTATTGTGTCGGTCCTTGCCACTGTTCGATGTGCCGTTGGATGTCACTGAATTGATGGAACGTGACCTGCGGCTGCTGTTGAAGACAATTTCAAATTAAATTCAATAATAAGACGCCACATGTCAGAGCTGCTCATGTGTGTGTGTAGGTGTGGGTGTGTGGGTGTGTGTGGGTGTGTGTGGGTGTGTGGCACACGCACTTACCGTAATGAATCGCCCAGATTGCAAACGCCATGCGATGTAATGCTGAAGCTGCGCAAGCGATAATAATCCATTTCGACATCCGCGCCACAGTGAATCGCCGAGCGACGCGTATCCGCCAGGCGAGGCTGCAAGAGTTGCAACAGGTGTGCAACAGGTGCACATTGTATATACATTCAAAGAATCTCTTTCACTTCCACTCTCTCGCCCCTCTCGCCCTCACTCTCTTTAATTTTACAAGATTTCTGTTCTCTCTCTCCCTCCACACCTGCTTTTAAATCCTGTTTACTGCTTTTGACGTCCATCTGCCGCTTCCGCTAATTTGATTTCTGTGTAAATTCTTGAATAAGCTTCATTGCCAAGTTCTTTGGCGCTGCATTTAAATATTCCTTTTCAGTCCACCTCAAGTCTATATGCATATGCATGTGTGCTCTTCGATAAGATACGAATATTGAAATGGGTTTGCATTTGAATTCAATGTTGTCTGGCTTCGTAGCACCAACAACTCTGAGCGAGCCTAGGCCTATAGCAGAGTCTTCTGCCTTCTCGCACTTCTCTCTTCTGCTGATGCTTCTGCTTGTTTTCATTGAAAACAAAAATGCGATAAAGAACTCAAATTTGTATTTTTCTTGGCTGTCATCTTGTTTATGTGCATTAGTATTAGGCCAAGAGGGCAGGCGGCAGGGGGAGGGCGAACTGACAGCGCTATATACCGGCTGTTATGCCATGCCCTTGATTGGGGCTTTTTGGGGCAGCTGCTATGGCAACCACTTGGCATGACGAAGCAAACTGTCAATTGGTAGAGACGCGCGAGCCCCTCCACGTGCTGGACTGGACTGGACTGGACAAAGGGGCCGAGTGTATAAAGCATTCAGCCAGACATAAAGCATATATAAATACATAATATGTGTGCGTCTGCCTCTGTGTGTGTGTGTGTGGGTGTGCGAGTCTCTTGTGGGTATTCTTAGTAAAACTAAAGTTTTTACGTTTTTTCCTTACTTTTTTTTTTCGGCACAGAGAATGTATGCCTATATATATATATATATATATATATATATATATATATATATATATATATATATATATATATATATATATATATATATATATATATATATATATATATATATATATATATATATATATTATATTTATATATTTGCTTGTGTATGTGTGCGTGTGTATATACACCAGTCATTAAGTTGGATTTATGGCTAGGACTATGGCAACTAACTAACGCGCAACGTTTCACATCCTCTGGCAATTGGTCTCGAATCCGCTTGGGGAATTTATCTGGCTTGCACTTATCTAGTCGCTGCAGCGCTAATGTAATTAGTTTTCTCTCCCTCTCTCTCTCTCTCTCTCTCTCTCTCTCTCTCTCTCTCTGCTCACACTCTCTTGGCAACGCAACATGAAAACTCAACTGCAGCGGTTCTAAAAGGGCGTGTGCGGAATGGGCCTGGAGCGCGTGAGTTGAGTTGACTGTCCTGTGTTGGCCCGCTTAGCTTGCAATGGCCCAAAAAGCGGACAGCCCGACTCCTGCTGATGCCCAGCTGAGTTCTGGCTGGCAATTGAGTCGGAAAAGGTTGTTTGTTGTTTGCATATGAAATTTTCTTGGCTTCAAATGGCAAAACATATTTAACGACAGCTGGCAAGCCAACACCCTCTCTAACAGCCGTACAAAAAATCGAATCAATGGCAAAAACACGTCAAGCCGAGCTGCAAAATAAAATCTGCACTTGCTGCAGTCAAAAGAATGTCAAGAGTGACTGTGTGCCACGCCAATACGCCCCCAGAGAAAAACACACACACATGCATACACCCACACAGATAGAGATACAGGTAGAAGCGAGTCTATTGCAGCGTAGCCACACTTCAACCCCAGCGGCAACTGCAACTTACATCCTCTAACCAGCCTCCGGGCATAATGAGGACGGCGGCTTGGGGAGCAGGAGCCTGCCAGGGGGCGACAGAAGGTTGTCTCTGTGTGCTTGCTTCTTTGTGCGGGGCACACACAGCGTGCATTTGCTGCAATTCACAAATGCAGCTCGGGCAGCGCAGCAACTGGGATTCAATCTGCTAGCCTTTGGGCTTTCAAGTAATTCCCGCTTTTTCCAGCTACTTTTTTTTCTGGCAATATGAAGGGCTAGAGTTCCACGAGTGTGTCTGTGTGTGTGTGTGTGTGTTTATTTCTTTCCGTAAAAGTAAGATTAAAGCGCAGAAGTAGTCTAGTCAGGCGTGAACGAACAGCAGATACCACTGATGCTGAAAGCCAGCTGCCACACATACATATATATAGAGCAATTGCAGTCATCAACTACTTATACATATATATCACTGATCTCATATGATCTTAAGTCAATCTGCCTCTGTCTGTCTCTCCTAGTCTACATATGCCTTATAAATTCACTTTACTCAACATTTCCAGGGTATACAAAGTATATCAATATCAACGACATGCAAAGAGCTCTGTGCTCCCCCATTAGCAACTGATCAAAAGACTTTAGTCAATTTAAGGTGTTAAATGAGATACTTCAATGTCAGGAAGCTTTGGAGATAAGTAGTTCCTAAAATAATTGCTAACTTTTAAGACAATTACCTGAGTAATTAAGTAAGTAATTATATGTAATGAACGAGTAATTGCAAGGACCATTGGTTTTGTTAAGTTTGTAAACTAGATTATAGATTCTTTACTACCAAAGAACTGATTGTAATTCTAGCCAGATAATAATGAAATGGCTAAAAAGTAATTATTTGACGTATTCATATTTCTTCAATCAATCTTTAGCCAACTAGTTAGTAAGCTCAAGATACTTGTGTAATTTATAGGGCACCTCCTTGTAATGCCTCGGATTCTACTCACTTTGCGACTCTCTGCGGGCATGCTGGATGTTCGTAGACGTTGTCGTTCCGCCATGTGCACTGCGACGGCTATCGTGGCTGAGCTGCCAAGCAGCTGCTGCTGCGCATAGGAGACGCTGGCCGAAGACTCACCAACGCCACGTTCGCGTTGCTGATTGCTGTTGTTGTTGTTGCTGTTGTTGTTGACTGACTGATGTTGTTGATGCTGCTGAGCCCTGACGCTAGCGACGGGCGATTGAATTTCATCACTGGAATCGATTGTGACCGAGCTTGTGGTGTTTCCACCACTGCTTGTTGCTGTTGTTGTTGTTGTTGTCGTTGCTGCTGCTGCTGTTGTTGTATGCTCAGCCACAGCCGCCAAAGCGGAGCTAGAGCCGACACGACACTTGTCCAGCTCATTAACTGGCAACTGACCGTTGCCACCAGATCCCACTCCAGCTCCTGCTGCTGCTCCGATTCCTGCTATTACTCCGGCGTACTGTGGCGACACCGCACCGGTCATCGCCTGATGGAAGGTCAGCACACCGCTCTCGGTGGCCCGGCCAAGAGGTGACTTGGCCAGCGCCATCCGTTCCCTGCAATCAGAGTGCAAAGCTAAGTAACAAAGCCCACCAAGACGCATGCCAGCGTTGGCCAATGGCCAATTGCATCGCGGCCTAAAATAATTGCATCGACAGTCCATAATTAGTTTGCCAGTGCAATTAACTGAAAAGTAGCTCTCGCCGAACCAGCTCTACTTGAGGCTTATTCAATTTGGCCATCGCTTCTTTTGAGCAGCAACAAAAGTAGCAGAGAAGAAGCGGCCGAGCAGGTAACTAAAAGAAGTCCACAGTGCAAGGTCAGCTCTGCACAGCTCTCGGAATTAATTGAATTATAGTTGAAAATTGAAATCAAGCTGGAAGTAATGCCTTTGAGACTGTATCAATGGACCGCATTTATAGAATTGCCTCTATTCATATATAGTATGAGAGGAATCGGACATGCAGTTCAATAATTGAAAGTTGCTGCTGCTGTGAGAGGACTGAGCAAGACAGAACTAGAACTAGTTGGTTAGATTATGTGGATCGAATCAGGCCTACCTGTTGCTGCTGTTATTCGGGAACATAAACAACTCCTCTACCTCCTCTGCGTGCTCCTGTTCTGGCTGCTGCTGATGTTGGCTCTGTTGCTGCTGCTGCTGCTGCTGTTGTTGCTCGGCAGTAAAACTGTTGTAGCCATGATCGCCATGCAGCACGCCAGTTGCAATCGAGGAGCTTCTGCGTCTATTCATAATGGGTGACCTCTGCATTCGGATAATCGGCTGCAATGGTAAAAAGGAGGAAGTAGCTAAAATTCGAGAGGTAGAGAAGAGAGGGCGGAAGAGCCGACGGACAGACTGGTGAAAGAGCTGAGGGATAGGCAATCGGACTGAAGGAGCAGAGAAACTCAGAGCAGAACGAGGAAAAGTCAAGAAGATTGTGAGAGATGGAGAATGTTGGACTTTTACTTACCGGCCCCACTCCCGGTCTCGGATCCGGAGCCGCCTGCAGAAAATCCGCATAGGTGTTATGCATCGTGTCCGCTGCCATTGCAGCCGATGATGAGGTCGGTTGCTCATCGCGCCAATCGCATTCCGCTTGCAACCCCTGCGCGCTGTACGTGCGGCCGTAGCCCGAGTAATAATGCCGTTCCTCTTGCTGCCCGGCCAGCTCGTACTGCTGAGCCTGCTGCGACTGCATACTGTAGCCGTAGCCAAGGGACGAGCTGCTGTTGCTCATAGTGCGCTGGACGTTGCTCTGCGTATTGTTGCGCCGTTGATAGGCACCGAGGCTGCCCTGTGCTACGGGTGGAATTGGCAATATACGGTGCAAATGGGCCTGAGCCGATGTACTTGGCTGCGGCTGTTGCTGTTGCTGATGCTGATGCATTTGCAGCTGGTGCTGTTGCTGTAGCTGCAATTGTTGTTGCTGCATTTGCTGCATATGCTGCAGCTGCTGCAAGTGCTGCTGCTGCTGCTGCTGCTGCTCCTGTTGCTGGTGGAGCTGTTCCTGCTGCATTTCCAGCTGATTGTGGTGCTGCTGCTGCGGCTGCAGTAACGGCTTCATCACATTGTATGCCAGCTGCTGTGGTGCTGGCGACGGCACGCCGTCATCAAAACTGTCATCTGCAAGCAGAAAAGCTCACGAAACTGCAAAAATATGCTGGTGTCTGTCCTTTGTGCCCTTTTCGCCCATGGCAACGCTAGCTGGCCTACCACATTCTCTCTGCTTCTATTTGGGACATCCTATTAGACGATTCGATTCGACTGCCCGCTTCCCCCTGCCGCTTCAGGGGCAACTAAAAATATGTGGCAGCTGCTGCCTTTGGCTAATATTCACAGTGGCATTTATGGTTGCCCAACTCTTAATCTCTTGCTATGCCCAACTGTGACCCATGGCAGAGCTACACCTGAACACACACACATACGAGCACTGAAATATGTTAGCTTAATTGAAGTCAAAGTCAAAGTCACAACCAAAGCTAAATATGAGAACGAAACTTTTCGGCGTACATATTTCAAAGACTTCACTGCGAATATCTCTCTATATCTCTCTATGCATGTGTGTGTGGATGTCTGTTTACTACTTACAATTGCGTATAGCCAAAGCACATATATTAGTCAAGTAAAAGGCAGTGTAAGCTGCATACTATGTAAGCCTGTTCCCCAGTAAACTTAAAGCCTTGTGTGTTTCAGCAAGGTTTTCCTTGCCTTTCGCACAATTAAGTAAACGAATAATGATTGCTATAAAATCGGCAAAAGAATGTTAGAAATCGAATCGGATGTTTGTAGTGTAGTGTAGTAAGTGGAGACTATGATTAGTGCTTAGTAACTGATTGATTTATTCATAATTCATGGATGCATTCAGCAAGTGATTCATAGACGGATTGATTGAATTATAAACTCATTGATTCATAGACTGATTGATTGACTGTTTTAAGCATTCATTAATTAATTGACCAAGTCTTCCTTAACTATGGTAGACATTCATTCGCTCATGCACTCATTCAGTGATTTATAAACTCATTGATTCTTAGACTGATTGATAGATTGATTGACTGCTTTATTTATTCATTGATTAATTGTTAAATTAACCAAATCTTCTTTAACTATGATAAACATTCATTTCATTCATGCACTCGTTCATTTATTCATTAATTCATGTACACATTCACTCACTCAATTATTCGCTTGTTTCCTCAAAGAGCATTCATTCATTCGTCAATGTTTCATTTGTTTGCATAAAAAATCCGCTTAAGAATGACACGAGGCATATTAATTTAATGAGTGAGCTCCGACATCAATTCACAAAATGACTCTAATGTGATTAGAGAAGCATTAGAGCAGTACACGTTGGGTAGTCCCAGCCGAGTCATTCAATGCAACAAACCAATTCAATCAATCGAAAGCCAGCGAAAATAGTATTGAAATGTTCGCGTTCAATTTGTCACAAGCTGCAAAATGTCATTTGAGAGTTTTTTTTTTTAACCTTGAGAAGCCAATCCAGTCGTGTTTACTGCTTATTCAGCTTTGCTGTTTTGGAATATGTTATATATGTAGCTCACGACATTGCCTAGTCGAGCAGTGCCTAGCCTCAACGGTTTCGTTTCGATATAATTAAATGAACTCTTGTCGCTGTTTATCGAGCGAATTACTTACATTTAATAATACGCTCATGCCTAAACCGAAACCTTCTCTTTCTAATGGGCAATGATGTTTTGCTCGTCTACCTTGTGATCCGATTAACCGATGCTCAAATGCGAGCTGTCAGCTCTCTGTCCGCCACGCCCCTCTCTCACTCTGTCTGCGCGTGTCCCCCACGTAGCTGAAGCCCTTTTCAAGGGTCCTTTTTGAACCCTGTATACCCTGTCTATATTCGCAGCAGCTGCAGGGAAAGACGTAACTTGAGCTCATACAATTCAATTTAATCAAATCGATAACTATCGGCAATGTCAATACGTTTTATTTAGTTATTGTGACATATAACAAACTCCTAAAAAGATCGTTTTTGATAGCTGTTCCGCTTTCAGCAAATCTTCATTAGGCAGCAGGCCTCAAATGGCTCATATCATAATCGAAAATCGTAGTCCTCCCAGTAGCATAAATTGTCATAATCGATAATTATCGATATTGCATTTAGGACTTTGAGCAGTTGATGACTCATCAGCTGTTTTTAAGAACTTATTAAGGAACGTAAAGCTATATGTGCAGTGCTGCGAAATTGGGATTATCTTCTCATCGCATTTTATCACACCTTTTGCTGTGAATCAATAGATATCGATGACTATCTAGCGATAAATATCTAGCAACTATTTATAAATCTCTTGCTCTCTCTCTCTCTCTCTCTCTCTCTCTCTCCCTCTCTCTCTCTTTATATATATAGATGTATGTTTCTTCATCTCTCTTCTCACTCACACATTCTCAATGTTTTTCTCTCTGTTCAACTTGAGCTCACTGCCTGCCTTTGTGCTGATTACAGGGTATGCTGTACAGCAGCACATCCTTGTTTGCTCTACGCTCTTTGAGCCGACCTCCAAAATACAAAAAAAAAGGGTAAAATATTTCGGCTCAGTTTGGGTTCAACTCTGAGCTCGCTGAGCTGTTGTAACCCTTTTTCGTTTTGTTTGCAATGTATTTGTTGTTGTTGTTGTTATTGCATTTGTTGCTTTTGTTGCTTTGCAGCTCTTTTGCTTTGGTTCGCTGTTCATTTGACACTTTTTTAAGTTGATGTTTAACTTGTGCTTAAAGGGACCAGCTGATGCTAACCACGTGCCCTTGCTGTCCTCTCGCTCTCCCGTTCGGTCTGCCTCTCTCTCCCCTCTCTCTCTCTCTTCTCGTTTCTCTCTTTTTGGTCATTTATTTTCTCTATATGAAAGATTAATACGGATTATGTTTTTTTTAATGGGACAACATTCATGATTGCCACAAATTTCTCAGTATCAATAGCTCTCCCTTCCTTTCTGTCTGTGTGTGTGTGTGTGTGTGTGTGTCTGTGTGAGTGTGTGTGTTTATTGGGAAATTTTAATTGAAATATGAATGTGGCATCCACCTGGCGACCCGACGCACAGCTGTGCCACACACAGCCAGAAATCGGCTCAGGCTCAACATTTTTTATTGTTTTCGCCAAGCATGTGTGTGTGGGTATCTGAGTGTGTGTGTGTGTCTGTGTGTGTGAGCATCAATGTATGAGTATTGTCGCAAGCGCCGTTAGCGCACTTTGTTTGACAGGGATTACCACAGACAAGCTATAGAAAATGCCGTTCATGCCCACCTCATAGTCAAAGTGTTATCCTCTCTCTACACCCACACCCACACACACACACACACACACATACAGACGTACACGTGCATAGATGACAGCAATATTTGAAAGGTTTAAGCTGTCGCTTTCCGTAATAAGGCATCCGATTCCTCTTTAACCTGATTGCTGCTAAACCAACACACAATTCCATATTTCTATCTCTATCTCTTTTTCTCCATTTGTGTTTATCTCCATCTCACTTTCTTTATCACTTCGTTTCACTTTATCTTTTTTCTTTTTCTTCTCACGCCTGAATCTCTGAACAGCTTTCCGTTTTACCATCTTTCTTACTGCTCTGCTCTCCTCTCGCTGCTCATCTTCTGCATTTGTGTTTATCTTTCTCCCTCTCTCTGTCTCTTGCCTTTCTATGCACTTCTCACGCACTCAATAATAGGAATAGGTATCTCTCGTACTTACCGAAATCAAAGGCTCGCTCAAGAATGATGGAGTGCCTTGGCTGTGCGTGCCTTGGACTATCTGCCAGGAGGCGTGGCATTGCATAATTTTGGGGCGCACGTCCGTCGTTGTTGTCCTCGCCATCGGGTCCAAGCCGCAATTGATTGAACTCCATTTGGAGCTCACGCGCCTGCTGATGGTGCTGCAGATGCTCCTGCTCCAATTGCTGCTGCTGGAAATTGAGAACGGCCGGCGGCAGCTGCTGAGCATCGAGCATCAGGCTGCCAGAGCCGGGCCTAGCCAAGCGATGATGATTCGAGCTGCGCGTCATGAGCTGATTGTGGCCAAGGCTCTCGACGCTGCTGCCAGTGCTGGAGCAATGGCTCAGCATACCGCCATAATCACCCAGGTCATCGACGGCCGAAACGCTCCTGCGTCGCGAGCAACGACTGCGGCTACGTGAGCCCAGAACATAGCCCGAACTCGAGGCGAACTCTTGATCCATGGCCATGGACCGCCTCATATCGCCGCTGCTGCCGCTGCGACTACGTGGAGCCACGTGCCCAACCTGCTGCGCATGCTGCTGCTGCTGCTGCTGCTGCTGCTGCTGTTGTTGCTGCTGCTGCTGCTGCTGCCAGGAGTAGCGAATCTGCTGGGAACGGCAGCGAGAACGATTCTGCATTTGTTCCTGGCTTTGATCTTGGGTCGGAGGAATAAATTGGACTCGTCCTTGAGCTTGAGCGTGTATCTGAGCTTGGATATGCTCATGCCCAGCCTGGCGATTGAGGTGGCTGCGTAAGCTACCACCACAACGCTGCCGCTGGGCATGCATCGGGCTCCGCCGCGGTATTACCTAGTCCGTAAACAAAAACACAAGAAATGAAGAAGAGAACAAACACAGAGATTAAGTCAGAAGCTGTCCAAGAGGTCTATTGACTGTGGATGCCACACAGATGGATGCAATGTGAGTGCTGTCGAGACTCTGTTTAGGACTCTGTTTTTGACTTTCATCTATACCTTATCCTCCAACAGATTGGCAAAGAGTTCAACGTGGTCCTCGTCCTCGTTCATCATTTCGAAGAAATTCTTGAATGTCTCCGGAAACGTAGCCGGAAATTGAGCCTGCGCCAATTTCGTATCCATTTTTCAATTTTCACTTTTTTTCTTTTTTCTTTTTTTTTGAGTCTTTTTTGATAGTTTTCGCTTGCTCGTTTTTTCGCTTTTCTCTTTTAAAAACATGCAATATAAAGAACATACATCAAGTAATTAGAGTGAACAACAGGCGACAGCGAATGAGAAACAAAGGAAAACGAAATAGAATAACGAAAAACAAAAAATGTCAAAATCAGCAAAAGAAAATTGTGAGAGAAATGTTTTTAGTGGAAAACCTTTAAAGTTTGCAACACTAGTTGAGCTCGGCGTGTGTGTGTGTGTGTGTGTGTGTGTGTGTGTTAACAATTAGAGCTCAACTGTTAAATGGCCTAAAGCAACAATAAAAAAAAAACACTGCAGCTCGACTAGAGGATACCCTTCTCAATACATAAGACTTACATATATATTTATGGGTTGCTTAGATATATGCACTCGCAGGTTGTTCAGGCTGAGTTGAGTTGAGGGTATGCCCAACTAGCTGTTACTCTGCTCAGTCTTTGATAAACATACATATTTTGCAGCTGAGTCTAACTCAGCTTTGTCTCAGCTGATGTGTGAAATTCGTGGCAGTCTACGAGCAGGAGGCCCATACGACTCAGTTATGCAAGTGAATGGCTGTCTAAAGTTTTGCTTACAGCTTGCTTCACATTTGGTAATATGTATACATATATACAGACTCTAAGTGGCAAGAATGACAAGAACAACAACAACAACGACAACGACAACAACAAGTGAAACAAAGCCGCGTTGAGCACATTATGTATACGCAGTGGCTGCCATTGAGAAGATTTTCTGTTTTGTAGGCTCGGCGTCGCTGATGATTTTCCTTATTCTTTTATTTCTATTTCGTTTTTGTTTTTTCCAAGCGGCTAAATTTGAAAAGTTACCGCGCCGCGGGCGGACTCAAAACTGCTGGCTGCCACTTGGCCAGGCCAGAGCCAGTCGCACACAGCAAGCCAACCGTCAGACCGCTTTACCGCCCACTCAGCGAGCCAAGTTGAAAAGTTATTTTAATGGCGGTTTTTTCGGTCGTCAAGCGAGCGAAAACAACTTAGAATGCCACAAATGAAGCTGAACGACTGCACAATGCTCGCTCGCATTAAATAAAGTGATTCTTCGAAATCTAACCATGATCAGAGATAGGGTAGGGTTAAGATTAAGTAAGACTAAGTGACAGAGCTTTCTCTCTTTCTCTCTCTCACTCTTAAGATTAAGATTAAGTAAGACGAAGTGGCAGAGCTTTCTCTCTCTCTCTCTCTCTCTCTCTCTCTCTGTATCTCTCTCTCTGAGATAAGTTAGGTCAAGACTAAGTAAGACTAGGTAGAAGCGCTTAAGACCTATAGACTCGCCTGCTTAATGCTTGCCCAATATTTCGGATATGGGAAACGATTCTCTCTCTCTCTCTCTCTCTCTCTCTCTCTCTCTCTCTCTCGTTCTGGCTAGCCACGCTATGCCACGAATTATCTGCGTTGTTGCTGTCCTATTTGCTTAGCGTCGAACCTGTCAAAGTTTCCCAACAATATGTACGAGTCATCACCTAGACCTGCCAACTCGGTCTCTCACAGCAGCAGCAGGGACTACGCGCAGCAGTAGCTACATTCGTCTCACTCTCTCGTAAAGTACCAATTACAAATTTAAGTTTATCAGGAAGCGTCCTGCCAACCTAATTTCCAGTAAAGTAAACCAACGACTGTTTTCTATTATGCTAAGGCATTCATAAATCATATTCATATTCATATTCAAATTCATATTCATAATTGCCTTGATTGTTGAGGAGAGTTAAACGTTATATAGAAATGTCTCAGCATATACCCGCTTGGTTCAATGGGCGAGCATAGAAAAAACAACAGCGCGAACCCATTCAACTTTTATACACTGCAAATGGACTGGCTGCGGCTGTTCTGGCTGTCATTCAATCCCTAGGCGCTAACCCTGTAGCCCGCTCCGCTCTCCTGCTCTGTCGCTGTCTCAGTCTCAGTCTCAGTCTCTATTCCCTCATTTCCTTCTCATCATTTTCCCTTTTCTCGTTTGGCCTTTGGCATCTGTTTCCCCACTTGGTAAACGGAACTGAAAACTGAGCACTGAATATTTTGGCTCTGAGACGTTCTGTCTGTCAACTTTTAAAGCCGCGACGCGTGAGCGAGACAAACAAAGGGAGACGGAGACGGAGACAGAGATAGAGAGTGAGAGCGAGAGCGAGAGACTGCACAAGAAGCATAGACTTAATGAATTCCAATTTCATTTTCGGCACCTAATTGAATTGCAGATGAAGGTGTTGAAGAGGCATGCCAGACAAATAGTCGTAGCTAATTAGAAAGATTTAGATTATTCAACAGTGCAGTTAGATGTGCGAGAGACATTACAAACAATTCGTGGTCTACAACTGTGCGTCGCTTTAAGCACCTTTTGTTGGGCCATCAACTTCAGCTACAGCCGTGTCCCTGAAGTCAAGCCGAGCCGAGCACTAAATTATATTATTTAACGGCAGACTCTGGCAACCTTTCACAAATTACTTGTATACCATCTGCTAGCCAAAGGCTAAGAAACAAATACAGTCAAGAGCAAAAGTCAGCTGGCAGCAGCAACTCTCTATTCTAGCATACACAGCGAAACAGAGAGAGAGAGAGAGAGAGAGAGAGCAATGTTTAAGCATTGTATTTGATGCAAGTCAAGTTCATCAATTTAAACGATTGCTCTAATGAATGGGACAATGTGCGAGAGGTCAAGCAACGCAACAATCGAGACACAGTCAAGGAGCCGCAATTTAATATCAAAAAGTAGCAATGTTTCTAGTTGCGATTGCTCAACGAGTAGATACCCTGTAAGCTACGTACATCTGCCTGCTCTCATCATGCCCATTATGATTGTGATCATTGTCGTTGTCATTAGAAGAAGTCCTAGGTAACGAAATATTTCCGCATCCCCTTCAACGACTTCATACTTAACCACATTTGCCAGCAATCAATATACCCTATATTTGCTCTTTTCCAAGGGGTTCAGTGACTTCAAAGAGGTGAACAACTAATGCAAACTAATTTTGCCGTGTTGCAAATTTGCAAAGTTTGCGGCGCGGCAATTTGAGAGGCGTCGCCGGAAGTTTTAGCTACCTCTTAAATGTAGGCGTGATGAAAGGGTATTTCAGCTGTCTGGTTATTACGGAATGGAGCTCAGAGACTCGTAACAGATTGAGGTAATAAAATTCTAATCTCTTTGATTTCTTTTTCGGCAACTTTTTGGTCTACCCTCGCCTATTTGGTGATGAGCCAGACTTTTAGCAGGGTTTCTTCTAGTTAGGCACAATCGTTTAAATGCAAGATGTATGTGTGTGCGTGTGTCTGTGTGTGTGTGTATATGTGGCATATAGAGAGAAACTTTTGGTGGCTCTCGGCAGCCAGCAAACGATGTCAAGTATGGGTGGCCCTCGACTCGCGTCAAGCTTATTAAAAAAAAGAAAAAAAAAAAACAGCAGCAATCTAGGCAGCCAAAGGGGGAAAGAACGAGAACAGAGCGAGAAAGCGAATGAATGAGAGCACGTTAGTTAGAGGTAAGAGGTAAGTCCTGGCCAGCTAGGCTCGGATGGCAACGCTTCGCCAAGTGCTTTAAGCGCTTAGCTCACTCAGCTGGTTAAGACAAACAACAAGTATCTGGGAACCATCCAGAGAGAACAGCCAACACCAACCCACACCCATCCAGTACAGCACCCCAGCATTGGCCTCAATCGAGTTTCGGTTGCCTCATGGTGGCTCACAGTATTCTGGAAAATGTTGTAGCTAGTTATCGCTAATTCTTAATTAGCCGCAACAGCAGGTGGCACGAGTGGGACAGGACTTTGCCTGAAGAGCATCGCTCTTCCCTCCTTCCTGGCCCTTGGCATCAGGCATAGGCATAGGCGAATCAACTCAGTAGCTGTCGTAAGCACCTCACTTGTAGCTCTGTGGCTTAGCCATACGCACTCGCATCTGCGGTCCTCGTGCATTGAATTATGAACTTGCCCAAACAATTATGCAACAATTCGAACAAGAACGACTCGAACATAGAATGCGGCAGCCGGAATGGCTAATAGATATCCTGGGTTAGTTTACTAGAAATGCTTACTTCATTCTCTACCAAAGGTATACCCCACGGCAACGTTTGGCAAAAGTAAAGGGTATAACCCTACAGAAGACATCGGAGAAGATGAGCTGCTGCTGCTGCTGCTGCTGTCGTTGGCAGTGCAGCTGGAGGTTAATGTCAAGTGTACTCTGAAGCTGTCATGCAGCTCATGTGGCATGTGGCATGTGGCATGTAGCATTTAGCATGTAGCATGTGGCATATAGCATGTGGCATGTGGCATGTGGTAGGGCACATGAATGATAAAACCAAGAAACTAATGAACAGTAGCCAAAGCACAAGTCTCTCTGAGCAACCTAGGCCAATGTCAAGCCAAGTAGCCAATTCGTGTCTTTTACTCAGAGAGAAAAGACTCGAAGAGGAACCGTTTGTATCGGTTATTCAACGAATTTGTTCGGGATCGACTAGCATCGATTTTTGAGCTCAGGAGCGAAGCTGGATCATCGTTGGCATTACAACTAAGCTGTTCACTGAGCTAGTTCCGTAGTTCATTGCAAAATGTCTTACGAATGAACGGCATCAGTGAGCTAGCTCATATGACACTTTATGAATTGTATTTCATTTTTCACTGAACTAGTTCATTTCTTAGCTGATTATGTTGAACAACTCTTTGATACATTATGGAACTAAATATATGGTTCATTCGTAGTGTACGAATATATACTCAGCATCAGGCAAATATCTGAATCTTAAAGAACTTTTCTGCCAGCCCAAAGGCTCCTTAAAAAAGGATAACTTTGATATGTCGCCTTTTTTTTTTAATTTATATCAATGGACACTTGAAAACACAATCGAAACACGAATGCTTTGGCGAGAAAACTGAAATTGGGTTATTTGCACAACTTTTGACCGAGGCAGTCAAATGAAAAGCAAATAGAGCAAAGCAAAGCGAAGCAAACCCAAAAAAAAAAAAAAAAACAGCAAAGCAAAGAGTCATCAATGAATAAGGATCTATAGCATAGCATGCACTATATATGTAGGTAGGTATATATACATATATCGATTGATTAAGAAAGGAGAAAGTGCATTTTGTAGACCTGATGGATTGACTGAGTTATTCCTGTTATTCGATCAACTTGGCAAATCTTGAAAACAAATAAGAAATAATTATCAAAAATGTTTCAGAAATGATGCGATTCAAGGAAAACATCTATGAATTTCATGTACAATTCTAAAACCTTGGTAATTTCAGCCATACGTTGTTCTATAAATAGAAACAATTTATTTTTTGTAGTTTCTTCTTTATTTTTTTAGGCATAAAATATCATTGTCATTGTTTGCATAAGCTAGAGAGCAAAACTCAACCAAATGCCCCAAAATAAAGAGAGAGAGAGAGAGAGAGAGAGAGAGAGAGAGAGACAGATGCAGAGAGAAATGAAACACACAAGGTAGCGAAAATCGGAACTGAAACCGAAAATCAAACTGATTGCGAGCCAAAAAGGTTGCGATGGGCAACAGCAGGCAGCTAGCAACGACAATGAAAAGAGCTGCTAAAAGACACATGAAATTGGATTTGTATACACAGGGCAACATATAGACATAGCGAGAGAGACAGAGAGAGAAAGAGAGAGAGATAGCGAATTGAACCACTGAATGACCAAGCCAAATGAATGAATAAATGACCAAGCGAATAAAGCAATAAGCCAAAGGCAAAACTAACCGAACGACAAGAGGTGTACAGAAAGAGAGAGAGAGAAAAAGGTGGAGAGAAAGAGAGAGGGGGGAAGATGGAGCTTGTTTGATGAAAGCTTCTAACAAGCGTTTACATTTTGTATGAGCTACTTGTAAACATATGCTCAATATTGAAAAATTAAGAGTAGTATGAAGGTAAAGCAAGTGACAATAGCCATTCAGTCAATCAGCTTGTCAAATACGCCAATCAATCAGTCAATCAGTGAAAGCGGTGAGTCGCTTAATCAAAAGTGAAGGTAAAATCATTATGGATGAATACAAGTTCTATCTCTCTATATATAAGCATATATACATACATCTATCAGTCAGTCATTCAGTCAAACCAGCAATCAATATTAACTTCTTCAGTGATAAAAATCGATTATATATCGATTATAAAAATACAACGATGCATCACTCTTAGCTAATCGATCACCCGATTCAAAAAAGATTAGCATTCGATATGCACTATATCATCCTTTGATCAATCAGTCAATCAGTGGAGAGTATATGCTAGAGCAGTATGTAAATATGCTTTCACACGGCTCGGCCCAAAGCTCCAATATGCACAAGTGAGTCTACACTTACCAAGGCCTAGACAAAGTATATATTCATCTCCCTCGGCGTCTCTCGCTCTCTCTCTTTTTGTCTGTCTGCCTGCCTGCCTGCCTTTTGTTTGTTTGGTTTTTACATGAAGCACTCATTGTTTGTTGACAATGGCAATGTGAGAACTGAGGCTCAGTTACTTGGACATGCGACCAATGGCCACTTGCGGCATGTTGATTTAGCTGTTATGACACAGACAAAGTTCGAATGAATGAATGAATGAGTGAGTGACAAAAAGGAGCTCAATGGAATAACACGCATAGATAAAGGCAGTCTCAACCCAATCACAGCAGCAGCAGCTGATAATCCTCTCCGAATGAATGTGAATCGCTGTAACTTGAGCTGCTCTGATTGACTGATTGACGTAGGTATGCAATTTTGCGCATTTCTCAATCCGTTTCTGTAATGGAAACACGTACATCGAAGCCGAATGAGCTAGCCAAAGTTGGCCATACCAGGTCCATGTCCACATCAACTGGGCTAGGCCTATATCTATGGCTATGGCCATATCTATGCATGAACTCTTCACACTAATTACCTATCATGCTTCATTCCGGGAAAATGCAAAATGTCAGCTTGATTCAAATGGGCTTTAGAAAGACTCGACTGCGTCCTCTCTCTGCCCACCCTTCCGTCCTCTACGTTCCCCTCTGCCAATATCTGATTGATAAGTTGACAACCGCAAATAGTTTTGGCCAACTGTTGGCAATCTGATATGTATGCGCACTGTGCAATGCGGGTAGCCAAATGGATGAGCATGCTGCGAGAGCTCGATTGGACTGCCTGGACTGCCTGGGCGTGCTGGGCGTGTTGTTTCGGTTACAATTAGGCTGCCACTAATTAACGCCCATGGGCGATATTAATTGATATATATAACAACAACGACAGCACCGACAACACCAAGCGCAAACAATATTCAGCTGGAGACCAATCAAGCAACCCGTTGCGAAGTTAACTTGTAATTGGAGCACACACACACACACACACACGTTGTTGGCAAAGGTCTTCGTCGAGCTGGCAGGGGTCGTGTCGGCACCCAATTGCTCGTACATCGACTTCTTGAAAGGCTTCCCATGAATTTGGCTTGACAATTGTCCGACGGCTCACCAGTTGGCAAATGTGGCCAAAAGTTTGTCAAGCAGTTCAATCGCCGCTTGTTAGGCACTCAGGCAAGCGGAAACGGAAATGGAAGCGGAAACGGAAATCAGTATTAGACACTTTCGCTTAACATCTACAATCTCCCACTGCCACTGCCACTCCCACTCCTTCGCCCTCCCCCGCTGTCTATCTCAATCGGACAACAGTTAAGTCGCTAGGCAACTGTCATTAAACCGTTTCTTGTTCTTCTACGCCCACTTTACGAAGGATTCGAATTTAGCCACCTTTTCTTACTGTATCACTCTTGCCCCTCTCCCTTTCAACACTTTCGCGAGCTTTAATGCCAGCCTCGCCCTCTGGCATTCGCCAAACACATTCTTGCCCAGATTTAGTGCCCAGATAAGTATGCTATGAATTTGATGCATTCCATATTCTGGTAATAAACACGTTAAACTCCATCAATCAATCAATCATCTTGAAAAATGAATCAGTTATAGGCACTCAAGTCGTTGCCCCCATTCTCTATCTCTCTCTCTCTCTCTCTCTCTCTCTCTCTCTCTCTCTTGTCCCTTTCGCTTCCAGCTGCTAGCCAAAAAGAATGATATGAATTTTCGATAACGTCTTCGACATCTTCGCAACTCTCAATTTAAGTCACGCAGTTTAAGCAATTGTCGATGTATTTATATATAAATATTTAAGCACTATTTCTGATTAGCTACAAGTGCTATTAAATATGAATTCTGATATCTGATTTAATGCACAAGATTTCGTTATTTAGGATATTCTTGCGCTTCTTTGCGGAGAGTCAGCTGGCTTTCAGATCTAAGGAAAATTTGAGACAAAATAAAATGCGTTTGCAAAAAGTTATGCAAATGTCAAATGTGAGGCTTGAGCCAAGTTGCTGCTTGAAGAATAAACTTTTACAACAAACAAACAAAGAAAATGCAGTTTTCAATTGATTTCTGCATTTTGCTGTCTGCTAATGAATGAATTTTTTCATTAGCCCAGCTGGTAGCTTTGGTTCAGAGCTCAACACTGAAGCAGAACTTGTTGCTCCTGGTGAACATTTGTATTAGACAACTGAACGGAACCGAACGGAGCAGAAATGACATGCTAAATAGAAGCCAATCCAATAATTGTGATGCTGATATGCAGCTAAAAGAATCGAATCAACGTGAGGCAGCCAACGTAATTTAATTAATTTTCAGCTCGATGGCAACCGAACCTTGCAGTCGATAAACGATGAATTCCAGCATTAAATTCAAAGCAACTGCAATTCGTAATTCGCCTGTGATGGACTTCAACAACAATAGTCTCTCCATGTTCAACTTTGATAAATGTCTGAATGTGCCAATATATAAACAATATGCAAAGAGCTCTCTCTCTTTGTTTATTTAGTTCATTCAAAATTCGTTTAATGTTTTATTTCTAGTGAAAACAATTGAATATGGAATTTCTTTGTAGCGAAGGTGGCTCTGTGGCCGCTGTAGCTGGGAGGAAAAGCATTATTAAATAATAATTAATAAAAGAATTTATGTGTTTTTATCAGAAGTCAGTCTGGCTTTGTAAACCTGTAATTTGCTTTATTAAATCCCAATGCAAAATGCAGCCAACAGCTGCAGAGCGTGCGAAAGGGCCAGAATAAAGGCAAATGGAATCAAGCTAAAGTTGGTAACAAAGCACGCATCTGGCCCAGAGTTCTGTCCGGCTCTGCACTACACAAATATTCGAGTTGCTTTTTTTCCTGTGCTATTATTATGAAAACATTTAAATTAGACGAGAGAGCAGAGCGACAAATGTGATAGCCTCCCTTCGCCTTTGGTTTGCTTGAATTTTCTTGAATTTTGCCTTGACTTGTGAAATTTCTAAGCTCGCTCGAATCGCATTTTAATAACTAGCTGGAGTAGAGCAGCCCAGTCAAAGGCCAACCACAACTATGAGAAACCACATTAAGCACAGTAGGATTTCCTTCACAAACAGCAAAATTCAAACTTGAATTCGCCCTCAGACAAAGGCTAAAACAATAGAAGCCAAGGAGCACGAGAGAAATAGAAATGGCCAAATGGAAAGCTTCCTTCAGATTTTACTGAGTCGATTGAATATGATTCATTAATTGACTAAATGAATATTGAAGAGATGCTGACTGATTGACTGACTATTTGATTATTTGACTGCTTGGCTACTGCTTGATTGATGATTGATAGTCTGACTGACTGACTGACTGACTGATTGACTGACTGACTGACTAACTAACTCACTGACAAGTTGAGTGAGCGAATGACTAACTGAGTGATTGACGGACTATTTGATTATTTGACTGCTTGGCTACTGCTTGATTGATGATTGATAGTCTGATTGACGGACTGACTGACTGATTTATTGACCGTTTAACTGACCACCTAATAATTGTCGGACTGTGTGAGCAACTGATGACTGACGGGCTGATTTAGTGATTGACTGACTGATAAGTAACTCATTGATGGATTGATTGACTCAGTCACAGATATACGGACTAACCTAGCTGACTAATGATTGACTGATAGTGATTCTGATTGTATCAATTGTGCTTCGCTCATTGACTGAGCACTGACTAACAACTGATGAATGATTACGTTAGCAAATGACTCCTGAAAGACTAAGTGTTTGACTGACTAATTCTCGACAGACTAAGTAATTGACTGATTGACAAACTGGCTGACTCACACAGCTCGCACGGAAAGCCAACCAACCAGACACATGACTTAAAAGCCTTGGCTGACTGCAAACTGAATTCTATCCATATGCAAAGCAAGAGCAAGGCATATTACACTTCGTTATATATTTTATTGAAATACTTTAAGCGATTTTTCATTTTTAAACATTTCTATGACAGAATTTGATGTTGTCGTCATTGTTGCCGCTGACGTTGTCAACGAGACTGAGTTTGAAAAATAATCATCATCAATCAGCATCAAAAATATGTTGAGTGCGTTCACACAGTGAAGCGAGATGTGAATTGAACGAAATCAATTGAAGCGCATGGGAGCTCTATGTATGTATATAAGGGTGAGAGAACTTATACATTTTCATGTATGTAGTTGTATTTAGTATAGGTCAATGGGCGTCTGATTGACCGTAACTGATTGAAGCAGCATATAAAGGCCTAGAGCTGAAAGACTCACAGCTGGTGCCATTTTGATTAATATTTCTTTTGATTGAGTGTTGATTGAGTATGGAAATATATAAATATTTATGCAAATTCATGAGGCTATTGCTGTATATGCATATGATTGAAACATCCTGCATTAGCTCTTTGGAACTCACAGTCTTTACATTCGCTTACTATTGTTGATAGCTGAGTGGCGGGATGATTGCATTTCCGTTCGATTAACTTGCTGACTTAAAGCATTTCATTTGAATTGCGGAAGAGCATCTGGCGCTTGTACAACTTTTGCAAAATATCTATAGACTTGCTACCACGGTACTATATACATATATCTAAGCTCATGCTGACACAGGCAGGGAGCGCTGTCTGTCAGATTGAAACGCTTTGACATCATTTGCAGCATCGACTCAAAATTATGAAGCAGCAACCGGAACCGGAGTCGAATATCAGAGGAGACCTGCCCCCTATTCACATTCACGCGCACACTTCCACGCCTACTGCCACCCCCATGCCCACTGCCCGCCCACTCGGCATCCTGTTCTTCGCTCTCTTTCGCTTTCCGCTGACAAATATCCATGAATCCAATATTAAAATACATAGCTCTGAGCGATTATTTTCACTCATTAGAGCAGCGTGATAGGCCAAATGCAGCCAATAAATACTTCTAATGCATTTTTACAGGGTATTCGCGCTAATAAACAGCACGTGTCACACGGTCACAGCCAAAGCTGATTCATTCATTCAACAACAATCATTATTATTGGGCCTGAAATTATTCCTGGACGTATGTGAAAATATTCGTGTTCGTTTTGCTTTGCATTGTTTTACCATTGCCAAAATGCAGCAAATAATTTCAGTTGACAAACAAAGCTATTGGATTACAAGCGCCAACGCATATTCACTCGAATTCCTTTCGCTAGTCGCGAATAATGAACTGATAATTGACTTCGCATGTTTTAAATTTCATTTTGAACTCTCTGCCTTTTGCGACTTGCCACTGGCCAATTGAACATTGCACAGCAATCGCCTGATGAATTCGCATTGAGGCAGAGCCAAATAGCTCTGGCTGTAGCTGAAGAGGTCATGTGTTGCAACTTGATTTCGCACTCCTTCCTTGAACACAAGTATTTGGAAGATATACTCGTCTGGGTTTAATAAAGATCTTGAGATCAAGAAGGAACGTCTGCCGCGGAGATAGATATATGAATGCAACAGGCCAAACAGCTTACATTATAAAGCCCAACCTGCATACAAGATATTTCCTATTTGGATACTCTCTAGAGACTATAGAGTCCTGTCCAATTAGTGGAGACTTGAATGTCGCTCAGGAAAAGTCCACTACAAATTTCAACTAGAGCTAAAGTTGTTCAACAGCCCCTTAGCCATAGAGCAGACACGAAGAGTGTATGCAGTCGACTTTGTATATATAAAAGAGCGTGGAATGATTGCATTGCTCACCGAGTTAGGGTATCTTGTAGTCTTCTAGGCTCAGCCAAGGTAACGTGGCAAAGTGTTTGCTGTGAATTATAATTGGGCCAACTGCTCAACACTTCGCGTACATCATTTTTATGGCAACCTTAAGCGAACTTTTAGTATTGATTTTCAGGTAACTCTAAAGAGCGACGAGGCAGGGCGAGAGAGGGGAGGAACGGCAGCGCGAGACAGAGGAAATGCGTAGCACTTGGTGCGTGCGACATTTTTATCATTTAATTACGGAACAACGAGTCTAAGTATATTTAATCGATATTTGTCCCCAGTCTCGCTCTCTCTCTCTCTCTCTCGCTCTCTTTCTCTCTCTCTCTCTGTCTCTATTCTGTCGCAGGCTGTATAAGCGCTGCAGTTGTAACTGAATGTGGCTGAAAGACAAGTTTTTCATTTCAAGCGACGCGCAACATGTGCCTAATTTATGCACATAACAAACAAACAAACACACACACACACACACATACACACACATGCACTCACTACGCACATAAAGTAATTCTCATGTATATTTAAGCATATAAACAAAATGTGGTCGCTCTTTAGCTCATTCGCTTAACGAGCTCTGTGCTGTGTGCAATTGATGCTTGACTCTGTTTTGATACCCTGTAAAACCTTGAGGGCGAATTTGTACATATGACTTCATGAAGCACATTCTCTCTCTACACATACGCATTATTTTATGTGAGAGACATAAGCGCTTGTATGGTATATAAGTTTATCGATAACTGACCGATAACAGAATGTAATACTGTGTATAATCTATAACTATCAATGATGTATATACATATTTAAGGGGCATGGGCGCTTGTATAGTATACAAGTTATCGATAACTGACCGATAACAGAATGTAATACTGTGCATAATCTATAACTATCGATAACGGATATACATTATATCGACAGCTGCAATTTTGAAAAAGGTTTGTTTTCCATTACATCGTATCGATATAAAATCCAATATCGATAACAATAATATACGAACATATATCGATTAATATCGATTAACGGGATGCCCAATTAACATCTCGATAAACCTCGACCACGCAACCAGATACGTTTGCCCTTTGCGTAACGCTCACGCATGCAGTCTGCAATCTGATAATTAACCGTCGCCCAGCGCATTTCAGCTAAATCTGAGCACTGATGCCTGCTGTCGCGTAAAGCTCAAAAGTTGGTTAGTTACTAAATGCACTGGCCGAAGTTGTAACTAGCGAAATATGGCGTGGAGAAGTGATTCCCAGATGCGAAGGTGAAAGCTGAAATTGCAAATTAAATAAAATCCTAACGCAACTTTTGCACACTAATTAGTTGCTGCACGGGCGAGCTTGGGAAGCAAGCAACATTTTTGGTTTAATTGTGAAAGGAAGCGAATGTCGGTTGGCTAAACCTTTTAATATCGAGTTTAATTGAAACATCATTTGCACATGAGCAAACTTCATGTTTAACGAGCCACCTCCCCCAACCCCTTCCCGCGCTCTTCGTTTACTCACAAGGAGAATGTCAGATTTAATCATATGAGAAGGTTCAGTGCTACACTGCGCGAAACCAGGCGCCCTAACGCCCTAGCGACAGTAAATATTTTGACATTTTTAGGTGCAACGAAATGAGAAATCATTTCTTTCTGCACTACTGGCCATAGCTGCAGAAGAAACTCCCTGCACTTGCTTGCCTCCACTTCTGAGTGCTGGAAATATCCCTGTAATTATGGCTAATAGTCAATAACCGAATAACCGATAACCATTTCCATTGGAAAGTCGTCATGAGAGCAGATGGTCAACTAAATTGCCCAAGGGGCGTATACTTCACTTAGGTTGGCTTCACTTGGCTAATGCGTCGTGTTATTAATATTCAGCTTGAAGTTTGCTCTGTCGTTCATTCGCTTCTCCTCTCGTCTGCTTGTCTATGTGTATATCTATGTATACCCAGAGCGGTTTGTAAACACATTTATATTTAGATAATTCATTCTGATTCGGTTGGCTTCAGCTGTAGCTATAGTCGCTGCTTTTTTTCTTAAAGCGAGCAACGCCGTGTGTGCTATGTTTGCTTAACAAATGCGCCAGCAACAATAGACAACAATAGACAGCAATTACAACAACAAGCAAATTTAGAGGCCTGATTGCCTTGCTCTGTGTTTTGGCTTTCATTGAGTCGCTTAGCCAGCTGGCTGGCTGCCTGCTGATAAGATATCCAGCAATGCAGAGTGTTAGCCACGCCTCTCCGGCCGCACCCTTTGCGATGCCACGCTGCTAATCAAAGCGCCCCCAAACGCTCCCGGCCCACGTAATTAGTTTTGACAATAAACCCATATAGAGCTGAAGTCTGGTTATATATATTATCCATCAACGTTTAGCGAATGCAAAGCGAACCAGAAACTGAACCAAAAGCGAACCACAGATGAACTACTGAGCGCTGAATGGGTGAGAGGTGAACGGGTGAGCGTAAAGCTTGGGCGACTGAAAGGAATACTGATTAGCTTCATTACGACTACGAGGCGACGCAGTTGAGTTGATTCACTCCAAAATGAGAGCGAAGCTTCAGTTGACGGACTAGCAAATACCCTAAATATATTACCGATCACATAAGACAGGCCCACGAAGAAACTGTCAAAGCTTTGCTCTTGCAAGTCCAAGTTTCATGCAATAAAATTATAGAAGTCAATATCTGAATTTTTCATGGAACATATAATATAGGTCGAGTTATGTTTAAGGGAATTCAGCTGATAATAAATTTGTTGCCTATAAAGGCTATACTTATCGATGATTGGGGAATACCCTCTGACGGCTAGGGTATAGCAAGTGACAGCAATGATAATGAGAGCCGAGGCCGGAGTCGGGGCAGGAAATGTGGCCGGATGGATGTGATATATTGTGCGATAAGGCTTAATATTTGCCAGCTATTGATTGACTCAACTTGATTGTTGTAATTAAATTTGATGAACAATGGCGTAGCTACTGACTCACAAGTTGCCATATTCCAAGGTTGAGCTCTGTGTCACGTTTTCATTTCAATTTATCGCCCACTTAGCCAATTATATTTAACTTGTTGTGCTAACCGCAAATCCTCTTAGCCAACAACTCCAAGTCAGAGTCTGCATAAGTGCTAGATAGTCCTCGATCCAGTTCGATTCAAGGTTTGCTTTGAGAACCTTGTGCACTAAGTGGGATCGCTAGAGTCGGACCTCTGAAGGAAGTCTCCTGCTAAAGAGCTGAAACTAGAGTGAATAGAGTTGCGACAGAGTATCGTTGACTCGTAGGATCTACCTACGAGTACAGCTATGACTACGACTAAACAGCAACTAGGGCTCTGACTACGGATATGGCTCTGGCTGCGGGAAGTGCGTTGACTTTGCCTTAATGGTTTTTCGTATTCGAGTTTTTTCCTTTTTTTATATATATATATATTTTGCGGGTAGCTCTTAGCCACACTCAAACCCATATTCAGCCGACAACTTGCAACCGTGCTCATCACACACTCAGGCAGACTCACACACATACACACAGACGCGTGCACATGGACAGAGCCACTGGCACATCTAATGGCATTCACACCAGGGCACACATGAACGCGCCGCTGAGACAAGCAAAACAATAGGCAACATATAAACATCTATATATATATATACAAATATATACAGAGCGAAAGAGAGAGAGAGAGTGAGAGAGGGGCGTGGGGATTAGCAGCTGCCAGACAGTTGTAGAAAATCAACAAACATTTGCTTTAAGTTGTCGGAAATGGACCTAGTTGATGATGACAACACTAGACAACACACACAGCAAATGAAGTTGACAACCCTGACAAGACTTATAACTAGACCTGAAAGTGCCTTAAGTGGGGACTGCTCAGCTAGAAGATACCTTGCAGAAGCTCGAAAGAATAGCAGCTCAGAGCGAACGGAGATCAAAAGGAACTCAATTCGGAAGGAAAGCCAATTCAAAAGGCAACATGCTTAAGAAGGGACGGACGAAAGAAATGCCAGGCTGGAAGACTCTCTGAAGAATAGTCGGACATACTGACGAACGGACAGATGGGTCCAGACCTAAACAACATATTCTGTAGCCTATGCACATGTGTGCATGCCTGAGTGTGTGTATATATATGATATATAAAGTAAAATTGGCTCATTTATCTTATTCCACATCCTTTACCCATTTCAAAACGATATACCAAAGGCGAAGGCGACGGCGAAGCAAACGGCCAATTCGGACGTTTAAAGGTAGCAAGCGAAGTAGAAGCTGAGTTTGTTTGGCAAACGATTTCTGTTTTATTTTTCTGCTTTTCACATACATATGTTTTGCTCTTCTTCTTCTTATTCTCCTTCTTCCTCTTCAGCTGTGGCTGGGCCTCCTGCTGAGCTCTGAAACAAGTTCACGCACAGTGGCAATCATAAATATTTATACATACAACATTTTTGGTGAGCTCTTTTGCATCTTTTTGACAGTTGAAGAGATGGAATGAAATATACATATATATCTATATATATATACACACGATTTGAATGATTTTTAAACGCATTAGCATACCAAATACGGCCTCTCACTCCCATTCTTCATTCAATCTCCCACGCTCTCTCCCTCTCTCTCTCTCTCTCTCTCTCTCTTTCAATTTTTCTCTAAGCCCTGACTGTGCTGTGAGTTCTCGCACGTGAAGTACAAAGCGTCTACGTTTACGTGTGTGTGTGTGTGTATGTGTGTGTGTGTCTATTCTCATTACACTTGGACACAAGGCAGAGCAGAACAATAAGAGAGTCGAGAGTCGAGAGCTAAGCCAAGTGCCAAAACCGGAAATACCCTGTAAACACACACACACGCACAGGCTCTCACATTAGCCGCAGTCTCAGTCATGGACCATTAACCATGAAGCATAAATTTGAATGCATTTGGCAAGTCAATCATCAATCAGGTGGAGCATACGCTGAGGGTAAGTAAGCCTTTAGCTTAAAGGCTACAAACGGTTAACATGCATTGTGCACTAGACGTCAATCAGTTAATCATCACTCATACGCCAGCGAGACATCGGGCATACCCCGCTCGGCATTGGCTAACAGCTAAGCAAACCAAAAGTTTTTAAAGCTGTTTCAACAAAACTTTTTGCAATGAAAGATGAGAGTTCAAATTACGTCAATCAAAGTCAATCAAAATTTATGGAAGCTGAGAGCGTCTCTAGGTGTCAAAGCTCTTAGCAAGATATACAAACAAAACTTTTTGAAATGATAGATTAATACGCTACATATTAATAGAAGTGAGCCCAAGCCTCTTGCCTACCGATCGATAGTTATCGATTACTAGACCGATTGATTGAAACCCATAAGCTGTAGACAAAACAGTGAAAACGAGGGAAGGCTGAATGAATTATGCTCATTAAATTTGGCTTTGATTAATATCGATTCAAATGTCGATTTCGATATTAAGTGCTTATCGATTACGTGCATCGAGGCTTTCCATGCTGATTTGCATGCAGCTTGTGGCACGCCTCCTCTATGCTGTTGGCTTGGCATTGCGACACGCTGTGGCGACATCCTTAACCTCATTTCGTATGCTGACGAGAAGCACACACGCACACTCACACTCACACACACACACACACGTATGGGATTTGTTGGGCTTGATTAATGGAGCTGGGCAAACAAAATGAAAGAGAAAAGAAAATCGCATTGCACTTGACTGGCCTTTTTTTAAGCTTTTTTTAGCTCTAGGCCTATTATCGATTAATATAGATTTGTATAAATATCTATCTATATATATTCATAATATCAGCATTATTATCGCTCAGAGTCGATTGAGTTTAGCCGCGAGAAATGCAATATCTAATCAGGCATCGGACGGAGCTGATTTCGCATATTTGACAGAAATCTAATTAGAAATTGGGCATAACGGAATTAAGTAATGCCACTAGCTTAAACATTATTCTTTTGCCAGTAAGCTGGTCTGTTGACTGAACTACACTCATTGATAGCGCCTGCAAAGTTGTCTAGAACATTCCCGGGAACCTCCCAATTAGACAATTCCCTCTATTCAAATGACAATTTTAATCAAGAATCACTTTCAATAAGTTTCAAACCTAGTTTTTTATAGGTTTGTGCTTTGAGCCCAATGCGAAATTCCAAACAAATATTCATCAGTAATATATACTGAAAAAACAAAAAGATTATTGTATATTTTTTCGTAAAGATTATGTATAATAAATTAATTTTTTTCCAGATATGAAAAGAAACAAGTATATGAAAAATATAAAAACATTTAGGTGGGCTGTAGCCGACGGCCCAATACTCGTTCACGCTTGACTAGAGAAGGTGAACAGCCAGGCCAAGCAGGCCATCGAAGCATAAAACGAATATACTCTCATTGTATCAGATGTGAACGAGCATATGAACCAAAAAGAACTTCAGTTCCAGTGCCTTTTGGCCAAAAGAAGAAAAATACTGTTCATAAAAAATACTGAGAGGACAAGAAACAAACAATGAAAGCAACAAGTAGAAGACGTAAGCTTGACAGCAACAACAACTACGGCCTGTGTATATATGTATGCATGAAGAGAGAGCGAAAGAGGGACAGAGAGAGAGAGAGAGGGGGAGAGTGGGAGAATAATGTGCTAAAGTACTTTGCAATAATGAAAAATCAACAAGCGTCCGACAAACAAACCAAAACAAACAACAACAACAAATGCCCGAGTCGAAGATGATAAAGAAGATGAAGAAGAAGAAGTAGCTGTAGATGATGAATAATGAAGGTGATAACTGACAAATTGAAAAATTGAGAAATTGAGAACGCAAACATTTGCCAATCTATCGAAACAAGGCTATAGCTGTACGCTCCCTATATATCCCCGATTTCGTTATAATCACATAGACGATGTGGAGACACGCCATCTTTCGATAGTCAGTTTTGTTTTTGTCGCTTCTGGTTTTAGTTTACCCAGTCTATGCACATACTCGGGGATTGGGCATCGTCAAATTCGTTTCGCAAACCCCATTTGCTCATTTCATAGATATTTGATGAACTACTACGATTCGCTGAGCTAATTCACCTTGATGAACTGCTGCATTTCGATATACTAGTTCAATTTGATGAACTAGCTCATTTTGAAAAACAATAACAGTTTAATAAACCTTGTACAGTCGAGTCTCGATGATTCGTACCCCGTTAAAAGGAAAACCTCAATATTTTGTAAGAAACTGCTGGTCCCTCGAAAGAACTTCGATAATTCATAAAAATCCTTACATTTTGGCCCCCTCGTTAATTCGTAGTGTTTCTAAATATTGGGCGATGATCTTGCCTCATATAATTTGCAACTTCGTTTCGAAACCTTTGGAATTGGGAGAGAAGGCGCTAACAACGGCTAAAAATGGCTAGAAAATAGCCAGAAAGGCAGATAAAACATTAGTGTGCATATGGATGGATAAATAAGACTGGCCATCATTCTATGAACAGAATCGTGATTAAGAGATAGAAATATGATTAGAAAGTGGGATAGCAAGGTTAGAAAGAAGGTAGAAAGGTCTTGGTGAGATAAACCAGAAAAGAAACAAAAAATGGCTAAAACCCGCTAAAAACAGCTAAAACCCGCTAAAAACGGCTAGAAAATAGCCATAAAGGTAGATTGAGCACTAATGGGCAAATGGATGGATAAATAAGACTGGCCATCATTCTATGAACAGAATCGTGATTAAGAGATAGAAATATGATTAGAAAGTGGAATAGCAAGGTTAGTAAGAAGGTAGGTGAGATAAACCTGAAAAGGAACGAAAAACGGCTAAAAACCCGCTAAAAACGGCTAAAACCCGCTAAAAACGGCTAGAAAATAGCCAGAAAGGTAGATTGAGCACTAATGGGCAAATGGTTGGATAAATAAGACTGGCCATCATTCTATGAACAGAATCGTGATTAAGAGATAGAAATATGATTAGAAAGTGGGATAGCAAGGTTAGCAAAAAGGTAGAAAGGTATTTGGTGAGATAAAGCAGAATAGGAACGAAAAACGGCTAAAAACGGCTAAAACTCGCTAAAACGGCTAGAAAATAGCCAGAAAGGTAGATTGAGCACTAATGGGCAAATGTATGGATAAATAAGACTGGCCATCATTCTATGAACAGAATCGTGATTAAGAGATAGAAATATGATTAGAAAGTGGAATAGCAAGGTTAGTAAGAAGGTAGGTGAAATAAACCTGAAAAGGAACGAAAAACGGCTAAAAACCCGCTAAAAACGGCTAAAACCCGCTAAAAACGGCTAGAAAATAGCCAGAAAGGTAGATTGAGCACTAATGTGCAAATGTATGGATAAATAAGACTAGCCATCAACTAATGAACAGAATCGTGATTAGGAGATAGAAATATGATTAGAAAGTGGAATAGCAGGGTTAGTAAGAAGGTAGGTGAGATAAACCTGAAAAGGAACGAAAAACGGCTAAAACCCGCTAAAAACGGCTAAAACCCGCTAAAAACGGCTAGAAAATAGCCAAAAAGGTAGATTGAGCACTAATGGGCAAATGGTTGGATAAATAAGACTGGCCATCAACTAATGAACAGAATCTTGATTAGGAGATAGAAATATGATTAGAAAGTGGAATAGCAAGGTTATTAAGAAGGTAGGTGAGATAAACCTGAAAAGGAACCAAAAACGCCTAAAAACCGCTAAAACGGCTAAAACCCGCTAAAAACGGCTAAAACCCGCTAAAAACGGCTAGAAAATAGCCAGAAAGGTAGATTGAGCACTAATGGGCAAATGGTTGGATAAATAAGACTGGCCATCATTCTATGAACAGAATCGTGATTAAGAGATAGAAATATGATTAGAAAGTGGGATAGCAAGGTTAGAAAGAAGGTAGGAAGGTACTTGGTGAGATAAACCTGAAAAGGAACGAAAAACGGCTAAAAACCCGCTAAAAACGGCTAAAACCCGCTAAAAACGGCTAGAAAATAGCCAGAAAGGTAGATTGAGCACTAATGGGCAAATGGTTGGATA
Organism: Drosophila buzzatii; assembly: GCA_035045845.1. Taxonomy (NCBI): domain Eukaryota; kingdom Metazoa; phylum Arthropoda; class Insecta; order Diptera; family Drosophilidae; genus Drosophila; species Drosophila buzzatii. The sequence goes on along the minus strand of JAWNOS010000596.1, from coordinate 517,723 downwards.
AATAAGGCTGGCCATCATTCTATGAACAGAATCGTGATTAAGAGATAGAAATATGATTAGAAAGTGGGATAGCAAGGTTAGCAAAAAGGTAGAAAGGTATTTGATGAGATAAACCAGAATAGGAACGAAAAACGGCTAAAAACGGCTAAACCCGCTAAAAAACTGCTATAAAATAGCCAGAAAGGTAGATTGAGCACTAATGGGCAAATGTATGGATAAATAAGACTAGCCATCAACTAATGAACAGAATCTTGATTAGGAGATAGAAATATGATTAGAAAGTGGAATAGCAAGGTTAGTAAGAAGGTAGGTGAGATAAACCTGAAAAGGAACCAAAACGGCTAAAAACCCGCTAAAACGGCTAAAACCCGCTAAAAACGGCTAGAAAATAGCCAGAAAGGTAGATTGAGCACTAATGGGCAAATGGTTAGATAAATAAGACTGGCCATCAACTAATGAACAGAATCTTGATTAGGAGATAGAAATATGATTAGAAAGTGGAATAGCAAGGTTATTAAGAAGGTAGGTGAGATAAACCTGAAAAGGAACCAAAAACGGCTAAAAACCCGCTAAAACGGCTAAAACCCGCTAAAAACGGCTAAAACCCGCTAAAAACGGCTAGAAAATAGCCAGAAAGGTAGATTGAGCACTAATGGGCAAATGGTTGGATAAATAAGACTGGCCATCATTCTATGAACAGAATCGTGATTAAGAGATAGAAATATGATTAGAAAGTGGGATAGCAAGGTTAGAAAGAAGGTAGGAAGGTACTTGGTGAGATAAACCTGAAAAGGAACGAAAAACGGCTAAAAACCCGCTAAAAACAGCTAAAACCCGCTAAAAACGGCTAGAAAATAGCCAGAAAGGTAGATTGAGCACTAATGGGCAAATGGTTGGATAAATAAGGCTGGCCATCATTCTATGAACAGAATCGTGATTAAGAGATAGAAATATGATTAGAAAGTGGGATAGCAAGGTTAGCAAAAAGGTAGAAAGGTATTTGATGAGATAAACCAGAATAGGAACGAAAAACGGCTAAAAACGGCTAAAACCCGCTAAAAAACTGCTATAAAATAGCCAGAAAGGTAGATTGAGCACTAATGTGCAAATGTATGGATAAATAAGACTAGCCATCAACTAATGAACAGAATCTTGATTAGGAGATAGAAATATGATTAGAAAGTGGAATAGCAAGGTTAGTAAGAAGGTAGGTGAGATAAACCTGAAAAGGAACCAAAAACGGCTAAAACCCGCTAAAAACGGCTAAAACCCGCTAAAAACGGCTAGAAAATAGCCAGAAAGGTAGATTGAGCACTAATGTGCAAATGTATGGATAAATAAGACTAGCCATCAACTAATGAACAGAATCGTGATTAGGAGATAGAAATATGATTGGAAAGTGGAATAGCAGGGTTAGTAAGAAGGTAGGTGAGATAAACCTGAAAAGGAACGAAAAACGGCTAAAACCCGCTAAAAACGGCTAAAACCCGCTAAAAACGGCTAGAAAATAGCCAGAAAGGTAGATTGAGCACTAATGGGCAAATGTATGGATAAATAAGACTAGCCATCAACTAATGAACAGAATCTTGATTAGGAGATAGAAATATGATTAGAAAGTGGAATAGCAAGGTTAGTAAGAAGGTAGGTGAAATAAACCTGAAAAGGAACGAAAAACGGCTAAAAACCCGCTAAAAACGGCTAAAACCCGCTAAAAACGGCTAGAAAATAGCCAGAAAGGTAGATTGAGCACTAATGGGCAAATGTATGGATAAATAAGACTAGCCATCAACTAATGAACAGAATCTTGATTAGGAGATAGAAATATGATTAGAAAGTGGAATAGCAAGGTTAGTAAGAAGGTAGGTGAGATAAACCTGAAAAGGAACCAAAAAAACCGCTAAAACGGCTAAAACCCGCTTAAAACGGCTAAAACCCGCTAAAAACGGCTAGAAAATAGCCAGAAAGGTAGATTGAGCACTAATGGGCAAATGGTTGGATAAATAAGACTGGCCATCATTCTATGAACAGAATCGTGATTAAGAGATAGAAATATGATTAGAAAGTGGGATAGCAAGGTTAGAAAGAAGGTAGGAAGGTACTTGGTGAGATAAACCTGAAAAGGAACGAAAAACGGCTAAAAACCCGCTAAAAACGGCTAAAACCCGCTAAAAACGGCTAGAAAATAGCCAGAAAGGTAGATTGAGCACTAATGGGCAAATGGTTGGATAAATAAGGCTGGCCATCATTCTATGAACAGAATCGTGATTAAGAGATAGAAATATGATTAGAAAGTGGGATAGCAAGGTTAGCAAAAAGGTAGAAAGGTATTTGACGAGATAAACCAGAATAGGAACGAAAAACGGCTAAAAACGGCTAAAACCCGCTAAAAAACTGCTATAAAATAGCCAGAAAGGTAGATTGAGCACTAATGTGCAAATGTATGGATAAATAAGACTAGCCATCAACTAATGAACAGAATCTTGATTAGGAGATAGAAATATGATTAGAAAGTGGAATAGCAAGGTTAGTAAGAAGGTAGGTGAGATAAACCTGAAAAGGAACCAAAAACGGCTAAAAACCCGCTAAAACGGCTAAAACCCGCTAAAAACGGCTAAAACCCGCTAAAAACGGCTAGAAATTAGCCAGAAAGGTAGATTGAGCACTAATGTGCAAATGTATGGATAAATAAGACTAGCCATCAACTAATGAACAGAATCGTGATTAGGAGATAGAAATATGATTAGAAAGTGGAATAGCAGGGTTAGTAAGAAGGTAGGTGAGATAAACCTGAAAAGGAACGAAAAACGGCTAAAACCCGCTAAAAACGGCTAAAACCCGCTAAAAACGGCTAGAAAATAGCCAGAAAGGTAGATTGAGCACTAATGGGCAAATGTATGGATAAATAAGACTAGCCATCAACTAATGAACAGAATCTTGATTAGGAGATAGAAATATGATTAGAAAGTGGAATAGCAAGGTTAGTAAGAAGGTAGGTGAAATAAACCTGAAAAGGAACGAAAAACCGCTAAAAACCCGCTAAAAACGGCTAAAACCCGCTAAAAACGGCTAGAAACTAGCCAGAAAGGTAGATTGAGCACTAATGGGCAAATGTATGGATAAATAAGACTAGCCATCAACTAATGAACAGAATCTTGATTAGGAGATAGAAATATGATTAGAAAGTGGAATAGCAAGGTTAGTAAGAAGGTAGGTGAGATAAACCTGAAAAGGAACCAAAAACGGCTAAAAACCCGCTAAAACGGCTAAAACCCGCTTAAAACGGCTAAAACCCGCTAAAAACGGCTAGAAAATAGCCAGAAAGGTAGATTGAGCACTAATGGGCAAATGGTTGGATAAATAAGACTGGCCATCATTCTATGAACAGAATCGTGATTAAGAGATAGAAATATGATTAGAAAGTGGGATAGCAAGGTTAGCAAAAAGGTAGAAAGGTATTTGGTGAGATAAAGCAGAATAGGAACGAAAAACGGCTAAAAACGGCTAAAACTCGCTAAAACGGCTAGAAAATAGCCAGAAAGGTAGATTGAGCACTAATGGGCAAATGTATGGATAAATAAGACTGGCCATCATTCTATGAACAGAATCGTGATTAAGAGATAGAAATATGATTAGAAAGTGGAATAGCAAGGTTAGTAAGAAGGTAGGTGAGATAAACCTGAAAAGGAACGAAAAACGGCTAAAACCCGCTAAAAACGGCTAAAACCCGCTAAAAACGGCTAGAAAATAGCCAGAAAGGTAGATTGAGCACTAATGTGCAAATGTATGGATAAATAAGACTAGCCATCAACTAATGAACAGAATCGTGATTAGGAGATAGAAATATGATCAGAAAGTGGAATAGCAGGGTTAGTAAGAAGGTAGGTGAGATAAACCTGAAAAGGAACGAAAAACGGCTAAAACCCGCTAAAAACGGCTAAAACCCGCTAAAAACGGCTAGAAAATAACCAGAAAGGTAGATTGAGCACTAATGGGCAAATGGTTGGATAATTAAGACTGGCCATCATTCTATGAACAGAATCGTGATTAAGAGATAGAAATATGATTAGAAAGTGGGATAGCAAGGTTAGCAAAAAGGTAGAAAGGTATTTGATGAGATAAACCAGAATAGGAACGAAAAACGGCTAAAAACGGCTAAAACCCGCTAAAAAACTGCTATAAAATAGCCAGAAAGGTAGATTGAGCACTAATGGGCAAATGTATGGATAAATAAGACTAGCCATCAACTAATGAACAGAATCGTGATTAGGAGATAGAAATATGATTAGAAAGTGGAATAGCAAGGTTAGTAAGAAGGTAGGTGAGATAAACCTGAAAAGGAACGAAAAACGGCTAAAACCCGCTAAAAACGGCTAGAAAATAGCCAGAAAGGTAGATTGAGCACTAATGGGCAAATGGTTGGATAAATAAGACTGGCCATCATTCTATGAACAGAATCGTGATTAAGAGATAGAAATATGATTAGAAAGTGGAATAGCAAGGTTAGTAAGAAGGTAGGTGAGATAAACCTGAAAAGGAACGAAAAACGGCTAAAAACCGGCTAAAACGGCTAAAACCCGCTAAAAACGGCTAGAAAATAGCCAGAAAGTTAGATTGAGCACTAATGTGCAAATGTATGGATAAATAAGACTAGCCATCAACTAATGAACAGAATCGTGATTAGGAGATAGAAATATGATTAGAAAGTGGAATAGCAGGGTTAGTAAGAAGGTAGGTGAGATAAACCTGAAACCGAACGAAAAACGGCTAAAACCCGCTAAAAACGGCTAAAACCCGCTAAAAACGGCTAGAAAATAGCCAGAAAGGTAGATTGAGCACTAATGTGCAAATGTATGGATAAATAAGACTAGCCATCAACTAATGAACAGAATCTTGATTAGGAGATAGAAATATGATTAGAAAGTGGAATAGCAAGGTTAGTAAAAAGGTAGGTGAGATAAACCTGAAAAGGAACCAAAAACGGCTACAAACCCGCTAAAACGGCTAAAACCCGCTAAAAACGGCTAACACCCGCTAAAAACGGCTAGAAAATAGCCAGAAAGGTAGATTGAGCACTAATGGGCAAATGGTTGGATAAATAAGACTGGCCATCATTCTATGAACAGAATCGTGATTAAGAGATAGAAATATGATTAGAAAGTGGGATAGCAAGGTTAGCAAAAAGGTAGAAAGGTATTTGGTGAGATAAACCAGAAACCGGCTAAAACGGCTAAAACCCGCTAAAACGGCTAGAAAATAGCCGGAAAGGTATATTGAGCACTAATGAGCAAATGTATGGATAAATAAGACTAGCCATCAACTAATGAACATAATCGTGATTAAGAGATAGAAATATGATTGGAAAGTGGGATAGCAAGGTTAGCAAAGGTAGAAAGGTATTTGGTGAGATAAACCAGAATAGGAACGAAAAACGGCTAAAACGGCTAAAACCCGCTAAAAACGGCTAGAAAATAGCCAGAAAGGTAGATTGAGCACTAATGTGCAAATGTATGGATAAATAAGACTAGCCATCAACTAATGAACAGAATCTTGATTAGGAGATAGAAATATGATTAGAAAGTGGAATAGCAAGGTTAGTAAGAAGGTAGGTGAGATAAACCTGAAAAGGAACCAAAAACGGCTAAAAACCCGCTAAAACGGCTAAAACCCGCTTAAAACGGCTAAAACCCGCTAAAAACGGCTAGAAAATAGCCAGAAAGGTAGATTGAGCACTAATGGGCAAATGGTTGGATAAATAAGACTGGCCATCATTCTATGAACAGAATCGTGATTAAGAGATAGAAATATGATTAGAAAGTGGGATAGCAAGGTTAGCAAAAAGGTAGAAAGGTATTTGGTGAGATAAAGCAGAATAGGAACGAAAAACGGCTAAAAACGGCTAAAACTCGCTAAAACGGCTAGAAAATAGCCAGAAAGGTAGATTGAGCACTAATGGGCAAATGTATGGATAAATAAGACTGGCCATCATTCTATGAACAGAATCGTGATTAAGAGATAGAAATATGATTAGAAAGTGGAATAGCAAGGTTAGTAAGAAGGTAGGTGAGATAAACCTGAAAAGGAACGAAAAACGGCTAAAACCCGCTAAAAACGGCTAAAACCCGCTAAAAACGGCTAGAAAATAGCCAGAAAGGTAGATTGAGCACTAATGTGCAAATGTATGGATAAATAAGACTAGCCATCAACTAATGAACAGAATCGTGATTAGGAGATAGAAATATGATCAGAAAGTGGAATAGCAGGGTTAGTAAGAAGGTAGGTGAGATAAACCTGAAAAGGAACGAAAAACGGCTAAAACCCGCTAAAAACGGCTAAAACCCGCTAAAAACGGCTAGAAAATAACCAGAAAGGTAGATTGAGCACTAATGGGCAAATGGTTGGATAAATAAGACTGGCCATCATTCTATGAACAGAATCGTGATTAAGAGATAGAAATATGATTAGAAAGTGGGATAGCAAGGTTAGCAAAAAGGTAGAAAGGTATTTGATGAGATAAACCAGAATAGGAACGAAAAACGGCTAAAAACGGCTAAAACCCGCTAAAAAACTGCTATAAAATAGCCAGAAAGGTAGATTGAGCACTAATGGGCAAATGTATGGATAAATAAGACTAGCCATCAACTAATGAACAGAATCGTGATTAGGAGATAGAAATATGATTAGAAAGTGGAATAGCAAGGTTAGTAAGAAGGTAGGTGAGATAAACCTGAAAAGGAACGAAAAACGGCTAAAACCCGCTAAAAACGGCTAGAAAATAGCCAGAAAGGTAGATTGAGCACTAATGGGCAAATGGTTGGATAAATAAGACTGGCCATCATTCTATGAACAGAATCGTGATTAAGAGATAGAAATATGATTAGAAAGTGGAATAGCAAGGTTAGTGAGATAAACCTGAAAAGGAACCAAAAACGGCTAAAAACCCGCTAAAACGGCTAAAACCCGCTAAAAACGGCTAAAACCCGCTAAAAACGGCTAAAACCCGCTAAAACGGCTAGAAAATAGCCAGAAAGGTAGATTGAGCACTAATGGGCAAATGTATGGATAAATAAGACTAGCCATCAACCAATGGACAGAATAGTGATTAAGAGATAGAAATATGATTGGAAAGTGGGATAGCAAGGTTAGCAAAAAGGTAGAAAGGTATTTGGTGAGATAAACCAGAAACCGGCTAAAACGGCTAAAACCCGCTAAAACGGCTAGAAAATAGCCGGAAAGGTATATTGAGCACTAATGAGCAAATGTATGGATAAATAAGACTAGCCATCAACTAATGAACATAATCGTGATTAAGAGATAGAAATATGATTGGAAAGTGGGATAGCAAGGTTAGCAAAAAGGTAGAAAGGTATTTGGTGAGATAAACCAGAATAGGAACGAAAAACGGCTAAAACGGCTAAAACCCGCTAAAACGGCTAGAAAATAGCCAGAAAGGTAGATTGAGCACTAATGTGCAAATGTATGGATAAATAAGACTAGCCATCAACTAATGAACAGAATCGTGATTAGGAGATAGAAATATGATTAGAAAGTGGAATAGCAGGGTTAGTAAGAAGGTAGGTGAGATAAACCTGAAAAGGAACGAAAAACGGCTAAAACCCGCTAAAAACGGCTAAAACCCGCTAAAAACGGCTAGAAAATAACCAGAAAGGTAGATTGAGCACTAATGGGCAAATGGTTGGATAAATAAGACTGGCCATCATTCTATGAACAGAATCGTGATTAAGAGATAGAAATATGATTAGAAAGTGGAATAGCAAGGTTAGTAAGAAGGTAGGTGAAATAAACCTGAAAAGGAATGAAAAACGGCTAAAAACCCGCTAAAAACGGCTAAAACCCGCTAAAAACGGCTAGAAAATAGCCAGAAAGGTAGATTGAGCACTAATGGGCAAATGTATGGATAAATAAGACTAGCCATCAACTAATGAACAGAATCTTGATTAGGAGATAGAAATATGTTTAGAAAGTGGAATAGCAAGGTTAGCAAAAAGGTAGAAAGGTATTTGGTGAGATAAAGCAGAATAGGAACGAAAAACGGCTAAAACGGCTAAAACCCGCTAAAACGGCTAGAAAATAGCCAGAAAGGTAGATTGAGCACTAATGTGCAAATGTATGGATAAATAAGACTAGCCATCAACTAATGAACAGAATCGTGATTAGGAGATAGAAATATGATTAGAAAGTGGAATAGCAAGGTTAGTAAGAAGGTAGGTGAGATAAACCTGAAAAGGAACCAAAAACGGCTAAAAACCCGCTAAAACGGCTAAAACCCGCTAAAAACGGCTAAAACCCGCTAAAAACGGCTAGAAAATAGCCAGAAAGGTAGATTGAGCACTAATGGGCAAATGGTTGGATAAATAAGACTGGCCATCATTCTATGAACAGAATCGTGATTAAGAGATAGAAATATGATTAGAAAGTGGGATAGCAAGGTTAGCAAAAAGGTAGAAAGGTATTTGGTGAGATAAAGCAGAATAGGAACGAAAACGGCTAAAAACGGCTAAAACTCGCTAAAACGGCTAGAAAATAGCCGGAAAGGTAGATTGAGCACTAATGGGCAAATGTATGGATAAATATAACTGGCCATCATTCTATGATCAGAATCTTGATTAGGAGATAGAAATATGATTAGAAAGTGGAATAGCAAGGTTAGTAAGAAGGTAGGTGAGATAAACCTGAAAAGGAACCAAAAACGGCTAAAAACCCGCTAAAACGGCTAAAACCCGCTAAAAACGGCTAGAAAATAGCCAGAAAGGTAGATTGAGCACTAATGGGCAAATGTATGGATAAATAAGACTAGCCATCAACCAATGGACAGAATAGTGATTAAGAGATAGAAATATGATTGGAAAGTGGGATAGCAAGGTTAGCAAAAAGGTAGAAAGGTATTTGGTGAGATAAACCAGAATAGGAACGAAAAACGGCTAAAACGGCTAAAACCCGCTAAAACGGCTAGAAAATAGCCAGAAAGGTAGATTGAGCACTAATGGGCAAATGTATGGATAAATAAGACTAGCCATCAACCAATGGACAGAATAGTGATTAAGATATAGAAATATGATTGGAAAGTGGAATAGCAAGGTTAGTAAGAAGGTAGGTGAGATAAACCTGAAAAGGAACGAAAAACGGCTAAAACCCGCTAAAAACGGCTAAAACCCGCTAAAAACGGCTAGAAAATAGCCAGAAAGGTAGATTGAGCACTAATGTGCAAATGTATGGATAAATAAGACTAGCCATCAACTAATGAACAGAATCTTGATTAGGAGATAGAAATATGATTAGAAAGTGGAATAGCAAGGTTAGTAAGAAGGTAGGTGAGATAAACCTGAAAAGGAACCAAAAACGGCTAAAAACCCGCTAAAACGGCTAAAACCCGCTAAAAACGGCTAAAACCCGCTAAAAACGGCTAGAAAATAGCCAGAAAGGTAGATTGAGCACTAATGTGCAAATGTATGGATAAATAAGACTAGCCATCAACTAATGAACAGAATCGTGATTAGGAGATAGAAATATGATTAGAAAGTGGAATAGCAGGGTTAGTAAGAAGGTAGGTGAGATAAACCTGAAAAGGAACGAAAAACGGCTAAAACCCGCTAAAAACGGCTAAAACCCGCTAAAAACGGCTAGAAAATAACCAGAAAGGTAGATTGAGCACTAATGGGCAAATGGTTGGATAAATAAGACTGGCCATCATTCTATGAACAGAATCGTGATTAAGAGATAGAAATATGATTAGAAAGTGGAATAGCAAGGTTAGTAAGAAGGTAGGTGAAATAAACCTGAAAAGGAATGAAAAACGGCTAAAAACCCGCTAAAAACGGCTAAAACCCGCTAAAAACGGCTAGAAAATAGCCAGAAAGGTAGATTGAGCACTAATGGGCAAATGTATGGATAAATAAGACTAGCCATCAACTAATGAACAGAATCTTGATTAGGAGATAGAAATATGATTAGAAAGTGGAATAGCAAGGTTAGTAAGAAGGTAGGTGAGATAAACCTGAAAAGGAACCAAAAACGGCTAAAAACCCGCTAAAACGGCTAAAACCCGCTAAAAACGGCTAAAACCCGCTAAAAACGGCTAGAAAATAGCCAGAAAGGTAGATTGAGCACTAATGGGCAAATGGTTGGATAAATAAGACTGGCCATCATTCTATGAACAGAATCGTGATTAAGAGATAGAAATATGATTAGAAAGTGGGATAGCAAGGTTAGCAAAAAGGTAGAAAGGTATTTGGTGAGATAAAGCAGAATAGGAACGAAAAACGGCTAAAAACGGCTAAAACTCGCTAAAACGGCTAGAAAATAGCCGGAAAGGTAGATTGAGCACTAATGGGCAAATGTATGGATAAATAAGACTGGCCATCATTCTATGAACAGAATCTTGATTAGGAGATAGAAATATGATTAGAAAGTGGAATAGCAAGGTTAGTAAGAAGGTAGGTGAGATAAACCTGAAAAGGAACCAAAAACGGCTAAAATCCCGCTAAAACGGCTAAAAACCCGCTAAAAACGGCTAAAACCCGCTAAAAACGGCTAGAAAATAGCCAGAAAGGTAGATTGAGCACTAATGGGCAAATGTATGGATAAATAAGACTAGCCATCAACTAATGAACAGAATCTTGATTAGGAGATAGAAATATGATTAGAAAGTGGAATAGCAAGGTTAGTAAGAAGGTAGGTGAGATAAACCTGAAAAGGAACCAAAAACGGCTAAAAACCCGCTAAAACGGCTAAAACCCGCTAAAAACGGCTAAAACCCGCTAAAAACGGCTAGAAAATAGCCAGAAAGGTAGATTGAGCACTAATGGGCAAATGGTTGGATAAATAAGACTGGCCATCATTCTATGAACAGAATCGTGATTAAGAGATAGAAATATGATTAGAAAGTGGGATAGCAAGGTTAGCAAAAAGGTAGAAAGGTATTTGGTGAGATAAAGCAGAATAGGAACGAAAAACGGCTAAAAACGGCTAAAACTCGCTAAAACGGCTAGAAAATAGCCGGAAAGGTAGATTGAGCACTAATGGGCAAATGTATGGATAAATAAGACTGGCCATCATTCTATGAACAGAATCTTGATTAGGAGATAGAAATATGATTAGAAAGTGGAATAGCAAGGTTAGTAAGAAGGTAGGTGAGATAAACCTGAAAAGGAACCAAAAACGGCTAAAATCCCGCTAAAACGGCTAAAAACCCGCTAAAAACGGCTAAAACCCGCTAAAAACGGCTAGAAAATAGCCAGAAAGGTAGATTGAGCACTAATGGGCAAATGTATGGATAAATAAGACTAGCCATCAACTAATGAACAGAATCTTGATTAGGAGATAGAAATATGATTAGAAAGTGGAATAGCAAGGTTAGTAAGAAGGTAGGTGAGATAAACCTGAAAAGGAACCAAAAACGGCTAAAAACCCGCTAAAACGGCTAAAACCCGCTAAAAACGGCTAAAACCCGCTAAAAACGGCTAGAAAATAGCCAGAAAGGTAGATTGAGCACTAATGGGCAAATGGTTGGATAAATAAGACTGGCCATCATTCTATGAACAGAATCGTGATTAAGAGATAGAAATATGATTAGAAAGTGGGATAGCAAGGTTAGCAAAAAGGTAGAAAGGTATTTGGTGAGATAAAGCAGAATAGGAACGAAAAACGGCTAAAAACGGCTAAAACTCGCTAAAACGGCTAGAAAATAGCCGGAAAGGTAGATTGAGCACTAATGGGCAAATGTATGGATAAATAAGACTAGCCATCATTCTATGAACAGAATCTTGATTAGGAGATAGAAATATGATTAGAAAGTGGAATAGCAAGGTTAGTAAGAAGGTAGGTGAGATAAACCTGAAAAGGAACCAAAAACGGCTAAAAACCCGCTAAAACGGCTAAAACCCGCTAAAAACGGCTAAAACCCGCTAAAAACGGCTAGAAAATAGCCAGAAAGGTAGATTGAGCACTAATGTGCAAATGTATGGATAAATAAGACTGGCCATCATTCTATGAACAGAATCGTGATTAAGAGATAGAAATATGATTAGAAAGTGGAATAGCAAGGTTAGTAAGAAGGTAGGTGAGATAAACCTGAAAAGGAACGAAAAACGGCTAAAACCCACTAAAACGGCTAAAACCCGCTAAAAACGGCTAGAAAATAGCCAGAAAGGTAGATTGAGCACTAATGTGCAAATGTATGGATAAATAAGACTAGCCATCAACTAATGAACAGAATCGTGATTAGGAGATAGAAATATGATTAGAAAGTGGAATAGCAGGGTTAGTAAGAAGGTAGGTGAGATAAACCTGAAAAGGAACGAAAAACGGCTAAAACCCGCTAAAAACGGCTAAAACCCGCTAAAAACGGCTAGAAAATAACCAGAAAGGTAGATTGAGCACTAATGGGCAAATGGTTGGATAAATAAGACTGGCCATCATTCTATGAACAGAATCGTGATTAAGAGATAGAAATATGATTAGAAAGTGGGATAGCAAGGTTAGCAAAAAGGTAGAAAGGTATTTGGTGAGATAAACCAGAATAGGAACGAAAAACGGCTAAAACGGCTAAAACCCGCTAAAACGGCTAGAAAATAGCCAGAAAGGTAGATTGAGCACTAATGGGCAAATGTATGGATAAATAAGACTAGCCATCAACCAATGGACAGAATAGTGATTAAGATATAGAAATATGATTGGAAAGTGGAATAGCAAGGTTAGTAAGAAGGTAGGTGAGATAAACCTGAAAAGGAACGAAAAACGGCTAAACCCGCTAAAAACGGCTAGAAAATAGCCAGAAAGGTAGATTGAGCACTAATGTGCAAATGTATGGATAAATAAGACTAGCCATCAACTAATGAACAGAATCTTGATTAGGAGATAGAAATATGATTAGAAAGTGGAATAGCAAGGTTAGTAAGAAGGTAGGTGAGATAAACCTGAAAAGGAACCAAAAACGGCTAAAAACCCGCTAAAACCCGCTTAAAACGGCTAAAACCCGCTAAAAACGGCTAGAAAATAGCCAGAAAGGTAGATTGAGCACTAATGTGCAAATGTATGGATAAATAAGACTAGCCATCAACTAATGAACAGAATCGTGATTAGGAGATAGAAATATGATTAGAAAGTGGAATAGCAGGGTTAGTAAGAAGGTAGGTGAGATAAACCTGAAAAGGAACGAAAAACGGCTAAAACCCGCTAAAAACGGCTAAAACCCGCTAAAAACGGCTAGAAAATAACCAGAAAGGTAGATTGAGCACTAATGGGCAAATGGTTGGATAAATAAGACTGGCCATCATTCTATGAACAGAATCGTGATTAAGAGATAGAAATATGATTAGAAAGTGGAATAGCAAGGTTAGTAAGAAGGTAGGTGAAATAAACCTGAAAAGGAACGAAAAACGGCTAAAAACCCGCTAAAAACGGCTAAAACCCGCTAAAAACGGCTAGAAAATAGCCAGAAAGGTAGATTGAGCACTAATGGGCAAATGTATGGATAAATAAGACTAGCCATCAACTAATGAACAGAATCTTGATTAGGAGATAGAAATATGATTAGAAAGTGGAATAGCAAGGTTAGTAAGAAGGTAGGTGAGATAAACCTGAAAAGGAACCAAAAACGGCTAAAAACCCGCTAAAACGGCTAAAACCCGCTAAAAACGGGTAAAACCCGCTAAAAACGGCTAGAAAATAGCCACAAAGGTAGATTGAGCACTAATGGGCAAATGGTTGGATAAATAAGACTGGCCATCATTCTATGAACAGAATCGTGATTAAGAGATAGAAATATGATTAGAAAGTGGGATAGCAAGGTTAGCAAAAAGGTAGAAAGGTATTTGGTGAGATAAAGCAGAATAGGAACGAAAAACGGCTAAAACTCGCTAAAACGGCTAGAAAATAGCCGGAAAGGTAGATTGAGCACTAATGGGCAAATGTATGGATGAATAAGACTGGCCATCATTCTATGAACAGAATCTTGATTAGGAGATAGAAATATGATTAGAAAGTGGAATAGCAAGGTTAGTAAGAAGGTAGGTGAGATAAACCTGAAAAGGAACCAAAAACGGCTAAAAACCCGCTAAAACGGCTAAAACCCACTAAAAACGGCTAAAACCCGCTAAAAACGGCTAGAAAATAGCCAGAAAGGTAGATTGAGCACTAATGTGCAAATGTATGGATAAATAAGACTAGCCATCAACTAATGAACAGAATCGTGATTAGGAGATAGAAATATGATTAGAAAGTGGAATAGCAGGGTTAGTAAGAAGGTAGGTGACATAAACCTGAAAAGGAACGAAAAACGGCTAAAACCCGCTAAAAACGGCTAGAAAATAACCAGAAAGGTAGATTGAGCACTAATGGGCAAATGGTTGGATAAATAAGACTGGCCATCATTCTATGAACAGAATCGTGATTAAGAGATAGAAATATGATTAGAAAGTGGAATAGCAAGGTTAGTAAGAAGGTATGTGAGATAAACCTGAAAAGGAACGAAAAACGGCTAAAACCCGCTAAAAACGGCTAAAATCCGCTAAAAACGGCTAGAAAATAGCCAGAAAAGTAGATTGAGCACTAATGTGCAAATGTATGGATAAATAAGACTAGCCATCAACTAATGAACAGAATCTTGATTAGGAGATAGAAATATGATTAGAAAGTGGAATAGCAAGGTTAGTAAGAAGGTAGGTGAGATAAACCTGAAAAGGAACGAAAAACGGCTAAAACCCGCTAAAACGGCTAAAACCCGCTAAAAACGGCTAGAAAATAGCCAGAAAGGTAGATTGAGCACTAATGTGCAAATGTATGGATAAATAAGACTAGCCATCAACTAATGAACAGAATCTTGATTAGGAGATAGAAATATGATTAGAAAGTGGAATAGCAAGGTTAGTAAGAAGGTAGGTGAGATAAACCACAAAAGGAACGAAAAACGGCTAAAACCCGCTAAAAACGGCTAAAACCCGCTAAAAAGGCTAGAAAATAGCCATAAAGATAGATTGAGCACTAATGAGCAAATGTATGGATAAATAAGACTAGCCATCAACTAATGAACAGAATCGTGATTAAGAGATAGAAATATGATTAGAAAGTAGGATAGCAAGCCTAGAAAGAAGGTAAAAAGGTGCTTGGTGAGATAAACCAGAAAAAGAACGAATAACAGCTAAAAACGGCTAAAAACCCGCTAAAAATGGCTAGAAAACAGCCAGAAAGGTAGATTGAGCACTAATGGGCAAATGGATGGATAAATAAGACTGGCCATCATTCTATGAACAGAATCGTGATTAAGAGATAGAAATATAATTAGAAAGTAGGATATCAAGCCTAGAATGAAGGTAGAAAGGTACTTGGTGAGATAAACCAGAAAAGGAACGAAAAACGGCTAAAAACGGCTAAAAACGGCTAAAACCCGCTAAAACGGCTAGAAAATAGCCATAAAGGTAGATTGAGCACTAATGAGCAAATGTATGGATAAATAGACTGTCCATCAACCAATAGACAGAATAGTGATTAAGAGATAGAAATATAATTAGAAAGTAGGATAGCAAGCCTAGAAAGAAGGTAAAAAGGTGCTTGGTGAGATAAACCAGAAAAGGAACGAAAAACGGCTAAAACCCGCTAAAAACGGTTAAAACCTGCTAAAACGGCTAGAAAATAGCCATAAAGGTAGATTGAGCACTAATGAGCAAATGTATGGATAAATAAGACTAGCCATCAACTAATGAACAGAATCGTGATTAAGAGATAGAAATATGATTAGAAAGTGGAATAGCAAGGTTATAAGATAGGAAGGTACTTGGTGAGGTAAACCTGAAAAGGAACGAAAAACGGCTAAAACCCGCTAAAAACGGCTAAAACCCGCTAAAAAGGCTAGAAAATAGCCAGAAAGGTAGATTGAGCACTAATGAGCAAATGTATGGATAAATAAGACTGTCCATCAACCAATGGACAGAATAGTGATTAAGAGATAGAAATATAATTAGAAAGTAGGATAGTGAGATAAACCAGAAAAGGAACGAAAAACGGCTAAAAACGGCTAAAAACCCGCTAAAAACGGCTAGAATATAGCCAGAAAGGTAGATTGAGCACTAATGGGCAAATGTTTGGATAATTAAGACTGGCCATCAACCAATGGACAGAATAGTGATTAAGAGATAGAAATATAATTAGAAAGTAGGATAGCAAGCCTAGAAAGAAGGTAAAAAGGTGCTTGGTGAGATAAACCAGAAAAAGAACGAATAACAGCTACAAACGGCTAAAAACCCGCTAAAAACGGCTAGAAAACAGCCAGAAAGGTAGATTGAGCACTAATGTGCAAATGGATGGATAAATAAGACTGGCCATCATTCTATGAACAGAATCGTGATTAAGAGATAGAAATATGATTAGAAAGTGGGATAGCAAGGTTAGAAAGAAGGTAGGAAGGTACTTGGTGAGATAAACCTGAAAAGGAACCAAAAACGGCTAAAAACCCGCTAAAACGGCTAAAACCCGCTAAAAACGGCTAGAAAATAGCCAGAAAGGTAGATTGAGCACTAATGTGCAAATGTATGGATAAATAAGACTAGCCATCAACTAATGAACAGAATCGTGATTAGGAGATAGAAATATGATTAGAAAGTGGAATAGCAGGGTTAGTAAGAAGGTAGGTGAGATAAACCTGAAAAGGAACGAAAAACGGCTAAAACCCGCTAAAAACGGCTAAAACCCGCTAAAAACGGCTAGAAAATAGCCAGAAAGGTAGATTGAGCACTAATGTGCAAATGTATGGATAAATAAGACTAGCCATCAACTAATGAACAGAATCGTGATTAGGAGATAGAAATATGATTAGAAAGTGGAATAGCAGGGTTAGTAAGAAGGTAGGTGAGATAAACCTGAAAAGGAACCAAAAACGGCTAAAAACCCGCTAAAACGGCTAAAACCCGCTAAAAACGGCTAAAACCCGCTAAAAACGGCTGGAAAATAGCCAGAAAGGTAGATTGAGCACTAATGTGCAAATGTATGGATAAATAAGACTGGCCATCATTCTATGAACAGAATCGTGATTAAGAGATAGAAATATGATTAGAAAGTGGAATAGCAAGGTTAGTAAGAAGGTAGGTGAGATAAACCACAAAAGGAACGAAAAACGGCTAAAACCCGCTAAAAACGGCTAAAACCCGCTAAAAAGGCTAGAAAATAGCCATAAAGATAGATTGAGCACTAATGAGCAAATGTATGGATAAATAAGACTAGCCATCAACTAATGAACAGAATCGTGATTAAGAGATAGAAATATGATTAGAAAGTAGGATAGCAAGCCTAGAAAGAAGGTAAAAAGGTGCTTGGTGAGATAAACCAGAAAAAGAACGAATAACAGCTAAAAACGGCTAAAAACCCGCTAAAAATGGCTAGAAAACAGCCAGAAAGGTAGATTGAGCACTAATGGGCAAATGGATGGATAAATAAGACTGGCCATCATTCTATGAACAGAATCGTGATTAAGAGATAGAAATATAATTAGAAAGTAGGATATCAAGCCTAGAATGAAGGTAGAAAGGTACTTGGTGAGATAAACCAGAAAAGGAACGAAAAACGGCTAAAAACGGCTAAAAACGGCTAAAACCCGCTAAAACGGCTAGAAAATAGCCATAAAGGTAGATTGAGCACTAATGAGCAAATGTATGGATAAATAGACTGTCCATCAACCAATAGACAGAATAGTGATTAAGAGATAGAAATATAATTAGAAAGTAGGATAGCAAGCCTAGAAAGAAGGTAAAAAGGTGCTTGGTGAGATAAACCAGAAAAGGAACGAAAAACGGCTAAAACCCGCTAAAAACGGTTAAAACCTGCTAAAACGGCTAGAAAATAGCCATAAAGGTAGATTGAGCACTAATGAGCAAATGTATGGATAAATAAGACTAGCCATCAACTAATGAACAGAATCGTGATTAAGAGATAGAAATATGATTAGAAAGTGGAATAGCAAGGTTATAAGATAGGAAGGTACTTGGTGAGGTAAACCTGAAAAGGAACGAAAAACGGCTAAAACCCGCTAAAAACGGCTAA
The DNA here is from genome assembly GCA_035045845.1 of Drosophila buzzatii. Taxonomy (NCBI): domain Eukaryota; kingdom Metazoa; phylum Arthropoda; class Insecta; order Diptera; family Drosophilidae; genus Drosophila; species Drosophila buzzatii. The sequence goes on along the minus strand of JAWNOS010000596.1, from coordinate 499,678 downwards.
AACCCGCTAAAAAGGCTAGAAAATAGCCAGAAAGGTAGATTGAGCACTAATGAGCAAATGTATGGATAAATAAGACTGTCCATCAACCAATGGACAGAATAGTGATTAAGAGATAGAAATATAATTAGAAAGTAGGATAGTGAGATAAACCAGAAAAGGAACGAAAAACGGCTAAAAACGGCTAAAAACCCGCTAAAAACGGCTAGAATATAGCCAGAAAGGTAGATTGAGCACTAATGGGCAAATGTTTGGATAATTAAGACTGGCCATCAACCAATGGACAGAATAGTGATTAAGAGATAGAAATATAATTAGAAAGTAGGATAGCAAGCCTAGAAAGAAGGTAAAAAGGTGCTTGGTGAGATAAACCAGAAAAAGAACGAATAACAGCTACAAACGGCTAAAAACCCGCTAAAAACGGCTAGAAAACAGCCAGAAAGGTAGATTGAGCACTAATGGGCAAATGGATGGATAAATAAGACTGGCCATCATTCTATGAACAGAATCGTGATTAAGAGATAGAAATATAATTAGAAAGTAGGATAGCAAGCCTAGAAAGAAGGTAGAAAGGTATTTGGTGAGATAAACCAGAAAAAGAGAAAAAACGGCTAGAAAATAGCCAGAAAGCGAATGGATGGGTAAATAGCAATAAAACAATAAATAATATTGAATTGGATGTGTATTTAATTTTTTAATAAGTTAAAATTATTGAAACGAAGTGAAATATAAAAACCCCTTCAATCGTATTTTGATTTTTTTGTCCCCGATAAATCGAAAACCTCTGTAATTCGTAAGAATTCTGTTCTCTTGCCATTACGAATTTTCGAGACTCGACTGTATGTTGTTCATTTTGATATTCTAGATCACTTCGACATTTCGCATTATTCTAGTTAACTTTGGCATTTGAAACCAATTTGATTAATTACATTAATTTTTGGAAATAATTCAATTTGATTCAGTCGAGATAGAAGTTGAAATTGAATATGATTTGAAAGGTCAAAGGAGCCCAAAGGACTGAACTGGCTGATAGATATGGGCAAAGTACATTGGCTTTCCAAGCTATGGCCGAATAAGATTTGATATAGCATACTTTTTAGGGCAATACATGAATATTAACAAGTTATATTTATTCCTTCATTTTAGACCTACAGTCCCAGACAAATTGATGTGCTGAGCTCTCCTCGGCTGCCTTTGAGATACCAATTTTTATCCACATTTCTCACTGATTAGCCAGACTCTAGCTACTCTGCATAGTAATCGAATTCAACTGTTGAACACACGTACTTATCTATCTCTCTTTTCCAATCTAATTTGTTTCCAAAAATGTTCTTATCTAGAAGCCGAAACAGTTGTTCGATTTGTCCATTGTTGTTGTTGCCTATGTTTACAGTTGTAAGCACTTGCAATTATTTTGGATTGTACGCGTATTAGAACATGCCAAGTCAAGTGCACACCGATATTCAATACCCTGTAAGCATTATTTCTGAAGGGGCTATGCACAACTTCAATCAAATGAAACATTTTTATAGAAGAATACGTGTTGAGTTTCTTGTTGAGTTATCGATAACTTTTCTATTAGCCTGAAATCGATATTCTAATACCCCACATTAGCTCCCATCATAGATCGATACATTTAGTATGTGCAGATATAGAGATAACTTAAATCTCAGTCCGATTATCTCTTTAACTATAAAAGCTACTTTAAAAGATTCTTCAAATTTGAAATCATTGGCTTAAGCCATATAAGTTTAATATTGTTATCGATATTTCCTGTCATTAGCCTAATATTGATTAAAGGCTATCGACTTGTTTCGGTCTCTCAGACGTACCTTGAAAGCTAAAGACAACTTTCATAACAAAGATACCAAACATGCGCTTTGAGGCAATAACACTCTACAAGCACACTCACTCGATTGCTAAGGTATTTAAGCACTTAACGGTTCAGTTCGATTGTTATTCATATTTGACAACAATTTAGAGCAGTGCAGCAATTACTTTCCTCAATTGTTGCAATGCAACAACAAGCTGACGAGCAATTGATTCATTCTTTGCTACACACAACACACACAGACAGCACGCACACACGCATGGGTGTAGACAGGTGTGCTTGACAGGTGTTTGGTCTTTGGCTCTTCGGATTCGGATTTCACAGTTTTAAATGCTGAAAGGGGCGGGCAAACAAATCTGTTGTCAGACATAGCCACAACAGGAAAACAGGCACACAGACAGAGGATGAGAAGCAGAAAGTGAAAGAGAAAGAAAGACAGAAATAGACAGAGAGAGAGAGAGAGAGAGAGAAAGATGTATTCAAAGCTGAATTGATGGTCTATTGAAAAATTTTCAAATGCCTGCGAATTGTGAGCTGAATTTAATTACCATAATGTTTGGGTTGGGATAGGGGCAAGATAAGACAGAGAGACAGAGAGTGGGAGAAAGAGAGAAACTAGAAAATGGAAGATACATAAAGTGAAAGAAAGATATAGACAGAAAAGGAAAGAAGAACAAGAGTAAGAAAGAAAAAAAGAGAGAAACAGAGAGAGAAAAGGCGGAGCAGAGAGAGAGAGCGAGATGGAGGAAAAGAAACAACTTGACATCGAGATGCATAGGAGATATAGGTCAAATTAGAGACAAAGAAATGTAGGGATACTCTTGTCAGTGATAGTGCTAGAGAGAGACAAAAAGGAAGAAGGGCAAACAGTCACTATCTACAGAAAAGATAGTCCCACCTGTTGCAGCTGTGCATTACAATTTTGCCGTCTTCTAGAAACCGACCGAGCTAGGTACTCATATGAGCAGGCTCTCATTCAAGTGAAACAAAGTATTTTATTCAATTAAATTATGACGAAAAACAATTTGTACTTAAGCTGCGTAATCTGTGAGGCAGATGGATGGGTAAATGGGTGGGTGGTGGGTGGTTGGACAATAAACTCGCAATTGTTCTGCTTTGTTCGTCCTTCGCTTTTGATAACTAATGCGCATTAAGATGTTGACTGTATTGCGAATGGGCATGTGAATGAGGAAGCTTGTGAAAAAACAAAAAAAAAAATCACACTCAGCATGTTCTCGGCTTGGCTGTGAAGTGGACATGAATTGTGTGCTATATATGTACGTTCCCATACACTGTTCACTAGCTTCGAATTAGAGTATATTGGTTTCGAATTGCGAGCTCTACGGTGAAGCTTCTCTGTTTCGCCCTGTGAACAGCGTAAGACGCAGTCAATGGCAATTTCTGTATGATTGCGAATGATTCGAACAGAGTAGCGATTCATTTGTATGAATGTACATAAACACATCAAGAATTACTTAATAGAGTGACAGTATAACAGTATGATTTGACTCATTTGTGTGAATGTACATCAAGAAATACACAATATATGTTAATATATACAACAGTTATACTTTTGTGATACTGGTAGTATACCAGTTCTTGAAGCTGACTTATTGATATCCTGTTACACAATTAGCTACAGAAATATATATACAATAGTATGTATGAGCGTTATAGCAAGAAATGATGCATACTGTAACAGTATAACAGTAAAACAGTACACACGTATCAGTTGCAGCAATATTTCATATGATATAACATATCATATAATATACCATATGTACCTATTGATACAACTATATAACAGAATAACAGCTAAAGTGAGAATTACTCAATACTTAACAGTAGTATAACTGTATAACAGTTAGCAGAAATACTTCATGCTATAAGCACTAGCATGAAATAGTGATGGTACAGCTGTATTTAACACTTATAGCAAGAAATGCAATATTGTATGACAATAGACACTGCTCGAAATGGTATCGGTATAACAGTATACAGTAAATCCATATAGAACAAAGAAAATACTTAATGTAACATCAACAAACAAACCGAAATAACTAAAACAATGAAACAATTATGTGGCAACAGAGGCACTCACCTGTTTAAGTTGTCAGTTTAGCTGCGCCGGTAAGGTTAAAGGACGACAACTTAATTGAAAGTGTTGGAAATGCGTAATGAACGCCACTCAGGGCTTGACGAGAAGATCTGTAGACATGATTTATGTTATGGTAATGACAATAAAGAGTGATATTGTTGATTTGCGTATATTTAAATATCTACTATGAATAGGCGTAAGTCTATTTATTGTGAGCTTAGCATGGAAAGTACTGTTGATTGCTCTTTGATTTGAGTTTAATTCAATTTGATTTGATTGATCGAAATCGGTATTATATTTTTCTAGTTTCTTTTAGGTTCGATGCGCTTCAAAGTTTTTGACACTCCTGCAAACACAATTACAGCAACATTGTTAAGCACAAGCAACGGTAAAAAAAATGGCACAGCTTTCATTTCGTACGTTTCGGCACCACAACAAAAACAACAAAAAATTATAACAATAACAAAAGCAGCAGCAGCGACAGTTCGGCAACAGCAACATCAGCAACAATAGCGACAGCACCAGCAGGCAGGCACACGCACACACACGCACACACACACACACGCACACAGATAGCGCTGCCGCCTCTCTCACGAGCCGTGAAGTAGGCAATATTGAAAGTTACGCGCGTTTTTTTATTGTGTCGCAACTATATTTGCCTTTGCGCTGCTGTTGAAGAGCGACAATTTGGGAGAGAGAGGCGGTGTGGCGGGAGTTGGTAGACAGTGCAAATAAGGAGAGAAAGGGAGCGAAAAAGTGAGAGAGGAAAGTTGTAAGTTGTGAATGTAGCTTGGTGCCGTTCTTGTGCGCCTGCCACTTCGTTTATTATGCCGAGTGCTGAGCTTCGCTGATTTGCCTCCTGTTGCTGTTGCTGCCGCTTCCACTGCCTCTGCCGCTGCGTTGCTGCTTCGTATATAAAACGAACTGTTTCGGCGTACGTTCAGCCGCAAACTGAGCCAGCGAGCATCGAACGGCAGCAATTTAAACACCGCGACCCGAACATGACGACTCCAAGCTTTTCGTATATCCGCCAGACGGTAGCAGAGACACAGAGCTTCATCAAAAGCTCTCGGCCAATGCATACTGCACGACACACGACGCCGACGACACTGGCTCTGCTTCTGCTACTGCTACAGCTCTGGTACCGTTCTGGTTGCGTTTGCTGGATCAATGTATTGGAGGCACGAAACTCAACAAACTCTACATCATTACGAACGGCAGCCCATACACCGACCAATGGCAGGCCACGAGCAAACGAATACTGACTTCGTCTCCTCGTGTCTCCTATTGCAGATCACAGTTTATGCAGAAGCGTGGTACCGATGCAACTTCGGAAGTAGCTGCCGCTGCCTCTGCCTCTGCCTCTGCCTCTGCCGATGCCGATGCCCATGCAGACGCTGAGTGGACGTGCATCCACACTACTGTCATTCGTACGTATATGTATGTGCATGTGTGGATTATGCTTACCTGAAAGAGATATGAAAAGAGCAAATTTGTAACATAATTGTAGGAAAATAATTTATTTTATTGAGGAGTTTTCTGAGTGGAATAGAAAGAGGAGTTTAAAGTGCACTTTTCATATCCAACAGATATTGATGCTTTATTTGTATTTAAAATATTTTAGCTATCAAAGCTTAATTCAAACGTTTTGATTGGTAGAATAGAAAAAAGTAGAAAAACTTGTTTATGAAAACTGTCATGAAGCAATTCCAAAGAATTTTGAAAATTGTATCAAAAGGATACACTTAGTCACTTAGTCTTTCGTTTTTTGGCACTTCTTTTCCACTGTTCTCTTTTCCACTGTGTTCGCTTTGCTTTAACTGCGTAACAATAGCTTTTTGTCCTTATGCATGTTTTCTTCAAAATTCCTAAAGGATCCACTTAAAATACCAGGAGTATGTGACACGAGGTGCCTCAACGCGGATTCTTAATCAATGGATTGAACTTCAATTACATTTGAACTCCGCAGCATTATCTGAAAAATGTCACAAAGCGACCATTTTAAGCGAAATTTACAACGAAATCAATTTTCTATACCTGGTATTTTGAAAGCCAATTCTTTAAATTATGCAGCGTATTAATAAAAACTTTCAATCGGAGAAATAAAACTCAAGAAAACTATTAGCAGACCTCACCTATGGATACCATACTTAACTACTGAGGAACAAAAGTTATTCCATCAGACAATATTTTGGAAAATGATTTCCAACAATTTATAAAAAGAGATTTGTATTTGGGCTACGAATTCGAGTCCAACAAAGAAATACAAAAATAAATGGCATCGCTGAGGAAAATATCCTTCAGCATTGCACTGACTTCATAAAGCAAAGCAAAGGTATGTAAAATTGTTGTTCTAATATTAAAATCAAATATCTTAATATGCAGATTGCCTGACAACTTTGCCATTTGAGGAAAAATAGATTTATTTTCAACTAAAAATATTTTAAGGGCAAATAAAGAGCCCATACTGCTCATACTGGAGCTAGTTTTAAGTGGAAATCAAAATAGTATTGAAGAGCTTTTTGCCCAATAAAATACAATCCACATTGTAGAATGGAGAGATAAAGGAAGTATCATATCTTTCTGTACTGATGTTCAGAACCACACAGACTCAGCAGGACCTGGACTAGGGTGCTATACATTTTAAACGAATATTAAAATCAAATTCCACTTTTAAAAATAAAATTTAAAAAAAACTTTTTTTTTTCCTTTTCAAAAATATGTTGTTCATTTTTTGTCCTTATTTTGGTGTCAACTGTCCTGTTTTTTTTTTTTTGTTTTTTTTTTTCGAAAAGATGGCAACGCTGCTCTGCAGTCACTGCAGTGACGTTGACAATGCAGATCCTCTCGAGTACTTGTTAATTCATTTCCTCATTTCATTTCATGGCATTCGCAGCGAGGCACTTATAGCTTAAATTTGGTATTTATTTTGACACCTAGTATTTTTGTCATAATTTAGTTTCATTTTAAGTCATTTCGTTCGTTCAACTCGTCGTCCGCCTATAAATTTGATAACATCCCGTTGTTCACGGCCGCCGTGTTTGGAACGGATTTAAACTACTTGAAACTTCTCTTTGTTTTTTTCCCTTCTTTTTTTCGACTGTATAAATATGTAAGTATTTTATTACCATTATTTATTATATATATCTATTATTTATTGAGTTCAGAAATTTTATTTTTGCTATTGCTGCGCTTAGCGCAGAATGACAACCATTTTATTTAACTCTTTTTATTAAGTATATTTTGTGCAGTTAGAATATTTTTTCGCCTCAAAAGTAAAGTGAAGCATGTGTGTGCGTATGTGTGCATGGGTATGAAATTTAAAAGCTAAACCATTTCACTGCTTTTTTCTTTTTTTTTTATTAAGTATATTTTGTGCATTTGGGCATCGACTGACATATGAATGTCAAGTGGGACATAAAGCTAGTTTTCGCATCATTGTAAAGGAATAGGCAAAAGGTATATGGACAAGTGACTTAGAACATGCCGTCGGATCTGGCGACTGGAACAAGCACAATAAGAAAAATGACCAGATTGCGCATGACCAAGCGCCAGTCATTGGGCACGGCATATGGCAGCAGGATCTGCGTGAGACGCTGCACTTCGTGCGAGGCGCAGACGAATATGAACGACGTGATGATCATGTTGAGAGTGGGAAAACCGGGCAGTAGCACCAGGACACCATGCCTATCGGCGGCCAGCCAAATGTGATATTGGCACACGAACAGCTCGAGTGAGATGCGTCCGAACCAAGCGAAGAATGTAGAGTAGCGTGTCCGTAGGATGCCCGAGATGTTGCGGAGCACTACATAGCCGATAATTGGTATGAACAGAATATACGAATGAATCTCCTCACAGTTCTGCACGTTGCGGCACAGAAACGAAAAGGACGTATAGATGCCGACGCCCAGCAGTGCGAGCAGTGTGACCGATATTGAAGTGCGACGGGAAAACAGATTTCCATGATTGTTGTCGTCGAAGATACTGTACTTCTGGGCGATGTGAAAGCAGGCGGCATAGATCATGCCAAAAGTCACAGTATAGCGATCCAATTTCCATTGATACCACCACTCGTGGATATCGTCGTCGGTTGTGACAAACAGCGCCTTCCACGGCCGTGTCACAAAAATCCGTTCGAAGAAAACCTCCGACATGAAGAGGACAGTAATTACGCCAAGGCATCCAATACACTTGCATACCAAATAGAGATAGTGCAGGGGATACGCATCCACCGAGGCGCTGGTGATCCGCGGCGGCAAAGATAACACAAAATAGATGACGCAGAGCCAAAAGGAAAGCAGAGGCACGAAATAATAGAACTGATATGGACGATTCATACAGAAGCAGAGCAGAACACATAGGAAATTGAGGCGAAACATGGCCTGGAAGAAGCGCACAAACATCGAAGCGCTGCCGCCCGTTTGCCAGATGTCTGTAAAGTGCGTATAGCCCGTTAGAAAGAAGTAGCCAGATATTAAGAGCTTGATGTGCATATGAATTGGTAGAACCCGTTGAGCTCCAGTCATATAATAGATCAGCACCACCAGCAATATCCAGCCGCGCAGCTCATCCGTCTGGTGGCGATTCAAGACTTTTGTGTAGCCCGATTCCTCGGTGAAGAAGAGCCCCAAGGCGAAGACGTAGGCCACGGGAATCCAGAAGCTGAACTCCGAATAGTATTTGTTCTCCTTCATAAAGAAGTTCGTCCGATCGCATAGATAGAAATAGGCGAGTATTAGGCCCAACAGAGACAGCGCTACCCACGGCGTGCCGTAATCGCTGATGAGCAATGTCAAGGAGTGCGAGGGATCTCTGTGGTGACTTGACTGACCCCTCGGATGACCGGCCTGCTGCTGATGCTGGTGCTGCTGCTGCTGGTGCTGCTGCAGCGGCACATAGAGCGTCTGTCCACGCAAGTGCAGAAGCCAGCGACGCAAGCACATGCCACAGACGAGCACAATGCACACACCAAAGAGAGCATAGGCAACTATCTGTAGGCTCGTGTGTTGCTCGGCGCTGCTGCAGCAGGTGCCATCATTGTAGTTCATCTGATCGTTGCAGTACATGTTCCACAACAGCTGCACCTCTAGCCGTTGGCCGTGTGCGCTCAGCCGATGCCCCTCAACGGCGTTGTCCAATAGGCCATTGGCTATATGCCATGCCGATTCCCACACAGTTGCGTCCGTGTAGCGAAAGACATTTCGCGCCACATTGTTCAGGCGATCGATATCCTCGTTGAGCACCAACTTCCACGAGGCGGGTAACTTCTCCTCGTCCACGCGTTCCGCTAGCTTCCACAGCACCCGTGACGTTTGGGCCACAAGCCGGTGAATCGGTGCTACGAGCAGCGTAAGATTCACGCTATACTGATGCAACAGCTCCTCCGTGACATTCCCAGTCAACAGTTGACTGTAGGTCAAGCCCAGCACATAGACGGAGGATAGCTTCTTCTCCATTTCCAGCTGATAGAGCCGATCTATCAGTGCCGGGCTCACCTCCTCGGCGTGTATATATTGAGCCAGCATGTGCAGCTTCTTATCCTCGAAGCGGGTTCCATTCGAGGAGGTGGAACCATTGTTGTCGTATTCATTGGACCGTGGCAGCTGCAGCTGCTCTACAAATCTCTGATACAGCAGTCGCACGCTTTGATCTCCGATAAAGACGAAGTTGTTCTTGTTGCCAAAAAACGCCAAATATCGTAAGCAACGTCGCGTGTCTCTACAAAAAAGAAGATAATTTAATATGGAGCGATAAGAATTTGTCATATGGTGAATCAGCTTTCAAGGCGGAGACACCGATAACTACAAGTCGGCGCAACAGTCATATTAAAATACCCTTGAACAAAGCTTAGTTACGATCAGACTAATTTTGACAATCGATAATTATCGATTGCAGAGAATCTATTAACTCTTCCAGCAATTATATAAAAGATGGGTGATATATAATAATATTGTGAGCTGAAAACTCTTCCCAAATAAACAACACTGATAATAGTCGATAGATAATTCAATGCCAATTTTAGCAAACATATACATAGATTTCTTTCTGATTATTCATATCGAAAAATAGTGATCATGAAGAAGCAGATAAAAAACAGATCGTATTATCGATAACACAAATTACTTATATTCATTATGGGAGTGAAAAGAGGAAATGCAGTTAGAGGAATATCAATATAAAAACATTTTTATCAAAGAATTTAAGACAAACAAGAAACCGGAAGAGTTTGGGTCAACTTAAAATAAGCAATTGCTGGGTATCAAGGGGTGAACTCACGTGTAGGTGTATTTGTGCATCATGCAGCCATAGGGCTGCCATTCGTTGTCGCCCTTGAAGCGACCCTTTGACAACAGCCACTGACAGGAGTCGCTGCCTGGAAAATACGAAATAAAGCGGTACTCGACACTTTCCGATAGGCCACAGGGAAATCGATAACGCACCATAGTTCCAGTTGAGCAGGCCATGGTAGAGCACAAAGCCGAGCACCAGCAGTAGCGCCACCTTCTTTGCATTTGTCGCATTCAGCTGTTCCATAAACAGATCCGCTTTGCTGGGCATACGCTGAACGCCGCCTTCGGCAGAACTTCCGATGCAAATGCCGCCCAATTCACCGTTGTTAACGTGGGCGGTGGCAGCGGCAGCGGCGCGCAGTTCCCGCAACTCCATGATAACCAACGGCAGTCACTGCAGTCACTGCGCTATCGTCGAGTCGTCCAATTTTGCAGTCTTTGGCAGTACTCTAGCTTCTACCTAGTATCCATTTGCATTGTGATTGACCCAATTTTCGCTCTTTTTACCCGCTGTCTCGTTGCATACACGCTTTTCACAGAGCAGTATCGCGGTTTTTGCATTCGCGTTATGGCCGGTCGATAGGCGACCCTTTTCTTATTGTTAATGATCGCCTGCCGCCACCCGCAATTCAGCTGTTTTCTGCTTATTTGTACATATGTATCGATGGACAAATACTGGGCGAATTGTGACGTCACAATCATGCATTTAGCGGAAATGCGCAGTTGACATTTTTTGTATGAGAATAATCATGAACTAAACAGCCATTAGTTTACATCTAAATTAAAATAAATTAATTTTACACAGGCTGCAAACAGTCCAAATTAGTTATAAACTCAAGATAGTCAATTTTGTGCAACCTATTTTTTGTTGCCTCCCTGCGGCGAACTCTTAAGTGAACCAAATCACACCGCTGCGTGTAACCTTGTGCATATTTTTTATATTTGTTATATGAAAATATTAGCTTAGTTACCTTTTGATGGAACATGTCAAATCAAGTAAGCAATTGTGATTTCATAGAATAGTTATTAATACAGTTGAAAACTGCGTGCTCATTTAGTGAGGGCTGTTTTCGAATTCTGTGCCTGCGGCGAATTCGCGTGTTTATTATTGTTTTGATGTTTCCATTGCAGATCGGCATGAAAATGGAAGATTTGCGCGCTCTAAGCAACTGCGAGGAATTCAAACAAATTCGCATTGGACTTACCAACTATCATTCGATTATGAAGCCATTGAATAGCTTCCACTACATTAGTGGTAAGTTTTCATTCACCAAATAAATTAGTGCAATTCAATTAAGTGAGTTGCGCTCTGCTCCCTTTCAGGCAATGATCAGCACATCAAGGACATTGCAGAGGTTGTGCTGAATGTGCTGCTGGAACATGATCTAGTTGTAGAAGAGAAGAATTCAGATAAAGAAGAGCACGTCGAGGTGAAAGTGAATCCTACTGCTGATTTGGATAAGCTGCGTGGTATATTAATGTATTTGCTGCTGAATACCTCAATGGGCAACGAAGAGAAGGAGAAGCAACTGACCGCTTCGAATCCGCAGTTTGTACATTTGCTCCACCAGCTGCCAATGCCACTGACTCAGGTGGTAACTGTGAGCATCGCATTGCTCTGCAGCCTCCACGACTTTCTCTTCGAGTTTTTGGCCTATGGCCCGACCTGGCTAACTTCCCAATACTTCGATTGTCTCAGCAGCGTCTTGGGTCACTACGTGGATAGCAAGATTGAGGTGCTATCGTACATTGGCGGCGCCTTGAACGCCGTCACTAATGCGCTTAGCTACCGATACTCGATGCCGATTATCGATAACTCGTTGGCTCTGCTCCAGCGTCACATGCTGTTCAGCGATGAGCGCCTGCGCAGCGCTCTGCCCAACACCAGTCGCCGCAATCGGTATCTGGGCAAGGCAATGTGCATGCTGCTAGACGTCTTGATCCAGATCTTAAACAGCTTGACGCAGCTACCCCAGACACCCGGCTATGCCTCCATATACCAGGTGCATTCCACTCGCATCAATGCGGATAATATTCCTTTGCCCACGGCTCAGCAGCAGTTGGAGCTCTTCGGCTGCAAGTTGATGGACTCAATCCAGCTGCTGCTGCAGCTAGTCAGCGTGGATACCTACATGAGCTGGCACGAAATGCGTTCCGATCACGCGTTCTTTTACCTGCAGGCCCAAGTGAGCAACAAGTGCCTAAAGGTGAACCAACTGCTGGCTGCTAGCCAAAACGAACACCAGGTGCTCTTCAATCACTCACTCAATTCGCTACTCTCGCACTTTGTGGATGGCGCCCAGGACATCCAGCAATGTCTGTCTGGGTTGAATCTGGGCGAACTGCTCAGTTTACTGGATGGCGACTCGGGTCAGGCGACTGACGAGGAGCTGTCCCAGACGCTGGATGAGCTGCTGTCCCGTTCCATTTGCTTCGGCAGCTCTGAGTGCATCGAGAGCATGGCTAAGCATCTGCACTTGCTGAACGCAAAGCATCTCGGCCTGATGTTGAATCACTTGGGACAAGTAGTGCAGATGCGCAAAGCAGAGCGTGATCAGATGGAGGGGGATCAGCCAATGGAAGAGGCTCCCAAGGCTGACATTAAAATTAAGTGTGAGCGAGAGCAGGATGACGGCGAACAGGCCGAAGCTGCCAAGCAGCCAAAAGAGGAGAAGGACACTCATGACATTGCTCAGGTACATTTAAATCGGGAAGAAGAGAAAAAACTATATAACAGAGCTGGTGATCAGCTGGAGCACATTGACCATCACGCTGAGCAGCCCACTGATGCCAGCTCAGAGCTAATGGATGTTGATCTGCCTGGAGAAGTAGGACAACGCCAGGAGGCTGCAACTAGCAGTGCAAGCTCGTCCAGCGAGGAAGGGGACCATAATAACTCTGAGACTATGGATGACAATGCGCTATATGAAGAACTCATAAGCCTGGAGGTGCGCGTCTACCAGAGTCTCACGAAAACCCGGGAGAAGATGAGTCTGCTGCTAAAGCGCGATGAGCTGGAGCTGCAGCAGTACTTCAAGTTTTACCAGCCGGAGTATACGGCACGTCTCACCTCATTCTACAACCAGTTGGAGTACTGGGGAAATGACTTCCCAATCAACGAGTTCCTGGACCTGTGCTTCGAGCAGCCCGAAGAGACCTGGCTGGCATTTGCACAGATAGCCATGAAGCACCCCAGGTTCTTTCTACTCTACTTGAGTGTCATCAAGCGTTGTCAGCCCCACTCGTTGCTCTACATGGAAGCGACTGTCAAGAGTCTGCTGAACGATCCTCAGCTGACCAGCGCAGGCACCAGTGTGAGGTATATCACGGCATCGACGCAGCTGCTGATGTGTCTCTATGAGCAGCCCATTATGATGCAGAGCAACAACATGCCAATCACAACCATGATAGTGAACCAGAATAGGCTGCCCTTCAGGAAATGCCAGCAGAGATTCTTGGCCGACCTGATCGAGGCCCTGGCCAACTTCACGGCGGGTCGACACTTCGGAGCTGTGGAGAAGACATTGATAGTGCTGACGCAGCTGAACGCTGTGGAGCGTCAGCTCGTGAAGACTGCCAAAGAGCGGTTGGAGGAAAAGCGGCACCATTTCAATATAATGGTCAAGGTGCGGTCGGCTACCTTTAGCCTTTTGAGGCGACGTGCCAAGCAGCAGCTGCAGCTGGCCAAGAGCCAATTGATTATACACAACGCATTTCATAACTATAGGAAGAACAACTGGAAGATCATCGCCCAGGTGGTCCTCACCATCGATCAGCTAAGAGACAGCGTGAAGAACTTCAACCTGAGGCGCATCGCAGCTCTCGATTTAGCTATGAAGTATTACATCAAATATGGCACCAGTCTCATAAATGGCAATGCAGGTTAGTTGTTGGCTTAATTGTTGTTATGCTGTTTTACTGTCATGTTGTTTTGTGGCCTGCAGAGATGCGTGAGCGTCTGCGCTCGCTGATTGCTCAGAAAGTGGAGCACAAAAACTATTGGAAGGACGACGAGCTGGCTCTGCTAATGCCGGAGAAGCGTACGATAAGCGAATATACCAGAGTAAGCCAAAAGCAATTACCATTATATAGCATATATGTATATACTAAATTGTGACACTTGCAGCTGCTTGATGGATCGTCGACTTTAGAATCGATTCAGTTGCTGCGCTGCGCCATTCGTCAGAATTTGGATACTGATGTATTGCATAGCTTCGTGGAGCACGTGGATGAACTGAACTCACCAAAGGCCCAGCATGCGTATGGCTTTATCTTTAAGTGCTACATGAAGGTGCTCAACTGTGAGCTGATTAAGCATGCCATCCCCAGAGACTATCCGCTCCTCATTGAGCACATTCTGCGAACACCTAGAATTCGTATTCAAAAAAATTTGCTTGCCGCAGTGCCGAATTTGAAAATTCTACTGAGGCCCTCTGGAATACGGCGGAAAGCAATGATACTTCGATACGTTACCGAGTGTCTAGACTCAACTAACCATATCTAAATGCTATACATTGAGAAGTACACAGCACACGTCAGAATTTACCCTTATACGTATATCAACATATTGCGTAAAATGATTCATGTTGACAGAAATTCGAATTGCGGCGCCATTGAATTCGCCGCGTCGCCAGTAATTCAAATAACAGAAATACATAGTACATTATAATCATAATTCCGATATTGGCACCATTACACATTAACACACAAATATTATATTTATATCGGAATCATGATTAATAATGAATTCGTCGAACACACATATTATACATTAACAGACGAATGCATTATAATCATAATTCCGATATTGGTGCCATTAAATTGACTGATCAGAATATATTACACTTAAACATATGTACAAGTACATTGTATCGGAATTACGATCATATAATATTGGTATTGACGCCATTGAATTCGTCGTCAATTTGTTACCTAGCCACCTGCCTAGGGGCAGACAAAGCTATCCTAAAAAAAATAAAAATGTACATATATATGGAATGTATATGCACACAAATAAAATGTTAACGATTCATAAATATCTGAGTTTTAATTAAAGTCAAATATCCAATTAAATCGAATAGTTGGCCTTTATGAAGCTATCCTATGCTGAAGCTTCGATTAGTGGCGCCTTTGAATTCGCCGCCGGTCACAACACAGGGATGCAGTGAAATGAGATTTATGAAATATATACTGAAAAACGAAAAATACTGAAATGCATTTAGAAATCCCTAAAAAAAATTGGATCTTATAGAGATTATTTTATTATTTAAAGTTTTATATATTCACCACTGCACCATTGCTGCCAACTTTTTTTAAAAACAAAAGGTTGCTTTGGCGCGAAAGCACTGATCTGGCAACCTCGAAAAGCCGGCTGGTCTGGTACGTTATGTAGCTGACGCATGCGTCTGACGTTCATACATGTATGACGGCGGTGACTGAATTTTTTTGCATACGAAAATTTTGCTGCTGAAAAGTACGGAAGCAGAAGTGCGTGCATTAACGTAGTCAGTGAGAAAAACCAAACATTTGTTAAACAAACATTGCACATATAGTGGCTCGCGTGAATTGCAAACAACATACGTTGATCGTCGGTTTTTTCGCACGCAGCAACCTCGTGTATTTAATTTTTTTTGCGCATACATTTACCGATATTTTTTGGTGGCCACACAGACATTAGGCACACACACATACATCCATACACAAACACAACCAAAGCAACGACGAACGCAAGAACGAGCGACGACGACGACGACGTGAAGCGCAGTGAAGAAGAAAAAAAACAAGCGAAATCGAAAGCAAAATTTGTCGAGTCGAGTTGTGTCAAAAATCTTGAAAGTGTGCTAAGCTAAAAAAATTAAATAGGAATAGGAAGAATTAACATTCGAATTCGAATCTCATAAAGTATTTCCAGAAGCCGAAACAGAATAGCGCAAATAATAGACACACTCACGCAAAAAGACATAACGTAAGTGGCCAAAAATGTAATAATAAGTAATTTGCATTTATTTCATTATTATTCGCCAGGAAGCTTCAGCAGCAACAGTAGCAAGAGCAACTTTGAAACCGGACAGGAATCGGTAACAACTATAAGCTATTATCAGCAGCAGCAATAGAGCAGCACAACAACCACAAAAATGAATAAAACAGCACAATTCGAAGCTCCGCTGGCCATTGATCCAGAGTATGAGTTGCGCTTTGTTGGTAAGTATTTACATACATATGTATATATGAATATACATATATATATATTATATAGTAAGTGCATATGTATATGTGCCTCTATTAGTGTGAATTTGTATTAGAAGGAGAAGAAGAAGCAGAAGCAGCAACAGCACCCGCATGAACTACATGTACACATATGTATGTATGTGTGTACGTGTTTAACTGCATTTATGCATTTCGATTCCATTTCCATTAGCATTTGTTTTGTTTTGGACTTGACAAAGAGAAGGCCACACTTGCGTGTGCATGTGTGTGTGTGTGTGGCGGCATATCGATCACTTTTTTAGCCAGCGCCAACGATGGCCACGTTGAATGCGTATTGTAAACATTGCCGCTGGTCAATTTCGGTGGTCGAGCGAACAAAGTTCACACGCACTGACACATGCACACACATACATGCATATGCACACATGGCTGACGCAGGGCCGCTATGCCGACTTGTTTCTCTCTCTCCTATTCACTTTGCACTGCGAGTTTTTTCTACAAAGCTTATCAATAATTTTGTTGTATTAGTTTTTTCTTATTCTACTTTTGTTTTATATTTTCGTTTTTTGACATATTTTCGAGGGTACGTGTGTGCGGCTGTTTTGGCATGTTGCTGCCCGTGGCGGCAGCGGCCGTGGCGTCTTCTTCGTTTTGGAAATGCCGCTCTTTCTCTCTCACTCATACGCTCTCTGCGCTACTCATGTGCGCTCTCTTTCCCTTAAAACCTTTGTCGCTGCCTTAATCTGTCTGTCTTTTGGCTAACATTTTATTTTTAAACTCAACAGCTTTTCATGAGCCATTTTTTCTTTTCTTTTACTTTTTGAATTTTGGCCAAATGGCAGCAACAACAACATCAATAGCAATAGCAACAACAATGCATATGACAGCACGCTTTGATTTGTGCTGCGCGCACAGTGGGGCATAATGCAGTAAAAGCTATACTAAAATGGCACTTGGCTTTCATGCTGACTACGTAGTTAGTCTTTGTCCACTGTACATACATATGCTGAGACACACACACACACACATATATGTATGTACATTCATACATGTGTCGTCTGCTGTTAACTATTTCCCCAACGATCATCGGTGACAGATTGCCCATATACACACACACACTGAGAGAGAGAGAGAGAGAGAGATAGAAAGAAATACAAGTGTGCGTGTGTATATGCATGCATAGAACATACACATACGTGGCCCATATAACACTCATACGGCTGACTTTTTGAATGAATTTTCCTTCGAAATAGAGCAAAATCAGGCTCACAAGAAAACAATTTTTTGTTTCTCTGCTTTTGCTGTGTGCGTGTGTGCGCGCGCGCCTGTGTGTGTATGTGTTTCCT
The DNA here is from genome assembly GCA_035045845.1 of Drosophila buzzatii. NCBI lineage: Eukaryota > Metazoa > Arthropoda > Insecta > Diptera > Drosophilidae > Drosophila > Drosophila buzzatii. The sequence goes on along the minus strand of JAWNOS010000596.1, from coordinate 481,909 downwards.
TTTAATTCAATTAATTTAGCATGAAAAGCCAAAATGATAGCTCTAAAGGGCATAAGCATTAGGATACCCTATGCAAAGAGATATGCATATGCTTGCTGATGTCAGGTGCGAATTGTCTTATTGACAAGTAAATTATCAGACTCCGTCTACATGCCGTCTGTATATTATGTAAAAAGAAAAGAAAGCACAACCAGAGCTGCCATGCAGAAAATTAAATCCAAACAGCTGGCAAAATAATCAAATATGTTATGCAAACAAACCCAGCTTTCGAACATAACGAATATACCCAATCAGAATGACGCAATCGGCAAATTTTATGCACTTATGCTTGCTGACAGGGAAATTTCAATATCCTTAATAGAAATAGAGAGAGAGAGAGAGAGCGAGGGGGTAAAGGAAAGAAAGCTGTAGCTGGATCTTGCTTTAAAGTGAAACACTTTCTTGCGTGCTCAAATTTGTGTTTGCTTTGGGAATACAATTTGATGATAATAAATAAAATATAAAATAAATAATAATGATAATAAACTAAAATATTCCGTTTGGTCTTATCAATTTTGCAGGTCCTTTCAATCGACCAGTGGTGACAATCATGACCTTGAAAAACAGGTCGCTCAGGACACTGATCTTCAAAATCAAGACCACCGCTCCAAAGCGCTATTGTGTACGTCCAAACATTGGAAAGATTGCTTCTTATCGCACGACGCAGGTGGAAAGTGAGTAGAGTGATGCGTGATGTGAAAATAAACATGATTCTATATATTATTCTCTGTTTGTTTTTGCATCTAGTTTGCCTGCAGCCTTTCATGTATGATCAGCAGGAGAAGAACAAGCACAAGTTCATGGTGCAAAGTGTGCTGGCTCCGCCGGATGCCGATTTGACTGATTTAAACAAGTTGGTAAGCAGCTGCAACTCCTATCTATCCAACTGTCCCACTTCACTCTCTTTGTCTTGCTCGCTCTAATTGCATTCTCTTTGCTATTCCAGTGGAAGGAATTGGAGCCTGAACAGCTTATGGATGCCAAGCTGAAGTGCGTATTCGAAATGCCGCCCTCCGATGACAATGCAGAGAACAATAGTGGCAGCGGCGCCGTCGGCGTTGGCGGTACCGGATCTGCCAGTGCCGGCGTCAGTGTGGGCACCAATGCGCCTGTTTCTCTCACCTCTGGCGAGGTAGTCAAGAGCGATTCAACTGGGGCGTCCGCTGTGTTGGTAAGTGTAGGGGATCATATTGAATACCATACGGAACTTGTCAACTAATTTGCATTTATATCTCTGATAAGTCGTCGTCTTTGTCCGATGCGGAATATGCCGCAGCCCTGGCGGATGAGCTTAGGGAGCTACGCGACCTCAATGGTGAACTGCGAAAAGAGAATCTACATTTGAAGGTGAGTAAATACTTTAATCGTATGCTGTATGTAAAGTGCTAATTTCTTTTTTTTTTTATTTATTTTTTTTTTTTATGCAGGATCAAGTCACACGCTATCGGAGCTCTCCAGCAGCCAAGCAGATTAATGAGCCCTATGCTCCGGTTATGGCTGAGAAACAGATTCCGATCTTTTATATAGCCATTGCAATTGCTGCCGCCTTTTTGGGTCTGTTGCTGGGCAAGTTTTTGCTCTAAATGCCATAACAACAACAGCAACTACAACAACAACAACAACAACATTAACAACGAACACAACAGCAGCAGCCTCACAGAAACAAAAGCAAAAACAACAATTTTTGGCACCTCTATAAAAGTTTAACAACAATTAGTTCATTTATCTGCTCATTTGGACTTGAAATAATCTTCTGTTATACAATATTCACACTGCAACAACAGCAAATCCAACAATATGAATTCAAATGAGCAAGAAAAATTTCTAATATCTTTTGGCCATCGAAAACTACTAATTATGTAAACATATATTAACACACACACATATAAAGGACACGTGTTTAGATAACGTAATTGTTAAAGCAAAAAAAAAAAAAAAGATGCGAAAAACAAAAATAACCGTAAGCAAATATGCAAATGCAAATTGCATCGCAAAAGTAAGAAAAGCAATAGTAACAACAAAACAAAATAACAGATTCAGTCGTAAGCCGTTTGAAAACGGTACATACAACTCACTCACTCATCGAGAGTTTGTCTCTCTCTCTCTCTCTCTCTCTACCGCTCACTCTCGGTATACCGCCAGCAGTAAGTCGATCATATTCATGCAGTGTTCAGCTTGCCGTCTCGCTCTCTCACTCTCTCTTATTTTCCTATTTTACTCACACTCTGAAACTCAGTTCTGTTGACTGCGGCGTTGCGCGTGCGTTGTTGCTGATTACACAAATAATCACTGCATGGCCTCTGCATACACACACACACACACACACATGATTCATATATTTATATGCACATACATACACACGCCAGCACGCCTACTTATAGATGGTTTTTTGTGGAAAGGAAAAGGATAAGGCTTTTGTTTTGCTTATATAAATTTATATGTTTAAATTTTATTGTTTTATTGCACTTGCATTTACTTTTAATCACTTTGGATTTGCTAACGGTTCATTTGCCAAGTAAAGAAAAAAAAAAACACACACACACACACACATTAACTGTAAACAAACATAATAAAAAAGATCATTTAAATATAATAAAAAATGCAAATGTATTTGTGCTATTGCAAAATTCCTATAAGAAAAAAACTAGGCAGAGATCCCTTCTGCCACTAACACTTTTGTTTCTGTTCGCCTACACAGGCTCATATACACATACACATACATACACACGCTTGGCTACGGGCTTCGCGTAAGATGGAAAGGAAAATAATGTTCAATCAATTTGTATAAACATTGACGAAAAAGAAGGAAAATACCCACACACACACACCCAGTAACACACACACACATACATACATATATATATACACACATTGTTAATGCAGTTTATGGTTTTTAGTATATTTCTATTCAAAATGTAAATTACTTTTAGTTTATCCCAAAATGAAAAATATTTTGATTTAATATATGAAAATCATTTATGTTTATATTGTCTAAAACATGTACTATAAAAAGGAAGACAAAAATGAAAGAAAAACAAAGCTTAGACTTCGATTTCACTTTTCTGTTTCACATTGCAAAGCATTAAAAAAAAGGGTATATAGATTTATATATAAAATTATATATGTATGCGTATATATATATATATTTATGAATGCTGTATTTTCATAGACATGATTTCGTATTAAATGGTTAACCTAGAAATACAGTCAAAAAAAAAGATAAAATAAAAGCATATAAGCAAAATCATAAGCAAAATTGTACTTGACATCAGCTGTAGAGGAAACTAAAAATTCACAAAAAAAAAAAAAAAGAAATTAAATAATGAAATGAGAACAACCCCAATTTAGCCGAAAAAAAAGAAACAAAACAAACAGAAACTGCTATAGAAAACGAATTGAATGAAAAAAGCAAAACAAAATTTAATATTTACAGCATGAATCTTAAAAACTAAGTGTTTTTTTCTTAAAGGAAAAATAAAAATATAAAAACATTGTTAATTAAACATCAAATATCATTAAAAAAAAGAATAAATTAAAATAAATTAGCAGCCGCTGTTGCTCTTATTCGTAAAATTCAAAAATAGAAGCCATGCGCTCCGTTGTCGGTACGTATCGATATTTATTGATGTAAATTCAAAAAGCACAGCAAAATACATCGGTTTAAAAACAATTGAATGCGATGATTTTTTTGCACATGGCAAGCGTTACAGTGCTTTGTCTCTAAAATCGAAATGTAATCGATATTGTCGATATCTAACGCTTTTCATGCGCACATCTCTGTGTATGGCTGCCGCGCACAGCTTTGAAGCTTTTTTGGTCCAAACAGTTTACGTTTGTCCACGCACCGCATTCCATTAGTCCTGTCTGCGATGCTGTAGATGCTGTATCTCAGCACTGTAAACAATTCGCGCACGTGCTATAAATAACTGTTAGGCACAGTAGCTCACTCACATATCAATTGAAACAGTGCAACTATTCTGCTTTCTTGTCGATTTAAAACGAAACATTCATTTGAATTTACGCGCCAAATAACATATCATAACAGAAATGCATTTAAAGTAAATGCCTATGTCTTAAATTTACAATGCGTAGCCCAGGTGAGTTCTGCTGCTTCAGCCTCCTTCATGCACATAACACAATTAGCTGTGTCTTATTTTTAAACGGACACACACACACACACACATGCATAGAGATACACAGTAACACACTCACACTCTCATATACACAGTTACACGTGTAGACTTGCTCAAGCGTCCTCGCATTCAATGCCTACAACAATTGCAACAAGTAGCTACACAGCAAATTACACACGCACACAGACATGAGCTGGCTATTTAATTGCGGGCATTCGCATGCACACACACGTGCAGTTATCTTATGCCCGCCTACTTATGTTTCTACGAGTGTGTGTGCGGATATATGCTAACGCCTTGCTACGGTGAAACGTAGTTAGTGCGCAGCAATACAATTGAAGCAGGAGTCAGTGGCGAAAATGCAGCGCCAAAAGCTGTGCTACACTTTTTTTAAAAACCCATTTTCCAAGAGTATTAGATGAATATACGAGCTTGTCGAACCAAGATATTTTTTCACTCATTTATTCATTATATGGTTTTATATATAGAGAGAGTTTTTTTTATTACATATTTGTTTGGAATGTACAAAAAAACACGAAGATCTATGCCTGAGTTAATCTCTTATATAGAATGATAATTATATAAATCTTATCATTTTTAAAACAAAACATTGAAATTAGGCATATACTGTCTTTTGTATGTGCTTAAAAAAAAGTCATTTAATTCTTTCAAAATTAACATTTGAAAAAAGAAAATTTTTATTTATAAATTTTATTTATAATCGTGACTTTTTTCTAGCTGTTTGCTTCAACAGAGCGTTCACTGTGTTTGCATACACACATATATTTAATTTCCCCGTACCCGTCTTTTCCCCTCCTCTTCCTCTCACTCTTTCTCCCTCTCTATCTCGCTCTCTCTCTCTCTCTCTATTGTTGCTGCAGCAATCACACAAAGCTCTTTGCCAATTAGTTGCCTTGGGAAAAATATAATTTCACTTAATAAGCTGCATTTGCTTATTGAATTACTGAGAAGGGAGCTCAAGAAGGCTAGCTTTCCTCTGTTCCTCTGTTCCTCTGTGCCATCTCTCTCCGTTTCTGTCTCGCTTTTGGTATTGCCCAAAAAGGTAACACCACGGCTCAATGAACGCGTTCCGTTCGTCTCTTCCTCTCTCCCTCATTCTGTCTTCTAGTCATTCATCCTGCGTTTAGTAACATTTGCTATATCCCCTTCTCTGTCTCTCTGCCGGCCCATCTTTTGCTTTTTTCTCTACCCTCTGCGACGGGGTTTGTATTGCTAAAAAGTAAAACCATAATTTCAGAAACATTTGCTATTTCTTTCTGTCTCTCTATCTATCTCCCTCTGCCTCTCTCTCTCTGTCTCTCTCTCTCTCCCTCTCTCTATTTTGTTCTTTCTCACGTTCTCCATAGCTTTGCTATTTTTGAGCCACGCTAAGCTCTCATCTTCAAAGCCACTCCATCTGCAGTCTAGGCAATCATTATGCGATCCAACATAATCCGCTTTGCATCTGGGCATCTGGGCATCTGGGCGCCTGAGCTTCTCTGCCACGCCCTTGATTCGTGCGCCTTAATTATGACAGGGATTCAATATTTGGAAATACCTTTTGCTTTGAAATTTTTGACTGAACTTGTGTGCGTGCCAAAGCGAAACCTCAATCCTCCCATCAACCCTAAGCTCCCAAAAGCACCTGCGGCATAAGACTTTAACACACACACTCACGCAAACACACACACACACACACACAAACACACTTACACACATCGAGAACATATTTCCATAAGCATATTCAATCTACATTTGAATATTGACTTCATAAGCTGGCGCTTTAGCCCAACAGGCAGAAAATCAATAAATCGAGATATAATGAGTTTGCAAATATTTGACGGTAGCTTCTCAACTGTCTACCTCTATCTGTTCCAGCCCCCTCACCGTTAGACACTGCCTTTTTTCTTGGGCAATATTTGACAGGAACTTCCTGTGTGTCACTTTTGGCTCTCCTACTTGCTGACCCTTCGCCCTCTCTCACTCACTCTTTTTTGGTCAACAGCATCTTTTGACTGACAACAATTTCCTCTGTCCTGTCCTGTCCTTATCCAGAATTTCATATCTGACCTCTCCTGCTTGATGGACTACACTTGTTCCACTTCTTCGCCATATGACCGAAACTTTTTTTCTATTTCTCTCGCTCGCTCTGCTCTCGAAAAGTTTTATCCGGTTGCCAACTAATATGTTCATGTGACAGCAACCGCTTTGTATGTCCTTTCGTTGACAGGGCACTAGCTTAATCGACAGCTAGAAGAACCTATCGATGGTCCAGCTGACAGCTTGTTTTTCTCTCTTTGCTGACATCTTCTCTTGTAGCTGCAGCTCAGATTAATCCGAAATCTAACAGCATCCCTCTTGTATTGCTTACTCGTTTTCTTCCTCTCTCTTTATCCCATCTCTCTTTATTAATCCCTTTTTCTCTTCCTTACTAAATTATCTCTCTCTGTCTCCCTCTTTCTCCCTCCTTTTAAGTCGCTTTCTCTCCTTCTTTTCTCTGTGCCCTTCCTAACTATCGTATCTCTTCACTTCTCTCCAACTCCCGCTCCCTTGATCTACCCATGGAAACTGTTCTTGTGACAGCAGCTTTTTTCCAATTCACTCTAATTATCAGGATGGTGATGGATGATGGGTTTCTGGGATGGTGAAGGACAGCTGTTGGCAGAATGACGACCGCCAACATTGACTACGACTATTTGCTCAAGTTCCTGGTGCTCGGCGACTCTGGCGTGGGCAAGACCTGCCTGCTCTACCAATACACAGACGGAAGATTCCACACGCAGTTCATATCGACCGTTGGAATCGACTTTCGTGAAAAGCGGCTGGTGAGAGAGCGACTTCCCCAACTTTCCTCCCATTCCAATCTCATTTCAAATTATTCCATCAAAGGTCTACAGTTCACGTGGTAGACGACATCGCATCCACTTGCAGATTTGGGATACGGCCGGACAGGAGCGTTTCCGCTCGCTGACGACGGCCTTCTATCGGGATGCGATGGGCTTTCTGCTCATCTTCGATCTGACCAGCCAGAAGTCCTTCTTGGAGATCACCAACTGGCTGGAACAACTGCGCATGCACGCCTACACAGAAGATCCGGACGTAGTGCTCTGTGGCAACAAATGTGATCTTCTGCAGCTGCGAGTTGTCAGCCGAGAGCAGGTTGCCGCATTGGCTCAACGTTACCGTCTGCCCTACATCGAGACGAGCGCCTGCACTGGAGCCAACATCCAGCAGGCTGTCGAGCTGCTCGTTGGCCGTGTTATGGAAAGGATCGAGAATGCTGTCTCCAATCGTGACTTCACTCTGCTGATGGCCCAGTCCCGTCGACTGCCCAACATCGCCTATGGCCCGGATATAGTTAGGCTGCATCAAGCCAATGGGAGTCCACCACGACGCAATCGCAACTGCAACTGCTAAACTTATCCTGCTTGCCGGATAACAATGTGCAATTTTGAGTTTTTGGGTCCGTTCAACTTTTTTGCTATTGCTAGATAGATCCAAAAAAAAAAAAAAAAAAACTACAATTTCCTCACGTACCATTCGGCAATTCAGATAACTATTGGCATCAACTAAACAGGGAATCCGGTTATCCAGACCCTAACTAAGACAAACTTTATTCCGTTAATCCGTTTATCTATGTGTGTTGACTGTAAATAAATGTTGCTTGTTGATTGAAAACTAATTAATGGATTAATGGACTGTTAGGTGGGATTTTCGGTTATCCGGATAGATATCTGACACGGCTAGGTCATCCAGATGATTATCCAAGGGTGTTGGGCCGTCACACATGTATCCGGATATATGGTATTTATCCGCAACCTACTGAACGTACAATCAGCAAATGAAATCCCAAGGACCAATTGAATTACAACTAGAATATAATTTATTTTCTCTTTAACCATAGCCAAAAGGCACAGCCGAGCCACAACGTGAGCAACTGCTTCAGGCTTGGAGCGGCCAGCGAAGAAGTGGCGTTGCGCTCTTCGATCCATTGATGATAATACTGAACGTCCGCATAGACGCCGGGTAGACCCACCTCCGCGCAGCCATATCCCCAAGAGACGACGCCTATTACGCGGCCATCGTACACCAGGGGTCCACCAGAGTCTCCTTGGCATGAGTCCGTTCCACCTCTTAGCCGTCCCGCGCAGAGCATGCCTGGAAGTAGGCTGCCTGAATAGATTGTGGAGCAGGTTGCGTGACGAATCGTTGTCACATTGGCAGTGAGCAGCACATTCGATAGCGAGCTCTGCAATGAGAGTAAATAATATGGATAAATTGCAGGTAGATAGATATAGGTGTATGTGGAAATCGGAGGGTTGCTAAGCTAGCTAATCATAGCTTTATATGGTATATATATATATATCTAGCTATAGGCTAGCTAACTTTGTACAAAAATAAGAATCAAGGGAATTTGAAACAAGCTGAAAGAACCTGATAAGGCGAACGAGAATATTGGATAAAGTAGTTAAGCTACGAGGATAGCTGAACTACATGAATAAGTTCTCTCTTAAGATGGGTAAGTATCCAATATCAGGTTAAGGCAATCCACTCACCTGACTGGTGCGACCCCAGCCGGAGACTTGGCAGGTGACGCCTGAAGGAGTAGGCTCTGTGGCTAGTTGAATGGGCGCCACAGTTGGGTGGCTGCTATTGACGGGAAGGCCATTGCGCAGAAACATGACTCCCACATCGTCGCGCATGCTTTCCGTGGTGAAGGTGTTCATGTAGGCAATAGAGCTGACATCGGATACAATTGTACCGTTGTTGCGTTCGTAGCGGTTGAGGGTGCCCATCACGACCACAAATTCGCTTGCCTTCCGATAGCGTTTCTTTGAGGAGCTGTGGATAATGCGATTCGTTAGTTAATTAAATATATCCATCACTATGATAGCCCACATGGACTTGAAATATTCCTAAGAAGTACCCTCTCTATAAGTTCCCAGGGGTTTCTTTCTTGCGCTTATGCGGATAAGGCAATCGCAAGGGACAAGGTTTATCCTCTTTTCATTCACTTCATAAAGTTTCTGTATGTTTCTGTATGTACCCCTTGTACATACGGATAAGACAGGAAAAGGTAATATATAATATTCTCTTTGTATGTCCATTAGAGTTTTACTATCTATATTGAGCTGTACAGGCTTATGTTGTCTCTATATCTCTCATATATCTCTATCTGTTTGATTCCTCTCGATTCCTATAGAGCTTTAGCTCATATCCCAACAGCATAATAATATTGAGATAAACTTTTGCTCCCTCGCTCTCCAAAGATTTACATCTTGTGTTTCCATCTCTGTAGCTCCCACAGTATCTTTCCCATAGCTCCCATTGCTACTCACTTGAACAAACAGTGGGCGGCAGTTAGGACCTTATTAGGTCCTATCAAAGAGCCTCCGCAGATGTGACCGCTGCCAAAGTTGCGATCGTTCTTCTTTAGCCTGATAGATACCATATGCTTCGATGTTGATTCGGTAGCCAGCGTCCCATTGATGATGCGTGATTCAGGCAGCTGAGCATCTGTAAAAGAGGCTTTTTTAGGAGTTACAAATAAGAGAGAGGTAGTGGGGGGTGTCGAATTCTCGAATAGCTCCTATTGCACTTGTCAACTCTTGTAATCAAAAAGTTTGCCACCCGTCCGGCCCGCGCACTGCAAAAGTTTTGATGCCTTTGGCCTTGCCGCCGTATCTATTACTCTTGTTTTTCTTCTTTACGTCAATTTCCGCTCTGTGACAGCCGCAAAACACGACACAGCCGATGATTAACAATCAAGGCGTGCACTTATCTGCAAACGTCGAAGTCTGAATACCCTTGGGCAGAAAACTCTGTATGTAGATATGGCACTCTAAAAAATCTCTCTATAGCAACTCCAATTGCATTGCCTTATATACTTGCTGAACAATCAACAACCTGAAGAATAAAGCGGATAGGTTGGAAGGCTTGCTGAATAAGCTGTAGCTGGATAAACTGATGGAGATGCATCTCAATCTATATCTATATCTAGATAGATATGGCTCTCTATTGTAACTCCAACTGCATTGCCTTATATACTCTGTTACTACTCAACAACCTGAAGAATAATGCGGATCTCTATCTATGTATATCTCCACATCTATATCTATATCTCTCTCTGTCTCTCAATTATATTAGACAACGTTCTCATTATGGCTCTATAGAAACCTTGGTTTACATTCTTTTGTTGATAACATTATCTTTATAAGCAGAACGTATAAAATTCATATTACTTCAGAAATCCCAAGCTACAATAAAGTAAGAATTAATTGATTGATTTATTTCAGAATATACATATATGTTAAGTCCGAAGATAATTTTTACAACCCTTGCAGGCCTATTCGAGAAAGAGATAGACAGAGTTTGAGATAACGGTTTCCCAATTATTCAACTGATTAACGCATGGAAAGTCGCTAAGAAAAAATGACTAATTCATTAAATATTGCAAAGAGCAAATAAGAAATATTAAAAAGAGTAAAAAAATAGTGGGAAGATGGATAGAGAGCGAGAGAGAGTTAGAGGAGGAAGGGAGAAACTCTAAACACTTATTGATAGACAAAGAAAGAAACGGGAGAGAGGCAAATAGAAAGAGAGAGACAGATGGAGAGGGATGGCTAACTATTTCCGATATATTTAAACGATTGTCCTACAGGACTCGAACTATGACATTGCCTAAATCCAAAACATATATATATATGTATAAATAGCTATACAAGCGTGTGTGTGTATGTTTGATTCTTGGAAATGTTTATCTTACAAATTTGGCCAGAAACAACTAGCCAACAGCAGAGATAAAGTAGTCCACTCATTATATTGTTTATATCAACATGGAAAACAATATCAAACAAACAAATAAAAAAAAAAAAACAAAAAACAATAGAAGCTTATAAATAGAAGTTGAGTTCGCGTTTTCTAATATTGTTTGAGTCACAACCGAATTTAGTCAACGCACAGCTCGAACTGAAAATTCGATGGGAATCGACAGCGGCATCGAGTTTTGCTCCAATTGGCAAATCATTTTTTACTATCAGTACGGCAGAGGTCAGATAAGGGAGTGCTAGAGAGAGAGAGAGAGAGAGAGAACATGGTTTTATGAAACATTTCTATACCAACTATATATCAAATATCGAATAGATAAAAGTCGGTATTTTGTGAATTGTATTTCTTGTAAACCTCTTTGCACTTACAATAAATGTTTGGATATGTGTGTATAAATAGATATGTTTACATCGAATATTTAGTCGAAATATATATATAATCGAGATGCGCTATACACAGATCCATAGATACAATCGATGTAAATAGAGATAAATGCATAGGCTGTATTAGCTCTAGTTTTGTGTATAGACAAATTGGACAGATTTACAGTATGTATATATAGATCTATATATGGACGGCTGTTAGACTGATATAACTAATCATATAGTGTGTAAACAAAATTTGCACTACGAATTCCAAAAGGCACTTAGTTTAAAGTTGAAAAAAAAAGAAGAGATTCAGTATGCAGCAAAATTTCTGCTTGGACGGCGTATAGGTTTTGTTGTAAATGGAATTGAATTGAAGTCGAGTTGAGTTGCGTTAAGTTCAATACATAGCTTCTGTATATGGTTCCCAACTATATGTAGCCCTGCAGACTGCGCGACTGGCTATGATGATGACGCGGCGGCTGATAGCCAGGCTCCTGCATTTCCATCTGCATCACCAGATTCTTTTGCTCGCCGCGAGCCTCGTAGGCCTGACGGGCTTCGCGCTGCAGTATGAGAGCAGCCAGGCCCAATAGCATGAAGGTGACAACGGCCAAGGCGTACGACCAGCCAAGCACATTGAATTTCGGATACATCAGCCAATCGCGTCGATAAGCACAGCCCCCAAAGATGCAGACGGCCAAGAACATGAAAAGCGCTGCAATAGGAAACTGTTAAACCATATTTGCATATGTAAACATAATTTACTTACAGGACACGGCTGTGCCTATGTAGGACATGCGTACGAGCAGCCATTCGTATTGCAGTACAGGCTTCAAGGGCAGTCGAATAATGGTGAGCGAGAGCAGTGTCAGCACAGTGAAGACTATGATGAACGACATTGTTACAAAGCCCTGCACGGCCATCAGCCAGCCAGGCAGCAGATATTCACGTATCACATAATAATCCTAGACAAAAGAGAACCCAATATAAGTATTTCTAGATTCTCCTAGTATCATAGAACAAGTCAAGTGCAACGAGTTTTAGTGACATTAAGTCATAAAACTCATTATAAGTTTGAGATATGTAATTTCAGTCTTGAGCAATAACTATCAGTGTCACATATTGCTCAAGAAACTCAAGTTACATATTGGCAAATGTTATTTTAAATATATTTAATAGTATTGGGTAATTGAAGGATTCGAATTTAGTTACAATACCAGCATTTAGTATACTTGAAACATTTTATACATTAGAATTACTTACATGTGAGAAGATCAAATGACAGCCCGTGAACTGCTTAGGGAATTGGTAGTTCGGATAGATAAAGTTCTTGAAGCAGTATTGCCAGAGGCCCATGTTTTTGAAGCTACTGCGGGTCTCCTCATACGATTCGATCCAGTAAGGCGAGCAGAAGGACATCATCAATACAAAGAAGCTGGCAAAGGTAATAATTGCTCCAAACACGACTCCATCTACACACACATACAAATACAGTTATTTACTCAGCTATAAACAAACGTTGACTGCGTCACTCACTTGTCGCACGCGGGTAGTCGCCCTTCTCCACACTTGTGTCGGTGGTGTCCTGCGACTGCTGTTTGCCCAAATTACGCATTGTGAAGACACCTTACTTATAATATGAAACAAAAAACTAGCTTTACACACTATAAACAATCGTAAAACAAATTAGCTCGTTGCACACACCCAACTGCAAGGTGGGGCTAGAGATGACAAAAGTAGTGGCGATCTTTACATACCAGACGTTTTACGATAATAGCTGTCGTATCGATATTTATGATTGTAATACTATTTTTCAGTATTAATTCTTGCTACATAAAATAAATTAATTATAGTTATATTGAAACATATAATTAACTCGGTACCTAACACACAATTCAGTAAAGTCTAACCTGCAGAGCCTATCGATAGTTAGTGCATTTATTATTGGATGTTGGTTTTTATTTATTATTTGTGTTGTTTTCAAAATTGCTGGTCACACTTGTTATGCTCAATAAAGACCATTTGATGGTTTAACTTTCTAGTTTTATTAAAGCTACTATTTACAATAATGAACAAATACAACACAATTAAATTACTTGATCCACTTCATGATGCTCCAAGTGTTTCATATAAGCCAAAAAACATGTCCAGCACAAGCTGCACACACTAATAAAAGGCACACGATTCCGTTCAGGTATCAAAGAGAAGTTAATGGTGGCCACTAACGGCCAAACAGCTAAAGCCACCTGTAAAAATAGATAGATATATTTGTATTTGATACAAATACTATAATGGAATATATACCTTATAGGTGGGCAGAAACTTCTTGCCAACCTCGGCGACAGCTTCTTGCACTGTCTTTGACTCCAGCAAGCTCATAATGAAATAGAAGCACGTCATTGCGGCGGGCGTGTACGAAATGGTCTCCACGGCGGCCTTAATAACACCATAGCGTAACGATGTGTGTGGCCACATAGCACTGGAGATCTGCAGAGAGATATAGATGTACAAGGAACTCGATAGCAATGTACAGTTACCTTCACCCAGCCATAGAGCGTGGGCGCCACAAACAGTCCGCCGTACATGCTGAAGCGAAAGACGCGCCACCAGTCGTAATTGCCTGCAACGAAAACGTGCATTTTAGAGATACATATATACATTTATGAGGCATATATGTGCGACTCACCCCACCGCTTGCCTTCAAATGTCTGCTGTATCAGGCTGCCAGTGGGCCAGATCAAGCTATACGATATCATGCCACGCGCAATGGGATATCGCACGATGAAGTTCTTCAGCTGTTGCCACACCACTGTAGAAGCCATCTCCCCACCTGTGAAAGAGTGAGTGCGTAATTAATGTAAATGCATGATAATTAATTCACATTCTTCGTTTGCAGAAACCCAAAGGCCAATTGACCTACTAGCATGCGGGTTGTTTTAAGCGTAAAGCCCCGCTGTGAGACGGCTTAAATAAATGCAACGGTTGTCTGCCCTCCTCTAAACAATCAACATGTCACGCCTTTACTGTGCACTGCTTCTAATTGTGATTGGATGCCTGGCCGGCAGCGAAGCAAAAGAAGGAGCAGGAGAAGAGCACCAAGCTACCCAGCGCAAGTTAAGAGAAGTTACGGATGCCGGAGCAGCTGAAGATCAACAGGATGGCAAGATAGTGAATGGCACCTTAGCTGCCGAGGGCGAGTTTCCCTATGCTGTGAGCAAAGCAAATCTTTAACACGTGCAGTGAGCAACAAATCTTCAATTCGCACACTCTTTCCCTCTACAGTTGTCGCTGCGGCGTGCCAAGACGGGCGCACACTCTTGCGGAGCGACATTGTTGAACTCACGCTGGGTGCTGACAGCGGCCCATTGTGTACGTGGCTCGAAGCCGGAGCAGCTGAATCTGCAATATGGCAGCAATCAAATCGACCGCAATGCCAGCCAGTTGGCCTGGGTAGCGGCCATACACGTGCATCCTGGGTACGAGCCGGAGGACAAGTATATTCATGATATAGCGTTGCTGCAGTTGCAGGTGCCAATCCTTTATAGCCGCAGTGTGCATCCTGTCCGACTGCCCGAGCCGCTGCAGCAAATCGAAGCCAATAGCAGCGCCATGCTCGCTGGCTGGGGCTTGAATGCAGTTCGTATTGTTGCATTAGAATTGACATTGTCCCCCAATCATTAACCAAATCTCTCCACTTTGCAGACTGGAGGCGCACTGCAACTGAAGCTGCAGAAGGCGCAGCTGCAAGTATTCAGCGACGAGGAGTGCAGTCGCCGTCATCAGACGCAGCTGCATCGTAGCCAGCTCTGCGCAGGCCTTCCCGAGGGCTGGAAGGGCCAATGCAGTGGCGACTCGGGTGGCCCACTGCTGTTGCCCGCCTCAGACACCCAAATCGGCATCGTCTCATGGAGTGTGAAGCCCTGCACACGTCCACCCTATCCGGGCGTCTTTACCGAAGTCTCTGCCTACGTGGATTGGATACGACAGACAGTGGGTCAGCATGATCTCCACCATTCACAGCTCTGGATTGGCGACCTGATCGTGGCACGCAAACCACCTCCGCTCCACTCCAATTGACACGTTTGTACTTAAATGCATTTTATTTACCTAAACAACAATTCGGCCTACATTAAAATCAAAAACCTTTTATGTACAATAGAAGAGCGCAGCTTTGATTGGGTCTACTGCAGCAGCTACAGCTGTCCATAATTGGTCTCGAACAGGCGCTCCAGCTTCTAGCCTCCTTCTGCTTCAAGAGCAAGTATTGTCTACTCCTGCTCCTGTTCTTATACATATATATTTAAAAGCAAGTAAATTCTCGAACTGATCGCATCCTGAATGATCTCTGACAGCTGCTACAGGCGGGTCAACTCTTTCGCGAGCTAACACTCCTCTGTAAACACAACATTAAACAACTATGCAAGCAGTTTGACCTATGGCAGCTGTTGCTCTTCCTGCTGCCTCTTCTCTACCTGCACGTGGGCTGGCTCCATTGTGCGGGTTTTCATGTACGCCAAAAATATAGTCCACAAGAGGCTGCACAGACTGACGAAGACAACGCGATTGTGCTCCGGCACTAGTGAAAAGTTGATGGTCTGTATAATGGGCCAACAACAGAGGCCGACCTGTCAAGGATGAAGCCAAGTTAGATAGTGACTACCTCCGGCCACGGGCTCAGGACTAGCAAACCTTGAATGTGGGAAGGGCCTTCTCCTTTGTCTCGGCAACGGCTTGCTCGAAAGTCTTCAGCTCCAGCAAGCTCATGCCCATAAAGAAGCTAACGCAGGCAAACGGGCCATAGGACAGTTGCTCTGTTACGGCCTGGAATGGTTAGTTAGGGAATTGGGCCATTTGTAAGCCTTGTCGATTCTGCAGCACTCTTACTCACCTTGAGCAGGCCAATGCGCAGATTCGTCTGCGGCCACATGGCGGTGGTCAGCCGCACCCAGCCATGGAGGCAGGGCGCCACATAGAGACTACCAAAGAGGCTGAAGCGTAGCGCACGTGCCCAATCGTACGTCTCTGGATAGGAAGGCAATGGGAATTGGATATTGGATTTATTGTCGAGCTATCTGTTGTGGACTTACTGAAATCTCGTCCTTCTAGCGTCTGCTGAATGAGACTGCCCGTCGGCCACAGTAGAGCATAGCTCATCATGCCCCTGGCCAAGGGATGCATTTTGCTCAACAATTTAGCCGACATTTAATTTAACTAAACACTAATTAAACTAGTAGTAGTAGAATAAACGCATTAAATAGGGGTTGACAAAGGCAAATACGGTGACCAGGATGACAACGATGACGGCGACTACAGACACATAAATACATTCATATACATACATACATACATATGTATAGCTTTGAGCAATGGCATACATATATATGCATGTATTTATACCCTTCCCTTATTATGCATATGTGCATATGTATGTAAATACATACATACATATACATGCATGTAGTCATGCCTTGAAAATGGCATTCTGTAATTGACCACAGGGTCTCAAAAAGAAGCAGGAGCTTTGATCATAAATTCTAAACGTTTCTTGATTGTTTTCTCTCTCTCTCTCTCTCTCTCTCTCTCTCTCTCTCTCTGTATTGTTTTTGAAGGCAGGCGCGAAATTTGATGTTGCAATTTTGTATATTTATATTATGTATGCATATATATGTATGTACATATATATCAGAAATACCTCCCATTAATAATCTGTAAAGTGGAAAGCGCCTATGCAATTGACCACTGGGACTCACGTGCAGAAGCCTGTGGCATTGAACTGTACTTGCGTTTGTTTTTATTTTGTTTTGCTGTCAGCTGTTTCTTGAAGGCCGGCGTGCAATTTGATGCTGCACTTTTTCTCACTGTATATGAACTTAAATTTGTTAGAAAAAAATATATTTATTTGCGACTAAATGTCACTATGGTTGCACGCATACTAAAAGCTGTAAATTGTTTGCCAACCAAAAATAAAAAATTTAATAGTGCAATTGCCATTGAAAATGCATGTTGTTGCACGATCATGCAAAAGCTTTTCCGTTTCCTCAATTTTCTTTTCGGTAGCTGACAGACGTGGACGGACGTTGTGGGTGACAAGGGTGTGTGCTTATGAATGCTGTTACAAAATTTCCTGTATGTCAAAAAATAAAAAAAAATAAATGCAAATGACACAATATGCCCAAATTATAAGGCAAGAACTTGGCAAATAAAGTGATAATGTAATTTTCCTAAAGGGAATGCACGATTATTTCTTCACGCTGCCCCTTAGAAAATTGTCGGAGCCCTACATATACAAATCCATATGGGTATTGTTGTATCATATCTACACTCATAGAAATGTATATATTGCAGTGAAAAGGCATCTGATTGAAGTTAGCCCATCAAATTTCCTAAGGCGGCGGCTTTTTGCCTGTGTCATAACAGTTGTCGTAGGCAAGGAAACATTACGCATGCATACAATCGCACTCACGCACAGCTCGTATGCATGTTTATGTAATTGTATGTTACTCTGTAGATTTGTGCGTAATCGTCATTTACAACCGCAATGAACTAATGGATAAGTTCTATGTACATATGTATGTATGTAGAAAAGCCTTGGCCGTCGCATTGCCACCTTGTAAACCGCATACTCACATATGTAAGCACACCCACACACATCTGTGTATTATGTATGGTTTGCTTAAGTTAGAAACGAACTAAAACTGAGTGTTATGCTAGTTTTTAGCACTATGTATGTGCATAGGACGCCAGAGACGTCAGGACGTTGCTGATACGCTGCTTATTGCAATGAACTAAACAAAAATATTTTGCGTCAGCTGAGTGCTCGTGTTGATAGCTGAAAGCTGCGAGAGCTTTTGAAGCCGTCAAAGTGTGTGTGTGTGTGAATGAACTATTGAATGTGTTGATATATAAAAGCTGCGAGAGCAACTATAAAGATCTAAAAGGTTCGACACCCAACAAGTGCGATCTAAATTGTAGCAAGCACTTATGTACAAGAAATGAGATTGTTATATTTAAAATCTCTATGGTATTTCAATAACACGCATCCGTTTTAGTTTATTGTTAATCGAGCAAGACAGAAGCAAGAACAAGCATCACTTAGCATCGTCTCCCTTTGTATTCTGCACATCGTGCGTTGTACTTTTAACAGCGTCCACCTGCTTATTGAAGACAAAGGTGTGATATACTTTTGCCAAGGCAGCGCACTTCAATGGCTCCTTGCCATACTGACGATAGCAGCTTATCAATTCTTTTTCCATTTTATCGATGTCCGCCGAGCATTCGTTGGCCTTGGCCCATTTAACTGGCTGTCCAAACAAATTGTGCACACGATCTAATGTTTTTGTAAATTGTGTCTCCTCAATTTCTGTTGAGCGTCGTGCCCAAGATGAAGAGAGTGCCACTTGCTTCTGCTGATACGTTTGCATCTTCGGCTGTTTCTCACCGCTGCTGCTCGTTCCAGCTGCATCTCCAGCTGCTGCTGCTGCTGCTGTAGCTTTACGATTACAGTGCTCACAAGCAGCACCAACGGGTACTGGAATTGGATTTGTAACGGCAGCGGGTCCCTTTTCTACTTTGGTTGCCTTCTCGACGCGATCCAAAACTTCCCGGCTGATTTGAAATGGTGATGTATTTGGTATTTGCACAGTTTGCGGTTTGCTATTGTTTGCACCCATGTCGAAAGTTATTCAAAAAAAAAAAAAAATGTTATAAATATCGTGCGGGATTCGTAAAGAAATTTTTTGATTTCATAAAAATTGAATATATATTTAATATTATAGATCTGATAACTCCAATTGAATTTTTAAAACATGCAATGTCAGTATATTATGTTTTGGTCTGGGCATACTTATGCTCTCAAATATAAACATATCGATATGCTTGAAATACATATATCGATTGGTCATTGCAGTTCAAATACAAGCAAACCCCATTGTTAGTAAAATGTGCAAAGGATAACCTAACTAACATACATATTTCTTTATATTAAACATATATATATATATATATATATATATATATATATATATATATATATATATATATATATATATATATATATATATATATGTAGAGAGAGAGAGAGAGAGAGAGAGAGAAAAGTGTGATCAGTCAATGTAAGATTGTAAAACATAGCAGTTGTTGTGTTTGATTCTGGGCACACTTTCAGTTATCAATAATTGAAAATATATTTTTTAAAACAAATACATCGATACGCGGGATATAAATCGATAGATCGCGATTCATGCACATACAACATTGCTGTTCCTACATAGCGCATCAACAAATCATTTATTTCGCTTATACTTGCATATTTTAATAAATTTAATAAAAATGCACGAGGAAGAAATAACTGAGTATCGAGGTAAGTAAAGAAAGTCGTTGTTTTAACCCGTTTTATATGTAAAGAAATGCTTTTAGTGGATCCCAATCAATTATTTCTACGTTTTCTCCAATCCATTGGGGATGGCCATCTGGCCAGAGAGCTGTCCAACGATTGCATTTTATCCTTGTTTGGACGCATCGTAAAAGGCAGCGGGTCTGTATTGAGTTATTTGCGCACACAAATCGTAGGACGCTATAATCATACGGCGTTTTCGGATGCTCAGCACTGTAATGAGTCTGATGAATTGTTGCTTAAGGAGCGGTTCGCTCGCAGCTTTCAATCACTGCGCAACCGTGCCACACAACCAAAAGCTTTGGCTACATCGATGAGATTGCGTGCTGAGAGCGACGAAGAGGAGGAAGAGAAGGCCTCTACTGCAAGCTGTATTAATCAATTGTTAACCCCTCCACGTTCATCTACACCGGCTGACAGCATAGAGGTGATGCACTACATCGCAGCCAGCGGATCACTGCAGGCGTCTCATAAGCATAACGACGGGGGCATTGACCTTGGCGAAAACAGTCAGGTGTCGTTAACACTTGGGTATTGCCGCAATTCATGCGTATATAAGGACGATGCCTCAATAGACATTTGTCTGATTGTCTATGAGAAGTTGAAGCCAAAGACTCGCGGCATGCGTCATTGGCGGATGCGAAGCGCGCGCAATGTGTTAACTGACGATGAGGGCGAGGTGCCGGCACCGAGCAGCGTACGACGTATGCTCTTCAGCAGCAACAGCGAGGGCGATTGCGACTGCGATGAGGATTCAGTGCAGCCGGCTACAGATGGTCAGACACCTGATTTGCTGCCGCGCAAGCGTCAACATAAAGGCGATTCGAGTACAAGGAAACTCAAACGCTTAAATATGTTTGGCGCTATGCGCTTTTAGAGGTGTTGCAATATTGGATCTATGGATACCTCGTCGGAATTAGCATTATTAGCTCGTACTGTACCAAACATAATTATACAATTCATGTGGCGTCCCTAACGGATGTTGCTCGCGAAGACTGAGTCCAGCTGTAATGATTTTACATATATAAACAAATGTTATGTACGCTGGACTGTTAGCGTACTGTTACTTTAAGCATATACACTTTATATGTATATTATATTTTTTGTAATTTGTTAGGTGTTATAATAAATTTAAAATATATGCAGTATGTCTCTGACAAATAGCTTTTCCGAAATATTTGCGAATTTTCCATACGAACTGAAATGCCAATTTTGTGTACATAGCTATCGGTAAAATTTGAGTTACCCGTGCTTATTGGAAGTGCTGAAACATGTTTCTTATCATTGCATAAGATTTACAGTTGATTATATGATGCTGTTCATAATATAGCAAAAGATACATTTAATAACAATCATGCCAATGATTTGTTTGTTTGCAATTGAAATTAAAATGCAACCGTTTAATCAATGGTGCTAACACGCAGGCTATCGATAACTGTTGAGCAACTCTATAAATTAAAAGTGTGTTTGTCTTTGTTTTCATATTGTTTGAATTTTTAGCGACGCGTTATACTTGTTCTGCGATATGGCTAATATAAGTAATACCGAATTTAAGAAAACTGATTTCGACTGGAACGAAATAAGCGTCGGTGACTATAATCTAGATCATTCACAAAATTTCTTTGGTATGTACATCTTCCATCGAGTTCTCAATTTACAGTTAACGCAATAAAAAAAATGCGCCATTTTAGCAGCTGCTTCTTCATGTAAGGAGAGTGCGCCTGGTGATACAATGGATTTTATGGATAATTATAATTCAAAGAGTGCAAATGTTAATTTCGAATGGGACGAAATAAATGCGGACTCCTATAAAATGGAATATTCAAACAATTTGTGCGGTAAGGTGTTTCAATTTACAATTAATATTGTAATCCATAAGAAATCATTTTAGCGCCTGCTTCCTCTGCCAACAAGGAAAACTTAGGCGATAACTGGAACAATGCAAAGATGATGCGGGAGCAGCAGGACAGATCAGTTTGTCAAAATTTAAATGGGGATATACCAAAGCAAAAAACTAATGATTTGCTTATGGAGAAGGAATTGCAGGACAAATCAGTTTGTATCCAAAATTTGAATGAAGAGGATATAGCTAAGTTAAGAACAACTGAAGTTATTAACGAGGATGAGGCCCAGGATAAATCAGCTTGTGACCAAAATTTAAATGAAGTCGATAGAGAAAATGAAAAAGCTGAGCAAGACGAGAAAGAGTATCAATCTGCGTCTTATCTAAATTTGAATGAGGATTATGTAGTACATATTGAGTCTGAGCATCAGTTGCAGCTGCAGTTGGATTTGTCAACAGATTCCCCTTATGGCGAAGACGACGAGGTGGCATCGTTGCCAATTCCCAAACAAGCTGAATCGATAAGTGACCAGGAAATGGAGGTGGATGAGATACTTGGATTGAAGCCCAGGTTGAAGCTCAACTGGACACCGAAACCGAAAACCCAAAGCGAGCCAACCTCTGCTGGAAAGGCGCCAAGGGTTTACGAATGTAAGGATATTTATCAGATGAAGCGAGAGATGATTATTCGCCAACGGGAGGAAGAGGAGCGAAAGGCGCGTGAATTTCACAGCAAACCGGTACCAAATTTTAAGGCACTACATAAACGCTTGGCGGACACAATTGTTATTCATAAGATAACAGTGCCTGTGACGCCGGAAACATTGAAGCATTCCTACGAGCATATGGAGCGGCGAAAACGCAGGGAACAGGTAAGCGCCAAATGGAAAATATTTTTATTGTCATCATAGAAAAAGTATTAAATGTTTCCTTGCCTAGAACTCGAAGTTGTTGCAACAGGAACATGACAATGCTAAACATTTTCGAAGAGCTGGCCTCGCCGAATTGAAGCCATTTCAGTTGCGTGCTGACCAGCGCGTGCGCGAACGTCGCGAATACAATAATATTGTTCAGTGTAATCTGGATGAGAAAAAGAAACAGGTAAATGGGTGGAGCAGCGCTTTTAAAATTAAATTAAATTTAGATATTTTGGTCACACACTACCTTCAAACAGTGTTGCATGCTTATGTTCAGTGCAGCACTGCGATAGGTATGCGTCGATGGTCTACACTGCGCTAACATAGCTATGCAGCGACTCATTTTTGCGTTAGCAGCTGCCATTCAGCAGTTGAGGCGAAATTAAAATTTTTGATCTATTCAGTTTTAATTTAATCGCTACTTTGTTGAGTAAAAAATTAGGAAAAGAAAAGTCAACACTCAATATAATTTGAAGTTGGGTGACTAAGTGAAACAATACACAAAGAAAAGAAACAGCTATAAATATATATATATATATACATATATATATCTCACATGTACTACTACATATTGTCCACATATGTATGTGTGCATACTTGTTGTTTGTGTGTGGTGTGAGTCATGACGTTTCGGTAAAGGGACGGCGTAGAAAACAGTTATATTGTGCTCATATAAATTTATATATATATTGCATAAAGGCGCAACGCGTGACTTAAAAAGGGAAATTTCGGTAGAAACGAAACGAAGCACAAACTCTAAATTATAGTAAAAAGGATACAAAGCAGCTGCTGCGCCCAATTTCACACACACACGTTTATATATATATATATATTTATATATACACACACAGCCACATACACACACTTGGAGAAACATCAACAACAACAACAAAAACAACAGTCGTCGTCGTCACAGTTGAAGTACGCCACGGCTAGTGAAGCAACAGTCTGTAGAAAAAGAGAAAAACTGTAAACTGTAAACAAAGCTTTTGGCCAAACGGATAGGTGGCGCCACTTTCGCAGCAGCAAGCAAAAATAGAAAAGAAAAAGAGGAAAAATGGTTGATCGTCTCGTTAACTCGGAATTAAATACCCGTCGGATAGCGTCCGTCGAGAGCTGCTTTGGCAGCTCCGGCGTGCCACTGGCGGTGCCCGGCCGCGTGCTGGTCGGCGAAGGCGTTCTGACCAAAATGTGCCGCAAACGCCCAAAATCTAGACAGTTCTTTCTGTTCAACGACATACTGGTCTATGGCAACATCGTGATTGGCAAAAAGAAGTACAACAAGCAGCACATCATGCCACTCGAGGAGGTCTCCCTGGACTCTATACCCGATAACCAGCAGTATCGCAATGGCTGGTATATCCGCACTACGACGAAGTCCTTCGTCGTCTATGCTGCCACCAGCACAGAGAAGCAGGAGTGGATGGCCCATATAAACAAATGCGTGGAGGATCTGTTGCGCAAGAGCGGCAAGAAGCCGCCGGGAAATCATGCCGCCGTGTGGGTGCCCGATGCCGAGGCCAGCATTTGCATGCACTGCAAGAAGACGCAGTTTACATTTGTCCAGCGGCGTCACCATTGCCGGAATTGTGGCGCTGTGGTTTGCGCCGCTTGCTCCACCAAGAAGTTCCTCTTGCCCCAACAAACTGGCAAAGCGCTGAGGGTCTGCGACGCCTGCTATGAACGCTTACGGCACACACCCGATCCAGATGGCTCAGTGGAGCAACGGGCCTCGAAACTGAATATCAGTGGAACAGGAGACAGCTCGAATGACGACGACACCGACGAGGATTTGCCGGGCTCAGCTGAAACGCATGATGAGCCGCGCTTCTATGGCGATAACAGCATGTCTATGACGGAGGAGCAAGCGGCTAATCAATCAGCGATTGCAGTAACTGCAACAACACCTGCCACAGCCACGCCCTCAGCCCCCGCCTCCGCCGCTGCCGCAGCTTCAATCAATTGCTGAGCTTGAAGCCGCAAATGCTGTGTATAACAGCTTTGGAAGAAAGCAAAAAAAAAAAACAAAAAAAAATAATCATCACGATGCTGGCAAATTAAATGCGAACGAACTGGATTACTGGTACTGCACAAGAAATATTTATATATATATATATGTATATATAGAGAAGGGTGGCGGGACTCACACATACATATAGAGATCATCTGTCCACGTCCGTTGCGTATATAAAAAAAAAAAAATTTGATATGATTCGCATTCGTCTTTGCTTTGCCTCGAATTCCATTTCAAGTTTTATGCTAATCTTATCAGCGTTCGCGTCAGTAGCTGCTGCTGCTGTTGTTGCTGCTAGATAATTGTTATACAGTGTTCAATGAGCGAGCATGAAGTATACATATATGTATATATTTCCCGAGTCAGGGAGCTAAGGCGAAGTATACGATGACGTATAACAGTTTAAATAGGGCACACCACTGTTTTCAACTCCCAAAGATGGACGCCAAGCGATATAAGGCAAACGATGTGATTCATATAATAGTATACATAGAACACTTTACGAGTATAACAGCTACACGCATCTGTTAAGAGTTCGCATATAACAGCTCCCTCATTTAATAGTCCAATGTATGTATAACAAACCACTCACAAAGCTTCCATTTCGCAGTCAGCTCTAGCGAAACTGTGCTACGACAGCGTATGACGCGGTTGCTTCCAGATCTTTGCATATATATGTGGGTTGTTTCTGCTATTTTAATACCCTGAACCCCTTGAAAATGTGTATAATGGTTTTGTGAAAATGTATGTAATAGACAGAACGAGACGTCGCAGGCCCCACAAAGTATATATATTCTTGATCAGCACAAAAAAAAATAAGTAGATTGAGCCTTGTCTGTCTGTCCGTCCATCCATCCGTCCGGCCGTATGAAATGAATATGCATACATGAATACTCGCATGTTACACAGTACGAGTTTTTGTTTTTTCGATAACTCCTCCCATTTCCAAATTATCGATCAAAAAAATCGAAAATTGATTTACTTTTTTTTAAACGTTTTTTGAGCATAAGCTTCTATACCGTTTGAGCTAAAGACTTAAATTTGGTATATTTGGATATTTATCGTGGATACGAAGATTCTGTAATTATATGCCACGCCCCCTTCGCCCTAAATTTGAAAAAAAAAACCAACTTATTTCGGATACTGGCGACTTGCAATTTGGCACATAGATACATTTAGATGCTACTAATATGTCATTTAGGCGTCCAAAGTATACGCTAAGAAGAGTATTAGCTTTTTGCAGGGTATCTCGTTGACGAGTCTCGACTAGAGCTTTGTTTTCCTCCCGTTAATCACATTGACTTGCGCGTAAAGCATTCACGCATACATAGATAATCCATTCACGACACATCCACACACACACACATGTGTATACATATATTAATTTGCTATCACGTGCTCTCTAGCGCTCTCTCACTTTGCTAACTGTTCTTTTCGATTCCGACTCCTTCGCAAGGCATGCCTATATGGGGCTTCCGTAGCCACAGGCACAGACAGTCATTCGCCTATTACTTGCTCTATCTCGCTCGCACTGATATTGCTCACCATCCATGCTTGTTTTTCTCTGCATTGTGTTCGTTCTATTTGTTTGTAATCTGTACATACATACGCGCACAATGCAGACGCATACATTATTATTATTACACACATATACACACACACACACATACACGTGCATCGATTCGCAAATCACATACGCCCTCTCACTCTCACTCCCTGTCTCGCTCACTATCATGCATTGATTTAGTTCTTTGTATTCCATGCAACTCATTTTCATTTGCAATTTGCAATGAGGCACAATACAAATGTAATTATAATTGTTATTCATACATACATAGATAGATTTGGCATATGCTGCTCACATGTCTTTCGTTGTTCCGTTGCCAGCAAAGCCAAAGTGCGCTAGAGCTGGAATTACAGTTCAAAGTTAACTTCCGCACACACAAACAGCTGAAAGCGCGTTCATGCACACGCTGGTGCAAGTTAAGAGCAAAATAAGCTTTCTAATTCCTATTTCCTATTCCTTTGCATATATAAATTGATATACGATAATAAAAGTCGTATGCTAGATCGCCGTTTGAGTGCTTTTTTAGAGCTTTCACTGTACTTTGCACGGTTCGTTTCATATATGTGTTGGCTGTCTTCTGCTACCTCTTATGGTTCAGTTCAGGCATTCACCACATTAATGTTCCATCTAACTATTCGCTTTAATTGAGCGAGTGAACGTTGCGATGGGCAGCTTTGAATGTTTTGGGAAAGCGAAAGAGCAAAGAGCATAAGTCTACTAAAATATATTACATTATGTTTGAAGATGATGGTATGATATGGTGGAGTCAGCAATTGAGCAATTGAGGTAGGATACGGCAGTAAAGAGATATCCGTCGCTAAGAGCTCCTGTGGGGTTCATCTTGTACTTTTGTGGAAGTTAGATCGTAGGGGATTGATACTTTTTTAAACTCATTATTTGTTCCACTTACATATAAATAAGATCTTTAAATTTTTCTCTTCTTTTCTTCTAGCAAGAGGAAGAACGCAAGCAACGGGAAATGGAGGAGGTTAAGGAACTGCGCAAAATGACGGAATTTAAAGCTCGTCCAAATCCATTTAAATAACTAAACTACAATAAAAAATAAAAAAATAACAATAATAATAATAATAATTGATAAACTCACACACACCACACATACACACAAGCATATTTATATATATATTTTCTAAATGATATTTTTTTAATTGTTTTTTTTTTTTTCTTCTTTTGAGTTCCGATATTCTAATGAATCATTGCTTTTATATAGAACAGATTTTCGAGCCAATAACAAATCTCATCAAATTGTTTGTAAATGTCATTTATATATAATTACGAGCGAGACTCGAAAGATATATGCATATATAGCTATATATATTTTATATTGATCATTCATTCATTTATTCAATTTGGGTTTACGGTATTCGCAGTTCTAGTTAAACATACTTATATACAATATATATATATATTTATATAGATATGTGTGTATATATCATGTTTTTTTTGGGTCTCAATCTGCTGGATTGTAGAGCTCTTGTATGTATATCTATATACCTAAGCAATGATTAACTGTTTTCTATTTGTATAAAGCAAAAAAAAAAAAATTATAAAATAAAACAAATTAATACTGTAAAATGACTGCCTTTATATATACATATCTATGTCAAAATAGCATTAGTATTCGAAACTTCTTATAGTCGAAATATATGCCTGGATATATGTAGGTTTCGACTCTTCAGCTGATCTTCCTTTTTAGTAAGCTTACCTTCACATTTAATGTGGGACATATGTAAAGGCCAACGTTGCCACGAGACAGAATTGCAACCATTTGACGATCGAGTTATATACATTTCTATATAAGATAAGCAAAACTGAAATGTGTTTATATATATTTGGATTTAGCATCTGGAAAGTGCTTTTCTGCGACTACTTCCAGATTGCTATTAATACGAATCAACTGTTAAGCCGATCATAAATATAGCCTTTGACTGATATATTATCGTACATAAATTCGTAGTCTCTAGATTGCCGCACTCTTCTAATGCGTGTCAGATTGCAGACTGGGCTAACAGTGTAGTGCCATCTTGCTCATGCTCAAGTGACGCCACCTATTGTTTGTAAATAGAAACACGTGCTTTGTAATTTTATAATGTTGGCATTTATTCATGCTTGACAGTTCGTTTAGGCCGCCTCTGGCCGGCGTCGTCTGAACATTTTAGAACTGGCCATCGCTGCCCCAGGATGTCTTGACGGTATCTTCGTTCCAGTCCTCGACTCCGCCGACAGTTTCGGCAGCAACCTCATCGGCCCAGTTGGTGGTCTCTTCGACGGGATGGTCGACGGCTTCCTCGATTTTGGGTGGGGGCAGCAGCTCCTTGGCTGCGGCAGCCTCCTCCTTCTCAGCCTCCTCTGGATCGCGATAGAAGAACAGATCCACAACCACGGGCCATTCGGTGCTACGAGAAATTGTGCCGCGCAGACGGAGCACCTCACGAGCCAACAACCACCACATAAGACCAATCGAATGGGGCGATTTGTTGTTGCATGGGATGGCAATGTCAATGTAGCGCAATGGCGAGTCCGTATTGGTGAACGCAATAACGGGAATGTTCACGTACGACGCCTCCATAATGGGCTGATGATCGGTGTTGGGATCGGTGACAACCAACAGACGGGGCTCACGGAAAGCGGGCTGGATCTGATTGGTGAAGGCACCGGGCGTGAAGCGGCCAGCAATGGGCGTGGTGTCCGTGTACTTGGCGAACTTCAGCACAGCACGCTGGCCAATGGGACGCGATGAGATGACGAAGACCTGCAACCAAAATGTAATTTTTTAACGGCACTTACTCAAATGGCAGACAGAGCATTTAGTGTGACCAGCTAAAGGCAAGCTTTAAATGCCAGTCAAATGTGCTTACGTTGCGTGGGCGTGTCAGTTGAAAAGTTGAAATCATTGAATTTCATACCCGAAAGATTAGATAAATCTCATCATGTGCACCCAACGCAACAAGTATTGCAAGCACATAATCACGATAAATAGATATGCTCATTGGATACTCACATCGGACGCATTCTCAATGGCAACAATGGCGCGTGCAGCCAAAACCAATTTCTCCCAGGTTTTGCCCAAGTTGATGATATTCACACCATCAGCACGACGCTTGAAGACGTATTGCTCCATCTGGAAGTTGACGTTCTCGGAGCCCAGGTGAGTGGTGGCAACCAACATTTTGGTGATGTCATCCTCTTTGAGGGACAGTATATCTAAGCCTCCCGACATTTTAACGTGAAAGAGTTACGAAACCTGCAATAGTAGAATAAGAAAAACAGATTAATTGATTTCAAATAAAGTTTAGATTTCAGCTTCCCTGTGCAACATAACCTAACTTCGACCAGGCACAATACACACGTGCAACACGATGCGAAAAACATCATTAAAAAAAAATACTTATAACAAAAAATAAGATAATGAGTTGGGATTAGACTATTTGCCAACTTGTCAGTTTGTATTATTTATAATAATTTTTCTCTGTGCAAATTATTTTGTTAATTAAAATAGTTCAATTTCACTCACGTTGTGGATGCCGCTGGGAGCGTTGACAAAATGGACGAGTGGTGGACATCGTGATTGCGAGTATGCCTGAGTTAGTGTTGATAACTGTTGAAAGTATTGAATACTGAGCCGCTTTGTAAGACATCGATAACATTTTCCATCATTTCTATTTCAATAAGTGTTGGCTACTGCATACTGATAGATACCGAGTGATAAAAGCTAACTGTTATAATACTTGATATGTATGCGTAGCACTTAGCTGTTCGTCAGACACATATCGATAACATTGTTTTTAAACATAATTTGAATTTTGTTGAAGATCGTTAAATTCACATTATTTTGAATTAACCCTATTAGTGCGAAACTAATCGAATGGAATATTGGATTATAAATTTGATAAATACATCCATTATTTGGAATGTAAATTAATGACTTAATATTTCAGCAAGTTAAATAACAACAAGCTCGTTGCCTTGTTGCCTTAAGACCGTTAAGATTCTCACTATTTTGATTGAAATAAATAAAAAAATTTTTTTTTTCTGTATACACATTTATTGCAAGTTTTTGTTTTGTTTATATACGTCAATGTACGTGTTTTTCCTCGCCTTTTTAGACTACCACATCAAATGCATATTCGATAATATGGGATTTGGTTTAATTTTGTTTTTGCTTTGCCAATACAATTTCTTTTTTGTAATTTTTGTGAAAAAAAAACAGTTATTTTTGGTGAACATACATTTTCGTTGCAGTTTTTATCCAATTTTAATTTTTCTTGTCAATATTATTATTATAATTGTTATTATAGAGTTTTTTACTTTTTCATGGCATTTTTTTTAGTTTAAAAGGAATATATGTATATGTGTATGTCTGTGTGTGTGTTTGAGTGTATTTGTGTATTTTTTCTTTCACGTTACTGAATAACATTTAATAATAATGATAAAAAACAACATTTTGTATACATAATACATAAAACATTTGCATTTCGCTTAACTTACGTTTTTCCTCTCCTTTTCATTCATTTTTATTATTTTTTATACCCTGAACCCATTGAAAATGGGAATTCAGGGTATAATGGTTTTGTGAAAATGTATGTAACAGGCAGAAGGAGACATCGCAGACCCCATAAAGTATATATATTCTTGATCAGCATAAAAAAATAAGTTGAATGAGCCCTGTCCGTCTGTCCGTCCGTCCGTCCGTCCGTCCGTCCGTCCGTCCGTCCGTCCGTCCGTCCGTCCGTCCGTCCGTCCGTCCGTCCGTCCGTCCGTCCGTCCGTCCGTCCGTCCGTCCGTATGAACGTCGAGATTTCGGAAACTACAAGAGCTAGAGAGCTGAAATTTTACATGAACACTCATATGTTAGCTACGCAGTACGAGTTTATTTTGTTTTTTCGATAACTCATCCCATTTCCAAATTATCGATAAAAAATCGAAAATTCGTTTCCATTTTTTATGTTTTTCGGGCATAACTTCTACATCGTTATAGCGAAAGACTTCAAATTTGTATATTTAGATAGATATTATGAATACGCAGATTATGTAATTTTTGGATTTTGGATGCCACGCCCCCTTCGCCCCCAATTTGGAAAAAACGCATTTCAAATACTAGAGACTTGAAATTTGGCACATAGATACATTTAGATATTCTTAATCTACTCTGAAAATTTCATCAAGATCATGCATCTAGAAATGGAGTTATAAGTGTTCAAAGTATAGCCCAACCCATCCCCAAGCCACAGCAGCAACTGCGCGGTTAGCAGAGCTCGCGCTCATGCGATCATAAAGAAGAAGAGTATCACTTTTTTGCAGGGTTCAGGGGATCTCGTAGTCGAGCCGTCTCGACTAGAGCCTTCTTACTTGTTTTCTTTAGTGTTAAATTACTAACTACTTATACAATGTAATGTTAACTTGTTTTACTTGTTTTAATTTGTTCGTAAAGTTTTTTTTTGGTTTTGTTTGTTTTTGTTTTTTTTTTTTAATACTAAGTTTGGGTTTTGTTTGGTTTTACTTTTCTTTTTTTTTCGTGAACAATTTGTCTTAAAAAATATATACGTAATAATTAACATTTCGCTATTTTTTTTTTATTTTTTAGTTTCTTCTCTGCATTTTAATTGTGTATAAAATATTTAGTTTTTTTTTATTTTTTACTACAAAAAATCACTCTTTGCAAATAAAACTCAAATGTTTTTTGTTTTTATTTGTTGGTATTTTTTCTGTTAACATTGTTTGCATTTCCTTTTCTTTATTTTTTCTTGTTTATTTTTTGTTTTTAACAAGCATTCATTGATTTAAATTTTTTTTTTTTTTTTTATGAATTTTGTTTAAGCATTTTTTTTAAGCTTTTAAAACATTTAGAAGAGACATCAAAACGATTTGCAACACAAACATTGAATTCAGTTTTTTATTACAGCTTTTTTTTTTTAAATTTTAGCTTTGATTTTGTTTAAAATTTTTTTTATTTATTAAAAGTTAGTTTTATTTTGTTTATTTTTTTTTTATTTAGTTCTCTAAGTATTTAATGTTTAACAATGGATTTTATTTTATTTATTTATTTTATTTTTGTTGTAAAATATATATTGTTGATGCGAATCAAGATCAAGCGGAAATAAATGACAAGTTTGATATACTCGCTCCCCGAATATACAGTCAGCTAATCAGCATTTACCCTAAGCTTTAGTGTTGAGCAACGCTAGAATTGCAAGTGCAATTGTAAGCAGTGTTGTGAATTCCTTTAGCATGCATGTCAAAGCTGACTTGACTGTCAAACAGTATTGGTAAAGCCTCTGACGACAGTGTTGAGAAATGCATATCAGCTGATGATCTCTACTCGGACCAAGAGAAATGTTTTCGCAAATCAAATAGAGAAAAGCCTGGCACTACTCTACGAGCAGTATTGAAAAAGTCACAAATAAATGGTTTTGAAGAGGGAATTGCAAATTGAATTGCATTTTAGTTACGATTCTTCTTCAAGTTTAGTTTTAGTTTTTTTCTTTTTGCACAAACCAAAGGGAAAAAGTATATATGTATATATATATATATCTACATAGATATATATGTATGTATGTATATCAATAAATGTATGTATATGTACGTGTATATGCAATAACATTCATATCGTAATCATAATAATTAAGTAAATACATATATTTTTATATAAATATGTTTAGTGTGTATATGTTTAGCAATGCATACGTCTTCAATTCATTCCGTTTCAATTTCAATTTCAATTACAAGTTGACGTTCAAGTTGCCTCTCAAACTCAATTCAATGTTGTTCAATATCAACAAATTGTGTTTCAATTAAATTTCAAGTTGAATGTCAATTTCTATTTCAATACGAGCTTCAATTTACATTTAACATTTGCTGTCGATGAAATTTCATTATCAACTTCAATTTGATCTTCAATACAATTTCATATTCAATTTCCATCCAATTTGAGTTTCAACTTCAATTTCAATTGCACTTTTATATTAAATATTAGGTTAGGTTTAGATTTCAGTTTGAATTCATCTTAAATTTCAATTTCAATCTCAATCTCAATTTCAATTTCAATTACAACTTCAATTTTTATTTAGCTTTGTGCTTTGGCATTTGGCACTGGAAGTTTCCGCAGTTCGATTTCCAGCTCGACTTATAGATGTATATATATCTATATATATATATAGCCATATATAATTTAATAAATATTAAAAAAAAATTCTTTGTTAACATTCACAGTTCAATCGAGCAAAAAAAAAAAAAACATTTGGTTTTGCTTTATTTTAACATTTAAAACTTATTTCTTAAAATTTGTGTTTTTAAATTTTTTATATATATATATTTTATTTATTTTTTTAAACTTTTTTTCTGTTGTCTGTTTTAGTTATTATTTTGTTAATTCTTATTTATTTTTGTGTGAGGCGCTTTGGGCTTTATTTATTTTAAATTTGTGTGTGTGTGTGTTTTTTTTTAACTTTTAAAAAGCTTTCAGCTTACATTTATTTGAAACATTTTGATTAAATATACATCTATATATTTTGTTGTATATATATATAAACACATATATATATACACATATATATGACTTTCAGTTGAGAGTTTTTTTTTTGTTTTTTTGGTATAAATTTGGCCTTGGGGTAGCTGCTTGTTCTGCTGCTTCTTTTTGGCTTTGATTGATGGAGATCGATGTGGATTGATCCGAACTGCTTATCATAAATTTACCTTTTGGTTTGTTTTTTATGTTAGATATAAAAAAAAAAATTGTTTATTATTTTATTTATTTTGTTTCTCAATTACAAGAGTTTTGCTTGACTGTGATTGACGATGATTGATGAGTTCTTAGGTATTTAATGGCAAACCTAGAATGTGGTATCGAACTACTTTATTGCTTGAGTTTCTGCTTCCGCTGTTGTTATGATTGATGGGGCTTGAGCTGAACTTATTTACTGTAGTACTTGAATCGAAGGGGCTAGAGCCAAGAATGTATATGCTTGGTATACGCTTCAGAGCACCGTCTCCATTTCAGCTATTTCCGTTTTGTAAGACCTTTCAATTACGTCGGTTTGGCCATTGATTGATGTTGATTGACAGCAGTTGCAGCAGCAGTAAGAAATACGAAAATTACACTCCAAAAAGTTAGCATATTATAGTGTTTGAGTCATGCTGATCAAATATTTTATGTGTACATATATGAATCATGCGAATCATGCTTAGTGTAACATATATGGGGTATATAGTATATATTATATCTGTATAGAATAACAAATTGAAAATTTGCTTCATTAGAGACACGCAAGTGCATAAATCGATGAGCATTCATCACTGCAGTGGTCCATTCCATGGTCATGCGGAAACTAATCTATTGCAAGTACATAGAGAGTGAGGCAGACAGAGTGAGAGAAAGAGAGGGGGAGAGAGAGATAGAGAGAGAGAGAGCTGCCTCAGAGTTCAATTGCACATCATCAATCAATCAGCAATGAGTGTGCAGCAGTACCCAAGGGCTCGCAAGTAAAGAAACTGATGCCAAAATGTGGATCGCTATGCGCGTGACCGACTACAGATACCCTACAAGCAGTCATGCAAGCTCCAAAACCTTTATATATGTATATATGTAACCACGTTTCTCATTTAGAGCTTTAGTAGAGTTATGCTTTAGACTTGTACGCAGCATGAGCGCTGCTGAGAGGGTATCTAAGCTGGGAGCTACCAGCTTGTCGCTCTCTCTCTCTCTCTCTCTCTCTCTCGCTCTTTATTGATTGAAACTGTATTCGAACTGAATTCAGGGGGAAACAACAGGTCCTTAGCCGGTCCCGAAGTAGCAACAACAAACGTGAGATAGTTTCAACATTTATCTGTCCCTTTTGTTGTTGAGTTCTGAGCACGTGGCATGAATATAAATAAAATCATATTCATATACATATGCATATATGTTAATGTATGCTACGTGCATGTGTATATGCAAATGCATTCATATTTCGCTTTTATTGTGGTTCTGCCGCAAAGTTTTTGGCGGTTTTTGTTCAAGCGCTTAATTTGCACAATTTGCTGAAAAGTTTTAGCCGCAGCCACGTCCATCACCAAACAAATAAAAAACATGTTGAGGTAGTGATGCGAGGGGTGCTCGACTTGCAGATACCCTAACAAGGCCTGGATCTCGTTAATTCTCCACCACTTATAGTTGTAGGGATCCACTTAGTTATATGAGGGAGACGTAGGACAGACAGATGGCCGAGCAGACCGGTAGACATTATTCATTTATATATAGATATGTTTTGGGGAGTCCTTCCTTATCCTCTCTAGACCAATATACAGTAGATGTATTGGCTTTTGCTGGGTATACGAGAGGGCTGGGCGCTGCGGCGCTAATCTGATGCGTGAGCAGAAAACGTAAACATTATGCATCAGCATATTTTAGCGGAATCACTCGACCCCCTCCGCAGGCCACTGATATCATCTAAACACATGTTCATATGCAAATTAGTTTGCCAACTTTCCACTTCAAGATTTTATCCGGTTGAGAGCTTTACCAATTTGTTGTCTAAATGCTGTTCATTGTTTAAGCCAAAATCCACAAATGCGGGAGGAAGCTTAGACAAATTGGCCGATTAGCCTGCATAATATCAGAGATCTATCTACCCAGCTGAGTTCTTTATAAGCGATTCCCAGATGGATCCCCAGTTGACCTCATAGCCAATCGGCTTCTGCAGTCTTAAGCTTAAGCCAGGCAGACGCCAAAGCTGCATAGCCTTGCAGTTGACTGCAATCGACTGAATCTAACTTTCTCCTATCGCCCTTGCCCCGTAGTATTACTGGTTTTACTACTACGTATCAAATGTTGTTTCAGACCAGCTGAAGAAGCTGTAAGCTGCAAGGCTTACAAATTTCTGGTGAATGTTCGCGTCACAATAAAACTTTTGTCTCATCTAAACGGATTTGCATGGTTGATGAATTTTTGTGGCTCTGATACTGCTGGCTGCATAGCTTTTCCCATAGAAACGAAACGAAACGAGCATCGATTTTGCAGCAACATGAAAAGGAACTTTTTGATTTGATTTGCTAATCTCGTCGGTTTTGGTCGCTGACCTGGATGGACCGCATGTGAGCGAGGGGTAGTGTTGGGCCTGAAGGAAGCTGTAAATGATATGCAAATGTGTGTGAACCTACGCTGCGACTCCACTGTCGGGCGTGCTTCAGCTGCGACCAAGGGACTAGCTCGTTGGCTCGCCAACTGACTGACTGACTGACTGGCTGACTTCCTCCGGAAGCAGTAGATAAGTTAATTTAATAAAGTAATTTCCATATACTATTTTCATTGGAAGTGGGAACGATACGGAAGACAACAGCAACAGGACCGAACTCTGTTATTCTAATCAATTGCTTAATTGAGTTGCTGACTCAACGGACTTAGCGCACCCTCTCTCTCTCTCTCTCTCTCCCTCTGTTTCTGGGATCCACACAACATTGAAGGACATAGGGTTAGCAGCATGCGGGAGTTTCACTGTAATAAAAAACTTACCACCTGTATAGATCTTGTGCGCTTGCAGCCAAGCTGAGGTTTCCTAGCAGAGGCGGACGTTCCTTCAGATGATGATGATTGAGCAGATCCGACGATGAGGCGAGCCTAAAGTGTTTTTAAACGTTAAATCTAGATCAGAGCATTAGCATGGGGGTGAGCTCACCGTAATTGCGGCGCTTTGATGCCGTGCTTGTCCATGACCTTTTCCAGCTGACGCACACGAAGGCGAGACATGTCCAGCTCGTGCTTCACCTTCCACAGGTGCGTATCGCAAATGGGATCGTTGCAGCGATGCTTTTTAAGTATTTCTGTTGCCTCGTAAACGGCACCGCGGAAAGTTAGTGACTTGCCCATGGATAGCGAGATGAGGGCACAGCAATGACCGCCATCCTTTTTGGCCAAACGTTTGCGTATGTACTTGAAATAGACGTGCTCGAGCAGTAGCAGCAGCGCGGCCAGAAGTATGCCAGCCATTAGTAGCAAAAAGGCGGACAAGAACTGCTCGAGTGCCAGCGGATCGGACGATTTGTGCTCCTGTTTGCCCGGTCGACAGGTGCCTGTCATCCAGTAGCGACGCAAACGTTCCAAGTCGCCATTGGCTCGGAATTCCAGTAGCCGTTTATTGAACATCTGTACGTACTTGGAATTGCGGCTAAAAGCTAAGCCATAGCCTGCAGTGAAAGAGCGATAGAGAGAGAGAGAGGGAGAGAGAGAGAGAGAAAGAGAGATTCGAAATGAAACGGATTTCAAGCTATGAACGAGGACAGGATAACAAGGAAGAAAAATCGAAAGATCGAATGAAGTACAAGCAACACTCACCTGTCATTGCGTACCAGCTACCCACAGTCATTAGGCGACAGTCCTCATCCTGGGCAACCAAATAATCTAGCACGGTGCCATCGTAGATGAACGAGTCCAGATTGCCATTTAAGACGGCGGCAACGCCATCAGCCACGCTCGTCTTGTTGTATCTGTTGGACGAGTTGGATCAGTTGGGATCAGAGGGAAATTCATCGAAAGATCCCAAGACAAAGTTACTCACTGCTTCATGTAGTAGTGCATGTCCTTAAAATATTTGTGTATGGTCGAATCCGTGTGGCTGTAGGGTATTGTGCCGTATTTGAACGAGGGCTTATGTGAATACGGGTGAACCAAGCGGCTATCGTTGAGTCCACTGAATTCATGGAACTCCTCTCTGCAAGCAGAAGCGAGAGAAGCTAGACCAGACTTGGCTGGAATAGAGAAGAGTCAACCCACCTGGTTATCATGAAGGCCGCCAGGTTGGCAGTGTAGATGGCAAGGAAGACAACAGCAAACAGGGCCCACACATTGGTCATAAAGCGCGAGGTGAAGCCGCGCGGCGAGTCCACATGAACAGCAGCTTGGAAGAGCACCGCCCAGACAAGCCAATACGTCCGGAACAGCGAGAAGCGATAGGGTGTGACGTTCGTGTTTTGCAGATAGAGCTTCATATCGTAACCGCTGGGCGATAGCCACTCAAACAGGAAAATCATGAATGTGGCTGCTTGAATGGCGACGATACCCACCTGTTTATGGGGAATGGCAGGTGGCAAGTGGGAGATGGGGAGGGCGGGAGAGCGGGTAGTGCGAAGCCATAGCGTAGCAGGAGACAGCGAGGGCGATAGAGTGGTTGAGAAAGAGAGAGAGAGCGAGAGAGAGAGAGAGAGAGAGCGTATAAAGTAGTTTTGAGTAAGGACTTACCGCAGCATAGAGTCAGACTGTTTTTGTTTTGTTTTTTTTTTTTTTCTGGACTTACCAGCATCCAAGAGGCCGTATCGAACGGCTCCAGAAAGGCTGTAGGCGATATGATGCCCGTTCGCTTGGCCACAACAATGGCAATGCCTGTTTCCATGAACGGTTCACTGAAATCTACAACCGCTTCGCGCTCGGTGTTGATCATGAGAGATGTGAGTACCATGTCCGTCTTGCGATTAACCAAGTCGGCAATTAAACCATTCCATTTACCATTCTCAAGTGTACCCCATTTACCATCTTCAACCCGTACCAGCTCGTAGGTGAAGCCCAATTCTTCGGCAAACTTTTCGAGTAGATCAATGCAAAAGCCGCTGCAGCATTGATAGAAGGACTCGTTGCGGTGTGCTTGACCCACATCAATATCAGCGGCCATTTCATGGTCGGCCGCCACGCGGCATAGCACACCGCGGTCCATCAAGCATTTGCCGCTAACTGGATCGGCGGGTGACAGATTGATATAGGGTGCCTCCTCGAGGAATGTGATCTTTAAATGGAATTTCTCGGGCACACCTTGCGGCGGAGCGTGCGAGTTACCTGGCCAAGCAATATCCCGAATATCAAGCTTCTGTGTCTCCCACGACTTCCACACACCGATCTGTGTGTTCATGCGAGCGATTGATATACCCGACCACCACCACACCCCACCCCACCCGAAAAACAAATTCGATTTGCAATCATATAAAAAGCGTTCCGTGTGTGTTGGATAATAGTATTGTGGAGGATGGATGTGATTTGTACAGTGAGTGCGTAAGAAAGAGAAAAATAATTTGAAAAGTCAAGTCATTCAATTGTGAGATTCATTAAGCGAAAGGTGAGGAGGGCCATGCATAACGCGTATCACTTACCTCCTCCCAGACGAGATTTTTGTTGTTGGCGCTGGGTCGCAGGTTCATGATCTTGAGCTCGGCAGATTTGAGATCGCCATCGGCAGTGAACTCAATGTTTGGCTTGTTCAGATCGCCCTCGATGGACACATTGCGCAAATACTTGAAGAAGCTGAGCAAGAACATTAAGCACGAGAGAGTTTAGCTAAGCTAGTGTGGGGTTACTCACATTTCGCCTATGTCCCAGCGTCCGCGGCCCTCGTCCTCGCAGGATAGCGACTGTGTGGTTAGGTGTCGGTCACGATTCGCCGGATCTGTTAGGAACGCCTCAACGCCATAGCTATAGATCTTGATGGCATTCGATATCTCGTTCATCAGCGCTGCACTGCTCGTATCGAAGTGTACGCCTAGCATGCCAACTGGAAACTGTGAGTGCGCATCCTTTTTCTCAATCACCGACTGGCTAACGACCCAGACATAGTTCTCGCCGGTCAGCTTCATCTCCTCGGCGGCACGCAGTATAGTGATTGCCTCCGTCTGTGTTGCATAGAGCAGCATGACGCGTGCCTCGCTATTGACCAGCTCCATTAGATCGCTTGTTCTAGTCACCACGATCGAATTGAGTATCGTGAACTTGAAGTGCTCCTGCATTTCGGCCACACGTTCGCGCACCGCCTGCACAAAGTCATCGTGGCCGGCGATCTGTGAGGTGACTACGGAGAACTGATGCCACTTGTAGCGCTCCAATATGCTCAACATGGCTGCACTCTGATGCTCAATACTCGGCGCTAGCTGCAGCTGCAGCGTCGACTGCGACGCTCGACGCTCCAGCCCCGAATTGTCCGCATTCCACGAGATAACAGGTATGCCCAGATATCCGGCTAGCTGCAGAAAATACTGCGCCGAGGCAGTGCTGTGCCCGAACTGTTCGTTGTTCATCATATACAGAATGGCAGACACATTGACGCGCAGAAACTCCTTGCAGAGCGTGCTTAGAATGGCTGCAAGGACCCAGAGGCAAAGCAAAGGGATAGATATTAGCTTAAGGGAATCTGAGATGTTCCTGCCTGATGAGCTCTACCTAATCAGATAACTCTTAGCTACATTAGCTCATCAGAGATTTCATATTCGCAACTATATATCAAAGACACCTAGCTCTGTCCACAATGGGAACATGTAAATGCTTTAGCATACGCTAATCAGAGCGAGTGGATGAGAGGGAGCGAGGGGACTCTGCCATGTCGATAATGCGTGGAACGCGCTTAGTGGTGCGCCCCCTCAGGGCTGGCTTCTCTCATTTAGTGCGTGTCCTGTTTACAGATATGTGTGCCAATTAATTACAGATTAGCCAGCGCCTGAACGCTGCTTACGTGCCTAGCTTTATTAGGTTATCAAGTGTCGCTCGAGGTGGGGACTGGCGTGGAGTCGGAGGTGTGGCGGTCTGTGGCTGAGGTGGTAAGCCCCGAGGCCTAATGCCAAGCGGCATTGCGGACCTGTTCGAAATGCTTTTTACATTTTTATCCGGCCTAATTACGGGACATGTGAGCAACGCTCGCACTTGCCGTTGCCGTTGCTGTTGCCGTTGCTGTTGCCGTTGCTATAGAGTCGGCCGGCATGGCAAGCCAATTGACACATTCCAAGGTAAACGTGGCTGCAAAGCTTTTAAACAATTTCGAAATTGATTATAAATGAAATCATTCGCACCTAAAACAAATTGAGTGCATGATTGATGGCTTAGGCTTAGGCCGACTTGGCTTTATTCTGTATCTTCCATACACGAGGGTTGCCAACTTGTAACCCCCGCTTAAATGCTTTGCACAAGCGAGCGAAAGGCTAACTCAGCTAACTCATTGGAAGTTGCAAAGTTTGTTAACTTTTAACTCGAATTGCTTGCCCAGCCACTGGCAACTCTCGCTCGAGAGGAGCAGCATTACAAATGATGCACATTATTAATTTCAGCTCGATTCTGAAGCAAGCATGGGTTAAGGGTGTCAGGGTGTAAAAAAGAGGGATTGCTTTCCGATTTTGGTTCAAACAGCTGGCCAGGCTGGAGTGCGAATGAAACGATATTTTTCATTATGCAGGGCAGAGCCATTGTAATTAATTCATATGTATTCCCCAATGGCCAAGGGAATGGAATGAATGTTTATCCAATCAACAGCAATAGCAATAGCAATAGCGATAGCAACATCCACAGTAAACATCAACAGATACGGCTTCAATAAATCGATTTGAAAGGCTTCGGGCAGCTCATTTTGCAATATTGAGCAGCAGCAGAGAGGGGAGGAGACGGCTGCGGTTCAGTTGGCATTGGAAAAGGATGTCAAGGAATTTGCAGGATGTGTTGCTTAGTTTATAAAACAATGACCAGCGATAATTTAGAAAGTTTTGCGCATGGAAGCCACGAAAAAAAGCTCCAGGCGACAGGCGACAGACGACATAGGACAGAGGACAGACGACAGGCGAATGTGAATGACATGTCAAAGTTGAAACTTGAAAGTTGGTTGAGTGAGCCGACTCTTGAACAAACATAACTTGAGGAAAAATGACAGAGCTAGCGGGAGATAGAGAGGGAAAGAGAGCGAGAGAGAGAGAGAGTGAGAGAGATAGGTAGCTTGAGTGTGTGTCGAAAGTTTTGCCGAACGTGAATCTTAGTAGAGAAGCGCGTTCGTTGGGCAGCCTCTGTGCAGACGGGGATTGTATATAGAGAGGAGGCACAGAGCAGGGGCTGGGGTCTGTCGAGGGACTGTTTAGAAGCAGAGAGCGCAGGAGAAGAGGGGTTGCTAAACGAGCAGACTGGAGGAGTCTATGTGGGCAGTGGGAAGAGGAAAGGAGGATGAGCATAGGAAGAGACCAGGCGCTGCTTAACGCTTGAATCTATCGAGGTCTGTGTAAGAGTCTCTAGTAGGGTCCATGAAGAAGTGTGTGGTGGGATCTGTGCTGACATTCGGGGTTGGTGTTCCTGCAGGAGGAGGAGGGGCCTGATGAGTTGGCAATGTCTGAGGTCTGGGATCTGTGGCGTTGTCTATGAAGGGGTCTGTGTATCAGGGTCGAGAGGTACCTCGCAATGCCAAAATCTGGAAATCTCATCAAAAAGTTTAATTAACTTTTTCATCACTTTATTTCTGCTATTTGCATTTGAACGCCGAAAAGGAGGTGCTGCTAATTTTATCAACAGTTTTTCCCCAACATGCATTCAATTACCAGCCCGCAGATAGATCGATAGCCTATATGCCTGAATGCCTGTATGGATAGCTAGATAGATAGGCTCACACAAGCACACACAGTCAATTTGATGGATGAATGGGACTTAAACCAGTGGGAGCCATAGCCAGCGAGAGAGAGACAGAGAGAGGGAGAGAGGCTGGACAACTCTCTGATTAAGTCGATAATACAAAATCGCTTAATAGAATTATGCCTGGCAGCCACCACAAGGGCTTAAAGGCTTAAAGGCTTAAGGGAACACGAGGCACGATAACGCACAATTTCTAGTCATATTTTGGTCAGCTGCTCTTGGCCGGCAAGCTGGCCAATGAAATTCACAGATGGCAAAATGTAATTTTGCGTTAAATGAATTTTGATTTAATTACCAGTCGAAAGATGGTTTGATTTTTGACATCCTACGCCCAGCTCTACCCCAGCCACGCCACGCCCCGCCCAGCCACTCGCCATGCACACAAGTCGCTCGCGCCTGGCTGTCCATTAAAAACTTTAATTGTATGTATTAAACATTTTTAATTGCTTTTGAAATGCTTGTTGGCGCTCCTGTCTCTCGGTTTCCTTTTTCCTATTTCCTTTTCCTTTTCCTTTCCCTCTTCCTTTTCCTTTTTCTTTTTATTCGCATATATATACATGTAGTAAAAATTATATTTTATTACTTTATTATTATATTGAATTGTTCTTATTATATGAGATTAGTTTTAGTTACACTCTAATTATAGTAATTTTATGCGAATTGCATTCTCTTAGTTGCTACCACTCACTCCGGCTGACGCTATGCGACTCTCTTGTTCTTCTTAATTCTAGCTTATCTATCGTTATCGCTCACGATAACTAGTTCCTAGTTCCAAGTTCTCTTATTCCTATGCCAGGGATGTTACAACTTTTGAAATCCCACATTCGGCCCTCCTGGCAAGTCCTTCGACCCGAAGGAATTCCACCTCTTCATATATTCTGACACTGTCGTCGTTCTATGTGGTCCTTCTCCGACTCCTACCTTTTCTACCTCATATCTGCCATGATCTTTCTTTCCTAATATCTTATACGGTCCTAGATACTTTCCTTTCAATTTCAAACCTGTACCATATTGGGTACGTTTAATGGCTACCAAATCATTGATATCATACTGGATTTCTGCCTTCCTTCTTAAATTGTAATTTCTCTTGTTTTCTTCCTGTATCTTATGAATATTTTCCCGGGCTCGTACCCGCACTTTATTTCGCTCGTTGTTTAATTCGTCAAACAAGCTTTCATCAATCAACTTCCTCAATTCAAGATCGTCGGACAAACGCATTTCTAAACCTGTTAAAATTGTGAAAGGTGGCACCTTAGTACTTCGTGGTGTGGTATTATTAACTATTTGC
The DNA here is from genome assembly GCA_035045845.1 of Drosophila buzzatii. Lineage (NCBI taxonomy): Eukaryota > Metazoa > Arthropoda > Insecta > Diptera > Drosophilidae > Drosophila > Drosophila buzzatii. Next base: position 438,121 of record JAWNOS010000596.1, on the reverse strand, counting down.
TGAACTCTCCCAAGATGCTTGTACCAGCTTCCGGAACAGTCATGACTTAACTTCGAAAGCATCGGCACTACAATCTTATGCATTCTTTCAACCTGGCCATTTCCACGAGGCACTCCAGTAGTAATTTGTAAGTGAGCGATACTTTGTTTCTGGCAATAATCTTTAAAGGTGTGCGAGGTGAATGCTGTACCTCGGTCTGACACTATTCGCTGAGGATTTCCAAACACCACAGCTTGCCTTTCTAAACACGAAATGACTTCATCTACACCCGTACTACGTGTTGGGTATAGCCACACAAATTTTGAGAAAGCATCTACTACGACCAATATGTGATTATAGCGCTTATTGGTAGACTCCATGGGTCCAACATGATCAATATGGTATGTACACAATGGTCTATCCCCTTTATCAATTGGAGAGAGAAATCCTTCTTTCTTTCCACTTTTGGCGTTCCTAATTATGCACTCTATACAGTTGTTCACGATATTTATTGTTTTATCTTTCAAATTTTGAATAAAATAGTCTTTCTCTACGAGGTCTTGAGTTTTTGCAGCCGAAAAATGCCCTTGTTTATGTGCAATCTGAATGATTTCAACTTCCATTTGTGACGGCACAACAATCAATTTACGGTTTAGATCTTTAAACAAAATTTCATTCTCTATATAAAAATCTTCGTAGGTTTTATCTTTCACGATGCTTCTTATAACTCTAATCCAGTCATCGCTTAATTGTGCTGCCTTCAAACGATGTACTAAACTATCAGTCAACATGTAACATGAAACTCGACTCAACGCATCAACGTGACGCATTTTTGATCCTGACCGGTGTTCGATCTCATAGTCAAAATCTTGCAAGTACATTGCCCATCTAGCTACACGCAAAGGAACGTCTTTCTTTTTCATAGTCATTGTAAATGCGTTGCAATCAGTTACAATTTTAAACTTCATGCCTAAGACATACGTGCGCCACTTCATTAATGCATTCATTACAGCTAGGACTTCTAATTCATAAGAGTCGTATTTTTCTTCGGCTCCCGTTGTCTTCTTACTCATGTATTGAACAGGATGAAATGAACAATCTTCGGGATCTTTTTGCAATAACACCCCACCATATCCGAACTTGCTTGCATCTGTATGAATTTCAGTTTCTAATTTCGGATTATACAATTTCAACACTGGGCTATTTATCAACGCGGCTTTTAATTGTTCGAAAGCAATATGCTCTAATTCTTCAAATCTAAATGGAACATCTTTGCGAAGTAGATCCGTCAAAGGTTTTGCTGTTATTGAATATCCTTCCACAAATTTTCGAAAATAAGAAGTAAGCCCTAAAAATCTCTGAACGGCCTTCCTATCTTGTGGGACTGGAAAATTCGAAACTGCCTGTGTCTTTTCTTTACTTGGACTTATTGTACCCCCTTGGATAATATATCCTAAGAAATTGACTCTTTCTTGCAACAACTGACACTTTGACCAATTTATTCGTAGACCACTTTTCTCTGCAACGCTCAGTACCCTTTTGAGCTTTATTAAACCCTCATCGAAATCGGCACTCGGTATAATGACATCGTCCATATAAACGACAGCATCGCCATTTTGTATTAATTCGCGCATAACAGACATTATAAATCTTGTAAACACCGCTGGAGAATTGGAAATTCCGAAAGGTACATAGAGAAATTCGTACTGCCCCTTTTGAGTAACGAACGAAGTGTATTTCTGCGAACTTGATTCAACTGGAACGTGGAAGAATCCATTGGTCAGATCTAACGTGGTAAACATAAACGCCCCTTGTAATTTATCTATCACACAATCCATGTTTGGAATAGGAAAATTATCTCGGATCACCTTCTCGTTCAATTTTCGATAATCACAACATAAACGTTTCTTGCCGTTCTTTTTAGAAACTAACACGATTGGAGAGGCATATTCCGAAACACTTGGCTTAATTATTTTCTCTGCTAACCACTCTTTTATTTGTTTGTCAACAACTTCTTGGTCGCAGTCTGCTATTCTTCTCGGGTGTTGATATACCGGCAACTCGTCAGTTAATAAAATTTTCATTTCAATTGGAGAAGTTGGATTTTTTACTGGCTGATAAGAGTCTACTATTTGTCTCACCGTTTGTTGTTGTAACTTAGTCAAGTGTGGCAACTCTAAATCTACTGTCTCCTTATCTTGGTCTGAAGTAAGCAGACAGATGTCTCTAAACTCGTTTAACACTTCGGAACAAGAAACACCTTCAATTTTTGTATCTGCATCTACCTTATCCGATTTAGGTTTCAATATCGTTCCTCCTTTAGTCACTACTAAGTCAACAAAATCTAGAATTGTTCTGCCAATAATAGCCTCAAAAACCATATCTTCATCTGGCACTACATGAAATTCGATATTCATTTCGATATTATCAATTTTTGCTTTTATAATAAAACTTCCAAATGTCATGATCTGACTGTCGCCCATGCCGTTCAAAGTTTTACTAAGACTGGATAGCTTCTTTATCTCTAACTTTCGATATACACTTTTCTGTATGAGACAAAGGTCCGCTCCGGTATCAACTAAGCCTTTGCAAATCACTGTGCCACAAACTATATCTTTCAATTCCAATCCAGAATGCGTGAATGTACTCGATAGCTTATTTATCGACTCTTTTCCACTAACACTACTTCCCGATTTACTCTGATTGTTTTCAATTTCACCCTTGCACTGCATGGCACGATGTCCGGGCTTACCACATTTGAAACAAGTCTGGTTTTTAGGACAATTTTTCAAAATGTGCGAGTCAGCTCCGCATTTAAAGCATTTTCTTTCTTTGCTTGCTGAGGAATTTCTACTGTTTAAATTCTCGCTTTTGACAATTGTTGATTCAAATTTATTCGATACTGCCTTCGAATTTCGCAACCTTTGGTAACTTTCTATCTGTATTTTTAGCTGTTTGATTGATTGAGCTTGATACAAAAGCATCTTATTTGTTTTCGAATCTGGTATTCCTTCGATAAAATAATCAATTAAGCTCTCTTCATCTAAATCAATATTTTTAGCTATCTCCATTAGCGTGTACAAATATTCCTGTAAAGTCTCGTCTTTCTTCAGCTGCCTCTTCCTCAACTGTCTGTGAATTTCTGCCGACGATACTCGAATCTCAAATTCACTTCTCAATGCATCTTTCAGTTTATCCCAGCTATTTATACCTCTCTGACTGCGAATAAACAACTTAGCAGGACCATTGAGTAATTGCTTAGCGTACACGAACAACTGTAATTCTGTCCACTGCACTGTAGCTGCACATTCTTCTACTTCTAGAATCCACTGTTCCACATCCACTAAACTTGAGCCATCAAATTTATTTACACTATCTTCTACGTCTTTGAGTGTAAACCACGATCTGCTATGCTCTAAACTACGCGCCAAAGGAACTGAATTCACAGATTCATTCTCAGAAATTTCTTCTGGGACTTCCAAACCATAGTGCTCTAACAGTCTGTTCTGCAGTTCTATTTTGCGTCCACTCGTACTCAGTTGCAACTCTTCTAGTTTTCCTTTTAATTGGCTAACAACAAGCCCTAAAATCTCACTTCGTTCCATTTTATAATTATTTGTTAGCTTATTTAAACTTATACTGTTTACATTATTCAACAGCCCAAGCTGTGAATTTACATATCAATTCTGTTAATTAACACTGATTTGTCGCTTACAATTGCTCGTTGCTATGGCGTTCTTTTACTTATACATACAGACTTTTGCCGCGCAACTACAAGCTCGAATTTCGTCATACGCTAATTCTGCTTCTTCTACTATTGTTTCTCTCTCTCGCTGTATTACAGCTCACCAACTTTCATGACCTTGTCACAGATTCCCTCGACGCACTTTCCATCAACGCACAGCCACTTTGCTTGCGATCCTGATCGGCTACGTCCAGTTCTTCTATGCGCATGTGATTCCAACGACGAATCTCCGTACCAGCCTTGCACGCACAGCCACCTTGCATGCGTCTTTGACCAACTGCGATTCCACCGACGAATCCCAGCAACAGCAACAATTTTGAATAACTGATCTTAACGCACCGCCACCTTGCTTGCTTTCTTGATCAATTACGTCTTCTTTGCCAGCCTCCAATATTTAATCGCAACGCACAGCCACCTTGCTTGCGCTCCTGATTAACTGCGATTCCCACGACGAATCTTCCCACCAGCAACACCTTTGAGTAATTGATCGTAACGCACAGCCACTTTGCTTGCGTTCTTGATCAGCTATGTCTTCCTTGCCTGCTTCCAGTACTTAATCGCAACGCACAGCCACCTTGCTTGCGCTCCTGATTAACTGCGATTTTCGGTCAACTACGTCTTCTTACGCACCAGCTCATCTGCCTGCGTATCCGCAAATTGTAACGTACACTTCTTCGACGTTGTTGCATGCACACTCTTTCTTTCCCTTCTTTTTTTGCATGCGTCTCTCGGTTTTCATCGGAAAAGAGAATTTCACCAGACTTGAAATTGTTACTGAGCGTCTCTTTCTCTCTCGCTCACACCCTCACAATTCATTTGTATTCTCTTTCACCAACTTTGTCTTTCGCGGTTAAATTATTAATTTTTAGTGTAACTTGGACCAAATCCCGGTTGAGCCCCCATTTGTAGTAAAAATTATATTTTATTACTTTATTATTATATTGAATTGTTCTTATTATATGAGATTAGTTTTAGTTACACTCTAATTATAGTAATTTTATGCGAATTGCATTCTCTTAGTTGCTACCACTCACTCCGGCTGACGCTATGCGACTCTCTTGTTCTTCTTAATTCTAGCTTATCTATCGTTATCGCTCACGATAACTAGTTCCTAGTTCCAAGTTCTCTTATTCCTATGCCAGGGATGTTACAACTTTTGAAATCCCACATACATATATATATATATGTGTGTGTATATATCCGCCTGCATTACCAATGGGGTCACAGGGGTGTAATCAAATTGCGAACAAGTTTGTTCAAGTTCCGTTTCTCTCAGAGCTCACAGTTGCATTGAAGTAGGTGAATGCTAATTCATGCAGTTTCTTTCATATATCATAAGTAGATTAAATAAAAAGTTAATTTTCAAATGGGTCTACCTAATAGTAAATAAATAAAATTTTTTGTGCTGCAAGTCCGTTTTTTATCAATCATCAATCATTTATCTACTCTGTCCGGCTTGTCCGTTTGTCTTCCTTTCTCTGCACGTCTGTCCGGTTTTCTACAATCTTGATTCATTTTAGATGCAGACTTGGCACTCGCAACTCAGATTTGTTCAGGAGCTATTTTTATTTCATGACAACGAGTTGGCTACACTTTCTCAGAGTTATGTCTTTACAAAGCTTATGATTAGTACAGGGTATTTGTAAGTCATTCACTCTTCACAGCTTCACACCAAACTTTTCTTTTGCTGCCTCTGTTAGTGCTTTATATTTTCCGTTTCCATTTTATGCTTTTGTAGAGGTATATGAAAAAAAAACACTATAGCCTAGTTATTGGGGCAGCAGAAAATAATTTTTTACAACTTTTCATAATGTGGCTTGAAAAATGAACTCAGTGAGAAACAGCAAAGCAATTAAGTCTACAACTTGGTCGATTGTGCTTAGCCAAATTTGTGTTGTTTGTTGTCAATCTGAATGAAGTTGGGCAACACGACTCAAAGTTCGGTCTGTGATTTAATTAAAATGTGCCAGAGTATTTGCTTCGTTGAATTTTATAAAAGATTGTTTGACCTTCAATGTAGACGAATTTAGCATTTTGGCAAGTTTTTTTTTTTCGCCCTTAACAGATAGACGACACAGAAAGTAAAACAGTTCCAGTAGATCGTAGAGTTTAATAATTACTTAAAAAGGCTAACAGACTTTATGTAAAAGTATTAAAACTGAAATTGAAATTCAAAAGTTTTTATCACACGCTCACACACTCACACACTCACACACTCACACACTTAGTATAGTAAGTGAAGGTTTCACGCAACGTCGCCTTTGACAGCGTTGGCAACGCCAATAATTCATTCAGCGGTTCCACTGTAGCCACAATCAGCGACATGCTGCTTCAGCTACTCGAGCTGCTGTTCCCACCTCATCTCACCCGCACGCCTCAAGCTGCCGTTCCTTACTTAAACTGTCACAGCGACAATAAGTAGGTTGTGAGAATCGCATAGAACGCACGCCAAGCTGCTAGTCAAAGTAGCCGAGAACCGCTTTTCTCAGCTTTTTCCACGCGGTGGCGAAAGGACAACAGCACGACAGGACGAGAGGACGAGGAGGCGAGAGGGCGTCGACTCATTTATGTACACATAATAATGCGTAAATTGAATTTTGACACCGTGCTGCTACAATTTTTGGCTAACAGCCAGCCAGGCAAGCGCCACCTCCATCTCCATCTCCATCTACACCTCTCAACATTGGGGCTTCAGCAGCTGGCAGGCATCCAGTGTTGCCGTCAAGCAGTGGCAGTCATCCAGTTACTCGCGCTTGTCAGCCACCGAAAGCTGCGAGGCACTCGGCGGGCGCAAGTTGAGAAAACTTTTTCAGGTTTAAATTTTAAACCTGAAAACAATTTCTAAATTGGTTCGCAATTCGAGAAATGGTTTTCCCTTTCATAAAGAAATTCTGATGAAATATATATATATATATATATTTACGTGTCTGGCTGGCTCTCTTATAGCACTACGAATTGAGTTTGGCAGAGAAGTGTTCGATTCATTGGAAATCGACTCAGCATTTAAGCATTCTTGGCCAAGAAGCTAATGATAAGAATGAATTAGTGAAACCTACAAGAGGGAAAGAAAGAAAATGAAAAAGAACTCAGAGAGCGAGAGAGAGAGAGAGCGAGAGAGAGAAAGAAGAAAATAATGTTTTACAGATAAGTTTAGTAAGGGATTGAAATATTAAAGCGAGAAAGATTGTGAGAAAAATTAGAGAGAGAATGAGATACAGAGAGAGGCAGATAGGGAAAGAGGATGACTGCGAAAGCGATTCAAAAAGAGAGAATGTGAGAGAGACAGACAGATAATGCTAAAGAGTGAAAGAGAATATAAATTGAAATGTGATTTGGAAATTTATCATTTATAACACGCTGATAGGAGAGAGAAAGAAAGAGAGAGTGAGAGAGAGAGAGAGACAGAGGGGGGATAGAGAGAGACACTGAGATACAGTTAAAGCGAGACAATCTTTGCTCGCCTGTTAACCAAGCTTAAAATTTCAAATTCCAATTGAATTATGGTTTAAATTAAACACAAGTAAGCTACGCACAGATATCGAGGAGACTTCTTGAGAGAGGGACGGACACAGAGAAGGAGAGAGAATGAAAAACTGAGCAATGGCATTTCATTTTTGCCCTCGCTTGTGTGTGCAGTAATTAGCTTAAGATTTGAAATTTCAAATCGAATTATGGCTTAAATAAGGAACCATTAAGCTTACATGATTTTTTCCTGCTGCTGTTCGGAGTGCAGAGTCAGAGGAGAGGCGCTGACAACCCATTGAAGCATACATAGCACACACACATACACAGGGAAGCGCGTGCTTGTATGTCTCTGTGTGTGTGTGTTTGTGGCTGGGAAGTCTGTCAACTTATTATAACATCCATTAATTTCATTTGAGCATCATTCAATTGCCTTCATTTTTATCGCAAGTTATCAAGAGTATATATATATATATATATATATATATATATATATACATATATGTGTGTGTGCGTGTGTGTTTGGCAAAGTTTTTGCATTAAGCAACATATTTGGCAGGCTGTCGCGGAAACGGAAAACACAGCAAGCTGACAGCAGCTCCAAGTGGGTGTCAGAGACAGAGCCACAGCCGGAGGCACCTAGCTCAATACAATTTGCTATTCAGTTTGGGTTATAGACACACACACATACACACACACACACACACACACACACACATACACACATACATACACATGCACATCGACAGAGCGATGTAGAGGCACAGACACTCACTGTTGAGATATGCTTGAAAGGCCTGTAGCGACATCAGAAAAGGTTCACAATAAAATGTTGAATACCCTGTAGCCATCGAAGTTGCGTTACGTCGGGTATATAGGCTTTGTAGGTGTGGCGTGCCTAGCTATCGTTCTGCCTGTTCGTCCCTCTGTTTCCATGAGTCCATTGTTCTTGTTCTCATCTATGAGAGCTTTGAGTTATTTGCAGGTGCCTTTATAGCATGCACTAACTCTTTCGTTTCCAAGAAATTGATTGAAATTGATATGCGACCTTGGACGTTTTAGCTTCTTCCAAGGTATATGCATAACCGACGCTTTGCCCGGAGCATGTGTGGAAGGGTGTATCGCAGCAGCGTGTGCCATGAAATGAACTCTTATTCGTTAAACACCCATTAATGCTAAGCGAACGTGAACAATGGCGAAGGACGCAGGATGAACGAGCTAGTGTCAAGCGCCATGAAACACAATTAGTCAAGTGGCGCGAGTGAAGAGTGCAGATTGTTCACAGTGTTAAGAGTGTTGAGTGTGTGTGCATGTGTGTGTGTGTGTGTGTGTATGAGAGTGTCTCTGCTTGCACTTGAAATTCTAAAAATTGGAATATACCACGCAACACGCTTCTCACGCTACAGCTACAGCAAATCTATATCGATATATGTATATATCCGGCCGTGGGATATATATATATGTATATACATATTATGTATACACCGCCGCGTACAATGATAAATAAGCAACGCTATTGCATAGCTGTTTTTACACATGCACGCACACACAATTAATCAATACTATGATAATTCCACTCAATTATACACACACACACGCACGTAAATACACAAACACACACACACACATACATATACAATCAATGGCAAACAACAGTAGAAGCATATAAGTTGACAGCTTTTCGCGCTTCTACCTTCTGGCGAACTCATGAATATAATCTAAGCGCACCACACACGCAGCTACAAAACAAATACACACAAACACACACACACACACACACACAAACACACTCACGCAGACACATGGGCGTGGTATGCAAAGAAGAGCGAAAAAAAAGAACGAGGAAGAAAAATTTGAAGCAAACTAAAGTTAAGTTTTTGGTTCGTATAAAACTTGGCGCATATATGGATTTTATAGCTGTTTTGTTGACGTCACATGGTCAGCTGTAATACACACACACACACGCATACACACGCATACATAGACACGAGCTGGCAACGACAATAACAACGAGCTCATGAGAGGACGTTGACGTTGATGTTGCTGGCAATGCTGCTGACGACGCGTCGTCCCACTTTTGCCATTTGCCACTCGTATCTGGTGCTACACACACACACACACACACACACACACAGACACACACACACACAGCCTGTTAACACCCTTTAGCACACGCCCTGCTGCTGCTGCTGCTGTTGCTGTTGCTGTTGCTCGTGGGTGTCTTCTGCCAGCATCTTATCGAATATCAAAGTGTTGTTAGGATGATTTTGATTTTGGGATTCTTGACTCCTTTCATTTAGCTCTCTGTTTATTATACCCTGAACCCATTGAAAATGGGAATTCAGGGTATAATGGTTTTGTGAAAATGTATGTAACAGGCAGAAGGAGACGTCGCAGACCCCATAAAGTATATATATTCTTGATCAGCATAAAAAAATAAGTTGAATGAGCCCTGTCCGTCTGTCCGTCCGTCCGTCCGTCCGTCCGTCCGTCCGTCCGTCCGTCCGTCCGTCCGTCCGTCCGTCCGTCCGTCCGTCCGTCCGTCCGTCCGTCCGTATGAACGTCGAGATTTCGGAAACTACAAGAGCTAGAGAGCTGAAATTTCACATGAACACTCATATGTTAGCTACGCAGTAGAGTTTATTTTGTTTTTTCGATAACTCATCCCATTTCCAAATTATCGATAAAAAATCGAAAATTCGTTTCAATTTTTTTGGTTTTTTGAGCATAGCTTCTACACCGTTTTAGCTAAAGACTTCGAATTTGTATATTTAGATAGATATTATGAATACGCAGATTATGTAATTTTTGGATTTTGGATGCCACGCCCCCTTCGCCCACAATTTGCAAAAAACGCATTTCAAATACTAGAGACTTGAAATTTGGCACATAGATACATATAGATACTCTTAATCTACTCTGAAAATTTCATCAAGATCATGTTTCTAGAAATGGAGTTATAAGCGTTCAAAGTATAGCCCAACCCACCCCCAAGCCACGGCAGCAACGCGCGGTTAGCAGAGCTCGCGCTCATGCGATCGTAAAGAAGAAGAGTATCACTTTTTTTGCAGGGTTCAGGGGATCTCGTAGTCGAGCCGTCTCGACTAGAGCCTTCTTACTTGTTTTCATTTTGCTTGTTTCAGAAGTGTTTTACACGTGAGAAATGTTTAGCTGGCATACAAGTCACACACAGAGAGAGAGAGAGAGAGAGAGAGAGAGAGACACCCATACAAGTGCACTTTTAATATGTTTGCTTAAGCTGCAAGTTGAGTTCCATGCTCAACATTTGAGCCAAGACAAAAAGGAAAAAGAATTTTAGAAAGGATTTTCGTACTTTTCATTGTTTATTCTTCTTTTGCTGTTCTGCTGCTGCCTAGAGTGGAAATGCGCTTAGGCGAGCTTAAGGAATGGAAAACTTTCGTCTCTCTCACTCTCTAATTGAGAGTAAATCAATCAGTCAATGACTCAATAGGTTAGTCTGTGGTTCGCTCAACCTGTCAGATATTTAGTCTATCAGTCAATCTAGTATTAATCACAACGTCTGTCAGTCCAGTCAATCGAGTCATCAATCAGTCAAAGAGTCAGAATGACAGTCAGTCAATAACTCAGCCAGTCGGTCAATCAATCAGTCAATCAAAAAGCTGAATCAATCAGTCAGCTAGTCGCTTAATTGAGAGTCAATCATAAAGTCAGTCAATCAAACAATCATTATGCTAGTCTTTCGGGCATGTAAATAGATTTAGATAGACCCGCCTTGACTCAATTATGTCCAACAGGCCCATGCAAATAGCACTCACCCATTGAGCAACTTGATTTAATGCTGTTCGCAGATGTGGCGAGAATGGCAAATGGCTGATGCCAGAGCACTTAAGAATAATGTAAATCGCGTGTGATCCAGGCTAGCCGCAGCTACTTGCTGCGCCTCAACCAACGAGGCCTCGGTCTTGGTTTCGGCTACGGTCTCGGTTTTTGGGCGTCAGCCATTAGCAGCGGTTTGCAGGGCTTACGAGGGGCTAAGCGTAAACATCCTGTTTGGGCAGTTGACCGCAAAGATGCGGCTGCACTTCGTAGGCCAGAGAGTGAGAGCGAACAGTAAGAGAGGCGTGAAATACGACTTTAGGACTAGGCGTACTTCTCTCATAAAGCAGTATAATGTTCGCAGCCGATTTAATGTTCCAGCTGCTAACAACAGCTTTAACTGTCAACAAAACCCTAAAGCCGAAACTGAAACTGACTCTGAAACTGAAACCAAAACCGAAACCGAAACCGGAGCCAGAAAAAAAGCTCAGTCCACAGCGTGTAGCATAAGACCGAGGACTGGAAACTGCGGCCGAGTCCGCTGCTCTAACATAATGTGTAAATAAAAACGTTATGTCCAAGTTCAAAAGTCTTGGATGTGGCTGTTTGGGGCTAAAGCAATAGGGTTTCTGTGGAAGGGGAGGGCCACTTGGGGTGCTCACTTGACCTGAACCGACAGCGGCCCAATTAGTTGGAAGTCAAACGTTAGCTTCGCTCCGCTGTCGACAAGTATTTATGCTTGGCATGCACCAACGGAACCTACATACTTTATCTCTGTTCCTATCTACATCTTGATTTCTATCTTTCTCTTTCCCCACGCCCCACTCGCACTCTCTGTCTCTCTCACTCTCTCTCTTTTTCTCTCGTTTACTTGTTCTCAATTTTTATGCGTTTACTTGGTCGGTTTGACTTTAGTCGGTCCAGAGGCCAGCGCAAGGCCATACTTTTTCATTTGACTGCCTCTGTGGTGCCCGCTACTCACTCACTCCCCTCTCACTTTCACTCCTTAGAGTTGCGTTGCCTGCGCCTCTTCACTCTCTCTCTCTCTCTGTCTATGTGCTGCTTACTTTGACTCCCTTCTCTCTTTCTCTCTCTTCACTCTCTAATTTTCCTTGGAGTCTACTTGCCCCTTGGTCTTTGCTCGCTCAACCCAATTTCGCTCCCTAAAGTCCTTCTGTCACTTGGTCCTTGCTCGGTTGCCCCGTCCAATACCCCATTACCTCACTCTCTCCCTCTCTGTCTCTGTCTCTGTCTCACACTCTCTGCTTCTCGACTCTCTTCCCACTCTGTCTCTCTCTCCCGTTCTGCTGCCCATAGCTGCTTGGTCTGGCCATTTGTTTCGGCCTTGTTGCTACTTTAGCTGGCACGGAGGCCACCGGCTGTGCCATACAAGTTGAATGGATGCCATTGTCTGTCGTTGGTCTGCAACTGCAGATGGTTCCTAGGAAGGGGAACAAGGGCAAGGACTGTATGTGCTATATGGCCCACATACGTTGTGGCTTTCTCTATGCTCTCTTCAGTTAGGTGTGTGTGTGTGTGTGTGTGTGTGAAAATCACTTTGCTATTGGGATGCCACACACAGTTAGCCAGTTTCAATAAACAAGTATCTCGACTAGTTGCGCGCAAATGGAGCTCGGCCTCGCAGTACGAATCATAAAATTGTATGAGAAAGGGGCATATACTTTTTTCGTTGACAGTCAGATATATATACATGTACATATATGTATATGTCTATGCAACTGTATATACTTATTGTGTTTATACGTTAAGTTTCTCTCATTGAGTATTGCCAGCTACACACGTTCATCTATCTATTTATCCATTTGCTACCCTTTTGCGATTGGATTTGGAAAGGAATAGAGCAAACATTGGAAGACATATGTGAGCGCTTGAGGCGTTGGTTACTTAGACTCTATCAGTTGGCTCGGTTTGCCCTTGTATAGTGAATATAGGTTATATACGTTGTTATATATAACTTGTTTCTCTGCAAACATTAAAAGCATCTATAGGGTATCATAACGTCGGTCAGTTATATTTACCGTATTGCTCAGTTAACGTTTTCTTTAAACACGCTCTTCAAGCATTTGCTCGTGCCGCCGTCAGGTGGCCGGCCAATCAGTAGCTATCGACAAGGGCCTAAGCATCGATGCCAACGCCATCAGCGTCAGCGTCAGCATCAGCATCAGCATTCGCATCGCCATTGCCAACGCCACTTACCCAGGTGTTGAAAGCGCTTGCCGCTTAACGACAGGAACATGCTTCAACAGCATTTTAATGTGCACTTTGATGATGTCCTGGCTGCCCTGTCCTGGGTGCCTTTTCTCTCTCTCTCCCTTCCCTTTACTCTGTCGCCTACTGACCACGCGGTCAATGAGTGTTGGACAGCTGAAGGTGGAGCTGGCGCTTGAAGCTGGAACTGGAACTGGGGTATTTGTAATGCTTCATGTAGACAATGTGTAAACAAGGTTTACAAACGTGTCTGTCGTTAGAAATGTAGATGGAGAGACAGAGATGTGCAGAGAACAGGTGAGAGTTGGGGCCTATTTACCCTTTCAGCTTGTCAACCACAGCAAATGATAACTGAATGAGTAATTATGCACAGCTCTTGCTCTCGCTCTCCCTCTCTGTCTCTGTCTCTATTTAAATATAGAACAGCAGCAGCAGCAGCAGTATCAGCAACAGAAAGGCCTAAAAATAATTAACAGCTGCTTTGCTTATTCATTTGTAGTAAGATAAATGACTTTTCGAATGTCCTGGCAGCATAGCGAAGCAGTCACTCAATGAATCACTGATGTATGAAAGCTGCGAAGGTAAAGTCGAAAATGAAGAAGAGATACATGTGAGAAGATATAACCTTATTGACCTAATGCCAATAAAAAGTCTTGATTGCAAGCGTTTGCTGCTAAAGCTAAAGCTGAAGCTGTTGTCCAACTAGTTCCGATGAACCAAGCTAAGCAAGCAAAACAAACGAAGCAACTAATCAGAACTAGTTCGATTTGAGGAACTACCTTACCTTACGTACTCGTAATCAATTTCGAAAGCTTTCAAAATTCGTTCAACTATTTTAATTTGGTCATTATATTGTGAATTTGATGCATTAGTTCTATTTCCATAAACTAGTTAAATATATATAATCTTTCTCTATTTGATAAATGCTGTCAGTTCATATGAAACATTTTATCTATTCAGCGATTGCAATGTCCGACGTTCGGTCAGGGCCAGAGCCAGAGCCAGAGCTAGTTCCATTAGCTGGTTTGCGGTTCACTCATTCAATCATTTACATGACAGCAAAGAATGCGTGAGTCCAGCATACACACACACGAACACACACACGCACACAAATTATGTGTGCGGCATGCAACGAAGTCGGTAATTGGGGGTTTGGGGCTGTGACCGCAGCAGAGTGCAAATTGTCACATTCGAATCATTGGAGAATTTTTCGGGCTGTGGCATCGATTGATTGCAATTAGTGAAGTTAATCATACGCACTGTTGTACAATGGCAACAATTGTTTTTAACCACTAATTGAAGAGCGTTAAATAAGCGACAAAAGATGATATGGCGCATATTGTTCCCAGCTGCTGGCAGACACCGCAAATGAACCTAACTCGATAATCAGGCAATCAGAGTCTGATGCGAGCTTAGCTGAGCAATAGGACGAAGAAGGCAGAACACAAATTGTGTCCAGTCAGGGCCAGACTGTGTTTGCTGTCCATTTATTGGTTATCTTACAATAATCGTTTTGCATACTCTGTACACATCGATAAATATTCAGAAAGCGGGTATATTGCTATGGCTCGAACGGTTGGCTGACTCGATTTAGCTAAAGCCATGTTAATTTATCCCTTTATGCGTCTTCGGCTTATGCATTGAATTCAGTTCAGTCCTGCTGCTTATTATCGATAAATATCGTTATACCAGTTGCATCTGTATGCCATAACTTTGGTTGGGGTATCACTTACTCGAGCAGTTTCATTTGTGATTCTATCTGTCTTTCCTTGTACATTGAAGCATCGAAAATTGAGTCTTGTTCTGGTCCTTTGACAAGCAGGAAAACTGATTGGCTATGCCGCAGCTGCGGGCTAACCAATATATATATATATATATATCAATCGAAGCTGTGTCACTGCATAAATTGATAAAAAATAAAATAGAAACTCTGCAAGCGAACGCAAACAGAAACCAAAAAAAAGAAGAAGAAGAAGAAAAGAAATTTAACATGATGTTTAATGTTTATTGCGGGCTGGCAGCTAGCTTGATGGGAAATGTGGGTGCGGCCCAGTGGGTGGCTGGCGGTTGTAAGAGAGGGTAGCCTCAGAGTCTCTGCTCTGTCATGTGGGTACGCAAATTACAACACATAACAAATGTCTGAACGACTGATTGCCCAACATGTCGACAGTACAAGTCTCTCTGTGTGCTCTCTCTCTCTCC
The DNA here is from genome assembly GCA_035045845.1 of Drosophila buzzatii. Classification (NCBI taxonomy): domain Eukaryota; kingdom Metazoa; phylum Arthropoda; class Insecta; order Diptera; family Drosophilidae; genus Drosophila; species Drosophila buzzatii. Next base: position 422,706 of record JAWNOS010000596.1, on the reverse strand, counting down.
CTCTGTGTGTGTGTGTGTGCGTGTGTATGCCAGTTGGGAATTTATAATGGTTTTCTATTCTAAAATCCCGCCCTTACTCCCTCCCTGCTCATACACACGCACTTCTAACAATAGAAGCACATAGAAGCGAAACGGCCTGATTTGAATTTTAGTTCCAATTTCGAATTTTCACTTTACAGATTCCAGTTCCAGTTTCAGTTCCAGCCACAGCCGCAGCCGCAGACGCAGCAGCACTCGTATTGTTGTTTAGGTGCTGGCACTTTACGTTTCTGCATTGATTGCTTATATCTTGTTTGTTGGCTCCACAACCCCAATTTGAACCCAAATCAAATCTCAGTTGCCAACAGCTACTCCCGCTTCGTCTTCTCGTTCAACGAATTTCCATTTGAAAAGAAAATTGTGCAATAATTTGTATGGGAAATTGAATTTGATTTCATTTTTGAGTGCGCGGGCGTGGCAGTACCTTTTGTGACTGTGATTGTGTTGTGATTGACTTGACTCGACTTGACCAAGCGAAAGTCTTGATAGACCAGGCTGCCTTATCTAGTTTACTTAGCAGACCAGGCAGCCATATTTCAATTTTTTACGCGGCTATTATAGATTTCGTTTGGAAAAATCAAAGTTTTTCTAAGAATTATAGATATAATAGAATAGCCCAAAACTGAATATCGGATTCAAGCAGTCTTCCATTAAATATAGATTGAAATCCCTATTACAAGCATCCTTAGTGTAGCTATATTTAATATATTTATAATTATAAAAATTGTTAGTAACTTTGTCTATGCCAGACATGACATGCACTTTATGACTTTACTTTGCTTTGCCTTTTAGACAGATTTGTGTCTTCTCAGATGTCTAGTTGGTGGAGCGTAGGGATGAGACAGGTAAAAGGTCGCGGAACGGAGCAGGGAAGGGCAGAGCAGTTATAAGTGTAGCCTTATTCAACAGAATGCAACACTCTTAGAGAAAGTGTGCTCGACGAGCTAGTACCGTGCGTGAATCTACAGCAAAGTTGGCAAGCTGAACTAGTTCATTTGATTTACGACTAAAAAGTGGGAACTCAGGCATATTAATAAAAGTAATTTCCAGGCGAGTCAGAGCTTAGCTGACCTAGCAATCTATACGCTCTTCTCTGTCAACATTTTAATGGGTATAAAAGAGCGCCTGAGCGCCCAAGTAGTTCAAGATGAATCTTAATTAAAAATGTGACGTGTGACCGCATTATAAAGTCTAAAGCCCTGTCCCCTTATTCAAGGCGCAGTTTATTTTTTGGATTTTTCTGACACAACAAAGCTTCAAAGCACTTTAATCATATTTCACATCCAGATTTCAATTTACATTTAGATTTAAATATAGCTTTATATGTTTATCAAGTTAGTTGATTATATTATTATATATAAACTGAAGTAGTTCTTTCAAATCGAATATTTCATAGTTCGAACTCAAATTCCTAGGAAACTCTTTCTAGTTATAATAAATATATTGAACATGTTCACTTACCAGTTGGACTCGGCGTCAAGGACATCATATCGAAATGTATGTTCCTCTGCTCAAAGGAGTAGTCCTTGAGGAAGGTGAGTTTGGCGCCGCGCGTCTTTGTTAGTCCGGTGACCGCATTGTTGATGCTACGCAAATATTCGCGCTTGCCGAAATTTGTATGCGGCGCAATCAAACCGATGTTCAGCTGCTCCTTGTCGTCGCCGACGCCTTTGCTGAGGCTGTTGCCGCCGTTGGTTAGCCGCAGAGCATCGATGCTGGGGCAAGCACAGATCATGATTAACAGCGAGAATGCCAGCAACATCTTTGTCGACTTACAGCAAGTGTTGCTGGTGCGTGTTGCTGCTGTGCAGTTACTTATATTGCTATTGTGTTTGCTGTTGCTGTTGCTGTTGGCAGTGTTGCAGTTGTTGTTGTTGGTCATATCAATTGCTGCATTGGTATGAGCATTGACAGCAATTGTTGCTACTGCTGTTCTTGTTATTGTTGCTGTTGCTGTTGTTGCAATGAAATTCTTTTTGCTCTCTACTGATGCTGCTGTTGTTGCCACCTCTGTTGCTGCTGCTGCTGCTGCTGTTGTTGTGCTTGGTCTACATTTCAGCTTAACTTTTGTTCTACTGCTGCCACGCATCAGCTGCCTTTTTCCACAGTTAAGCTGCGTGTTATTGTTGCTGTTGCTGTTGCTGCTATTGCTGCTGTTGATGTTGCTGTCGTGTTGCTGCTGCACAGCATGTTGCCTTAATTCGACCATTACCTGCACAATGTGCTCGCTGCAATTGCCCGGTTTTCCTTGCCTCAATTACTCTCGTTAGCTCTTGGTGTTGCTGTTGGTTGCTGTTGTCGGGTTTCCTACTTTTTTTTTCGTGTTGCTGTTGCTGTTGTTGTTGCTTAATTTGCTTTTGTGTTGTTGCTCATTTTCTCATAGTTTCGCCAGCTTTCTCTCTACATATATTTATATAGCTTTGTTTATTTGTTGTTGGATGGATTGGGTTCATAAACAGTTGCATATCATCTTTGGATAAGTGAAAAACTCGCTATTGTTGATGTTGCTGCTGTGCTGCTATTGCAGCTGTTGTTGGCTTAAATTATGTTCTCTATTATGCATTGCTAATTTCAAGCACGCAGCAAGTGAAAGTCATTTCCTTTACACACACACACACACACACACACACACACACACACGTGTTTGCATAAAGTTGCTGTTGGGCACCAGCAACATCATCGCCCACAGCGGCAACAACAGCTGTGTAACGACTTGACGCTTTCCGTTTCCGTTACCTAATTTGTAGCTTGTTGTTTGAATGGCAACAGCAACATGAACAATTGAGGGCTGCAGCTGTTGCTGCTCCTGTTCCTGTTGCTGTTGCTGTTGCTATTGTTGTTGCCGTTGCTGGTGTTGTTGTTGCTGGCAGCAATGCTTGCCTTACTGTACGCAGGATGTGAAGTGTATGTATTTATGGGCGCACAGGTGGAAATCGTTGTTGCTATTGCTGTTGTTGTTAGTGCTGCTGTTGCTGTTGCTGTTGATGTTGATGTTGTGTTGTTGTCGGCAGATTAGCTCAGGCAAAATGAGCTCAAAGTTTAATTCAATTTAAAGCAGCTTCCCATTGAATATTAATGTAAGCTTATATATAGCATTGTGCTGACACACATCAACACCCACACACCCACACACCCACACACACACACCCACACACACACACACAGACACAGTGATTGCTGCTATAATTAGTTGCTTTGACTTTGAAAAACTTGGCTTAGTCTAGCTGACCTCATTGCTGTGTCTCGATTATCTCTTTCCGCGCAACCAAACAACAACAGCAACAATAAGAAACCGAAGCAAGCCTGACACAATGCTAGTTGAGGGGCGTGGCAGTTGTTGTCTGAGATTTGTATTTTCACAATGGGATTTGTTATATTACTCTAATTGTGATTATAATTATTTATATTGTTATTGCCATTATCATTATTAATCATATTTATCATTATTCAGTTGGATCACTTAGATTAAGTCATTATAATTATCATAATTCATCGTCATCATCATCATTATTGTTGGGCAGTTGCTGTGTGTTAATTTGTCAAAGATTTGAATTGTCGTCATGCTTATGCGTATTGTTATTAATATTCTTGTAATTAGAATTATTGATATTAGTCATCATCATTATCGTTCAATTGTACTGAATACTTCAATCACGGATGAAGCACATTGCAATGTACAATGCATTGTAATACATCAACAAGAAAATGTCATTGTCATTGTCATTGTCATTGTCATTGTCATTGTCATTGTCATTGTCATTGTCATTGTCATTGTCATTGTCATTATTCATAATTGTTATTAATATTTGTCACATCTCAATATTATTGTTCTTATCATTCGCCCAATTTCTATTAATACTAGAAATATTGTTCAGTACTTAAAGTTATTTATCTTTGGGGTTGGGCGTAGCCGCTGCTGCTGCTACTGCTTGGATTTGGGCGTCGTGTTTGGGTGGCTGCGTTGGGTTGGGCTAGCGCTAGGACTGTCGCTTGGGCCTGGGCTCGGACTCGGGCTCGTGCTCGGGCTTGGGCTTGGGCTTGGCTGTTGGCTGCTCTACGAAAGTTTTTTCTACGTCAGCATTTTAGTCGGCCTTGCTCGCGCAACATTCGCTGGTGGTCGTATTTGCTCGGCTTGCAGTCTGAAGCTGAGGGCGTAGCTGCGTTGCTAGTGGAACAACTGCGAAGCTGGCCGACTGATACTGGAGCCTTTTTCATGGCAACACCCCAGGCACCCAACCCAAGTCCATCACACTCACGCCACCAATTTGTTGGGCGTCATGTTGGGTGACTGGCACTGCCTTAAACTGTGTTTTTTTTGCCACTTAGTCGCTGTCAATAAGCAGCCAAAACTTATGCATATGTTACTTTATGCGTATGTGTGTATGTTTGTGTGTGTGTGTGTGTGGGAGTGTGTCTGAATGCTTTGTTGTTGACCCAATGCTGCTGCTTCGGGACAAAGCAGTGATTACTTTTGCGGGCTGGCTGGCTTGGTTGGTCGGCTTAAGCCGCAACAACAGCTGCATTACAGTCAGTCAAAGACATAGAAGGTCATAGCTAACCAATAGACACACACACACACGCACACACACACACACACCCAAAGACTTAGCCATAAAATGCGTTGTCTTTTCTTATTTTGTTGCCGTTGTCTATGTCTATGCGAGCGTCTGAGCCTATGCCATTCTCACACACACACGCACACGCACATGCACACACATACATACATACTTTATAGATGTTGCGTATATAGATATACTCATCTATATATGCGCTCGTGACATGGCAGCAATAAATTGTGTCTTATGAAAAGCAAATAAAAAGGCCGCCATTGGCTCCTGGGCTGGCAGTCTTTGGGCATTCCAGTGGCTGCTTTTGCGGCATGTGGCATGCGGCATGCGGCATGCGGCATGCGGCATGTGGCATGCTGTGCATACGCAACGTTGAACGCCCAACTATAGGCCATATGTAGAGTACCTGCCCGCCTTGTCTTTACATAGTTTGGAGTGTTCTGTTCAATCGGACGTGGAATAAATTTAGCTAGTACAGTGAAGAGTCCCAAAACAGAGTTGTTGGGCCGTTTGAACTGTGATACAGAGAAGTCAAAAGCTGCAGCGGCATAATAGTCTTTGCTCTACTTTGGTGATTATCATTGTCAATATTATTGCAGTATTATAATAATCATTATAGGCAACTATTGTTATTATCGATAGCCACTATTATCATCATTAGTTATAATAAGTCTTATCATTGTCATTCTCGTCAGCGTAAGTCATCATTGTCCTGAGTTGCATACATTAGTCGTCATTGTAACATTGATTATTGTTATCATGTAATTGATTTTAAAATTTGTTCTACATTGCTAACTTTATTCATAATAAACTGATGCAACTAAACAAGGTATTGTGGCAGTCGAGCATACTCGTTCGTTAGTCGATGTAGTTGTTGCTGTTGCAATGGCATTATCATCATCAACTGTCCTTTGGCGTTGCTTTCGTTGTCAGTTTTATGACTTTTACTATGGCCCCTCATTCGATACACACACACATACATACGTACGTACATACATGATACAATGGAAGCAAAAAAACATATGGGCTTAGCGCGCCTTTTGGCTGTGTGACAGTTTTTCTATTTTTCCTTTGCTTGTTTTCTACTACTTAGTTGATGCAGACACTGCCACGCCCACACGTCCACGTCAACAGTGGGCAAAGGTCGGTGCAATTTTCTTCGTTGCTCTTGCTGTTGTTATTGTAATGTGTTTGTTTGCCTATTTCATGCGCTCTGTTGGGCTTGTGATGTGGGCCAACTTTTGCTTTCAATTTACCCCACTCATCACACTCTCTCTCTCTCTCTCTCTTTCCCTTTCCCTTTCTCTGTCTCTTTCTCTCTTATCCGCTCAGCTACACACCCTCACACTGTCCTTCACCTTCTTATGCTAGTCGTAAATCGACAGTGCGACGACCGCCGTCAACGTGCGTCTTGTTACGAATATTTCGCTTATTGTTGCTGTTACCGTTATTGTGTTCCGTTATTCTGTTTTTGTTGTTACTGCTTATTAGTTGTTTTTTTTTGTTACGCTGCCGTTGTTGTTGTCGTCACTTTTCTAGACGTGTCAAAAGCCAGCGCAAAGAAAGACACAAAAAAAAAAAAAAAAAGAAGAAGGAAAATGAGGAGCAGCCAAAACAAAACAAAAACAGAAACAAAAACTCTGGCAGCCAAGAAAAATTGGGGCGTGTTATCTTTTTGACGTTGATGATGCGCAGCAGCAGCAGCAACAACAGCAATAACAACACAACAAATGGAATGTTAAAGGAGCAGCTGTGTAGTTGTTCATTTTGTACACACACACACACACACGAACATACAAAATTAATTTATTTGATAAACCATCACACATAGAGTTTTGTTTTTTTTTTTTTTTTCTATTTGACTTGCTTTGTGTTCACGTGTGTGTGTGTGAGTGTGTTCAGCCGTAATAATAACGGAGGCGTGGTTGCTGCTGCTGTTGTGCTGCCGCTGCCTTTAGAACAGAGGGGCTCGCGCCTTGCTTTGGCATCTATGTACTTAGCATTGAACTTTGATCTGCCGTTATTTAATTTTGTTTTCTTTTTAAGCACACTTTGAGTTACACTTGAAAAAAAAGTAATCAAGAAAAAACAAAATTGGGCATTTGTAACACTGTTTCTATTATTTGTATTTATTTTTGATTATTTGATTGCCTACTTACAGGCGTCACTTGATCAAACAACCGTAGTCAAAGGCTGAGCCAGAGGCGTGGATCCGGGCATTCACTGCTAAACCAAAAAAAGTCATTTCATTCAACAAAAACAAAAAAAAAAAAAAACGAAAAGAATACCAAATTGAGCACAGTGCTGCGGTTGCATCTGCAGTTGTCATGCATGCATTTGATCACTGTGCACCCATTGTTGGTGTGGTTGTTGTTGTTGCGGTTATTAGTTTAAGGTTGTGTGCGAAAGCCAGGGAGAGAGGGGGGCAGGCGACAACAGAGGTCGGTTAGGTAGCGAGCAAAGAGAAACACAGCAGCAGCAGGAGCGACAGCGACAGTGGCAGCGGCAGCAGAAAATGAAACAAGAAAGAAGTCCACACCCAAAAATTCAAAGACACGCACAAAGTCGACGCCGACGGTGGCGCACATACACATATATACATACACATACGCACATATACACAAGCGCGCACACACACACTAATATGTATTTATTTTAGAGAGCTGAATTTTGTGGCCTGGATTTGCGTTAACTGTTATTTTTTGACATTGTTTTTGCTCATTTCTTTATTGTCAATTGCTAGTTGGGCCAGAGCGAGATATGGATATACTATGTACGAATGCGTATATATTTGGTATTTTTTTTGTTGTTTTTATATTCGTTCGTTAGCTTACATTCACTGTTAGTGTTTAGAATTAACTGCTCCTCGGTTAGATCAGTCCGAGCGCCAGCTATGCTACGTGCCTAGCTACGTCGTTTAACGGTTAACGTTTGATTTTGAAATGTTGGGGTTTCGTTTAGAGTGAGGGATTAGGGTCTGGGTCTATGTCTGGGCTGCCGTTAACCTCGTCGCGCGTTTGTGAGCCCCACCGCTGACGAAATGCGACGCTGCCAATGCGGACTGAATGCGACGAGCAACGAAGTGGCACTGCCAACCCGGGACACAAGCATAGCCTTAACTACCAGCAGCAGCATCAGCATCAGCAGTAGCAGCAGCAGCAATCGCAGTCGCAGCGACAGGCTCTGAGCAAAATGGATGCTGATTACGAAATTTACAAAAACGTTACACATACACACACTTTTACGCTCTCGCTGTAGTTCTCTGCCGCATTCCCTACACTCGGCTGCCCTACTCTCTCGTTCGTCAATGTCAAAGTAGCGCGCAGGCTTACGTTTACATAGCCGCGCCAAAAAAAAAAAGGAAAAAAAAATTAAAAAACGCCCTCTATGTTGCGTATATGTGCGTCGAAGTCTCTCTCCACATGCCAAACCCATTTTGCCTATTCTCGCCCTCTCGCCCTCTCACCATATCTTTTACTCTCTTTTAGTGTCTTTACAGTCTCCACTCACCGCGATGCCCAAATTACAAGCGCTGCCAGCTGGTTTACATTTTGAATTGCTAAATTTTGCACATGTTAGGTATGTTTAGTTTGGCAACATTCTGGCAACGCTGCCGGTGCGGCTAACCATTGCCAATTGATAAGAGTATGACTGACAGAGAGGTAGAGATGCAGAGAGAACTTGTGAGCTGCGCAAGTCAGAATAAACAACAACGACTGCGTCAGCAGTGTGAACCGTTAGCACACGCTGAGGTCAGAGCTCGGCCGTTGCGAACTTCGGCTTTGGTGTTTGGTGTTCGGCATCGGCTGGGGCTCGCTGTAGCGACGATTCGTCAACTCGTCTTTGTTGGCAAGGCTGCGAAAACCACGTGTTGATTTGTTTTGATTATGCGCATTTTGCCTTTGAAACTTTTTCAATTGAATCCTTTGCGGAATCAAGCAGCGCGCAGAGACAGAGACTACATGCACGCACACTCTAACACAGTCCTGCCCTTGCCTTCGCCTTCGTCTTTGTTTTCGTCTTCGTTCATGTGCAACATCGTCGTCATTGTCGAGGTTGTTGAGGCTTTTGGCTTTGACTTCGGTTTTTCTGGTCGCTATCTCGCCGCTGTCGCCGATTCGTTGCCTCTTCTGTCTCTGTGCCTCTCTGTATCTGTGGCTGTGTGTGTGTGTGTATGGGTGGGTGCGTTTCCATGCGTTCTCGGCGTGTAAACGGTTTTGCGGCTTTCGCTCTGTCTCAGCCAAGTTGGTAAATTAATAAATTGCCTATATAAACGTGGCCCCCGAGTGGGGTCTTTTACACGAAATTTGATCGAGCAGCGGCCGAGACAAGCGATTAGGCCTCAATGTTGACGTGCCTATGATAGATGCTGTCTTCTTTGCCCAGCTAGGGAGTTAGATTAAGCGAGATTAACCCCAACCCCTCTCCAAATATTAGTTTCGACTAGAGTCTCAACTATTGAAGGCTCTCTTGTGCCATTTAATGCAATAAGCAATCCCTATGTGTGCGTGAGACTGTTTTGTTTGCCTGGGCTGGCCTTGAAAGGCCGGCAGGTTATTGCCAATAAAATGTGGCCCTATCTTTAAAGCGTATCCACACACATAATCATAGTTGGCGTTATCATTAACTTGATTAGGCACATTAAGAGCAACACAGCAATAGCATCATATTTATTATTATTCTTTTCAAAATCATAGTTATAATAATTATTATTATCAGTATCATCATTATTTGCACTATGCATTATAAACATCAGTATCATTGACAGTACCATTGTTATTAGCATTAGCATTATAATTATCATTAACATTAGCTTTATTATTATCATTATCAATATCAATTGTAAATTGTCAGTATCATCATCATCATCATCTCTTTCATTATCATTGCCAAACAAATCTATCTATTTGCACATCAATCATCAGTATCACTCTTCATTAACATCATCATTATAAAACAAATAAATTTTGTTTTTCTTTTGGGCGTTAGCCAGACTACTTGTATATTGTTTATATATTATAGATTTCAAGTGCAGGACGATCCAGTCGGAATGCTCAAGTGTATTTCTCTGTGTATGAGTGTATGTGTGTGTGTGTGTGTGTGCCTGTGGTCGATTAAAGCAATTTTCCACATCATTGAATTGTGCTCAATGAGCAGGACGTGCGTCAATAAGGCAGCGCCCGCAGGATACGCAATCTGGGCATAGTTTTTCTTTCCACTTTTTCTCTTCTTCTTCATCACCATCTTCTATTTCTTCTACTTTGTTTGCTTTTTTTTTGTATTGGCATGAAATTTGCATAATTAACCTGGCCAAAAAGCCAAAAGTCAATTGCAAAGCAATTAAATAACGTTTATTCAACCGCTGCGAATTGCTCGAAGCGAGTCGAGCTAAGCGCCCGTTGCCAATTGGTTAATGATCTAATTGCTGATAATTAATGTACCGCGATTTACACTAGCCTCAATAGCTAGTCATCATTAGCGACTGCTGCTGTTGCTGCTGCGCCTAGAATATTACGTATACGCCGCATCAGCTGCCATAGGACAATGAGAAATGGGCGCAGAAAATGCCTTTACACATGGAACAAAGCTGTGATTGGGTTGCCATAAATCATAGGAATATGGAATTGGAGTGGGAGTAGGACAGAGAAAGAGAGGGAGAGAGACAGTATGAGAGTGGCAAAAATACATGAATTCGTTTGGCTTTTAATGCCGGCAGCTAAAGTAAATGAAGAAGAGCTGATACTAAGTCACAAAGAAAGAGAGAGAGAGAGAGAGAGAGAGAGAGAGAGAGAGAGAGAGAGAGAGAGAGAGAGAGAGACAGACAGACAGACAAGGAGAGAGACGCAAGTTAAGTGTTGAGCGTGGAAACGCATAATGCGCAGATCAAACACATTTCGCTTGCTGCAGGCGTTGACAGCGAAAGCAGTAAACAAATTTGCCATGACTGACTATAGAGATACTCTGTATAAATAGATTTTGGCTTAGTCTTGGCTTCTCTGTTTGCTCTGTTCAGGTTAAGCAATTGTTAGCTATAAGAAATAATATAAATATATTTCAATATGTAATCAATAATTATCAATAGCTACATCGTATAACTCAATTGTGATTAATAGTAGTAATCTTTTCTCTCAGCATTTATGACATATGAATCATAAATAATAGTCAATTGTCGATAGATGAATGAATTTATTTATGAACTATGGTTCCATAAAATATAGATAACTTTGTCAGATCTAGATAATGGCAGAATCATTCTGCACTGAAGCAAATTCGTATTATTTATAACAATTTGAAAGCTGCGTTGTCCCTTCCCAGAACGGAACTCTTTACAGGGTATACATGTTTATACCTAAGCAGAGGCAAAAGCAAACTTAAAAGTAAATCGCTGAGCATTGGCTCAGTCAATTAAGTGTAAGAGAAAGGTTCATTTTGAAAAGCACAATTATTCATATTATGACAAAGAACTGGTTCCATTCCAGGAGCTGATGGCTGTGAGAGTTGACATCTCCATTGAATCACAAACTAATGAGCTAGATCAGTAAACAGTCTAGAATAGAGCTCTTTGAACTTCAGTATCCATGAGTCATCCATGTTTTTATGGCAAAGAACTAGTTCCATATCACATTTTAGTATAGGGGCAGGATATCCTGACAGGTAGAGGAGCTATGTTTCAATTTCCGAGTTCATTCAATTGAACTAGTCAGTGAAGTGAAGAAATGAGCTAGCTCAGTGATTCCTTTTGTGCACTCAGTACGTTACAAACTATACATTTTATTGAGCTATTCATGACTGAACTAGTTCAGTGAATTCAAACAATTTTCGTAGCTCTGCGCTCACTTCTTCACTTTTTCACACAGCATCAATTGTTTCGACTTTTCCCACAGAACATGAAATGCTGCATACCCTTAGGCGAGCCCAACATATGTTATGTGTGTGTGTGTGTGTGTGTGTTTGCGTGAGTCTGCTTGACTTCACAGCCTGGCACTTGCGGGAATCGACAATAAAGCATCTGGCAGGCAGGCAGGCCGCTTGCGTGTGACAACTACATTGACAGGACACCGATTTCAATAAGAAACAGCATGAGCAAAGAGAGCGAGAGAAAAGGAGGCCGATAGTGAGGCATGGGGTGGGGGAGAGGGAAGGAGAAGGAGAAGGAGACGGGCAGAATGGGGTTGTGCGGAATGCTAAGCTCGCTAACAACTCAAACGCAACAGCAATGAAAAACTGAGAAATAAAATTGTTATAAAATATGATCGTTCGAATACCCTTTATGCAATAAGAAAGAGAAGAGATAAAGGGAATTGACGATGAGGAATCACATATTAAAGATAGAAAGGAGAAAGTAAAGAAGAAATATGAAAAGTTGTAAGAAGAAAGTGCCAGAAATAGTAGAAAGAAAAGACAGAAAGAGGGTAGAAAGAGTCACAAAGGAAGAGAAGATAAAGAAGAGCTGAAGCGTATATATATGTGCTGACTTTACTTATTCTACTATATTCACTTCAAGCTCCTTAAGAGCTTTCCAATGAATTGCAACAGAGTGCATAGATAGTCCATTATACCCCACTGTAGGGTATTTGAGTAAATAAACAAGCAGCGAGGCAAATGGCAAACTGACAGCTGAAAGCGTTGGCCAGACAGGTACTATGTATTCGTAAGTGTGTGTGTGTGTGTGTAAGGGCCTTATCCAGCTTGAATGTCCTTGTCCGAGTCCATGTCGAAGTCCTTCTGCTTGACTAATGTTTGCTCGGCACGCAGTTGTCGGCTTTTTGGCTTTGCCGATATGCGCCAGCCTCTGCTTTAACTTGTTTGAGTGTTTAGAATGATAGAGGGAGAGAGGCAGAGAGAGAGAGAGAGAGAAAGAAGTACAATTTGTGCTGTTCAATTTGACGAGCTACTCGTCTTTGCATCTTCAATTTGCAATTTGAATTTGTGTTTATTTAGCCACATCCAGTTTGCATGCTGGTTCACGGAACGCAAAAGAGAGTATATTGGTTGAGAATCGCAGAGGAGGCGTACAGATGAGAGAAAAGAAGAGTGCAACAGAAGATGCTGGATGGAAGATGGGCGGCGGAACAGTGAGAATGGTCGATGGAATCTGGCAGAAAGAACGTGGAATATGCAAGATAATAGATGCAAGATGGAACATAGATTACGATGCTCGTGACGACACTCTCAGCTTATGACTCATTCAGCTCTCAGCTCAACAAGCATCAAATGATAATCATGTCCACTCTTTCACTCTATGAAATGTTAAGCTTTTAAGCAATTTCTTTACTACCTGACTCTATACATCTGCATTTCCCACAGTAATTGATTAATTCCGAACACCTTTGAGCTTCAGTACAATCATTACTAGCGAGTGTTGGGCAGTCGGGTAGGCTCGACAGCAGGAGTTCAATATTACATGGAGGGGAAAACGGGTGCTCTGTTGCACTCAGTTAAGAGGGCTGCACTTGCACTCAGAGAAGTTTTCATAACAAGCATAACCCTGGGCACATGTAGGTTCAGCTCAATGAATGAATTTATTTATACTTTCTCTTCGTATTTATGGCACTTCAGCAGATTAAACAATGGCAGTAAACAATTCAAGCAGTTTCTGCACTTCAGTCAACTCAAGGGACAGCCCAGTTATGAAGACTCCCACAAAATATATCTTGATGCGATTTATCAAACTTATGGAAGGCGACACAGAGGGCGAGAGAGACAGAGACGGAGAGAGTGGGATGCATGAGCGTGTGCTAATGAAAGCTAGCTGTTAATTTATCTTGCTGTTAAACATAACGAAAAACCTTTTGCACTTAATTTTTATGTAATGCCATTTAACAGGGATAGAGAGAGAGAGAGAGAGAGAGAGAGAGAGAGAGTGAGTGAGACAGTGCTTGTTCGCTTTTGTTCAAAACATCTTTCTCACTTTGGCTCTGTCATTTATCTCTTTTCCGGCTATTTTGTTGTTTGCCTGTTATTATCATTGTTCGTCCTGTTTATTGTCGTTTTGTCTTTGCTCATCATTTTTCGTTTGATTTAATCATAATTTTGTCAGAGACCCACCACCCCAAACACAACGTGCCACCCCTATCCACAGTCTCCCCATTTGTCTGCCATGCACAGGATATCAGAATCGAAATCTAATTTCGATATCGAGTTAACATTGGTCCACATGAGCTCCTGCTCGGATAATATTGTTGCTTAACATACTCTGTACTGATTGCTAAAATCGGGTGTATCTGTATCTGTATGTCTGTTTTTGTCTCTGTCTCTCTCTCTCTCTCCCTAGCTCTCTTTTACATAGTATAATGCTTTCAGCTTTGCTCAACTGCTTTGGAGCTCCCTAATTTTATTATTTGTTGTTCAATTCGAATTGTTTCCGGTTTGGTCAGATTAAAGTGAGAGAGCGAGAGAGAGAGAGAGAGAGAGAGAGAGAGAGAGAGAGAGAGAGAGAGAGAGTGAAAAGCGAAGGCTGGGAGAGATTGGTTGTCAATGATGAGTGGAAAAAGTTTTTGCTTCGGCACCATCGCGTCCAAATTAGGCAAAACCACTTCGTTTCAAACAAAATTTATTAACTAGCTCAACAAAACTGACTCTGGCAATGATATCATAGTGGACGCCAACGCAAAAGCAGCGACTGGTCGAGCTGGCTGGCTGACTGTCTGCTGTGCTTTCTAGACAGCCTTGACTTTGGCCTTCTCCAGTTGCTTGGATTTGACTGCAAGTGAGAATTGGGATTAGTCGATGCTTTAGAGGCGGCTTTCAGGTGCTTGGACTTGATCTGGCTCTGACTCACCTGTAATAAGAGCATCTGCATCGGTGGGCGCTGGCGGCAGCTCTGAGACTTCGCTTAGAGCTCGAATTGTTGTTGAATTGCCACTGGCTTGGGCCTCCGCCCGTTGTCGCAACTGTTTGCGCAACTTACGTAGGTAGGCAGCCTTGTATTCATCGCTCGGCTTGCCGCCCAGGCCATAGCTGACTTCCAACACGGTCAGCGGTATGACAGTTGAGGAAATGGCAACTAGATCTGTGTTGTAATTGTCAAACGAAAGTTAAAAGACCTTAAATAATTGCAATCATTATACCTGCTTCGTATTTCTCATCTGGATTGCGTTTATATAACATGGGTGTAGACGCAGCGAATGCCAGTAGAAATATATATACCACTGTTAGTTCCAATTTCATCTTGTACGTCTGCAGAGTCCAGCAGCTGTTGGTAAACTAAACACGGCTGCGTAAATCACTTACCAAATTTGTTTAAAAGCTCATATAAACTTGAATTGTTGCTTGGCGCCTTATTTGAATGAAACCTTCAAAATACTGACTTGTTCCGTAGCACACAGCTTTCTGCCTATAAGTGTAGCTATCGATATTTATGTACACAAAAGTCTCTCATGTGTCCTCAAATATGTATATGAATAATTTTTTGTTCGAACGTAAATATTTATTTGTTATAAGAAAATAAATGCATTTATACTTATTTGGCACTCATATGCCTTTTTTTCTTCATAGCATTTAGCTTTTGTATCTCAGCTAAAGAAATTCAATCAAGTGAATTGCTAAGATACGTTGCTGAACACTTATCGCACAGCTGCATGGTATATATATACCGATAGGCTATCGTCATAGCCGCCACAATCAATCGGTATTTCGCTGTGTTTTGTTTTTTAATGCTCATTGAAAAGAAATTTGCCATCATCAAATGCAAATGGAACGGTGACATAAATGAGTTGCACAAACCAAAACGTGGCTATATAGATTAAAACGCGGCGCGTAGCAGAACACTGTAGAATAGTGTAGCGAAAAAAAAGAAACAAATTTCAACAATTACAAAGAAGCAAACAAAGACGCTGGCCAAAAGCATGAGTTGAAACTGGACAGGCCACACACACACACACT
The DNA here is from genome assembly GCA_035045845.1 of Drosophila buzzatii. Taxonomy (NCBI): domain Eukaryota; kingdom Metazoa; phylum Arthropoda; class Insecta; order Diptera; family Drosophilidae; genus Drosophila; species Drosophila buzzatii. The sequence continues at coordinate 407,215 of JAWNOS010000596.1, read as the reverse complement.
CACACACACATACGCGCGCAAGCAAGCAAGCACACAGCAGAAAGAGCTTGTGCTGAAAAGGGAGAGAGATAGAGAAACAAAAAGATAATTTCAAGGCAACGCTGCGTAACGCAGGGGAAAGACAGAAACTTCAAATAAGGTGACAATTTGGACGACGACGACAACGACAATAATAATTGCTCTGGTCTGTACTGACGGGTAACGGAAGGAGTGCAACCACGTGTATATGTGGATATATGCATAGATGTATGTGTGTGGATGCATATGCACGTATTTGTTGTGTGTGTGCTAACTGGATATTGCTGGGCTGCAATGCAATAGCAATAACGGTGACACCTAATTCAACATAACAGCAATAAATAACGGGAGTGAATTCGCCAACTCGCATTTCATACTCATCTTTGCATAAGCAGCGCTACACCAATACCAACAACAGCAACAACTGCTCCGGGCGCATCAACATCAACAGTCAACAACATGAGCACAGTGTTTATTAATTCACGGAAGAGTCCAAATGTGCTAAAGAAACAGGGCACAGACCAATGGGTCAAACTAAATGTGGGTGGCACCTATTTTCTAACCACCAAAACAACGCTCTCCCGTGACCCCAATTCCTTTCTGTCGCGTCTTATACAAGAGGACTGCGATTTAATATCAGATCGGGTGAGTTCACATATACGCAGAAGCACATTGACAAGCACACTACACGCACACGCTCATACACTTACACAGCCATACATAAAATCATGAATGAAGTTAAAGCTCCTTACAGTAAACCCCATTTGGGGTACGAAAATAACAGATGATTTGTATATACATATGTATGTATATGTATATATATATATAAATATGTGGATAAAAATGCTTTATTGTAATTTAAATTGTTGTGCTTCCATTTGATTTTTATTTGATATTATATTTGTATTCTTCGCAAAGAATTTTGAGAAATTGGTCAAGGCTGTGTTATCGAACTCTCACCGTATTTACACGCATAACTATATTTATACGTCGAACACATACATATGTGTGCACATAGCTGCCAGCTATATTATAATTGTCCAAAAATTGAAAGCCAAACACACGTATGCATTCATACATGTGTACATAGAAACACACACGCAAACACCCCCCTCCCACACACACACACACACACACCTGCACACATGCACAGCAGGCTCAACATGCAGTTTATTCTGTGAACGATTACAGTTCCAACAAGAATAACAACAACAATAGCTGCAGCAGTAGCAGCAGCAGTGGCGGCAGCGACGGCGGCGGCCAAAGCAGCAGCCAGGGCCATACCGAACTGCACTCGGTGTCGTCCCTTTGTAGCGGGCTGCGCAGTTGAGCTGAGACCGTGTCGTCGTGACACGAATAGTTCAATAGTTGCAGAAACGCGTAATCAAAACAAAATTGTTCGTTTAAAGAGATAATTGCTAAATCAGTAAAGATAAGATACGAATTTTCTATTTGCCATGCAAATAAACAAAATAAATGTATTTATTTTCTTTGCCGATTTGAATCACAAATTGAATATTTATACAATATGGTATTTACATATATATAAATAGATTGGAGCATATACGGGTTTGTGTCTAAATATATATGATATTTGATATATGTATAGAATTTATACGATATTATGCATACGATATCCGATGTGCTATCTCTAGCTCTAGATTTCGTATTCGTATTTGCGTTCGTGTTTTACAAGGCTGCACTTGCATTGGCTGAGCTCTCTGTCACACACACAAACACTCACGCAAACGCCCTAGTACTGCATGTGTGTGCAGCTTCTGTTGTGTGCGAAACCAGTTTTTTGTTTTCTTTTCTGCTTTATTTCTATTTTGCTACTGTTGTTGTCCAAGTCCTTGGCTTGGTGGGGGGCGTGGCGAGCGCGTATTAAGCGAATTGCTCTACAAATATCGCCCACATATGCACATCTAGGCAGGTTTGTAGCTATCATAAATTTATCTATACATATGAAAATAAATGCATATATATGTAGATAATCTATAACATACATATGTATGCATGAATTGTATTTACGATTTTAGCAATTTTATAAACAAAAGTGATTCGAACCGATTATCCATTATTAATGCCCAAATATTTTTGACGCTCCTGCCCTTGCCCATGCCTTGCCTTTGCATTTGCTTTCGTATTGTTCATTATTTCTGTTCCTCAGCTTCTGCTGTTGGCTCTCTTGAAACTCTAAATCTGTTTCTACCTTTGCATTTATTTTTATACCTTCTGCTGCCTCTGTCTTTACCTTTGCCTTTGTTTGTGCCTCTGACTCTCTATCTCAAAATCTGTCTGTGTTTTCATCTCAGCTTCTGCCTCTGTCTCTTTGCCTTTGCGTATTCCTTTGCTTATGCCATTACCTGAATCGGAAACTCTGACTCTGTCTTAGATTTTGTCTTTGCTTTTCTCCCTGCTCTACCGTTGGCTCTGCTTTTGCCTCTAGCTGTGCCTTTGCCGCTGCCTTTGCTTATAGTTTTCAATAAAAAAGTTTTGCCTGTTTGTTTATTTTTGTTTGATTGTTTTTACTCGCTCGCTTTTGTTATTGATTAAATTTTTCCCCTATCCGCTGCCTCCGCTTCCGCCCCATCCCAAAACTAATGCCAAGGCAGCCCGAAACTCAGTGCCCGCCAATTAAGGCACCCACATGCTATACTATATGCTCTATGTACTTACATTCCCATATATACGTATATATATATTGTTTATGTATGGATGCCTGTATTGGGTAAATCGGGTAGTCGGGCTGGCATCTAGATGAGCGGTGTGATGAGTGTGTTTTGGGCTCTGTGGCTCGTTAAATTGACGAAAAAACAGGTAAACATATACAAGTGACTGACTAGCAGATACCCTGTGGTCAGCGTTATCCTTTTGCGAATCTCTTTAATTAAATTAGATCAACAAAAAGCTGAATAAAATAAACATAAAAGCAGTCGATTTCTTGAATTCTAGCTATATTGCTTAAAAGGATCGTATTTAATCGATAGGCTTTAATAGGCTTAGTTAACCTAATGAATATAGCTTTATATTCCATGAATCAAGTAACAATAAAATATACCCTATTTCCATAGATACGAATAGCAGGTATACAAAATCACTAACTAACTAGCTGTCTCATTGTCTGTCTGGCTGTTTGTCTAGCATCACTCGTGAAAATCATTTACCACAATAAATGACAAGAATGCATAGCGAAAGGCCATTACTGTATGTGAACGTATAGCTATATGAGTAGTCTGAATATATAATGGCAAATCGAGTGCAAAACAAGAGACAGGCAAAATCTGTCTGACTAGTAGATACGCAATGCCTAAACCTCTATTTAAATTGTGCGAGTATTTGAAGAAGGGTAGACAAGATCTAAGAATATAAATAAAATTTTGAGTTTACACTTTAGCTGATATATCTATATGCATACCTATACATTCTATTCTTCTCGATCTACTGATCTATGGGATCGCCAATGATGCAACCTATATGCCTGTTTGACATTGTTGCTTACAGGGTATTCGAAATCATTCACCTGCTGCAGTGGTTCTGTCTGCTTTGCAATTGGAATGGTCACTTAATAGGTTTAGTTTCTTGACATATTTCCATTGAGATATATAAGTATACATATGTATGAATATTGAGGATAGTGAAGTAATTATTTTCGACTTTTCTTTTATAGGATGAGACCGGCGCATATTTGATAGACAGAGATCCAAAGTATTTTGCGCCTGTGCTCAACTATTTGCGGCACGGCAAACTTGTTCTGGACGGCGTCTCCGAGGAGGGTGTGCTGGAGGAGGCTGAGTTCTACAATGTGACGCAGTTGATTGCGCTACTCAAGGAGTGCATTAGCCACAGAGATCAGGTGAGTGCCTGTCTGTCAATCCTTCTCTGACTCAAGGCCAAATTCACATTTATAATTTGGGTTTTCTTCAATTACAGCGTCCACATGCGGATAAGAAGCGCGTTTATCGTGTGCTGCAATGCCGCGAACAGGAATTAACACAGGTAATATCCACGTCATTTAACTGTTCAACAGGTATATTAATTCTCTCTCTCTCACTCTCTCTGTCCATCTCATCGCTTCTATTTCAGATGATCTCCACGCTTTCGGATGGCTGGCGGTTTGAGCAGCTGATAAGCGTTGGCATGCAATACTCGAACTATGGGCCATTCGAAAATAATGAGTTCCTTTGTGTCGTCTCCAAAGAATGCGGATCGACAGCAGGACGTGAATTGGAGCTAAATGACCGCGCCAAGGTTCTGCAGCAGAAGGGTTCGCGAATGTAAGCAAATGCGAAAACAATCAGTGGGGGAAACCGAAAGATAGAGATATCAACTGTAGTTGCATATACACACATACAGCTGTATCTAAGTAGATCAATCAAGCAATTATCTCTAATATTGCTAAATTAACCATTTAACAGCTGATTAGCCGATAATGCTTACTAACTATTCGCAATGGATTTCCCATAGATATTCGAACAGTAAAAGCTTGATAAGTATCAGAAGCAACTGAGCAACTGATTAGCTAAATAGCTGATTAGGTGATTAGTTTGGCATACATCAACTGCAGCCCCACCGATTCTATTTTGTAATTCTCACTTATTATTCAAATTAGTTACACAAAAGTAACTAGCTTGCTTTGGGTTGATGTATGTATGTGTGTGTGTATGTTTATGTATGTGAATCCAGCTTTGCTTTGTCGCCCAGTTATATACATTATATACAAGCACAAAAACCCACAATGTGTTCGATTGAACGGGTAACGAAGCTCAGCTGCTGAACTAGTTACAAGATCAGTGGACTAAGAATTTAATCGTTCATGAAGGACAAATGTTTCATTCAGCTGTCGACTAGCATGAACTAGTATGAGAAATGACTAATATGAATATGAGCGAATTTGCCTACGACATGAAACTAGTTGAGTGAATCGAACAAATTCAATACGGAATTGATTTAGTTCAGCAAATTCAAGTAGTTTATCGTGTGGGAGTTCAGCAGATTTAACTGGTCTATCAATAAAAACTAATTTATCATGTGAAAATAATGCACTAATATAAATTTAACTGCAACTCAATGTTAAGAATCAGGAACACACACATACAAACAGATATTACTCAGCTATTTAATATATATATATATATATATATAGTAACTAGAATACTAATTTACAAAGACCAACCGCTAGGGCAATGCATTTATTTACGTACAATTCGTGAACACAGCTATTGTAATATATGACTATGCAATCATATAGAGAAAAGAAAATGAATTTGGATTATATATATATATATATAGTATAGATTTTGTTATTATATCCAATTTATTGTTTGGCTACCAAATAATTGATGTTAACTTCTTTTTCTCTCTCTATTTCTTTCTCTCTCTCTCTCCCACACTTTTTTTTCCTTACTCTCTTTCTCTGTTTAATTGCAGTCTTGGAATTTAAACTGCTTATAGAGCAGAGCATAGAGTGCGCATACCATCCAAAATATATGTAACTCCCATGAGCAAACACAAAGCTTAATTAATACAACAAAGACAAGCCACAAACATCATTAACAACAACAAAAACAACATCATCAACAACAACAACAATGTACAACAAATACAACTAAAGCTACAAAATTTATGAAAGAGCCAACAACAAAACAAGATTCGTGTTGACGGCAATTGGAGAAATAAAGTCAACGAATCATTCAATTGCAAAGTTCAATCCATATTCAATCAAGCAGAAGAACTAAAATAATTTGGTAAAACTTGTATTTGAGGCCAGTTGGATAAACACAACCAAATACAACTCAATCAGCAATTCCTCAAATAAATCAGTAAATCATTTACAAATCAAAAGAACTTAAACACATCAATCATTCAATCAAGAAATTAGTAAAAGCTGGAAAAGAGATAAGTTTTATCAGTTCAATCAGTCAACACAAACTCTCTTAGACATCAATTGGAAACACAAAGAGGGTTAACTAAAGTCTATTTAAACATTACATCAATCACTTGTGCAGTAGTTGACTCGAAATCTTTAAATATGTTTTGAGCAAGATAATTCTGTTTTAATTATTGTAATTTTTATTTTATTTTTTTACACTCATTCGTGTGAACACAAGCACACACACATAGTTGACTTTAATTTTGGCTTCCCTTTTGCCTTCCGCATTTGAAGAGTGCCTAAAATACGCTTAAAACCTGGAATCGAAACATAAACAAGTTGATGAAGCTAAGCACAAATAACAGAAAAACACCGCCAAAATTTGCTTACAATTAATACATAAGTGAATAACAATATCTATGTATATATAAATATACATATATATATACAGGATGTAAAGAACACAAAAACTAGTTTACTTCATAGCTGATGGATGAAAACACTTGAACATGAACACCAAATTCTCAAAATGCAATGTTATATATATATATACTAAATAGGCGAGTATATATAGACACACACATGTACACCTATAAAAAAGATATATATATATATATATATATATATATATAATTTAAGTAAAAGAAACTAATTTGTACTTTTAGAAATTTTAGCTCTTTTTCTTGATTTCCGTGTGCTAACAATAACAAAATATTAAAACTATATATATATATATAGTATATATATATACCAGTGCATCATTATTATCATTAGGAAATTTTGTATTTTCCAACTCAAAACCAACTTAAGGTCAAACGGAAGGGATATTGTAGTCTAATATATAATGCCCGTTCATGCTACAGAAAACAGTGGGGATATATTGTGGGACTAGTAACACCAGCTTAGATTTGTAGAAGTATAACGGTAATTTCAACTGAAGATCTTCAATGAAAAGTTTCTTTTGCTGACTTGTCACCTGCTCAGTGGGCGTAACCCAACAAAGCCAATGAATCATGCTGTAGACACGAGTATATCTATTTATATATATTTTGCAAGATTCTGCATCTAACTTTCTATGCATTAGCACAAATTCCAGGTCGTGCTCTTTTAATTTGTATTCTCTACTTTTATATGGCAATTGACATTTACTAATTTTATTTGTTCTATATACATATATAAATATTTAAAGTCCGATATTTTTTGAGGAACTTTGTTATGTTACGTTCAGTATAAACAAGCTATTGAAACTAGATATTAGAAATTATACTATATATATATATATATATATATATATATATATATATATATATATATATATATATATATATATATATATATACTCGTGTAGGCTTTACCTATAGCCTGTACCGCCCATTAAAGGCGTGTAGAAATCGTAGCTCAGAAACATAGCGCAAATTGATCTTCTGTCTGTAATTTGAGCGGGTATTGATCAAATTGGAAATGAAACTATATATATATGTATATGTATAACAATAATGCAAAGCTAAAGCAAATGCTAAGCATTGTCATATATGAATGGATATAGTATATATAGAGTGTTCAATATGTTTAACTCTCTTTTAAACTCAGTTCGAGCTGCATTTACATATGTATATACGTATAAATCTATATGTATATATGTGTGTCTGATAGATCGAAATGAAGCCCCCATTAAAAACCTAGAGCTTTATTTAACTAGCGAAGAAACATGGAAAATTATGAAAAATAGGAAAAGGAAAAACCATTTTTAATCACGACTGAATTTATGTGAATTTGCACTAAAAAAAAGAAAAGAGAAAAACAAATTAAAATATATAATTACACTATATATATATATATAATATGTATATATATATAATTTTAACAATAGAAGAAACGAAAATGCGAGTTTTGAAATGGTAAACCAATTTTTTGTAAGCATTTTGGATTATCTGGAAAATCAAAAAATATATAGAGTATGAAATAAAGCTATTTCAGCACACAATGCAATATGAGCGTCTTGTTCGTAGATATAAATATATATACATATGTATATATAAGTATATATGTATTACACAAACACATACACAGATTTGACACACTTACACACAGACAATGCATATGTTGGACTGTTCTCTCATTTTCATATGCATAGATCGACTAATCACACAGACACACACAAACACAAACTTACATGTGTATGGCCAAGTATTGGCAAGCTTCACTGTACTTGCAGCAACAACTATAACAATAACAACTTATATAATCATCAAGAGACGTCTATATGTAGCCATTGGCAGTAAAAAAAAAAAAAAAAAACAAAAACAATATTTCAATAAATTAAATTTTTCTAAAAAATATGAAAAGAACTGTGTTTGATTATTATGAATAAAAATATATTTTCTATAAATATCATAATTATTTAATTATACCCTGAACGCATTGAAAATGGGAATTAACAGGCAGAAGGAGACGTCGCAGACCCCACAAAGTATATATATTCTTGATCAGCACAAAAAAATAAGTTGATTGAGCCCTGTCCGTCCATCCATCCGTACGGCCGTATTAACGTCAATCGGAAACTACTAAAGCTAGAGAGCTGAAATGAATATGTATACATGAATACTCGCATGTTAGTTACACAGTACGAGTTTTAGTTTTTTTCGATAACGAAAATCGAAAAGTCAGTTACTTTTTTTACGTTTCTCAGCATAGCTTCCAAAGAAGAATAGTAGTTTTTATTGCAGGGTTCAGGGTATCTCGTAGTCGAGACGTCTCGACTAGAGCCTTTTTACTTGTTTTTAAAATATTGTTTATATAGTATGTAAAAGATTATGTTATATCATTTTGATTAATTTTCAAAGTTATGCTTTTCATTTATTTATTATTATTATTTTTGTGTGTTTTGGCAATCTTAAAATAGTATTTCTCTTAAAAAAACATAAAGAATATACCCCTGGAGAGTAAAAACTTTAAGTGCAATGTCCAATAAATAGTCAAAGTCAAAGTAATCAACCATTCGTTGAGCTTTTAAGCCCTCGCCAGAGCTTTAACATGAGTTGTGAAAAAGTCTAGTAAAATTCCATCAAAAAGGACCTTGTCCTTGCTAAAGCTTGCGTTGAACTTTGGAAAAGCTTTAGCTATAGCCTTATGAAATCTGGTTTCTTCAAATATGTAAAGTTCATGTCTTTAAAAGCTAAAAGCTAAGCGCTCGGTAAAAGTTTTGAGCGTTTAATGCATTATAGTATAGCTTGATATATGTACATATGTATATTGTATTGAGCTGTATAAACCACTTTGTATTGCATTTCATAGTACATAATACTAGCCCATATACCTCTGCCCCAAAGGTTTTTATGTTTTCTTTTTAAGAAATTGCAGATAGCCCAAGTCCATTCAGAAAAAATATATATATTTTAAGTCAGGCATCAGTCTGAACTAAGTTTTGTGCCTCTCAATAGATCTGTCCGTCTGTATAAATGCAGCTATATATAGAATATAAAGAGCTAAAGACTTGAAATTTTCAGTATATATAAAGTACAAGCAAACAATTTGTTTTGAAAATGTTTATCAAAGTTCTACAGATGTACATACAATTTTCATTTAAATAATTATTTTTTTATACATATATAAATTATATAATTTATATATAAATCGAATGGAATGCTACGTTAAGACAGGTAAAGCTCAATTTGCATCGGTTAATTTCTTATCTGAAAACAGAAGTGAAGAACGAGGGAAGTGACGGACGAGCCGGTAGGCGATGTAGGCTGGCATATTGATTAGAATTTGAGCCATGGCAAACTTATGCAAAGTAAAAAGAGATGTACAGAGCTGCGTCAGCATCGCAACTCATAAGATATTCATTGGCAAAGGCACACACAGCAGAACGTGTGTGAGTGTGTGCGTGACTCGAGATGGCATTTAGAAGACGCAGCTGTTACGCTGAAAAAAAAAAAAAACAGTTGTAAATTCAAGTTTGATGTAATAAACTACTTCAATTTGATGAGCTAGTTCATTTTGGGGATCTCACGACAGTTTAAATTTCAATACACTTGCATTCGAGTTGCTGCTCAGCTTGAAGAACTAGTTCATTGTGCTCAGCATTTCACAACTTGACGCACTGGAGCTCGCTTCCTCTCGTTCAACTGTTCATACAGTCGTGCTGGCAGCGTTCCCGATCGACTAAACCAGGTCACGCGCTGATCACATTGAGTTGCTCATTTTACTGACTCGTTCAATGGAACTGCCTCGCAACGAGGCTAGCAATGGCGACTGAGGTAATAGCAGTGGCATCGACGAGTTTGGCACGTAGCGCGTTGCTTGAAATGTTATTTCATACGCGATATTTGGCTGGCGGCAGATTCATGCACGCATATATCGATATAGCCACATTAAAATTTAACTGCGCCTGCAACCCCAGCATCATGCTACATGCTACATGCTACATGCTATATGCGCCATGCCCCACGCTACTTGCCACATGCCATCAGCCCAATTGCTCTGCTGCGCCACCACTAAAAACAGAGACCGACGCGAGGCGAGGCCATCGCCCAAAACACGTGCCCATTTATATTTATTCTAAACAAAGGAATAAAAACTTCTGTCGCCGCGCACATGAGGCCCGCGAACTGTTTCCAGTGCGTGGGTGTATCTGTGTGTGTGTGTGCGTGTGTGTATGGCCAAACGACAGACAGCAAAGTTTTTATATTTCCACATACCCTGCTGCTAGAGAGTATGGGGCTACATGGCCAAGCCCAGTCAAGTTGAACTGCTTCTGTTAATTTCGAATTCAGCAGAAGTGGTCAAGTACTTCTTGTTCTTCTTTGAGACTATGGAATATGGGGTATATGTGGTGGTAAGCGAGTTTAGCTCTCCACAAGTCAAATTAAGAATAGAATCCTAGCGAAATTGATCTATCGAAACCTGATTAACTATTAATATTCTCTTCTGTCCTATGCCCCTGAGGGATATATAGATATAGTGTTAAGATTTTGTAAGTTGAATATTGAATTTGAATAGTATCTGAACATTATGCAAGGTAGTCGAAATCGACTTACGATTAAACTCTTAGAGATTCAGTCCTTCGAATAGCACGTAAATAACTTGCATCAAACCGAAAACCTGTCTGAACAACTTGCCTGAGCGTTGCTTGTGCAAGACCCTGCTGAGCAGAGGGCATCTGCAGGTCTGCCCTATTGGCAACTAGAGCATTGGTAAGTTCTTTTTTATTTGCACAGACGTCCGATGCTTTGGCATACGGCAATGCGCATTTAGCCGTTAAGGACATTAGTGCGTTTCGCTTTCATTTCGAAGGTTTTTGCAAGAGGTGAACTTGATGCTGAATTCGTCGAGTCTCCGAGTTGTTCTGGACCCTGGGGGACGGCTCGTAAAGCGCAGCACGCAGCGAGCCTAAGCGAAATTTCATTGGTTTTTATGGTAACGATGGCGCGATGACTGCCCCAATCCTAAGCGCCCAACCCCAATAAAAAAAAAACACTGCTTAACCATTTTCCATTCGTTCTGTTTTCTTCTTTCCCGAAGCAAACCCACATTTTTCAATTTAAAATCCCTATTCGCAGACTTGGCTTCATCGTTCAGTTTTATACCTGGTTAACTTCTGAATCCGAATTATTGTTCTTTCCTTTAATGACTTTTCATTTAGAATTCTGACTCGCTATTCTCTACTGTCCCTCACTCAAAGGATTCTCGTTTTTCTCATTAATTTCATTTCAATCACATAGAGGCCAAGGCAGGATTTCATTTAGTCTTCTAAAACCGCTTCTTGCTTGTTCTTCTCTAGCTGCTTTCATCTCAGCCTAGTCTCGCAAATCTCTGTCCCGGACCTCCCTCTCGAAATCTTGTTCCTTGCCTCGATGTGCTTGCGAAGCAGTTGAACCCAGACCAGTCTCGCTTTTTCGTTTCGCATTTCCCTTTTCTGGAGCTGCTTTCACTTTTCGCGCCCGGCCAAGAAGCCGTTTCAGGGTGGCCCTGTTCAAGTGCTTGCCCCAGCAGCATGGGGTTGGCACTTTAGCTGCAGCAGGAACAGCAGCAACAGCAGCTTCAGCCTTTGCTGTAGCTGGAAGTCATCTTTGCACCTTCCACACTGCAGTCGACATTGGCATTGCCACTGTCTGCAGCAGGATTTGCAACCCCTGTTAAACGGATGCAAGCAGCTCGAGCAACGATTGCACCACCAACGCACCACCAACCACTTAAACTTTTGAATAGTGGAAAAAGTGCACTCAAGCAGGGTCTCTGGTTGGATTCATGTGCCAGCCACCACCATGTTTCACTTTCATTTTGGCTAGGCGATTCCTGGTGAGGCAAGGCAGTTGTGTAGGTGTAAGGGTATGAGGATGGGGCGAGGAGGCGTGGAGGCGTGGAGCCGGGGGACCTGCAACCGAGTCTCTCGTCGTTACTTTTTGCACCTGCCACCCAGTTGGGGGTTGCTTGCAACTAAATCTGGGGGCAAGCGGCAATGATTCTATGTCAACATGACAAGAGGCGACAGCCGCATCGTTGTCGTCGACATTCTAATGCATGCAGCATGTGGCGTGTGGCATGTGGCATGTGGCATGTGGCATGCTGCACCAGTGGGTGGTCGACTTGAAAAAAGGGGTTGCGCCTTGACTGAGGGGCTAGACAAGCGTCTGGCTGCGTTTTTGTCTCGTGTCTGTCTAGTGCATCTAACTTGTGATTCTCTCCCATTCCCAAGCTCCAATTCTCTCGGTGTATGAGTGGGCTTTTGTGCAAGCTCAAGTGCATGTCGCCAACGCCGTGTTAAGTGCGTCGAAACAAAGCAAAGCGTCTGTTGTGTGTGTGTCTGTGTGTGTGTGTGTGTGTCTGTGTGTGTGTATGTTTTAGTGTGAGTGTGCTCTGTGCCATCTGCCTGCGGGGCTGTTTGTCACGTTTTGTGCCAGAGATTTCTGTGCAATTTAACCCCATTTTTCTGCCTTCGTGTGTGCGTGGCATGCAACTAAACAGCAGACTCGACTCCCACTCAGTCGCCCCATCGAGATTAGGCACAGAACTAATATACAGCTAGCTGCTGGCTGCCCTTACTCTAACCCCTCCATCCACTTGTACTTTCGTTAACCCCCCAAGCTTTAACCTTCCTCTCTTACCTCTGCCTACTCTAGCCCTTGCATCTGCCTATTTCTTTGGATGCATTTTAATTGCAGCTTCGTCTACCTCTCTCTCTCTTGCTCTCTCTCTCTCTCTCTTTCGGTTTCCTTCGAAACTTTGATATGGGAAGGCTGGAGTAGTCACATGTCAGGGTATTATTCTCATTTCTCTAGAAAAGCCTTTGTCAAACAAAAAGCGAATCTTCTCTATGCAAGTTGCTTTCTCGGACTCTCTACTTTTCCTGTCATTCTCTGTCTGTCCTAAGCCTCTTTCTTTGGGTGGAGAGTGAGTGAGTAAAAACCCTTTTGAAAGCCCTTTAGAAGTTAAATTCTTTTAGAGGTAATAAAAGACAATAGTCTGCTGAGAAACTTAGCTTTATATTATGAAATCTAAGTTTCAGATGAAGTCGAAGTACGAATAGGACTAAGATCGTATTCAGTCGATTATCTTATTAAATTGAGCTAGTGAATCATTTCAGTTCACTACATTAAACTATGAAAAATATATGTAAGCTAGTGAAACTAGTTAAAAGAACTAGAAGATGCAGAAGACTTGCATTAGTTCAGGCTATATACAAATAGTTTAATGAACTAGTTTTTCTAACTGAACTCATTCAATAAATTAAACTTGTATAAAAAATAATAAAAAGAACGAAAAGAACAAAAAAGAAAGTGAACTAACTTAGACGTCTAATTAAGTGGAACTATTGAGTAATATGAACTTGCTTGGTGAACAAGAGAAAGAAATGAGCTAATGTTTGTAATGTTTGAGGTGAATTAGATCTTCAAATATAAGTCAACTTGAATTGGTTCTTCAAATTGAAGGCGACGAAGAATGTTCTGGGCATTGCCTAGGCTTTCACTAAGTACAATGCTATATTCTATCTGGGAGTTAAAAGCTAAAAAAATAAATTAAAAACGAAAACGTAGAACAAGAGCGTATAAAGCTTAGGAAATTTGCATGAAGAGGATGGATGGATAGATGGATGGAGATACGGCTAATGAATGCCAAGGCGAGCACACACGTGGAGGAGGCGGCTCTGGCTGACTGACAAGCTGAGCCATAAGTCATAAGAGTCGGCGAAATAGAAACGGGGAGAAGAAAAATGGGAACGGGGAAACGGGGAAACGCGCGCAAAGAAATTTTTGTCAATGCAACGAAATGGAAAGTTTGAGGTGGCGCAGCTATTGAAATAAGCAGCCGAGACGCAGAAACAACAAACAAAACCGAGCAGGTGGGGAGAGCGCGTGCAAGTAGATGGAGTATGAGCAAGACGATGGGGGCAGATGCTAAATAGAAAAAAACGTAGGAGAAGAAACGTGAATCGAGGATGTGCGTGCAAGTTGTAAAAGTGAAATGAAGTGACGAAGGAGAATTGAAGATGGAGCAGGAGGCCAGCAGCAGCAGCAGCAGCAGCAAGAGGTGACCAAGGAGGAAGCTGTGGTAGATGAAGTTGCAGAGACGCTTTTGTTCTGACCTGTTTTTTTTTATTCATTCCTTTTCATTTTTTTTTTTTTTTTTTTTGTACTTGTGCATGTGTCAAATTCTTTTTTTGTTGTTGTTCTGCTTTGCAAAACGGAGATTGAAGGAGGAGAAGACGTTGCACTTGAACTACGTTAAATAGAGAGGAGCACAGAGTGTGTGGAAGAGCCGAAATGGTAGTGGAAAGGGGGTAAGCACGTAAGTTGCCAAGAGGGAAGAAGACGTGAGGAGAGAGAGAGAGAGAGAGAGAGAGAGAGAGAGAGAGAGAAAAAGAGAAGGAATGAGCGTAAGTTAGACTAAAGGGTTAAGAAAGCAAAAGAGAGGGAGGTAGGCAAGCATGTAAGTTGCCATTGCAGTTGAGCATACACACACACACACACACACATATATATGTAGATGTAGATGTATATGTATAGGACGAGGACAGTTGCGCTATTAAGGGATGCAAAATGCAAGTGATTGCAATGTCGTTAGGGGTTTCTCTACTTTGGGTGCGAGGAGTGGGCTGTAGTAGGCCGAGGGTGTCAAGAGGGGGATAAATGATGCCTCTAATGATGTGCTCCCCACATACAGCAGCCGTTGCCGTTGCCGACACTGCTGTTGCTGTTGCTTAGGCAAACAAACAGTGAGAAAGCAAAGTGGAGAGCATGAGTTTTGTTATTTTTGCGCCTCGAAGTATGCAACGTTTATTTGCATATTCATATTGTAAAGCACAAATACGTGTGTATCTAAAAACATACATATATATGTATATATGTATATGTATTTACATCTGTATGTATGTAGGTATGTATGCGTGTCTCTGTACAGTTTGCACCAAATCATGCTGCGTAATGAACTTTGACCGGTTCGAGTAAAGGTTTTGGTATCTCTCGCTGGGGTCAACCCTGAGTGTTGGATCCGTTTGTACATATATGCGTATGTATGTATGTATTTATGTACATGTATTAGTATCCGCAACTTTTACTTTTTTTTTGCTCTCATTGTTTAGAGGGATTTGCTTTTCTTTTTTTTTGGGAGTTTTCATTAGAAATTTTTTTTTTGCGCCATCATTTTCTGAAAATGTCAAAACAAAAAGGGTTCACACACAGACTAATACACACTTATAGAGACCCACGTACACACACACACACACACACATGCACACACAGACACACACACATGCGTACACTCACATAGAGATAAGCGCGCTCGCAGATTTAGATATTTTAGACATGCTTGTGCACTTCCGTACACACACACACACGCATGGATATACGAAGACCCACATGAACAGCCAGCATCGCTGTGGGCCTGTTTCTGACGTGCCTCTGCCTGGTGCCACGCCCCCAGCCCCGCTAACTAAACATGCTTAATTAGAAAGTAGCAGCGGCGGCTGCGACTCGCCGTCTCATATTTCACTGACCACCACACATTGGAGCTGACTCATCAACGGTGGAACAACTGAACATAAACTAGTTCAGCGTAGAGCAGCATTGCGGAACTGAACTCAGAGCTGTGTTACATACACATATAAACACTTAATCGTGGAGAATTTGAATCTGAAATGATATTTTCAGCTGTTTGTCTTGTAATTTAAGTAACTCATAAAAATGAACTAGTTCAGTATTTTCTACTTATACTACGGACTCGTTAGAATGAATTAGCTCACAAAAATGATCCAGTGCACGGAAATTAACCTGTACTAAGTAGCTCATTGAACTAATTCACGAAATTGAACTATAATTGTCAGGGCTGAGCATCTGACTGAGCATCTCCACCACCCATCCGCCCAACCACCCAACTGGCCACTAAATGTAGCGGACGCCACCGCAGATCCTTACAAAGACCCCAGTAGTCACCAGCCCTCCCTTCCTATGCTGCCCACGTGCCCCTCCCCCCACCCTAGCTGGGATGACAACATTTTCGGGTTAGCTGCGAGCCGGAGTTTGTCTCAGTTTGCGTTGATGGGTTCCAACTCCATCCCGACGCTGCTCTTGGCTTTTTGGGGTAAGGCAGGCGTAAGGGGGGCTGCTCATTATGTGGAGCGTGGGCTGTGGATGCGTCAGCATCAGCGTCAGCGTCAGCGTTAGCGTCCGCGTCCGCGTCTGCGGCTACGGCTGTGACTCGCATTTGGGGCGCATTCGCGTCCGCCACGCACATATGAATTTGTTGAATTAATCACTTGGGTTTTGGGCCTTGCGCCCTTTTTTCGGTTGCTTTTGGGCTCAGTGTTAGCCTGGCCAACACCCACCCACACACACACACACACACACACACACGCACACACATTGACATGGGCATTGCTCTAGGCATATTTGGCGAGTCCTCCACTTCCGCTTTTACATTATGCAGCGAATCGATAAAAAGTTTGACCAAACCTCCAGTCGAGCCGCTCGACATGTGAAATGTGTGAAATGCGCGCATTAAATAAAAAACGCCAAAAAAGAAAAAAATAAATAAAAAAGTGAAAAAGTAAAAAATGGAAAATGGAAACAAAAAGAAAAAAACATAAAACGAGCTGAAACCAATTTAAAAAGGGGTATCTACCCCATAAGCCTAGCTAGGGTAGCATTTTTATACATACATTGTATTGCTTACTGTTAAATCGCCACGAAAGGTGTAGTCAACCAGCCTCTGCCCCGTCGCCCATTGCCCATTGCCCATCGCCCACTGCTGACTGCCCCGCCCCTTGTTAAGCAGCCGGTGCGCAGGCATGTTTTAGATAAGGTAAATAACTGCGATTGTTTGGAATTTTAATGTAAATGTTTTTATGCCACATCCACAGCCATTTCCATGCACGTTTTCATGTCCTTTTTCGCGTCCTTATCCGTGTCCGTGTGCCCGCGGATCAGCGTTGGTCAGCGCTGTTGCGTGGCTTTTACGGTTCCTAAATGGAAACTGCGACCACTTCCGCTCATCTGCCTCGACATTAGCTAAATGCATATATATTGTATTAGATATGTACATTCATTGTACAAGTATATGTATGTGGTCATGCCGGATGCGGTAGTGGCACTACCTACCCACATAGCCTCAATAACGCATTTACAACTCGTTTTAGGCTTTTAATTTTCGTTTACAACATGTGTGCATACACACACACACACATGCATATGTGTGAATACCGCGTACACACACCATCATCACTCAATCGACCCCTCAAAGACAAAGAACTTGGACCGGACTCCTAAAGCCCTCCGATTGCTTTAGCTTTGTTCTCTTAGATTTTTTTGTTTCATATATATATATCTAATTTCCGTATCACTCAACATTTTCATCATGTTTCACTATCCATGTTGTAATGCCTCTAAGTGGGCTGCAGATTTGTCAAACCATCAAAAGGGGAAAACCATGGCAAAAGACATAAGATATTATGCAAGAACTGTAAATGAAAGTAATCAGTTTGCGGGGCATGAGAAGAAATAACTAATAAATACTCTGAACTCCGATGCTTGGGTAATACTTTTCGGAGATGCACACGGCTCAGAGCTGATTGATCTACAACACCTTGTGCTGGAACTGATCGTTGCTCCGAAATGTGGCTTGAGTTGTTTCAAATGTTTTCCTCGTGTCGTACATCCTCTATGTACTCGATGAGTGTGCTGCTGGGACGCTCAAAGCAATGTCTTTGTCAGCCGAATGGCAGAGTATTGAGCGAATAACTTCCACTGGAATCTTTGCCCACTCTCTTTTTTTTTTTGTCTGACTGCTAACGGCTTTGCAACTAGAACTAGTTCATAAGACAACTTGTAATTTGTTTTGTTTGAATAATTCTTTTTTTCATTTAAGCTTTTTTTTTATTATATTTTAATAATGTTTCGCAAAGGCTGCTGCAGGCAGAGCCATCTTCCATAAAAACAATTTGAATTTAACTGAAAACCAAAGTGAAGATAAAAGCCGTAACTAAAAATCAAAGGCGCTGATAAGTCTGTGTGTGATGTGTGTGTGTGTGTGTGTGTGTGTGTATAGTCGAATTTGAAACCCAGCTGCATTTGTCTTTGAGCTGCATGTCTGTCAACTGCAAAAAAAACAGAGATGAAAAAGGAAGGGGAGTTAACATAAGCAAACCACAAATGCACACACACATACACACATACAGATACACACACGCAAACACGCACACACACACAGAGAGAGCGAGAGAAAAGCCTTGCGGAAGTGCAATTGCAATTGCAACGGCGCTCACAAAGCATTCTAACATGATTTTAATTACAAGCCCCAAACTTATGTCACACAAAACAACTTTGGCCACCCCACAATGCGGCAGATAGAGCCCAGCGCACAAGCTAGAACACTGGCAATCGGGTATATGCGACTGCCCGATATGGTATGTAGGTGCACATGGAGGAAAGGGAATCAAGAAATGTAAAATGTGAAGCCTCTAAGCTAATCAATCTATACTATCAATCATAATTCTAGAGGGTTAAAAAGTGCCAAAGAGTTAAATGGACGCAGAGAGCGAGCCAGAGCGAGCTTGTGTGAAGTGAATATGCTCGCTTTTGGCACAATGTTGGGCAGGCATGGAAAAAAGCAGCAACTGAAACGGAAACAGAAACAAAGCGAAACGAAACGAAACGTGTGAAGTCCTCAAATCGCTCGCAGCGAGTTGAAGCTGACAAAATGTTTCGCACTTTTTATTTTATTTTAATTTTTTTTGTTTTTTTTTCAGCCTCATTTTATTGTGGCCTTGTGGCAGTTGCAGTTGCTGCTCCTTCCACTCCCCCTCCTTCTCATGCTGCTGCCTTTCTCGAATAGTCCACTGAACAGGCAGCAGGCAACAGTCGAAGCCACCCAACCCAACCCACGAGCAATAATAGAGCAAAGTTCTTTTTGTGTGTTCACTTCCAGTGTTTTGCCTCTTGGCATGTCTGCCTGCCTTTTTCAAAAGTCAGTCCTTCCACTTGAACCTAGCCCAACTGCTTCATCTAACTTCATTTCATACACACTTCTAGTACTTGGGAAGATCTAATGAACCATCATGCTGTATATGAGCATTTTAGACTGTCTTGACAAGACTGTCTTCAAGACAATATGAGAAGTGCCTGAGTGCCAATGATTATATAGTTGAATCCGTTTTTAACGACTCCGCTTATTGCGACAAAAATGCGATATCTTGGTTGGTCTCCATACAGACTTATATGAAAGGGACAATCCGCTTATACAAAGTTATAAGACAGCAAAGCTATGACATTAGTTTAAATTATTTATTATTATCATTAAAGAAGCACAGGAATGTGTTTCAGAGACACAGATCCACGAGGGAACTAGAACTAACCATGTACAGAATAACGTATATTAATGAGTCATGTTCATTTAACAAAGGTTGTTTATAAAATTCAAGTAATTCATCAAATAACAAGTAAGAAGGTTCGAGCAGTCTCGACTAGTAGATGTATCATAGTTGAGCTAAAGAAATACTTAATGAAAATTAATTTTAGATATTTAAATTGAGTATGATTTAGTATTCTTTAGCCAGTTATTGATTTGCTTATCATATTGAGTTACTTCAGCATATTGAACTAGTGAACTAGGTCTTTAGATTCGCTCAGTTGGGAAATGCAATACAATCATATATAGTGTATGCATTTTATATATTATATTTCTTTTATAAGTTATATATCAGTACACAATTTGAGCTATTACAGCTGTTCTAGTCGAAGGTAATTTCGTGGATGTTACTCAACAATTAAATTTGGGAGAGATCGGGAGCGCAATGGCTGTGTGTGAAATGCCCAGAAAACGCAGTAAAAATTTCAAACGTTTCATTTGCTGTCGTTGTTGTTGCGGTTCTCTCTCACTCTCCCTCTTGCATATGCCGCCAGAGGGCGCTTATGCTTTTAATAGGCCTATGGAAGGGTTGGGTGGAAAGGCAGCATGAAAAGGCTGGGAGTAATGCGGGCTCTGCGTTATATTATTTTGACAACTTTTTGTTGGTTCAGTGAAAAAAAAGCGATGAAGAAGAAGAAGAAGAAGGTACATACAGCAGCGAGTACATACGGCAAATGTAGAATATATATGTGTATATGTATGTATGTGTGTGGGTGGCTGGGTGCTTGCAACACCCACACACACACACACACGCACATCGTTGGTAGCATGTGCATAATCAAGCCGATAGGCGGGATAGGCTCGAAATCGAAAGCCGAAAACTGCAGCCAGAACGAACGAGAACGAAACTGGGCAGCAGCAGATGAGAATGAGGAGGAGAGGGAAGAGGTGGCGTTGAAGTAGTATAAGGAAGAGGGGGAGTCGACGTAGAACGATGACGGCGAATGCGCAGCTATAGCCGCCTGGAATAGTGTCCGAAAGTGCGTTGCAAATGAGCAAAAAAAGGCCACGCCCGGCTTTGCTGGCCCGTGTCCTGGCTGCAGCTACTGCAGTTTATGTTGCTATTGTTGTTGTTGTTGTTGTTGTTGTTGTTGTTGTTGTTGCTGTTGTTATTGTTGTTTTTGTTGCTGGCATAGGCCGTGTACGTGAACGTGTTGCTGCGTTACCTTTCTGCCTGCCTGCTCAGTCAACCAGCCTTACTCCTTTATTTTTGTGCTCCTTCATTAACTGATGAGCGAAGTATATTGGTTTTGGTGCAATGTAAGGCTTGCTAGAGCAAAAGATTTGGAACATGTAAATCTATGTTACGCATGTGATGAGATCTTCTGGAGTTGTAGAGTCCAAAATTGCTGAAGGCTCTATAGTTCGGCATATGGATGTAGTATAAGTCACGTGGAAAGTACAAATGCCTGAGCGCGTATTGTGCAGTTAGTTACGCCCGACTACAATGTTTTTACTTCTTTCCTGTACTTTTTCGTTTTTTGTTTCTTTTTTTTTTGCCTGCAAAATTTTAATGGATTTTTTTTTTATTTTTCTGTCGGGTTTTACTTTATGCACATGGATTCGTTTTTGTTTTTCATACATATTTCCTTTTTTGGTTGATTTTTGGTGTTTTTTTTATTATTTATTTATTTTTTTTTCATATTCTGCTCGTCTCATCATGATGAGCATTTCCTTTCTCTTTTTTTTTTTTTTTTGTATTCAAGCAGATAATTACATTTAAATAAAATAAAAATTTCATGTGGCGCTAGGTAGAGTCAGCCATATACACACATATATATATATATATTATATATATATATAAATATATATAGTAGATATAGCCGGTACCCACTGGCCCTTCGCCTATTGCACAGTTGCACCCGCACTTGCCGGGCGTTGTGAATCTGCCTGTTGGCTTCGTAGACGTAGTATTTGGTTTTTGTTGGCATGTTATTATACCCTGGATAGTTGAAAAGCTTGGGCATATTGGCCTCTAGCGCCCATGTCGAAAATCAAAAACATGAAGTATATAATATGCAACTGTTGTTGAGTCCATCTATTTAGACGTCCATTTTCCTATCTCTCTCTCTCTCTCTCTCTCTCTCTCTCTCTCTTTCGCTCTCTCTCTCTCTGAATATGCCTATCTCATTTAGTAGAAAACTGAAAGCGCTACTCATTTCCCTAGTACCCATGGCGATAGAAACTTTCTTCTTGCCTCTGGAAGTACCATTACTTGAAGACCCTAAAAGCTGGCATGTATTCCACGTAAGGAATACAGAATACTTTATTTATATTTTAGCTACTAAATACCCCAATTTGTGTCTTGAGCACATTGGTTCATATTTATCACAATCAGTTTAAGCAAACCTTTTAAGGCCAGGGCATCTGCTAGTCAGGCAGGTCCGTCTAGTGCACACCTACTTGTTTTATAATTCATTTGGTTGCGTTGTTTGACTTACGCCCAGAACTGCAACAGGAGCTGGAACAGGAGCTGTAGCCTAGCTGCAGCATTTGCTTGCTTGTGTTGTCACAGTGCCGCAAATTGCGCCGCATTTGTCTGCTCTTTAGACTGGCTCATCTGACCATGCCAGTAGCACCAATATACAAGTCATTCGCCTCAACTCAACTCATCTCTCCCTCTCTTGCTTCCCATCTCTTTCTCCTCATCTGTTTACCAACTGCAGTGAAGTTGACGTTGTTAATGCTAATTGCCAGGTTTCTACAGCTTCTGCAGAGTCGCTCGTTATGTCCCCTTGAGTGTTGGCCGCTCTTTGGGGTCATTTCTGATTCTAAAAGTGTTGCAGTCCGAATAATAAAGAGAAATATATACATATCACAATGGGATAACACACTTAAATCTGCTAATTCTCTTCATCTGCCTTTGCTGTACTTAAGAAACGAATCGAGAGAGAGAGAGAGCGAGTGAGAGAGAGAGCGAGTGAGAGAGAGAGAGAGAAAGAGAGCAACTCTTCTTGTAAATAATTGAACTAGTGCAAGAGTTTCTTTCGATTACTCGTGTAGCTAACTTTAGTTGCATAATAGAGCACATCTTCTTTGTCTTCTTGATTTTATTACTCTGTATGGTGATATTTATATGATGATACTTTATTGGCATTCAGAATATGTTCAATTGAATGGATCCTTGAAATAAATTTGTGAACTAGTTCAATTATTCGTGTACTACTACTACAGTTCAGTTGTTTATGATTCATGATACTCTAAAGTTGAATTGTTCATGAACGAGTCAACGCGAGTTGTTAACTGATATATCTGCACTATACTTCAAATAACATTTATTCATATCAAATAGTAGATAATGTAGAAATATGTAGCTCCTATGATATTACTAGTTTAACATTTAGCTGTTTATTCATAGTTGAGAATACTTAAGCAACTCATCGAATCAGTTTATTAAATTGTCAGTCAGTTTATTAAATTGAACTAACTAGCTCGATCTGGAATGGGACTAAAATCGAGTATATACAAATAACATCAATTTGTATGAATTGGAGTTGGAGTGCGAGTGTCGAGAGCAACAGGGACTCCCCCTCCCACCCCCTCGCCACGCCTCGACTCACCTCACATCTACTGAGCTGTGGGACAGCTTAAATCGTTCTTCCTGTTTTTATTTGGCCACTTAAAGAAAAGTTGGCGCGTTCATCTGTGGCTTCGCTGTTCCTGCTTTTGTTTCTGTTTCTCTTGTTTCTTTTGCCTTCAAGAAATGTCAGAGCCAACAGCAGAGCCAACAGCAGTGACACATTTCATTGAATCGATAAAGGTGCACAACAAAAAGTCAGGGAAATAAGCAGATGGCTCCGAAATTTAAACACTATTACATATTTTTATTGCCAGAATGCTAAAATACCAGGGACACGTAACAAAAGTCTATATTCTATATATATGTATATAAGTCTATATATATTTCCTCTGCTCGTGCTGTTTGATGCAGTTGACTGACGTCTTTAAGAGTAATTGACAGCAAGCTTTATTATTTAGCTCCATATAGATATACCAGGGAGATTTCCAGACAGTTCTATGTGAAGGAATATTGTCTTGGAATCTATATGTGAAGACATTTATGTTTTAACTCTTCGTATCAATAAAAAGAACTTTAGCTCTTATAAGAAATAATAAGCCCTGGGAATCTATCTATAAAGCCGATTTCGATCGATCGTTATCGATATCAATAATTATTCCTGATGAGACTCAGACATTAAGTCGACATCCTATGGCCAAGCTGAGATGTCTTAAGATATACAAGCATTCTCTACTATAGAGCAGAATACTGTTATTTGTAGAATTCAATTCAAGACAAGGAAATGTTCGCAAGTTTAGGAAAATCTTTATTTGGTTCATCTGTACATATGTACTCAGCCTTGGGTTGATGGGAACTGCTCGATATTGAGAGTTCGACTGGCTGATGTGTGCCACGCTGCGTATACGTAACATGACATTCATATGCACTTAGTGCGGCACAGTGCTGGCCGTAAGGCATGCAGCGATCCTAATGGATCCCATTAGCGGGATCCGTAGGCGGCGTAGACCACAATGTTGGCGCTAAATTGAACATTATATTCTATTTGCACACAATGCTGTGGTGCATTTAAAGTGGATGCAACCGGGAGGGTTCGTCTTGACTTTTGTTTTGAGCAATTTGCGCTTAATGTAGGTATTGTAAGACAATTTGCTTTTGTTTCACACGCAATTGTGCCTGAGAGACGTTTTTCCTTTGAATAGATTTGCAGAAAGTGCAATTTCCACAATTGCTCAAACATTGCATTACGTTCCATTGTAAATGGAGGCTCTACTGTTAACATTTAGGTTTTGCAGCTCATGCAGTTAGGCTGCCAGCCATTCAACTAGCTTGTCAATCACTCAAGCAGCAAGAAAATCAATCACTTGGTCATTCAGTCATAAAATAAAAAAAACAAAATTCTTCTCTCATGAGTAAAAAATAATAGAGGTTGTCCTACGTCCTACGACGTTTAATCAAGCAATCAATCATTCAGCTTATGTTGCATGCCCAGTTGAAGCTCATCAATTGATCAATAACTTTGACTGACAATCTATTTATGTAAACTACAATCAATCAATTGAAATCTTGGCAGAATTTTCGATAAATTATTAGATATAGAAAATGCATTTCAAAGTTACAGATACTCAAAATCTTTTGGCAGATTTGATTTTGGCATACTTAAGTGATGTTGGTAAATAGAAAAGCTAATTCTGATTCTTGATTGCTAAAGTTCATGTATGATTATCATAGCTCGTAAGCTTCTCCCTCTGTTTACGATATCCGCCAAACAGGAGCATAGTCACTCGCTTTTGCTTGGAGCAGAGACTTTGGTTCTTTTCTGTTGAGCAAAAAGTAAAGTAAAGCAGATCGAGTCATAGAGTCTATGTAAACGATCTTCACATTCACATACACATTGCGAAAACAACTCTCGCTTACATACCAATACTTACACAAAACAGTTGGTGTTCATTGTACATTCAAAGGTTCAGAGAATAACTAGAGCGGATAATGGGCAATTAAAGAAGTAACTGTCCGATCGTGAGTAAACTCATTGAGCAATCGCCTGCGCAGAGTATACAAGCTATGATGATCTTTTTTTTTTTTTTTATATTCTTTATTTAGTAGGAAGCACCGGAGCATCTTTCTACTAAACATCTCAGGTTTACAATTATTTATACACTTTAAACATATATACAGTGTAGGTTAAAACTAAGTTCCATTGGGAGTGAAAAGGCTTTCGAACTGGCGTCTTCTTAGCCTTCGGATGGCTCAGGAGGTTGGCAGCTTTTTTGCCAGCCGCTTGGCGTGGACCTTCAGGCGATCATTATATCGACTCGAGTGGAAAGAAATTGTATCTTCCAATGATGATCATACTTGTGAATATATATATATATTGGTATATACTATATAAAATCATTCGTACATGTGAAAGCTTTGCTCATTGGCGCCATAGAAATAATCATTTTTCTTTTACCCTTTTAGCAACGAATTTTGGGTAACTAAATTAATTAAAAATTTTTCTGCATCTACTTGTGTGTGTGTGTGTGTGTGTGTGTGTGTGTGTGTGAGAGAGAGCAATGAGAACAAAAAATGAGCATGTTGCGCAAGAGGAACTAAGCTTGTTAGCAACTTGGCAGCGGCGTCACTGCTGCTGCCGCACGCACAGCCCAAATTGAAAGAAAGTGGGCGGCAAGTCCGTGGGCGTGGCTGCTGCTCGCTCGCTCTGCGCGCGTGTGTGTAAATGTGGGCAATTGCTGCAGCCTTATTTCGCATATTATTATACATATTTTATTTTACTTTTTCTCTCTTGCAGTTCTTTATTTTCTTTAGCTGCCTTTTCTTTTGCGCATTTGCTGCGTAGTTGTTGAGCTTTCTTTATTCTTTACTTTCAGCGACTGTGTGTGTGTGTGTGTTCGTGAGAGTGTGGCTATGGGTGTGTGCGTGGGCTTTCTGCACTCATATGTGCTTGTAAAGTTTTTACTTCGTTAGCATAATGAGAAACCGCGTGCTCATATCCACACGCCTACCCTCAAATACACACACACACACACACATACACACACACACACACATTCGCCTCGACATAAGTAAAAACAAGTTGTTTGTGCCTCTTGCGTAAGTATTTTGCGCCGTTGTATCGCTGTGTGCGTGCATGGAGGCTGTGGCGCACGAATGGGTGATGGGCGGCGGGGGACGGGTGTGGCAGCCCAGCAAATTCTATTTAAATTGTGTACAACATTATTAGAAAGTTTTCCATTGCGCCAACCAACCAACCAACCAATCAACAACAACAACGAATGCCTCCCCCTCCTCCATAAAAAAGAAGCAAATAAAAATCTCAAAGTCTCCTATAGCCCACTTCCTGATGCTCGCTCTTGCGAGAAAAGTGACTTCTGTTTATCGATCAAATTCGAAGGGACGAGAATCAATGAAAGTCCAGGCCAGGAGTTCTCGCTTTTGCTCTCGCAATCTGTCATGTCCCCTAAAATGACATAGTTAGACATGGGTCGATCTATTTGAAGTTTCAGCTCTTTAGCTCCAATGGGCGTATGCATCAAATAGATCTCTCAAACCCTGAATATGTCTGGTTTCTATTCACTTGCCACGCCTCCAAAAGAATAAAAAGATGCATTACTTATAACAAATATCAAGTGTTCAGCTTGAATAACAAACGGATGAAGTTGCCTAATGAAGCCAATAAACTCGTCTCTGCCGCTTCATGAACGGGCATAATAAGCAGAAGCACACAACCAGGCAGAGTGTCTGTGTGTGTGTTTGTGTGTGTGTGTGCGAGTGGGCAAGTATTGTGGGGCAGAGGTAGCAGCAGCAGCTTTTTGGTTTTCTTATTTTTCTCTTTTTCGGGGTTTGGTACAAACGCGTGCAAAAAGTTGCAAAGAACGCGCCAACATAAGCAAAAAGAAAGAATATGTTGGAAAAAGTCGAGAAACAAAATTTTTAATTTGCCTCGCGGCAACGCATACACGCACACACGCACACACGCACACCCACACACCCACACTCACATATGCACGCACGCTTAGCTGTCTTGACAACAAGGAAGCAGCTCGTTCCGCCACAGCTCTGTCCAAAAGAACCAGTTCCTCTGCTTCAGCCCCAGCCTATCGCAATGTGCTGAAAAACCGCGAAATTGTTTTTTCAAATTTCACAGCTCAATTTTATATTTTGTTGTGCCTGTAGTCAAGTGCGAGTGTGTGTGTGTGTGTGCGTGTGTTTAGTATACAATTTTGGTATTTTAATGTTCAATGGAACGTTTCATTGAGTTGCATAGAGTAAAGCTAATTGAACTGTTTGGGGATTTCATTAACAAGAAATTATAATTTCAATTTTTAGCTGTCGATCATGAAGTGTTCCATTCTATGTAAATGCATTCATGTCAACTAGTTCATAAAATTCATCATATTGATTAATTAGTTAATTTAGCTGATTAAGTTCATCATTCAGCGTATCTAGAACTAGATCCAGCTGCCAAAAACTAAAGTCGGCTGACTTTTGTCGATTGACAGTTGGTTTCTTGTGCTATGTATGTGCTGCATATGTATATATGTATATATTTATATATGTATATATTTATATATGTATAGGCATACACCCACGAAGAGTTGGGCTGGCAAAAGTTTTCTTATTCTTTTTCTGCTCGAACTGCTCGAAGTGCTTGGCTGCCCCCGTCAAAGGACACAGAACTTGCTTGCCAGCCGACTCACACCAAACCCCTACCCCTCCCCCACTACTCCACCCACACACACACATACACACATGCAAAAAGAAAGAAGACGGTTTGGGGAAGGGGCTGCGGTTGGTTGTGTGTCGAGGAGTTTGGGGCCAAGGGCAGCGCCAAAGAATTAAAACCGCAAATGTTGCTCTGCACATTATGCAAAATTAGTAGCAATACCTACGCATGTATGTGTGAGTGTATGTGTAGGGGTGTGAGTGTGTGTGCTGTGGGTAAGCGTGCACACAAAAAGAATTTTTAACAAACTTTTCACATGCTTGTTTTGCTCTACTCCTCACCGAAACAAATGGTCGTCTTGCCAATGAGCAGGAGCGCTCAGCTCAGACTCAGACTCTGACTCAGACTGAGACTCAGAATAAGACTCAGAGTCGTGTGCCTGGGTGTAGAGTATCTGTAGTGCGGTCACGCAAGAAAGTTGTAGAGATAGGGCAAGAAGAGAACTTGAGGCGTTGCTGTTAGATGTGGAAGGTATGGATGGGAGGATGGGTTAAAGCAGCGGCTGGGCGCACTTCTTAAGCATATTTCATTACATGTTCGTCGACTTGCGAAGACAACGTGGAGAGCGAAGAAGAAGACAAAGATGACGATGAACATGGAGACGTAGGCAAAGATGATGATGATGGCATTTGAGAAGGAAGCAAGAGTGAAGACGGCTTCAGTTTCGAATCTCAAGAAAGATCGCAGCAAGCAGCATTCCATAAGCGAAATAAGTGAGAATGTGCTCCTCGCAGTACATGACTAAGAGATACCCTGGCCGCGAACGCGGCCATGGAGGTATGAGATCTGGCTGAAATCTGATGGATATATGTGCTTTTCCAGTTAGGGAGGAGCTGAAATTAGGTATATAAGCGAAGTTGGAGAATTTGTATGGTTGCCTTGATCGGTGCATATATATATTTGGATCGAGAGGCATGCACATACATGGCCAGATGGAGTTAAACCTCCTTTTTTGTCATTTTCATTCGGTGCTGGGTATAAGAACAGAGCCGCAGCAGTGAATCTCCTTGGATACATTAATCGCATCGTAAATATGCTGCCATTTCCAACTCTCCTACTCTGGCAGCCAGCTAATTTAACCCTGAATCTTCTCAAGGCATACACATACACACACATAGTCACATACACTCACTCACTCATTCTGGCTGTTCCTTTGGGAACGCGTCGCATTTCGCTTCTTTTGGCTAGAAAGAAAAAATGTTTTTTTTTGTTTCCTTTTTTTTTGTGAAAAATTAAAAGCGCAAATGCTTCCCCGCCCTTATTTGCCCTTTGTCCCCTAGGCGAAATACCTCCTTTCCCATGTGCCTTGGCTGCTTTTCTACTCATGATTATTTTGAAATTAATTTGAAAGCCCTTTTGCTGTGGTAGCCGCATTTTTCGAAACACAAAAATGTCTTAAACTTCATTACTCATCTTCTCAAGGATGCGTATGTGTGTGTGTGTGTGTGTGTGTGTGGGTGTGACGAGAGTGTGGTTGTGGGAAATATGGAAGCTACTTGACTATGTCACACGCGCATTTAAATGTTTTTCCAGCTTATCTAACGAAGCTGTTTACCAACTTTCGCGCTTGGCATTTTTGTGCTTCAGTAAAATCCCCTGAAAGAGCTTCAGACAACGGCTCAAGACTTCTATTAATACATTTTGGTAATCATCTTAACGCTAGTGTAGGCGTAGTTCCTTATTTGCCTTAAGTCCATTCAAGTCAAGTTAAAAATGTTTTCGATTAATATTAGCTCAGCTAATCTATCTCTAAATCTTGTTTATCTACATACGTCATTGATATCGTTAAGAAGGCTTTCTGCTGAATATGCATTTTGAAGATAATTCAATGATCTGTATCAAATGTAAGCCAAATTTATATATAAACTTGAATATGTAACTGATATTCATGGACTTTGCAATCTGTATACGAGGAACGTTAATGACATATTAAGTATACGCTCCGTGACTTGCAAGAGACATGTCGAAATTGAAGTTCCATAAATACTTATATCATGCAATGTTGTTAATGGAGAGATCTTTCATATCTTCAAATACCCTGTAGACCATAAGTACAGGGTATATGCGACTGCGAGTGAGCTAGTTCCTAGAACTTAAAGACCAGATCAACTTTATGAGATACATTAAATCATAGTAACTTAATTAAAAAAGCTAGTGAACTGAACTAGTTTAAATGGACCAACTCTAACTACTCTGTAAAAATGGAGGCATTGAAATATATTAATCATACGCTAAGTAGGCCGTAGGCTAATAGTTCGTATCCAATTCAAAACAATGTTTATTTTTTGAACTTATCCAAAGCTGATAAATAAAATAGTTTTAAAGTTATGTATAAGTTCGATAATGTTGCTCCCATGGTCAATAAGCACTTGAGCAGTTCATAAACGGTTCATATTGGTGAATCATTCATGCTCAGCTTCATATGAATCAGTATAACAGCTGTACAGCTATCTAACTATATGACATAGAGCTATTGATGGATAGATTAATTGCTTAAAAGAAAGAATCATTCATAAATAATTAAACTAAATGTCGTTTATGAACTGATTAGAGTTAAATAGAATAGAATTTTGTATGAACCATTTATTTGAATTGAATATGTGTCTTGGATGATATCATAGTTTTCAGTTTTAGTTTAAGGAATGAATTCGAATGAAAAAAAAAAAAAATCTTTATTCTTTTAATCAACAATATCTTTAATACAATAAGAATTCATAATTTTGAGTCAAATTTCATTGTCTTCCTTATATAAAATTAGATTAACAGGCACGAAACATAAAATTTATGGAGGTAAAGGTCTGGAAATATTTCTTATCTAAATATGTACATTCTATAGAATGATATGTATATCAAATATAATTTATATTATAGGTGTAATTTCTGACATGGTAAATCTCAACTATATATGTTCTGATATAAAACACTCTCTGTGGGACTTAAACATAGCTTCAACTAGAATATAGGTAATTAGAGCTTAAATAAATCATCATTAGATACTGCTTCGTATTGCATCGGGTCTGCTTTCGAGCCTTTGCATGTTTTGCGTTCGCCCAATGCGAGTTGAGAGAATTTCTAAGCGCCCTTTCCTTCCTTGTGGAGCGAGCATATGCAAATATTTTCAGCCCTCAGACGGTTGGCCTATCACGAAAACTAAATACACCCACACGCATACGCACACACACACACATACACGCATGTGTAACCACATATAATAAGAAAAACCCGTTGACTCGCGGGCTTTGCACTATTCGGCACCGACGACTCCGACGACACGCATTTAGGTCAGAACAGAAACTCTAGTACGACTAAACATGTGCAACGCTCCCATTGGCTGTTGGCTCAAAGCAGGCTAAATCGCACACACACACACGTGCGCACACACACACCGAGCTGGGAGTGGTGGGGCCGAGGGGGGACGCATCGTGCCTGGCCAGAAGCCAATCACACTATCGCAAATAATTTAAACAAATCTAGGACAACGGCTGCCTCACTCACCCGCACCTCGTTGCGCACCCAAAGCTACTAGTAGAGGAGGACCTATGCCTGCACACACACACACACACACGCAGCATAGCCGAAGCGAATGGCAAGCGAGTGAGCGAGCACGAGAACAGCTGCAGCCGAAGCGACAGCGAGCCGATTTGTTTGGCTCCCTACCCAGATATGCAGACATACATATATGAGAAGAGCCCAGTGCCGACGTGAAAGTACGAACACACGCACACATGTGTGTGTGTGTATGTGTGTGTGTAGGCAACAACTATGTCCGTGTCCGTGTGTGAATAGAGCGAATAGAATTGGGGCGCATGCGAGAGTGAGTGGGAGCGAGTCAGCATAAACGATTTGCTAACCGAAGCTCAACGAAACTTTCAACCTTTGGACACACCACCGCCAGCTCACACAAGCGCCGCTCACCGCAGCAGCACTCCTCGCTGCGCTCCGCTCCGGCCGGCTCGCTCTGATTAGAGCCACAAAACTTAGCCGACGTGGGCCGAGTGCGCTTTGACGAGTTTCTGCCAACGAAATGTGTTTGAAATGCAACGATTTTGTAGGGCTTTCTAAGTTCGCATTGCCAATGCCGATTGGTGCACGACCACACTGAGAGAGTGAGATAGAGAGAGTAAGAGAGAGAGAGAGAGAGAGATAGAGAGAGAGAGTGGGTGACTGGAATCGCGTGGGCAGCTAGTAAGCTAGTTCGACGACAGACCTGCATTTCTCAAACACACACACATACAAACACCTACACACACCTACACATACTTACGCACGTGATGCAGTCAGCGAATGGAATAGACAGAGAAATGCTTCTAAGTCCACATTCGCAACGCCGATTGGTGCACGAGCGACTCATGTATAGAGCGAGAGAGGGAGAGGTGACTGCAGCATATATGTACCTCTGTGTGTGTGTGTGTGTGTGCGTAGCTTTCGTGTGGGCAGCTGTAAACTAGTTCGACAATTTTGCATTTCATACACACACAGACATGTGCACACATGCTGTCAACGAATAGGAATAGAGAGCGACATAAATGTGATTGGTTTTTGGCTGCATAGCTTAGACAACAGGTCGAGCATAGCCTGGCCAATTAGCTGGCTATTATCGCCTATTCAAGTATTGAGTACATAATAACATTAAACATTATATACTTTATATATCGATCTGAAGCGCATATGATCATATAACGACCTCAGTAGTAGAGTAGGCTTTTGTTTACAGCTGGATACCGATAGAGAAGAGGAGCTCAACGGTCAAGCGACTGTAGAACTCAAAGATCTGCTGATTCAGTGTATGGAGTTTAGGTTATTCAAGATAACCTACTTCTCGAAACTACTATTGATCCCTAGGCTCGCAGTTCCAATGGATTGCAGGGTATGGAATATATGAATTTATATTAGCCTAAGATACCCTAACATTTGTCGCTTATCGATTCCATCATATTTTTGCTCGTTAAGCATTGGATAAATTGTCGTTGCGAGTCCTAGCTCGACTTTCAAAGGAACGCTCGCCTTCTGTATTTTATGTTTGATTACTCTTTGCCTCGATGTCTGATGGCTGATGCATGATGGATGTGGTATTAATACTAAAAACCTGAACCACTTGAGCTAGAACGAATGAAACACTTTCATACACCCACACACACACATACAAAGACAGACAGTGAGTACGGACAGAGAGAGGGGAAGATTACATGGTTGTATGGGTCGTAAAGCTTGTGAATCAGGATCTCTGTGCCATCCGATGCTTCTGTTTTCGTAATATGCGTAAAATGTATTTATGATAATGCAAAAGAGAATTACGTTAATGTTAAATGCAAAACTGTTACGACAAAGCAAACAGCCCACAACAACAACAACAACAACGAATACGACAAAATGATGACGGCATACAAAACGGCAAAACGAGTCGTAGGCCATGACGCGCCCCCGTCCTATTCCCATCGCCTTGCTTTGCCTTGCCGCCCACTCAGCCAGCCTTATCATAAAAGCTGATAAATTTTTACCCCGAAAAGACAAAACTCGTAAAGGCAAAATGTTTCATTCTATTAAAAATTTTTATTGCAAAATTTGTAATTTACAATTTGCATTTCGTGTGTTTCGCTTCTTTTTCTTATACCCAGTCATTATTCAAACGTGGTATATTGGCTGGCAGTGCGAGGTGGCCCAACGACAGGCATATCTGATCGTCAAGCTATTTTCGGCTCGCTGTTTGTCTGTGCATGAATGAATCTCGAGATCTAACAACTTAAGCTTGAAAGAAGCTGCTTCAATTTGGATCCAGACCAGCTGATTTTATTTTTGACCAATATACAGATGATTCCTATTCCAATTCCCATATATATGTATAAGTAGTGGGTATATGCTAGTCGAGCACTCCCATCTAACAGGCACTTATTTGTTGATTTTTTTACGTGGCCTATACTTGAGAGCCACGCCTACGTGGCTTTGCTTCATGTAACGCATATGGGGCAAATGATGAAGAGCGCGAGCTAGAAAGAGGGAGCGGGAGAGTGAGAGTGAGAGTTTCTCTGGGTTATTTGACTTGCGACTGTTGCTGTCGTCGTTCCTGTGATGTGAGTAGCTGTTGGGTTGGCAAAGGGGAGGGTGGCGTTGGGCTTTTGTTTTGCCCGGCCATTTTATAACCGTTATTCATAATAATAAAAATTGTTATAGAACATAATTTTGGCAAAAAAAAAGCATAAAAATGCAACGCGTTATGGACGAGGCAGAGACAGAAACATGAACAACGGCAACGGCAGCAGCAGCAGCAACATTCATCGATGAGCTCGCCGTTCACTGTGAGGCAGCTGTCACATGGATCAATTTCTTTCTAATAAGAAAGGATGTGCACACGCCTACACACAGATATACACACATTCACCTGAATTTTAATAACATGTCATAAAATATTTGTTTGCCTATGGGGTCATAAAAAAGTCATTACACACGGCGCTCACAATAGAGAACGTCTCTTATTTGCAGTGCTCACTGTAGCTGTTCGGTCACATCTGAGTGTCGCCTACCCCTGCCCCTTTGCCATATCTCTATCGTCAATTGCATCAGCAGCGACTTTGGTCTTGGTCTTGATTATTTTTGTGTTGCTTCCCAAATGAAATTGCATGAAAATAATAATAATAAATATATTTCTCCAGCCGACCGAGGGAGCGGCCCGTCGAGCGACCCATCTTCCGTTTTTATTTGGCTTCAGTTGTCCATGCATCCTTTTACGATTATCCATAAATGGATAAAGTCAATGCTGGCAGTCTTTCAGCACAGACGGCCACCGGGGAGTCATACTTTAGACTAACCAGAATACCCATTCACATACATATATGTATGTGTGTAGTATGTATATCATATATGTCGTAATGCACAGATAGCTGATAAAATCCATCAGCCTTAACAATGGCATACTACATATTTTTAAATTCTGCTCAAACTAGTGAATACTGAACTACTGTTGCAAAGTTCTAGTTCATTTCATGAAGTAGTTCAACAAGCTGCTTTTTAAAGGCGAAAGCTTTGCTTTGATTCTAGTCTTCTTTTTGATTACTGTACAATTTGTTGAGCAGCTAGAAGTTTAGCCGAAGTGTGAACTTTGATTATTTTCCACTTCAAGTTTAATTTGATGAGCTAGTTCAATAATTTGTATGGTAGCATTGAGAACTATGGTTCAATAGCTTATAGTTTATAGCTCATGCTGGAAATTCTTCTCCAGGTTGATGAACTAATTCAAAATTTAATAATTATTATTAATATGAGATGAAGATGTGACAGAATTCATAAGCTATATATATTGTTGATCAGGGAGACGAGCTGAGTCGCTTACTCCCTATCCATCTGTCTGTCTGCCCATCTTTCCGTATGTATAAACGCTTCGATCTCAGAACCTATAATAGTTGCGTTCATAGATTAAAACAAGTAAAAAGGTTTTATTCGAGACTACGAGATACCCTGAACCAGGCAAAAAAAAAAAAAAAAAAACTAATACTCTTCTTCTTTACGAAATCCAAAAATTCGAAAATTGGATAATCTACGTATCCATAATATCTATCTAAATATATAAATTCGAGTCTCTAGCTCATACGGTGTAGAAAGAAAAACGTAGTTTCCGAAATCTCGACGTTCATACGGACGGACGGACAGATGGACAGGGCTAGATCAACTTATTTGTGTTTGCGCTGATCAAGAATATATATACTTTATGGGGTCTGCATCTCTGAATTCATCTTCTCTGAATTCCCATTTTCAGTGTGTTCAGGGTATAAAAATAACTATCGCCTATATCTTTAAAGCTGGAGAAAGCAGTCCTGAGCAACGCCAGCTATTGAATACATAAATTTAAAGAAATTTAAGAATCACAATTGCAATCGAATTAGACATTGGATTTCCAGGCCCCAATTTAGAATCTCTTTTTCATAGTCTGAGAATTGTAGTTTATCTTTAGAAGCTAGTTCAATTAGCTGTTTGGGAATGGTGAGAGCTAGGCCCTTGTTGAGTGAACTATATCATCCAGTCGCATCCATCTCTGCTGTCTGAGATTACTAGCTCCTTTCTGAGAATACATCGAACTCGAGACATGCTCATGGTAGAATTATTTATGCTAATACAGATTATTCTGTGCAAAATGCATTTTCAAACCTTATAGTTTTGTCTTAAATTCATAGATCGCAAATAACTGTTAACCGTTAGCCGCTTAGCAACCGTCTTCGGTTCCCTTTGTTTTGGTATTTGGTTGATCGCTTTGCGTTGAACTATTCGTGTGATGCTCTATTGCCGAACTTCGTTTAGAGCGCGATGCGCTTGACACTCGCAGACTGACCTATTACTAGATCTCACTTACTAGTGAGCAGATGACTCCTAAACACATGTACACATTCACACTCTCCGCACACATACCAATATATACACACAATAGTTTTACTTAATAAAACTCAAGCCAGCGTTCAATGTATGATCAGAGCGAAAAAGTGTGAATGAAGAGAAGTAAGAAAAGGTCAACAGATATTTGTATTGTAATATTTGAAGGGCATCATTCTCCAGCGAGTCTCTCTCTCTCTCTCTACGCTAGCAACTCCTCCGACCCCTCTGTTCCGAATAGCGCATCTGGTATTCATGCACACCCGCTCAAAGTCATCTTATTTGGTATATAATTCATGCTCGTTTTTTATTTGATATGAACTAGAGGACATTTTTGGTCGCATTTGGGGACGCGCTTATCGCGCATACGCCAAGTAGGACGCGTGGGGGTATAGTCCTAAACCCCAACCTGCGACCCATCCCAACTCCCATTCACTTACCCACTTAGCGGGTCTGCGGCAACTAACGGGAATATAAGAAAAAGAAGAAGAATAAAAAAGAAGCAGAGAGCTAGGCCCTGGCCCAAAAATCTTTGGCAATAAAATTCCTCTAAACACTCATAAAAATTGCACGAATATTAAAAATTGTGTTTGTTCAAAAAAAAAAAAAAAAAACAAAAAAAAAAAGCGGGCGCATAAGGTTTGGATTGGGTGGTTCGGGGTGAGAGTGTTTGCTTGGTTGGGTGCGAAGGAATTTCGCTCATATGCGCTTTAAAACGTCGTAGATGTCGCTACTTGAGCCTCGCTTGTCGTTGCCCATAAAAATGTATGGATATTTGAATAGAATTTGCAATAAAAAATGCCGTTAAAAGGCACAGCTCCAAGCTAAACGTGCGTGCGTGTGAGTGTGAGTGTGCTTGTGTGTGTGTGTGTGTGTGTGTGGCAATAACAACTTGTGCGTTATGAAAAACTAATTTCTCTAAACATATGCGCAACGAGGTCTTTATTTTTTTTTTTGCTTTGCACTGCGAGTTGGGGGTTGGCCTCTGCTTGTTTTATGACAGCAGCACCCACCCGTGCTGAGTGTTCTGGTGGGGAGTATACAACAAGTAGTTACCCTGCCAAAGCGATGCCAGATGTGGGATCTTAAGATTAATAAAAATGACAAAGATAGATAATAATAATTGTAAACAGATTTTGTAGTTCTCAATATAGTTGATAGATAATTGCAAAGAAACAAAGAGGCTGAACTTGAGCAGATCTCGTCGGATTGTCATATTGATCAGTTATATACATACAATGTCTGCTCCCCCTCTTTAATATACGCAGGGTATACAAAAGAGACTGAAAGAGAGACAGAACACCCTTACCCACACACACACACGCTTACTCACATACATCCCCCAAATGCGTGTGTGTTAGCTGCCTCGTGTATTGCTCATCGGGATCGTGAGACTGAGGCTGAGAGGCTTTGACTTGAAATTGCAAATTTACGAGTATTTATATTGATGTCATTTGACTTTGATTTTAATGCGCGTTCAAAATGCGTGCAGAGATTTTTAATACATCTTATAATATGACCGTTGTTGTTGCTGCTGTTGTTGTCCTTCTCAGTTTATCGCCATAAATGTTATTGCAATATATATATATATATATATATATATATACGCTACTAGCTCATTCCATTGATGGCATTTTGCCCCTGCCTTTACCAAGGACAACGTATAGATTGCAAATGTTTTCCGTACAGCCTCCACTGCTCCATCTCAATAATCTTTTTCTATTGATTAAAACAATTGGCTTTGTTTTCCAGCCACACTTGAGTTAAAAGTGCGCTTTGGCTTGGATATGCTCAACCAGCTGATACCCATGCCAAAAAATCTTTTGTAATCACTTAAATATATATTATGAGCAAAGAACTAGCTATAGATGGCCTTAGTCGGGCAAGTCGGCGGACGCACGACAGGTTATAAGGCAGACAGTCGAATCGAGCCTAAATTGCTAGATCGAATCAATCATCTCATTGAGTGTGATGCATATCTGTTTAAGTGCTTTCATTGGGTTTAATAAAAAAGCGAACGAAACTCCAAAATCCATTGAAACATCTGAATACATACAACGACACATTGGTCCAATTGTAGATCAGATATTGTCACTAATATAGCCGTTAAGATTATCTGAGGCTCAGTTGCATATAGCCAAGAATTCGAATGAGTTTCCCAGCCGACTACAAACATATGTATGAATATATATTTATATACGCTGACAATTGCACATTTACAAAAGCCAATATACTCGCCTCACATAACGTGAACGAGCATAACAAAAGCTTTTCGCTTAAACAGTTTGTTCAGGTGTTTCGGCTTGGCTTAGAAGTCATAATTGCTGGGCACCCTTGCATCCTCAGCCCCAAGCCTAGCTGGCGCACCTATCCCTGCCGCGCCCAACGCCTTCTATGGACTCTTTGCTTTATTATCGCATTTGTGTTGCTTTTTTGTTGTTGTTGGTTTTCGCATAGTTGCCGCATTTGAGAACGGGAAATGGCGCAGTTCTGTTAATGTTCGTATTGTTGTTGTTGGTTCTTTGTTTGGCTGTTGTTGCTGTTGTTGTTGCTGCTGGCACTTGGCAGTCAAAGCATTGCAATAATTTGCACACAAAAGCGTTCGTCGAGTGCTTCAAATGAAAAAAAGGAATAATTAAAAAAAAAGACTAAAAACATCGAGTAGAAAATCAAGCGTAAAACGAAAGCCAACATTATCTGAATTGATTGACTGTGTGGCGTTAAGGGTGCTGGTGGTGGGGAGGGCGAATCGGTCTAGGCGGAGGGTGCCATGATTCGTCTTTGCATAGCAAATAATCTGTTAGGCGTCTGTGAACTGATAAATGCTTAGACTTAAGAGCGGCTGCCACGCCCACACGCCCACACACCCCCACACCACCTCGATACATATAGTATGTGTGTGAGTGTGTATGTAATTTTTGTAATAAAGTACAATTTATGTGGTCTATACATCCACATGTACAATAAGTGCGACTGGAAAGGGTCAGACAGACAGGCAAATCAATAGGCAACCGGAAAAATATGCCCGAAAAACAGAAGAGGTGGTGGGGAAAACTGGAGGGAGGGGGAGGGGGGGGGGTGTGACAAGCTTTAGGAAGGGAAGGCGTGGGCTCAACATAGACTGCCCGCGTGTGAAGCTGGCGATTATGCCAAGCGCTTGTCAACAAAAGAGCCTGAGCGGGCGAGTGGGAAGTGGACAAGGGCATGTGGCTGGCGGTGGCAGAGGCAGAGGCAGAGGCCGCGGCAGCTTCGACCCACATTCGCACACACAATAAAAGGACACTCGCACGATGGGCGTGGCAAAGGATGGGGACCATGAATACGTACTTATATATACGTTTGTTGCATTTTTTTTCATGCGTGCAAAAAGTATTGCCGAAAGGATGCAGGATGCAGGCACCCCACACCCGCCTATTTGCCCCACACACTTACTCGCCCGCTAGCTGCAAGCTGATGCATCAGCATAATGCAAGCCTACGCAAACATTTTATTTGCATTAAGCACAGCAGCAGAGCTGCAATGAAGAAAAAAAAAATTTTAATATAATCCAAAACAACCAAAAAAATAAAAATAAAATAAAAAAAAAATAATAAAAAAAAGCAAATGTTCCATAGCTAAAATGTATATGTATATATAACGCAGAAAACGACTCTGTGCATGTGTGTGTGCTGCACATGCATCAAAGTCGCCACACATACACGCACACACGCGCGCAACTGCAGCCAATAAAAATGCAGCGGCAAAAATTGCGTGCAACAGGAAGAGCAAAACAAAAATAAAAACAAAAAAATAAGGCAAAAAAAAATACAAAAAATCAAACAAAAAGTCGCCAAAAAAAAAAAAAAAACAAAAACAAAAAATGAGGCAAAAAAAATTTAAATAAAAAAAATTGCCACGCTGTGGCATTGGCTTGGGTGCGAGTGAAATAACAGCAGAGGTTGATTGCTGTCCACTTGCTAGCGACGACTGCGCTGCCAGCTAACTGCAGCGATAACGGCAGAACCGGTGGCAGTGGCAGCGGCTGTGGCAGCGGCAGAGGCAGAGGCAGCGACAGCAATTGCAATTGCAGTGGGCAGTTACACATGGCCCTGAATAAAAGCAGAAAAAACGCAGAAAAAAACCCCGCCTAGAACAAAATATATAAAAATTGTCCAAAAAAGAGGAAAAAAAGAAAAAAGTGTAAAAAATTGAATATAATAAAAAGGCGCCTCCTAAATTCGATGGCCTGCAACAGAGCGAGACAGCAACAGCGAACAAAAAAATG
The DNA here is from genome assembly GCA_035045845.1 of Drosophila buzzatii. Classification (NCBI taxonomy): domain Eukaryota; kingdom Metazoa; phylum Arthropoda; class Insecta; order Diptera; family Drosophilidae; genus Drosophila; species Drosophila buzzatii. The sequence continues at coordinate 366,561 of JAWNOS010000596.1, read as the reverse complement.
GCTGTTGCTGTTGCTGCTGCTGCAGCTGCAGTTCAGCTTTTTAGTTGTTTTGCCAGCAAATGCATATACCAGGTGCGCAGTGACTTGGGCCCAGTTTGACGCAAGCAAAGTAGTACATGTCAAAGTTCTACCTAGAATTGTTTCAAATCTTCTGTTCTTGAGTAGCAGCCATTGCCCACAAAAGTAGGCAATAGAAAATATTGTTCTTTGAAATACACCTCGCACCTAAAAGTAGGCAACAGTTTTTTGCTTTGCTCAATATTTGCCGCGCACAAACATAGGCAACAGATTTTCGCTCAGTTTAATCCATACGCTCTAAAAAGTAGGTAATCAGAGGTAATGAAATAACTACCAAGTCATAATAGACAACAATCTCAAGCTGATGGGACGTATGATTAATTTTCGAAACGTAAAATACAATTTACCCATCTTCTCATGATCATCTCAACGTCTTCTTCATTCTTCAAACTAACATTCCTTTCTTCCATTTCCCCTCTTTGACCTTCATGCCGATCTAAGCTGATTCCCTTCAGTAACGTACCACATTCAGCAAATGTGTGTGGAGAGTGCCCAATTGCTGAAGTGAACCGCATTGCGCTCTCGTCTGCTTGCGTCCAATGCATTTGTCGATGATGCATTTCTTCGCTTCGGCTTCCAGCTTCGTGCGAATAAGAGTGAGTGGGAGGGTGACAGCCTGAGCGAGAGAGCAACAACAGCGACGTAGGGTGAGACAACAAATGCAGCGAGCGATTCATGTGCATGTAGAGTCGAGCATATGATAATGCATACGCTCAATACACACACACACACACACACACACACACATAGGGGCAGTGCGCCAAATAGACCAAAATGAAAATAAAATAAAAACGTTCATAAATAAATAAAATTAAGTTGAGCGCGGTAAAAAAAAAGGTAAAAAAAAATGTAAAAAATAATATAAAAAAAGGAACAAAATTAATTTTGTATTGGGAAAAAAGGAGGAGAAATGCAGCAGACTCGAATGAAGAGCGTTGCAATTGCAGTTGCTGCTGCAGCTGCATTTTACATATACACACGCACATACGCCGACACATACACAGACACATATGCATGCACACACATAAACGTACGCAGCTTGGCAATTTTGCGGCCAAAAAAAATGCGTAAAAAATGTAAAAAAAAAAATAAAATAAAAAAAAATGCAGCCGCCAAAATATATTTAAATTTTGTTACTTTTCTTGTTGCCATTGTGTTGTGCGTGTGTGTGTGGGTGTGCGTGTGTGAGGGAGCAGCGCAATGTGAGTTTCAGTTGCTCTCGTTCGGACGCATGGTGCAAATAAAATTGAAAAACTCCGCCCTAAAAAGCGGAGCTGAACAAAAAAAGGAAAAAAAATTAAATAAAAATAACAAAAAAAAAAAACAAACTAATAAAACTAAAAAAAGAAGGCAAACACATCGTGTGTGTGTTTGTATATTTGTGCCTATGTGTGTGTGAGAATGCACTAATTTAAAATGCATTATTTTTGTGTCTGAGGCTGAAGCTGGAATCTCCCAACGCACCCAAACTGACTTCCATATATGGGCAACAGAAATATTCGATTAATCCCAAACCAAATACGCCAAAACCCAAACACGAATCAAAATGAATCTGGTTAAGCCGCTCCAATTCAGTACATCATACCATCGATACTTTTGGTACAGATTATGCCTTGAAGATAATCCTATTTCATATGCTTTTTCTACTCAAATTAAATAGATTTCAGATTCCAAATGATATGTCCACCCTACTTACTTTGGATAATAGTGCTAAAAAAAAAAAAAAATAAATAAAATAAAGAGTGCATACCGAAAACTATGATTGCTGCAATTGAAAGGATTCCTAATTTGGCAATGCGTTGCAATCTTCAATCAGATGGTATCGATGCTCACTACATTTGACATTAAGGACTTTTATTCAGATTCAGATTCATATTCAATAAGTTGCTCTCAGGTAAGACTTAAGGTACCTATATTATATCAATTTCATATCTATACGAAATCCAAGCAATCTGAAAACTATGATTCGTGCGAATAAAGAGATTTTAGTTTAATTGAATTTGAAGGTATCGATACTTTCTTAATTAAATTCTTGATGCAAGGCAACAAGAATCGAAATTCAAGAGCTGAGCTGAGCTGACCATAATTTTTAGATCATTCTGCCTAAAGCCTTTGACGAGTTGGACCTGGAAAATGTTTATATATAAATCATATTCAGGTTCAATAGCTGCCAGATGCCCTACATTCACAGGTGCACAATCTAACCTGATTTAAGGCTGGAAAAAAACTGAGACTTCGTCAAGCCTCATTTTAATATAGCCTGTCAATAAATTAAGTGTTTTAAAGTTGCCTGTCGCTAGCTGTGCTGAACTGCATTGCCGAGTTATCGATACTTTCAAAGTTAAGTGAGCCGAAAGTCTGGAAAGGCTAAGAGATTTTTCGAAAGAAAAAATGTGGACGGAGAGAGCATTATTTATTTCGTGGGCATGACGAAAAGCAAAACTAAGGCTGTCGAAATGCGTCGATAACTTTTTTTATTTCGAAGCTCTAAAAATGAGACATTTCATATTACTTTTATGGCAAGAGCAACTGCTGCTGCTGCTACTGCTGCTGCCTGCTGCTGACTGAGGCCTTTCTGCAGTGGGTTAAAAACAATTCGGGACAACTGGGTGGCCACCAGGCAAAGACGAAGGCAAAGCCAAGTTTGAGGTTAGGTTACAGTTAACGGGTGCCCAGATAAACACACACACACACACACAGACACTGGCACACTCTCATACATATATATATACATACAGTTAACGGCACTCAACGCATACAAAATTTCAAAATCATCAAAAAGTAGAAAAATACGCATTTCATGCACATTCGCGGCATTTATGAGCCCATCAACGTCGCTCATGGATGAAAGTAACGCGTTTTATGCGTCGTTTGGGTGGCTGCAAATGTATCTTTTTATGTGGCTGCCAATGGTGGTGGTGGTGCTCCAGCATCTCCTGCTCCATTTCGACCACATGAGAACATGGCGCACACGCCAGCGCCGTAAAAGGAATCGAGCAAAACCATCAAGTTCAAAGTTTGGCAACGTTTATGAGCCGTGCTGCCTGTCGCTTGTAAAAACGAAGAGTGTTCGCCCAGCGTGCTCGACGCCCCTCTATACGGCCATGCGCTGCCCAGATACCTCTCTACCCCTTCCCACCCCCTTATACAACGACACTGCTCACCTGGTCTAGAGGCTGCCATAGTTGCTATCGAGCATCCGACATCGAGTTTGGGCAGCATTGAACAATTCGACATTCGATATTCAGTAAATCATCAAAGCATATCATTCATTGGGCATTGGGTTTAAGAATTTCCAAGTCCGTTATTCGATATTGGACTTTGGACTCTCGGCATTTCGATATTGGCCATTGATCATTATAGTTTTGATATTGAACATCAGCCTATAGGTAATTGCTACTCCACATTTGATTTTTGCTATTCGTATTTGCCCACTTAAAATTCAAATTTAAGCATTTATTTATTTATTTATTGATTTACCTTCAAAATTATTAATTTGTCAGCTTAGGTTGCTCCATGTTCATTTGAAAAGCAAATTGGAAATTGCACCTTTTGTATTTAAGCCTTTGACTAAACTTTGGGTATTCGAAATTGATCTCTGTGACAAGTGTGCCCATTGCACTTTGTTCTGCTATTTGAAGCCTAAGCATTCGAAACTTTGTATTTGGCTTTCGAAAGTTTCGAAGTTTTTATTCGATATTCGACATTGGGCATTGGGTATGTGTTTTGGGTTTTGGGCTTAGCGATTTGCGGCCCTTTTGACGTGGTCTCGGTCGAAACTACCAAGTGCTTTTACGCCCTATTAAAAATATTCTTTTTATAAGCCCTATAAAAAGACGACGAAGACGATGGCAGCTTACGACGAGCCGAACTGGCCCGTAAGTAAATCGCATAACCAAAAAAAAAAAAAAAAAACAACAACAAAATAAAACAAAAAATGTGTGTTGGAAATGTATGCGCCGCTTTCTCGAGAGAGACATTTTATGCGCACCTAAGTCATTCCGAACAATTTCGATTAAAAAACTCATCTAAACAATTTATGACGGAGCGTAAAAATCAAATCAAAATACACGCGCAGTAGCAGCACTGGCAGCAACAAGAGGACAGTAAAACTGCAACATTCAGCAAAGCAACCCCCAACCACTGGCGAGCTGCCCCCAGCCATGCTATAAAGCAATTCATGGAGCAACCCTCGCCTCGTTATGGCCCAGCCATTATTCACATTTTACAGTTTACAACTATGCGAAAAACCATCAATTTAGAAGTTAGATGGCCTCAATGACTGCCACAGTTACAGTTACAGTTATTCCAACTCCCACCTTCAGTTCCAGCTCCTAAGTCCAACTGCTTACTGCTCAAATGTACTTTATTGCATATTGCTACTGCTTGGGCTCAACTGTACTTTCTGGGATTTTCTTACGCTGTACAGACTTATTGAAAGATCATCACTCTAGGTCTTAAAGATAGAGCTAGAGATACAGAGATAGAGATGGAGATGGAGATGGAGATGGAGATAGATATAGAGATAGAGATAGAGATAGAGATAGAGATAGAGATAGAGTAGAGATAGAGATAGAGATAGAGATAGAGATAGAGATAGAGATAGAGATAGAGATAGAGATAGAGATAGAGATAAAGATAGAGATAGAGATAGAGATAGAGATAGAGATAGAGATAGAGATAGAGATAGAGATAGAGATAGAGATAGAGATAGAGATAGAGATAGAGATAGAGATAGAGATAGAGATAGAGATAGAGATAGAGATAGATATAGAGATAGATATAGACATACCAATCTTTCTAAGCACTACGATTTAATATAAAGAAGAAGTTGGCAGACAAATACGGAAGCTGCTAAAGATGACATTGATGTGACGATAAAATGGCAGATGAGGGGTTGCTTAGGGAGGAGGAAAAGGCAAAGGCTCAGCCAAAAGAAAGTTAAACCGTGCGGGATATTAAAAAGTGCACGGGTAATGTTTCTTTTATGACTAAAGTGGCAGGCGGCTGATCCAAGTCTCTAGAAAAGCGGAGAGAGGGAGGGGTGGTTTCATAGGATGAGTGCAGGGTGTGGGCGGGGTTCGTCTTCAAATGTCAGCGGCAGGCGCGCATGAGCATGAGCATGAGCTGTCGGTGTTGGTTCAGCGTCATTTCGTTTTTAATTTCCGTAATTCCGTCAGCAGAAAAATTTTTGCAATATAAAAAGTAAATATCGAAATTTATAGACCTGCAGATGTGCGTGGGTGATTCGGGTGGTCGGGAGAGGGGGTGCTGGGCATGGTTAGTGTGCTGCGGCCAAAGCGACATTAAAAATGTTAAATAAAAACAAACAAACACAACGAGAGAGAGCGAGAGAGATAGAGCGAGAGAGAGAGAGAAGACGTTCGGGCAACCCCCTCGGCAACTTACACGAGGAATTTAATGACAACACTAAAAAGTTTAAGCGTTATTATTTCTAGGGTAGCTCGAAGAGAGTCACCCTCTCCCAACCTCATACTCCACCCGAAATCAGCTCACGGCTAAGAGCTTAGACTACAGAGTTGAAGTTTTTGTGTGGGCGGACGCAGCGCAAAAAAAAAAAAAAAAAAGAATACGAGGCTGTAAAATGGCAAATTCATGACCTGCAAGCCCTAACAAATCCCACCCCTAACCCCCCTATTTATTCATCTACCCCTAGCCCTGTCTAACAGGCAACTAAAAATGAGCAGCGCGATTGTAACGATTCAGTTATTACCGTTATATTGCCGAAACAACGCGGCATTGCCCAAAAACAAAGTCGCAACGCACACATAACTCAATCTTCGACAGAGAGCAGGAGCACCCCCTCCGAACAGCCCCAACCCCTGCCCTTTTTATTGCTAATGGCAGCAGAGTAAAGCTTGGTCATGGGCGGCTGCTGCTGCTGCTGTTACTTCTTCTACTGCTGCAGTTTATGCGAGTGCTGTAAAACTTACTTTAGTTTACCCTCTATCAACCCTTCCCCCCAGCCCCATCCCCGCTCATAGCCTGGCTTAAAAACGAAACAATTTTTACAACTTTGTTGTTTCGCCTGCGGCAGCCTTTCAGCCATTTCTAGTTACCACGCCCCCATTTCTACCTAACGCCCAAGTAATTTTTTTTAAATCTTTGTATTTAATGGACCATCAAGCGCCCCTCTGCCGCTTCACCTGCCTAGCGAATGCATAGTTGAAGAAAAAGTTGGCTTTTTGGACCTTCGACTCAGCGTTAAATATTGCACTTTTGCAGAATTTTTTTTTTTTTTTTTTGCTTTGGGGTTATAAAAATACGTCGCTTTAATGCTACAATAAAATACAGAATGCTGGCATGCCGAAGGACTAGGTAAATGGCGGTGTGGGCGTGGCAAGAAACAATTAGCGTAAAAAATACGCATTGCATCAGCTAACAAATATTTGGAGAGCAGTACGCCCCCTACCTGACTCTCGTAGTTAATGCACAAGCCTTGTAGTGCTGCCCAGCTATCAACTTCAGTCCCCAACTCCAAGCTCCATTCCATGCCTTCCACTCTTCTGCAGCTTGTTGAAAAATAGTTGGCTCGCATTTTTTATGCTAAAAGTCGACAAATGCGCATTTTTAGAGCAGCATACTTTTCGGGGCTGGTAGAGGGCGTGAGAGCAGCTTGGCAGTGATCATATATCATAGGTTCGACCAAAGACCACACAATTTGTTTATGAATGAATGTTTAATCAAGCCAAAGTTGCAGGCATGGAGCAAGAGCATTTGGAAGAGGGGGAGAGTCGCGTCGAAGAGTCTCAGCATTGGCGTTCATTTACCTATGAGTCCTGTGCTCCTCACCTCCTCTCTTCTGGCTTGGCCAACTAGGAAACAGAAAATACATATTTGCCGTGCGTGGCAGCAAAAAAAGGAACGGAAAAAGTACGGATGAGACGAGTTGAAGTTAAAATGCGATAATGCAAACATCAAATTAAAAACGAAAAGCCAATTGGAACATGCAACTGCACTGCACACAGGTATGCACAGTTGAGTGCAGGTGTGTCGGTGTGTCGATGTGTCGGTGTGTCGGTGTGGGTGTCTGACTGAGGCTGGCGAGCTAATTGAAAGCCTTTGCGTTTTGCAGCCAAAGACAAATATTGCAAAATGCGCCGCAACTTTATCCATATTTAAAATCAATTAAGTCAATAAATAATAAGGACAACCTTAATGCAATTAAATATATACATATATACTTTATATATGTATAGTGAACATATATATATATATACAGGTAAATCAGTACATGGGTACATATGCATATAAATAATGAGTAAAATGAATCAGTGAGCCGAGCATACCCGATTGCTGAATATTCGCTTATGCACTTCCTCTCTCACGATGAATTCGTGGATTTGTTATTTGTGACCATATACAAAGTATCTTAACACTTTCTAACTTGATTCGTTGGCTTGAGTAATTGCTTCAAATGTGAAGTGAACTAAGCTATTTAGCTAAAATCCCAATACAGTGGAAGATTCATTCATATATGCCAAGCTAATAGGCTTTGCACTCATGTTTCTGTTCACTAAAGTTGCAGGATGAAATTGCTAAAAGATATAAGTTTGTGACGCTCATATTATCTATCTATTAGCTATGCTTATGGTATATAAAACCAATTGACTCTAATCATAGCATCCACTGCAGTCAATCACACCGACAGCATAATACCGATAGGAAGACCAACCAATACACCCACTTTGCACTAAGTGCAAGGGCATAGTAATAAAAAAAAAGTAGCGAAATGTTTGCAAATGCGATTGCAGTGAAAAACCGCTCTTTACCTGCCCAAAAGTAGGTAGTCGTAGCTCGACACGCTTCGAGGGCTCTTGACTCGTTCTCGTTCTCGTTCTCCAAAACGCTTTGCAAGCATTATAAATGCGAAAGTAAAAAACGGAAATCAACAGAAGAAAAAAAGGAATTCAAAATCTGTGAACTGAAAGTGGAAACTGAAATTTGTTGCGCTGGCCGAATTTCATCCTATGTAAAATAAAATAAAATACCCTGCAGCCATAGTTGCAATGGACAAAAATATAAGATGGTATAATGGAGCTTGCGGAATTGTATATTAGATTACATAGCTGATTAGGTTAACAAGATGAGCTGATCTAGTGCATCTGTTAGTCTTCCCGTTCGTCCACCTGCCATGAGGCAGACCCGGAAATGTCTAAGGGACATTTGACGTGCAGCCGCTAAATGTGGTATACTGGGTGTCTGGCGAGTCGAGCGACTCACGAGAGTGCTGCCCACTTATTTGATTTTATATTTGCTTGGCCAACGGGGCGTATGGCTTGCTCATGCGGCACGTTGCATGCCGCACAAAAAGTCACTCGGCCACAAAATTGGCCACAATGTGCCCGACTGCATTGTCCACTTCAGCTGCAACTCAACCAAAACTCAAAGGTAAAGCCAACAACAGCAGCTAAACGGGTGGCTAATTCGAATTGAAGTAGCACAGCCCTCTCCACAGACCAGTCCCCAAACTCATCTCCCAACCAACTGCCTGTTGGCTCTGGGGCAACGTAAAGCCAAAGAGGGAAGTGAGGGAAAAAATGCAAATGGCCAAAAAAAGCAAAGTAAATAAGAGTCAACTGCAGATTTCTAACAGTAAGCCACAGACACAAACACACACGCACACACATCAAGCACACACGCGAGCGCCTGCACATATGCCATAAAAGAAGCAACGTGTTGCAACTGGAGCAGCAAAAGCTTGCCACAACACGAATGTGGCACACAAATTTGGCCTGCAAAAGTAAAGGAACAAACGCAAGCAACAAAGATGGAAGCCGTATCAAAGACAACAACAATAGTCAGCCACACACACACACACACACGCACACACACACACACACAAACATCAATTCATTCATGACGTTGACCTCAAACTCAGCAGCCAACTCGCTTACCCATTCTCCATTCTTAACCTTGTCTGTGTGTGTGTGTGTGTGTGCATGTGTGTGTGTGTGCCATTGTTGACTGCTGCATCTCTTTTGCTTTCGTTTTAGAAAGCAGCAGCAGCAGCAGCAGCAACAGAAAGAAACTGCAACGAAGCAAGGACGAATTTTTTGGTAGATTTTTTGTTGGCGAATTCATATCTGCGTCTGCCGTCGCCTCTGCTACGGCCTCTGCTGCTGCCTTTACTTTTGGTCTGTTTTGCGGCTCCTGTTGGTGTTTGGTTTGGTTCCTTTTATTGTTATTGTTTTGCATACATTTTTCCTTTTGCTGGCGCTCGGCGAGGCTGCGGAGGGTGGACTGAGTCGACTGCGAGTTCGAGTTGGCGATTCTTTCCCTACCTTTTGCAAAGGGAGGGAGCGCATGCCACATGCCTCATGCAAAAAGATGACGAATGCACGTGGTTTGGCCGGCAACAAGAGCAACAACAGCGCAAAATGACCAAAAAGAATGTATTGCAAAAGGCAAACCGAAAACAGATGGTAAGGTGGCATGTGGCAAGGTAGCTAGGTGGCAAGCTGTCAGTCGCATGTGGCAAGGTGTCGGTGGCATGCAAATTGTAGCCATCTCTCAACGCCGAAATGTGTGTCATAATACCAATGCCATTCTTCTTCGACTACTGCTCCGTCTTCCTCATCATCCTAATGCTCAACTTGTTCCTTTTCTTCATCTTCTTCTCCTGCTTCGACTTGTCGTTGTTTACCGAGCTCAATGCTCAATTCGTTTCTTCTAATGCGCTGTAAAAACCAATGTGCCCCAATAAACAGCCATTACAACAGTTAGCTAATGTGATTGTTGCTGCTGTTGCTGTAGGCTTATTGAAGGCAACAACACGAAGATTATATCGAAAGTAAAAGTAATGCCGTCTCAATGTTGCGGATTCGCTGGATTCTTGTTTACTCGGCTCATCGAAGGGCTTAGCCTTTTGCATGCACACACACAGACCCATATCACATCACGCACACTCACACTCACACGCACATTGACATATTCATTCATACATCACACACTTAAAAGGAAATTCAAGAATTGTTCTTAAACTCTGCAAATGCAAAGGCGAAACTCAATCTAGAGAAATACAAAATATGCCATTTTCTTCGCACAAAGCATAGTGTTGTAAGAGCATTTATATACTATTCTATATATATATATATATATATATATATATATATATATATATATATATATATATATATATATATATCTATAATTTAAATTAGTTAATGATTGGTGTACGATTAGTAAAATAATATAAATATTATTATTATGTATGAGACGTGTGTGAATAGTATTAATAATATTATGAATCTAGTATACGAAATTTTATAGAGTATAGATAAAAGCTATGTTGCATACACATGTATATATACATATATGTATGTATATAACCTTTAACCTATAATATTCATGGTATTCGAATAATCTTGTTTTGTATATGAAATATGCATAGTCTCATAAAGACGGTATACAAGGGCATAGAGAATAGAGAGCATACATATTAGTAGTAGTATATGTCGTCAGTAGTACAATAATAAGTAGTCTTATGATACATACATAGATGTTGTTGATTATGGTTAATCATTGCCAACGTCTAGAGGGTAAGAGAGAGCATGAGAGAGCGAGGGAGAATGCAGTTGCTGCTGCTGCTTTTACTTTCAGGCAAGCTTTGGAGCAAAGACTTGTAGAGGTCTCTTTCTCGATGTGTAGGTTTTACAAATCGTTTCTAATCAGATGCAGGCCACTGTTTGATAACATGCAAAACAGATGCAGGGCTCTGTTGACAGCTTGTCGAAGCTGTCACCAGTTGTTGCTTCTGTAGGCCCAAAAGCCCCAAGAACACAAAAAACGGAAAGAACAACAAGACCCTCAACAAAGGGCGAGTCGAGCCTCGCGCGCCAACAAATCCCGGTTTTGTAAGCCAATTTGCACTTAGGCTTATCTAATGTCATATCATTTGTATAATGTTCGTGTTGGCCCTGATACTTGATACACACTGTACTATTGCCACACACACACACACACACACACACACACACACAGCATACATTTGCTCGCCTGCCTCTAGTTCACATGTGTGGCCTTCTTATCCTCCGGGGTTCATTTCTAAGCTCATTTATGTTTATCACAAATGCGTGCCAAAGTGTGTCGTTATTCTTGCGCGTCTTCTGCTTCTTATACCTCGGCTGTTTCTTCTTGAACGGAGCGCGAACAAAAACATTTCAAATATTCAAAAAAGAAAAAAAACACACACACACACACACACACACACACACACATACACACATGTTGCTCAACTAGTCGAAGCATGTGCGTGCCGTAGAAATTCATCTAACGGCTGTAACAGGTAATTGAACTTGGGTTATATGACGGCACGGAATGATGCGCAGCCGAAATGGAATTGAATGAGCCCAAATGTGTGCCACGCAGCCCCGCTAAGGCCACTCCCCATACCCCACTCCCGTGCACCAGCTAGCAAATGCGTGCGAACTACATAATGTGGACATAAAAAGGATTTGGCAAACGCGGCAACTGGGCCAAAAACCTGTGGCATAGAAGGGGGGAACTGCGTGGAGGCGTGGGCGTGAGGGTGTTGCGTAGTCAATTTCGTGTAACATTTGCCAGCTATATGAAAGTTGCAAATTGTATGCCATAGTTTCACACACACATGCCAGTGTATTGTATTACACATACCGGAGTAGGAGTTGGGGTATGGGCGTATGCGTAATGCCAACTGTTGAATAATTCATGGGCAACTGGAGATTTGTGCAGATGCTGCATGCAGATCCGGCAGACAGACAAACAGATCCACATATACATGATGCCGATTTGTGGCACACATAACTGTAAATCGAGTTTGAGTATAGCTAACCCCCAGCCAAAAAAAACAAGCATTTCAAATCGGGTTTAACTGACTATTACAGTTGATTCCTGAAGTATAAGTATAAGTATAAGTATAAGTATAAGTATAAGTATAAGTATAAGTATAAGTATAAGTATAAGTATAAGTATAAGTATAAGTATAAGTATAAGTATAAGTATAAGTATAAGTATAAGTATAAGTATAAGTATAAGTATAAGTATAAGTATAAGTATAAGTATAAGTATAAGTATAAGTATAAGTATAAGTATAAGTATAAGTATAAGTATAAGTATAAGTATAAGTATAAGTATAAGTATAAGTATAAGTATAAGTATAAGTATAAGTATAAGTATAAGTATAAGTATAAGTATAAGTATAAGTATAAGTATAAGTATAAGTATAAGTATAAGTATAAGTATAAGTATAAGTATAAGTATAAGTATAAGTATAAGTATAAGTATAAGTATAAGTATAAGTATAAGTATAAGTATAAGTATAAGTATAAGTATAAGTATAAGTATAAGTATAAGTATAAGTATAAGTATAAGTATAAGTATAAGTATAAGTATAAGTATAAGTATAAGTATAAGTATAAGTATAAGTATAAGTATAAGTATAAGTATAAGTATAAGTATAAGTATAAGTATAAGTATAAGTATAAGTATAAGTATAAGTATAAGTATAAGTATAAGTATAAGTATAAGTATAAGTATAAGTATAAGTATAAGTATAAGTATAAGTATAAGTATAAGTATAAGTATAAGTATAAGTATAAGTATTAGTAAAACTAAACCTTACATTCCTTAACTAATATACCCATTTGCATCAACATGAACGAGCATAAAATACAAATGTGAGTAGAGCCGCCGTGAACGACTCTGAACGACTGTGAATGTCAATGCATATTTGAGCAGATGGTACTCCGGGCACATGTTACTGCCACTGCTCACTGCCAGATAAATTGCAGTAAGCATATACTAATCGAGCTTAGCTTTTCATATAATCATTATCTTATCTTATTTTGGCTTTTCATAGTCTCATTATTCCTCTGTCTTACATGCAACTAGTTTCCTCGCATCCACTCCGCTGGTTTATGGAGTGGATTTTCTTTTAATCAAAGAATCGCGTTTTCGTTTACTTTCACAGATGCCAATGTGGCGATAAGCCTTATTTGGAAGAATACGAGTATGTAAAATTGCAAGCGTGCTTATATGCAATATATTAACTTCTCGCGTGTCAAATGCAGAATAGGAGTTGATTAAATTAAAAGGAAAAACATTTAAGTTCTGGCTCATCTATGTGATTTTTATCCAGCTGAAAAAATGGATTGCCATTCATAACCAAACTATTCGTTCGCTTAATCCTCTAATCATATTGATATCTATCACTATGAACATTTCATTTATTCACAATCTTCATTTCGTACCTAGTTCCCATATCTGAGTTTACTTTCTACAATACTTTCTCTTCTGCCCCCTTTTCGTTCTCTGTCAGTTGTTCTATGCGCTGCTTTTCATTAAGTTACGGAAACGTAATCCCAGTGCCCACAATTTTGTTCTCTCATTTTCTCTCTTTATCTCTGTTTACCAAGTTTATCTACGTTTTTCTTAATCTTTCTCAATCTCTGTTTCAGGTGATGTGCTGCAGATATGGCTCTCACTCCAACTACAGCTAAGGCTTATGCAAGTTCTATATTTGGTAAGTGCATAAAACAAACTGTTCTACATACGAATAGGGTATATGTATACATACACATGTGTATGTGGCTCCTGTATGTTTATTTATCTGTTTGTGTCCGATTCAGAATCGCAGTCAAAAGATTTGAATTTGTTTACCTAGCTCAAAATTGTTTTGTTTCATTTATTCAATTTGTTGACTGACGCACTTGCGGCGTACTTGCAATTGCCATGGATTTTCTTTTGTGCCATATTCGACCAGCACTTGCTGCATATTGGCTGGGGGATGTGCACCCAACACAGCTGAACTTCCGAGATTCGTTGAATTTTCTGATGTTTTTCTTGCTTTTTCGATTTATATACCCTGTAGAAACTGAAAACTGATTGAGAGTGATATGCAGAAATAAAATAATTTTAATCCCAGAATTAACATAATCTATAACCTATAGAAGTTCTAGAGTTGTATACCAAAGAAATACTACTAACTTGTTCGATATCTCGACAACTTTCCCTTATCGATTAGAGTTTGCGGCGTAATTGAAAAATCTCGGAACTCCTTTCAATTCACGTCCAGAAATATATCTTTAGGTACATCTAGAACCGAAAGGTATTCTGTATTGGCCATGCCAGGGTATCTTTTAGTTGAACACTCCCTGACTCGAGCACTCTGGCTTCATTGATGAAGCCGCTCTGCGCGCCTGCTACTCGAGTCTCCACTGCATACGCAACGTATGTGTGAGTTATGGATACGAGTCAAAATGTGGGTTGAGCTCATCCATCCAACGGGGGACGAGCATGCGTTGGCTTTGGCTTGGTCTTGTTGTTGACAGGCTGCTGCTGGAGCTTCTTTCTTTTGTGCTGCTGCAATAGCAACCTCCACAGTGCTCTGCCCACACTCGCCATGCACTGTCAACAGGTGGCGCCACAAACTCCTGGCCGGCACGCGCCGCTTCATGCGAATCCCCTCATTCACTCTCACGGCACCCACCTCCCACGGCCAACAAGTGTGAAGGACGTTCGGGTTTCTTTCCTTTTGTGTGTTGCAACTTTTTGTGTGTTGACTGCAAAATTTCAGCATACTTCTTTTTGCGTACAGTGCCCCGCTCCATCCCCTCTCGGTTGGCCTTCCCGGCGCACACACGTTTTCCTCTTTTCTTTTGGCGACATGCTGCGATTCCCCGGTGTTTTTTTCTGGCTGATTCTTTCCCTTACTCTCGATTTGTTGTCCAGTTGGAGTGTTTAGTCGGTTGTTTAACTTTTCGAGTAGTAACCAAAAAAATGTATTAACGATGTCTGTTAGCTCGACTTCAACGGGAATAAAAAGAGTTTCGAAATGGTGTATTTCGTATTTCAGCAATTCAATGAGAATTATTATTATAGTTTCTATACTTGAATTATCATGTGGTTTGTGACTTGAGTATTTCTGTTGTCGATCAAGTTGCTCGCTAAAAGCTTTCGAGTCTTCAGCTTCAGTAAAAGCTCAGCCGAAGCAAAAAGCTCAATAGAGCGTGCTTCGAGCCACAAGCCATACGCGAGCTACGCAACGTTTCGTTTCTTTCAAGTAGTTGGCGAAACCAAAGAAAAAATCAAACTGATAGATGAGAGGGGTGGTGGGCGCTGGTTTCTAAGTGGGCATAAATCAGTCTGTGCTGCCGACAACGACGCCTTTTGCAGAAATGTCTTCGCTCTTTGGGCTCAAACGGACGGTGCTTAAGAGAGCGAAGCCAAAAGCAAAGAGAAAGCGTCTCGAACGGGCGAACAACTCGTAATTTCTCTTCTTGAGGAAACTTCTGTTGGTGTGTGTGCGAGCAGCGAAAGAAAAATGGGAAAATCCAGCATATAAAAACAACTATAACAACAGTTAGTGGGGTATCTTTCGCAGGTGGAGGGGGAAGCGAAGGGGGCAGCCGAGGGGTGCAGCTACTAAAAAAAAAAGAAGCGAGCCGAAAGGGCAATACAAAAATGAACAAGTAAGAAAGCTGTAGTCGAGACTGCTCGACTACGAAATCCCCTGAGCCCTTCTTCGAACGAATAATATTCCAAGAATTATTCGATTCGTTTCTGCACGCATGCAAAACCACACATAGACACTGATCTACACTTGTATGCATGTATGTGTGTATGCATGTGTGTAAGCATTGCCAGCGTCTTGCTGTCTCGCTGCTTTGCTGCTGCGCCACATGGGTTTTGATGAGAAAACTTTGATGATCAATAATTCTGTTTCTAGATGGACAATCGTATTGATATCTTCAGATTATTATCATAATATTCATATCTATATGCTAAACCAAACTGCATGTCTCTAGTATTTGAAATGCATTTTTTTCATATTTGGGTGTGGTGGGGCGAAGTGGGGACCGGAATCCAAAATCTGACAAAAACCGAAATTGTATTAAATTAGTATCTATATATATGCAGAAGACTTGGAGACTCTAACTCTAAAGATGAATTAGCTAGAATTTTTTAACTGGTTCCCGATAAATTCGTTTATCGATATCTTTCCAAATATACAAGTTATCGAATTTCTGAAACAAACTCGTACTGCGCGTGCAAAATACGGACCTAACACAAAAAGAATGAACTCTCTAGCTTTTGTATCTTCGGAAATCGACGCGTTCATACATACGGACGGACGGACGGACGGACGGACGGACGGACGGACGGACGGACAGACGGACATGGCTATATCAACTTTTCTCGTCATCCTGATCAAGAATATATATACTTTGTGGGGTCTGCCACGCCTCCTTCTGCCTGTTACATACTTTTAACAAAACCATTATACCCTGATTTCCCATTTTCAATGGGCTCAGGGTATAAAAAGAAAAGAAAACGCGACGCAATCAAATGGTGATGCTGATGCTGACGCTGGCTGCGTCGCTCTGCTCAGCTCTCTATGTGTGTGTGTGTGTGTGTTTGTATGAGTTTGTGTGCGGGTGGCATATCCTCATGTGGGTAGACAAAACTTTCGCTTTCGCTGAGTCGCCTTCGCTTTTTTGCCGACTTCTTTTACTCTAGCGTGCCAGCGTCGCCGTCGACGTCGACGTCGGCGTTAGCGTCAGCGCCAGCGCTAGCGCCAGCGCTAGCGCCAACGTCAATGTCGACGCCAGCACGCAGTCAACACCAGTTTTTCTTTTGCTCAGCAAAAGCAAAAGAAAAGATGGCAAAAAAGAAAGGAAAAAACGGCATGTGGAAATTGTGGCAGCCGATAAATTTCTATGAGAACATTTTCGAGGATGCGAAACGAAGCAGAGCTACAGTTACAGTTACACAGTTGGTTCTGCGGCACAGGTGGGCAGACAAGCAGCAGCAGGTATACACACACATGCACACAAATATATACACACTTAGGGGTACATATGTATGTACGAAAATGGGCAGCCTGCCCGACCTTGAGCCAACATTTGGTCCTGGTTCATCCAGCTAGCCTGTCTCCTAATTGGGCATGACTGGCAAAGCTCAAATGCCAGCACACCCAGCAGAAGAAGAACCACCTGTAAGCTGCGTTGCCCAGCGGCCAAGACTTTTGATTAAGCAACTTCGACTATGGTTGTATGCCCCCTATGTGTGTCTGTGTGTGTGTGTGTGTGTGTGTATGTGGGCAGCTGTCCACTCGTTGTTAAAGGATTTTCATATGCTTAGCTTTCTCTTTTGGCTTTCGACATGTTACATATCACTCGGCTCCAGTTTGGGTTCCTTGCTTTCCTTGCTTTCCTTGCTCTTAAAACTTTC
Source organism: Drosophila buzzatii (assembly GCA_035045845.1). Lineage (NCBI taxonomy): Eukaryota > Metazoa > Arthropoda > Insecta > Diptera > Drosophilidae > Drosophila > Drosophila buzzatii. Next base: position 349,251 of record JAWNOS010000596.1, on the reverse strand, counting down.
TTCAACAGGTTGCATGTTGCCCAAGTCTCCCTGTGGCTGTGTGCGTGCGACCCTCTCAGCTGTTGAGAGTGGAGCTCGTATATATGCTTGACCTTGGAACCAGAGCTAAACGCTGCCATGACACCAGTCGGCTACCATGCGGTCAAGTCCCAACCAAACCACCCCAAGCCACTCGTCGCCTGTTGCACACGCCACTAATCCTGACAACCGCACAAGCACACACACACACAGTTAAGTGTGTTGCCTTGTCTATTGGTTCCCAAATAAAGATATAGATAGATGGCTCAATAGCTGGACAGCTGGACAGCTGCTGCTGCTTGTGCTTGAGCTTCAGCTTAAAGGCGATTCGAAAAGGCTTCTCGATAAGTCCCGCTTGTGTGCTTGGCGATCAGGTAACGCATATGTTGGCTATTATATCGGAATTGCAATTTGATGGCTTAATCGTGGCAGCTCGCTAGGCTTCTGGACAGATTCAGTAGACCGTTAACCACCGCGAGCACACACTCTCTCTCTCTCTCTCTATCCCATACACACACACTGCCCGCGTGGTCTCTATCTGTAAATTACTATGCTACGAAACCGGTTTACTCTCAATTCTTGGTACGCAGTTGTTGCATTAACTATGCAAGAGCTTGTCCCAAAAAAAAGGCGAAATAATAATGAAGATTTGAAAAGCTGAACCTGCATGCAGGCCAACCGATGCAGAAACTGGGCACGATAACGAAACTGAAACCGGGCACAAAAACTACAAGAAAATTGAATACAACAACATCCAGTGGCAGTAGAGAAAACAGTGCAAAGGCTCAGAAGGGAGCGAGCGAGGGAGGGAGGTAAAGCGAAGCAAACAAACATGAAATCCAAGTATTAAATTGCAACGACCTACATAGAAAGAAGTGATCAGCATGGTGAAAGAGAGCAGGCGAAAGAGAGAGAGAGAGAGAGAGAGAGAGAGAGAGAGATAGAGAGAGAGAGGGAAAGGGATCATCAGTCCTTATTCTCGAATTACTTCTTTTTCTTTTTTTTTCAAACAGCATACGACAAAGAGTGAGCGAGAGAGAGAGAGGGAGAGCAGGTCTTTAAGATTTTGAATTGAACAAACTGCATTGTGAGCTCAAGCTTAAGCTCGAGCTTCAGCTAACGCACAATATTTATATTCTCTGTATTGCTCTCGACTCTGCTGCTAAACTTTTTGGTTATGTAGACGACGCTCGATGCTCGATGCTCGATGCTCGATGCGCTCTACTCGCATAACGTGACCTGGCGCACCAAAAATGTTTCGACTCTTTTTTGGCAATGCCAAACGCAAAGCGACGCGGAACTAAGAAAACTAGTTTCCAAAATAAGGGGATCTCGTGGAGCGGCGTCTTGAGGAGCGCGACTTGTGGCAAGTTTCTTCAGCAGCTTCCTCGCCCTTGGCTCTTGTCACGGTTACAGCCAGGCCAACTGGTTATTTGAGTGTGCCTGTCTGAGCATTTGATTGAAGTTTTTAGCACAATTTCACTTGGCCAACTCGGACTCGGACTCGCAGTAGGCCCAAAGGCGACGCGCTTAATTAGGAACTTAAGCACATGCAGCGGAATGAAAGAGTTTGCATTCAAGTTGTCCAGCCAAGCACCCAGGCATCTGCTCATAATCCTCTAAAGGGCTGCTATTAACGATTTCAACGATTCACCAAAAGTACAGAAAACTAGTCAAAAGAAAGAGCAGTCCAAATATTGACGATTAACGTTCATGCCTCAATGATGAAGGAATAGTATAATATGGGAGTAATTCCTGTGTTGCATGACAAATCATATTCTCTGTCTATATGTATGCATTTACATGGGTGTGTCTCAAGGATTTCACACTATTTATTTCAAATCGGCCCAAGGATAGATCTCTCTATAGTACGTGCGTATATATTGGTAATAGAGTGTTAGCCCTTTTTAAATATGTTCTACTCAGCTTCCATTTGGTGCACGACTTTATTAAAGCATTTTCCAAAACGATTCGAGCTTAAGAACTGGTCGACTGGTCTTTGGGGTTTAGCCTGTTGCGTGCTTTGTTTTGGGTTTTCGGTTTGGCGCTTTTGGGTTTGTTAACACCCTTAAGTGTTTATCATGTAAAACACCAAAGAAACATGTCAAACATGCCAAATATGTATGACCCACAAATTATGCGACACACACACGAGCTGAGAAGGGGGAGAGAGAGAGAGAGAGAGAGAGTGAGTGAGTTGCCGTTTTCGATTTGGGTCTTGTACATATGAGAATGCTGAAGAAAATCTGGGATTTGAACTACGAGTAAAGGGGAGGGTACGAGAAAGCGAGAAGCCGGGATGTCCTTGAATCTTTTTTTTTCTTTTTTTTACAATCTCAGCCCAGCACAAATATTTAAGACGCACACTCAAAAGTCTCACCCGAACAAGTTGAGACCTTTCGGAAATAGCTTATGGTCAAGTGGGTCCTGAGTGTGTTATCTTTCGGAATATGTAAGAAGAAATATGTGACCATTCGAATTAGAATAAAGTAGCCACAAAGAAGGGCAGCGTCCATTAACATAGCAGCTGGTAGAGCGACTGCCCAATACTCGTTCACAAAAGTGGACCTCAAGTCCACACTGGAGGTATCATGAAACTCTTTAGTAGAATGCTGTAGATACTAGTGTATCCAATCTACATTTGAAGTGACTAGTATGAAAACACAAACAGGAAGACGAACATTGCATGATGAATCACAATATTCTGTCTCCTCACAACGTGAACGAGCATCGCATGGCCAAACAGCCGAGTCGAAGAACGAAAGGCAAGGAAGTCATAATTACAAATTACACACATAATCATCAACAACGCACACACACACATACACAAGGAGAAATCTTGACAGAGAGTCATTTTTATTGGTTTTGCCATGGGGTCTAGTTAGTCCGCAGCCCTCCGCCTTCAGGATATAGCCCTCAGCTATCCGTCTTCGCTTAGCTGTCTGGCAGGGACAAGAAATTTCAGCATGCGCTATGAATTTATTAGAAAATTCAAGAGTGAAATTCTTGGATTTTAGCACACGCAACGCCCCAGCACGTCGTCAATTGAGTGACCCACATAAGATGGAGATTTTGGGGTTTAGCATCGTTAAGACTCTAGAGAGAGAGAGAGCGAGAGAGAGAGCTAAGGAGGAGAGCCTGGCATGGCATGCGTGTTGCGTCAAGCGTTTTCACTGCTGGTTAAGCAACTAAACGACGTCTACATCTATGTCTCACAGGTATTATGTAAATTAATTACTAAAGGGCATCCATGCGCACTGGCATAACCCTTTGCATTTCAATTGTTTCTAGGCAAACTAAACTGCTTCTTTGCAATCTCAGTTTGTGGCTGGCTCTTGGCCACTCGCCTAGCCTCTCAGTGTGTGTGTGTGTGTGTGTGTGTTTGTGAGTGAGTGTGTCCCGTGTCCCGTGTCCCGTGTCCCAGACGGAAGTCAAGCCCGAAAATTATTTTTAACACTTTTATGAGACTTTTGTTGCCATTTCCTAGCGGTGGGCGCCACAAGACTCTGCCCTAACTACATAACTACCCTCTCTTCTACCGCCGCACTGCCTACCCCTCGCACCCCCTCCCCCTCTCCCTCACCCTCACTGTTTCATGAGCCTTGGGCTTCACTCTTGAGCCACCCTGCCACATGGTTCGTGTATAAGGCATAAGGCATTCAACTGTGTTTATTGATATGGTCGTTCGGTCGTCTTTCTGTCCGTCCCTTCGTTCTTTGAGCGAGTGTGTGTGGCTATGTGTGTATGCGTGTGCGTGTGTGTTTAGTTTCAGTTTATGGGGTGTCCGGTTGCCCGTTACAGAGCAAGGCCGAACCGGCAGGACATGAGTCGGAAGCCAAGTCAAACGAAGTCGGCTGTCCGCAAATTAGCATGATATGTGCCTCAGCTACAGCCTGTTGCCTGTTGCCTAGTTGTGTCCTGTTTACGATTAGGCCCATCAAAGGATTAGGCAGGCAGCACGCCACAGTAAAGGACGAAAAAGGGGTTCGGATACTACACTTTACGAGGGGTGGAAGTTTGTGGCACTGACTCCCGCTTCCGTTGTTGTTATTCTGATGCCCAAAAGGCCAAAGGTTCAAAAGTTTTGACACGCAATTACTTGAGCACATGTGGGCTAGGCCTATTTAGGGCTAACGACAACAACAACAACAACAACAACAGAAGTTGGAATGAGCTGCAACAGGATGACTATTTGGGCTGGAGTAGACCGAGGGCCATGGGGCAAGGGTTGTTAATATCATTTTAAGTGATTTTATGATGAATTTGTGCCCTAAAATTTCAACTCATTTACGCACTTACACACTTTCACACACACGCACACACATCATCGAAAACAACATCATCATCAAGTAGAGCCCTCCGCCTATTTCTGTGGGTTTTAGGCTAAAAGTTTTTAGTGTGAAATTTTCACAGCAATTTTATAGGCGCACTTAAGCGGTTTGTCTTCAACCAACCCCCCACACCACACCACCCCGACCACAACCCCTGTGCGTGTGTGCGTGTGTGCATGTGTGAACGTGTTGATTTTGTGGCATTTGAGCGTTTTTGAACTTTGAACTTGTGTCTTTTGGGTAGTTTTATTAAGGTTTGTTTTTGCCTGATTATGGCCCTTCATAGAATGTTGACGTGTGTGTGTGTGTGTGATTGAGTGTGCGTGTGTGTACATGTGTTTATTAGCGTGCGGCAAATCGTTTAACTCCTTAAGTGTATGTTATTTAGATTGTCGACATGCAAGATTTGATGACTTTCTAATTGACTCTGTGACTCTGAGTGTGAGTGTGTGAGTGTGTGGGTGCGTGGGTGAATTAAATTAACATTTACGGCATGAATAGTTAACCTCTATAGATATGTGCTAACATACGTGTACGTATATACATGCGTATCTCATACTTGAAGGCTTACGACTGCCTGGCGAGTGCTTGAAAAAAGTTGCATAGTTACTAAAAGAGGCTCACCTTGAGCATTGTTTGACTTTTGCAACACAGCAAGCGATTGTGAGTGTGTTTTATCTTAGTCACACATACGTGTATATATATATATGTATATATATATATATACATATATATAATTAAAAGACATTGAATTGTAAGAAACCCCTTGACTGCGATTACTGAACTTTGCAGCAAACAAACGAAAATCAAGTAGAAATATTGCAGTGGAATGCAATCGACTGCCTAATACTCGTTCACGGCAAAAATATATTTAAATATACTATATTAATGATGGGTCTAGTTGGATACGAGATTAGCAGAATATCTCTGGGCTCCAAAAACCAATGTATTATCCTTATAAATCTGTCAACGAAAGCTAATTGGCTTTATAAGTTTATGTTGTATATATGTCTATTTGTATTCAGGTCTCTAAACTCACATTGCACAGGGCCAGTACTCTCTCCCTCTCTCCCTCTCTCCCTCTCTCTCTCTGTCCCTCTCTCTCTCTCTCCCCCTGTTGCTGACTGTATGGAAGGTTAAGCCACTGTTGAAGCTCGTTTCGAAACAATCATTTTTCAAATTACTGCACTCATAGAGCGACAAAGAGAGGGAGAAACAGAGAGAGAGAGAGAGAGAGAGATAGAAAAAAAACCAGACTGTTCGTATAACAGAAAGAGCAAGAGTGAGTGAGAGACAGGGACAGGCCGGTGCATTGATCCCAAAAGTTGAGACAGCGAAGAGAGCCCCAAAAATTTAATTTTGAAGCCGACGTCTACGAAAAGCAAGAACAAGCTAAAAAAAAAAAAAAAAACAAATTAAACGCTTTTGTATGTGTTAGTGGCATGCTTGGCATGGGGACAAATGCGAAAAGAGTATAAAGCGTATGCGCAAATAATAATGTTATGCTGTGTAAATCTAAAAAGCGTTGCTGAAGAACCCTCCTTGCTCCTCTAAGCTGTAGCAGAGAAAGGGGTCAGAGACAGAGAGTGAGAGGGAGAGAGAGAATCCGACCATGCATGCATGCAAGCACACTCTTGCCTACTCCCTCTCTCATAGTTGTCCTCGTACAGTCAGCGAGGTCGCAATGAGCTCGAGTGTCTTCCAAGTCGATAGATCTTGAAGATCTTACTAAAAGCGACAAATGTTTCAGTGTAGACCCAGTATATAATATCTTGAACTCCTATTATAAGTTGGCTATCTTGATAATGCATACTAAGCTTCATTTTGTTTAGTCTATATTGAAAAGATTCGCTGTGGAAAGGGCTGGGTGGGACGCATGCAATTCGGCAAAGTATGTAAAGTCACGCTCTTGGCACTGCGGTCTTTGAACTACCAAAAAACAACACACACACACACTCACACACTCACACAGTCACTCACACACACACGCCACATACACAAACACAAAAGTACAGGGTTTTGGAACAGAGGGTCTTTGGTAGATATGGCAAGCGATCTATGTAACGCCGCTGTCGGCCGACGTCGCCAACGCTGTCGATGTCGTTGCAGCCCAGGGGGCATCCAGAGGGTTACCAATGTGTTGGTGAGCGCAGTGATCGACGTAGAGAGGGAGAGAGAGAAAGCGAGTCACAAATCCACTTTTTTGGCAAACACAAAAAAACATTTTTGTTTTTTTATTTTTATATTTAGTAAATTCACTCAGTTAAATGATCTCTCGCATTATTTTACGCTCGCGCTCTCTCTCTCTCTCTCTCTCGCTCTCCGTGTCCCTCAATATATGGTGGAACAGTTTGCGGCGTCAGTTAGTTTGAAAAATGCAAGCACGAACATACGCACACATATGCGAATGCAAACAAAACTTTGCACACACACACACACAACCATCTACCATCTGCCTTCCCTCTCTCTCTCTCTCTCATTAACGATCTCTCTTTCTGTGGTTGCGCCATTAAAGCAAAGCAAAAGGCACATCTACTCGCACTTCCTAAATTCTGTGTATGCCCTCGCTAGGTCGCTGCGCTGCGATCGATGTGAGTGTGTGTGTTGAGAAACCTCAAAAAGTTGTATTGAAGCCGTTAACCTCGGCTACGCGCTCGTCGTTCGATTTTGTTTTTGGAAATTATCAACGCTTGGTCTTAGTGAAGCGCCAACTGAGCAACAGCAGAGAGCAGAGAGCAGAGAGCAGAGTGGTGCAAGCGACATTGTTGAAGATCAGAGGCGGGCTTGCGGATGTATGTGTGTGGTGTGTATAGAGAGAGAGAGAGAGAGAGAGAGAGAGAGGTTGAGTGTAGACAGGTGGGTGGAGGGAGGCAGGAAAGAGGACGCGCTTAGCCACCATAAAGTAAATAAGTGAAGTCATTTGCTAAAAATTGTTGACTGAGTGCACATGTGAGACAAACATACAAGGGAAGAGAGAGTGATGCAGAGACAAAGAGGGGGAGAACGGAAGAGCAGAATTTGTATGTGTGTGCATCAATGCGTTTCACAACAAAATTACGCAAAGCAAAGTGAAATAAAATTAAGAAATGCACACAAGCTACACTCACACACACACACACACACACACACACACACACTTACAAACTTATTGTCGATTGTATAGCTTTCGTTTAAGGAACAAGATTTGTGAGTTGCAATATTTGGCACACACAAACGAGTTCCCGGACATGCATCTGTGGCGTCTGTAGCACACTCACTTAAGGGGCCCATCTGCCCCAAGTGCAACTCTGCAACATCGCCACCATTATCATACCAGCCCCTTCCCGCCCCTATCCTTGGCTCATTTGCAGTTCAAGACTTTAGTTTTGGGCACAGCTTTCTATGTCGAAGAGGAAGAAGAAGAATAGCAAGACGAACACGAAGACGATACTGAAGATGATTTCAAATTGCCGTCGTTTTTAAATCATGTAAGACTCTTTGCCCTTGTTTCTGCTCAGCAGCCAAGATCAACACGCCTTTACATACTCACACACACACACACACACACACACACACACTCACAAACACACACAAAGTGGTTAAATTTTGGCAATTTTTTATTCCTCACATTTTGCAGTTTGCATTTGTTTTCTCATTTATTTTTCTTTATTTTTGTTTTATTTATTTATTTTTTATTCTCTTAAAGCGATTTCTCTTTATCGAATTGTGTTTTTTTTTTTTTTTTTTTCGGCACACAAAACGAACAGATCAAGTGCCAAATGCAATATAAGTTCCTCAAAATTAATTGATAGAGAAATACAACAGTCATAGACGCCGAACTGAGAAAGTTGCTCAACTACTGCAGAGATCAATCAAGGTCGAGATCATTGGCATCAGCTAAGGCTGCACATTGTAGTTCATGTTTCAAATGAATAGAAAGAACAAATAGAACAAAACAATAGAGAAACGGGAGAAAATAAGAAGAGTATAGTTAAAGTGGGACTGATCGAGTTGAAGAGAAATAAAGAGATCGAGTGAGAAGAGAAAGAGATGGAGATACACAGTAATCTACAGAGTATCTTCATATGGCTAATGAAAGGAATGGCAACAAAGGATACAGAAGTGCGTGGCGAATACAGATGGAGATGGAGATGGAGATGGAGATGGAGATGGGGATGGAGAAGAAAATGTGGCTGCAGATTGTGATCTATTCATTGAGGTGTGCAGCAGGATTGCAATCAATATGCGGCCAATCCCTTTGATAGTCCTGACAGACAGCAATTGATGCCTTTCGCTGCAGGTGGGCTCCTGGAGGTGGGTGGCGCAGTGCATTGCAGTGGAATCAATTAAAAATGTTTATGCTAATTTTTTGCGACGCATTTTTCATTAAGAGCTAAGTAAACAGCGAGCTGCATGCGGTGTACGAAATAATACAAAAAATACACCGCCTGGGCGTGGCTTGAGTTGCTTTGAATGCAGTCACAGCAGACACGCCCCCACCCACCGCTGCAGCCGCCTACGCCTATATTTCGTTGACCAGGCCTAGTAAGTATTACTATATATTAAAATATTTAAAATGCTGGGGAAAAAAAAAAAAAAACAGAAAAAATGGAAAAAAGGCAACTGCAAAATGGCAAACGAGACAGCGAGTCAGGGAGAGGCTGTGGTTTGAGTGGTGCAGTGGTGCTGCGGATGGTTCAGCTCGGAGCTGTCAACAGATACACATAATATTTATGTACACTAGACACACACACGCGCACATATGGCTGTGTATGTGAATTAAATTGATAAATGCATAAAAAAAATGTACAAAATAAAACCAAATAATGCAAAATAATAAAAATATAAGTAAATAACAACGCGTAGGCACAACAATTTGTTGTTTATATAAGCTACCTCAAACACAATAACACCCACACCCACACACACACACACAGTCGCATATACGCGCGCTTAAACATAATCCAAAGTATGTAAAAAAAAGTAAAAAGAGTTGAAATAAAACAAAATATAATAGATAAATATGCCGTAGCACAGTCCAAAAAATGCAGCTGCCCTATAGAGTGAGAGAGAGATAAAGAGGGAGCGACAGAAGGAGAGAGAGGGAGGGGTGATGGGAGTTGGAACTGTGGCTGGGGTTCGGGTTCGGGTTCGGGTTGGCGGTGTTTTGCATGCGAGCCCTTCATCAAACCAACAAAGCCTGCACGCATTTTACCATTGCACTCACACTCTGCTCCTCTCACTCACTCACTCTCTCGCTCATTCGCTCACTCGCTCTTCCTCTATCTCTTTCACTCTGGGCCTTCCTCATTCACTCACTCTCGCTCTCTCTCTATCTCACTCTCCATCCAGAGCAGAGTGAGCGCGAAGTTTGGGCACACGCACTTTGTCTACGTTCCATCCGACTATATGGTCTATAGCATGTCCATCCATATATATATATATATATATATATATATATATATATATATATATATACATATATATATATATATAAATATATATACAATGTTGTGCGTGTGTGTGTCCAGCTGCCGCGTATGGGGCGTATACGTAATTTGAACACCCAACAAAAATAAACAAAACAAAAAAGTGAAAACAAAAGCAAAAAAGCAAAAAAATGATGTCAGTAGAGAAAACGAACAAAACAACAGAATAAAAATGAACCAAATGGAGAGGCCATGCGTGTGTGAGAGTGTGCATATGTGGTGCGTGTGTGCGTGTGTGTGTGTGAGTGGCTAACGAAAATGCAATGGCGGCCTGGCATATCCGGGCACCAAGACAGCTAGCCAGTCCGCCAAGTGGCCGCCTGCATTTGCATTTTATTTTCGTGCGTGTAATGCAATCGCTTGCAACAGGGTGGCCAGAGTACACAGGGTGGCCACACACACACACACACTCACACGCATGCATGCATACATTGTGTGTGCGTGTGTGTATGTATGTGTGCTATATACAAAGGATTTGGACATGCTTTTTAATTTTTGTTTTTTTTTTCTTTCCTCTTTTATTTTTGTTTTATTTATTTTTTATTATTTCACATTTGTGCCGCCGCCTGTGTGTGTGTGTGTTATTTTTTCATGATTTTTTAGCCAATTTTTGCATGTTTTTTTTCACGCACACATACACCTATAGATGTATTTATATACATACATATGCACATATATGTTGTTAATGTTAATGTAATACTTTGACAGCCCACGCAGTATTAACCGTTGTTTGCATTTAGTTGCAGACACGTTCACACTCACACTCATACATCCAAATACATATATATATATACTTATATAAATATATGCATGTATATAGATATATTCATATATGCATCAAAGCCTTTTTACTTTTTTGGGCTTTTTTCACATTTTTTGTGGGACTTTTTTTCTTATCACGCTGCTTCTTTGTGTGTGTGCGTAAGAGTGTGTGCACATGTGTATGTGAGCTGTGCGTGAGAGCTGTAAGGATATCTGTTCGAGCTCTCTCCTTTTCATTATCGGGCTGCCTAACCGCAGGATCTCGAAGTTTCCTAGACGAATGGGCAATTGGGCTTCAGAAACGGCATTAAGAATCTTTGTTGATCCCCTGTGTTCAACAAACGCTCAGTTCGCAGCCCGGAAATATGCTAAGCTAGACGATCTGGCGCAAATTGCTGAGCAATGAATAGAATAGACTAGAATAGATATAGAATTCCGAAAGCAATATATGAAGTAAATTGAGTCAAAGATTCTCAATAGAAGATAATGATTCACGTTTGCAGTTTTTTATACATCAGGTTACTGAAGGGTAGTGCATAAGCTGACATTTTAAATCTAAAGTGTTAAAGCCGATAATTATCGATTGATTAATTAGTACTAGCTTCAATTAGCTCTGCGTTTACTTCAGGCTGAGGCTGTTATGCCAATAAGCAGTACTTTGTTGACATCAGCTTGGGTTATGTCTGCCTGCCTATATGTACATAAACGTAATTACTTATACATATAATTAATTATATCATTTTATTTAAGATAATATTTGCATTTTTCATTAGGCTTTCATCACCTCAAATGAATTGAACTTCAAAGTTATGCATCCGAGTTTGCATCAGCATTTGCATTTGCATTTGCGCGTATCAACTGTACATTTATTCCATATAGATATATATACATATATATTCGATATTAAATTATGTATTCGTTGCAACTACTGTAAAAATTGCATTATGCACACATACCCACGCACAAACATAAGTGTGTGTATATAATGACAGAGGCTTTGGGCCTATTAAGCAAACATATTACCAACACACACGCACAACCCACCTTACCCTTAACAGAAGAGAGAGAGTGAGAGAGAAAGAGAGAGAGAGTAAACTGAAAAAAAAAAGACAAAGAGGAGTGATCAAGGCACAATGCATGACTATCACATATCCTATAATGATTCCACTCTATGCATTCATTCAATATATAAATTATTGCTTAAGGTATGTAGCTCGAGGGGTATCAGTTTCGAGCACCTAACTCTAACAGAGATTAGTTGAACTAGAACTAGTTGATATATCCTATATATCGCTGAGATCAAGGTCCGGTAGGTACGTCTATCTGCATGTCATATTGGATGTTTCTTACTCGACTCTCACTCAGTCAATACTCCTCGCCTCAATAATGTTAATCAATAGGTATGCAAAATATATCACGTATACGCCGCATTGGCTGGGCACCCAAAAAATTGCACTGCTACGCCCAAAAGCAGGCAACAACACACAAAGCACTCGCGCACGCATGTCCTATGTACTTGTGCCTAAATGTACAGCAGTTTATGTGTGCGTGTGTGTGTGTGTGTGTGTGCGTGTATGTGAGTTGTGCACATTTTAGCGCATTTTTATATAATTTCCACTTTGTTGCGCCGTTTTATTTTTTGGTTGTTTTGTTCTGCTTTTTTCTGTTTTTTATTGCACCACGACCTTGCCGCACCACACCACTCGCCATGCAACCAGCATATTAACTTTGACTGCATTTGCATATGCAGCCGCAGCAGCAGCAACAGCAGCAGCAGAAGCGCAGCCACTGCAACTGCAGTTTCGTCTTTTTTTTTAGGCTTCTTTTTTTCATAAAAAACGCCCAGCGACTGGTCAGATAATCGTTGGCTGCATGCATGCAACCTTTTTTTGGGGGTTGTTTTGCACACACACACACACACACACACACACACACACGCACATACGCATCAAAAAACGTGCAACAAAATTTTCATAAAAAAAATAGGGGAATACAATTTCTACATTGCACTTGGCTTATTTTTTAACTTTTTTTCAATGCATTTCACTGCGTATGTGTGCGTGTGTGTGCATAGGCCGCCCACATGTCGTCTGCCAGCAATTGCATTCAATGTCATATTGCACAGAGCCGGCAGCCTCTGCCTCGGCCACTGCCTCGTCTCTCCCCACCTCATCGCCGTCTTTCTATCTCTCTCTCTCTCTCGCTCTATGTCTCCCACTCGCTCGCTTTCTCTCTCTTTCTCTGTTGCTCTCTTTCTCCTCTTTGTTTTTGTTTGCCTACTTTTTGTGGCGAATTACTTTGCTCGTTTTTTGGGCAGTTGCCGCTGCTGCTGCCGCTGCTGTGCGTGCGTTGCGTTGCTTTCGTGCGTTGCGTGCGCCAGAGCGAGTCGGCTGCTGGGCATCGTTTGATGATGCATTCGCTTTTTTTAGTTTTTGTTGCTTTGTTTTGGTTTCATTTAAATTTTTTTTTTTTAGTATTTTTGTGTTTTTTTTTTTTGTTTTTTTTTTTTTTTATATGGCGCAGGACTTTTTGATAGGCCTACTCACACGGCTCAAGTTCTCTGAGCGCTGGCAGGTAAGGGGCATTTGAAATTTTTCGCCTATGTGTCGAGCGGAGCGCGCCTGCCTGCCTAACTGCCCCAACCATCAGTACTAGCATAGAGAGCGAGAGAGAGAGAGTGAGCGAGTGAGTGAGTGAGTGAGTGAGCAAGAGAATGAGCGAGAGAGAGCGGGTAAGAGAGTCACCGGTGCGTATGCTTAATAATAATTGTTGTTGCTGCTCAGCTGCAACACTTTTTGACTGTGTGTGTGTGTGTGTGTGTATGTTGTCCTTAACTAAGTAAATATAATGAGCTGCACAGTGAAGCAAAAGTTTTCTTTTTTCCTTTTGTTAATAATAGGATGGAAACGGATGGATTGGATCCTTTGAAGCAATTTGAATGAACTCGATTGCGGTTCATCTCAGCTATACAATGCGAGATTGTGTTGGACTCTTTTGTATGTTCGAGTTCCCATTGCACGCTTCGTTCTATTCATATGCAATGAAGAAACGATCTTAGATATACGCAGATTGCAATCAGATCTATGTTAAGGAATCTGAAGTGTTACCATCTGTAGATCATCTATTTGAACTATTTATACATATATGAGGCGATATCATATGAATGCTATGATACATGTTTTATGTATGATCTGAAATCAGATTCGATAAATTTATTTGAGATTTAAAATGTACGTATATAATCTGATATGTACATGTACATGTACCTGATCAATATATAAGATGAACATAGGTCATATGATCACATCAGTGAAATATGATCTCTCAGACATATATGATATGATCTCTATATGATCTATATATTATCTAATGTGACTCATATTAGCTAGTATATCATATGATCAATAAACCTGTATGATATGATGCGATACGATCTCTGCATAATCAATATAAATGATCTGATATATCATTATGAACTCTATAACATCTGTTTATACATTTCTAAATTGCTGGCAATTGCCGCACCGCTTGCTACACTGTGCATTGAGCAGGGGCAGCGAGGATTTGTATGAAAAAAAAAAAAAACCGAAAGCAAAAAATAAAAAATTGCACGAAAAATGTTCAGCGTTCTTCCTCTTATACTAAAACTTTTTTATTTTAAATTCCAATTTGAAATGCTGTTGATGTTGTTGTACGCACGCACGCGCTTTGTTGCTGGTGTTGATGCAACTGCAACTGCAACTGGTGTTTGTGCATTATGTGTCATATGCATGCATGTGTGCATGTGTGCATGCGCGTGTGTGCATGTGTGAATGTGTGCATGTGTGAGGGAGCATACTGAGTATATGTACAAAAAAAAAAAAATAAATAAAAAAGGTTTTGTGGGCATTTTGATGCACTGGACACAGCTTTTGACAACAGTATCGAACAGCAACGCCGCCGACAGCGCTGCTGGCAGCGCAGTCGACGCTACTGTTCGCATAGGCCGAACAACAAAAAGGACGAGACTGCGGCGCTCATTTGCCAGCGCGCACACACACACATAGGCATATGTGTATCGTATACATATATATATGTGTGGTGTGGATGTGTGCATACACACGCATTCACACTCTCACACACAAACGTTTTATAGGGTTTCCATTGCATTTTTGTTAAATTCTTTTTTTTTTTTTTTTTTTTTTTTTTTTGAGCATTTGGATTACGCTTTGTTGCTTCTCTCCTTCGTGTGCTTGTGTGTGTGTATGAGCCGCTCAATTTTTGTTGCTCTTAGCTGTTTTGTTGGTTGCTTTTTTATATATATATTTTTTTTTTCGTTCTTCTTTCGTTTTTTTTTTTCAGTGTTTTGGGCAGATTTTATTTTTCGGCCGCGGCTTTGAAACTGGAAGAGATGGAGCAGCAGCAGAGAAAGGAGAGAGACACGGTACTGGGTGGAAGAGGGTGGGGTGGGGAGGGGGGGGGTGTATGTGGAGGGGCAGCCGCTGCAGTTCAGCTGCAGCAGCAACACAAGCCTGGGTCAGAGCAGGCGAGCGAGAGCGAGAGAGGGCTAACGAGGCTTCGGGTCGAGGCAGAGCTTGAGAGCTTTAAGTAGGGGTAGTCAAAAGTTGTTGTGCGTGTGTCGATGATAATGATGTCCATGTTGATGACGATGATGACGATATTGATGATGAGACGCTGCTCATTATGATGTTGCCTGCATATTATGTGCAAGCCCCGCAGCAACAACTCAGAACGGACTTTGCCGTTGGAGCATTGACAACTGCACCAATTCAACACATGTACGGGAGAGAGAGAGCGAGAAGAGAGCGAGAGCGAGAGAGACAAATCGAATGAGAGAGAGAGGGAGAGAAAGACGACGACGACGACGACGACGACGACGATGACGCCGGCTGCGACGTCAGCGACGACTGACTGATCCCAAAAAAAGTTTTCCTGGGCAACATTATATTCGAATAGTTCAGATCCATTTAGATGAACATCAGTTAGCTATCGGATTGGACGTGCGTCGAGCCGAGCCAAAAGCAAAACCTAACCAGCCAAATAAGCAACAACCAACAGTCAACCAATAGACAGCAGACAATACAGCAGCAATACAGCAAATCAAGACTTGAGAGGATTCGCTTGACATTCCAAGTCCTTGCAGCAGAAACATGCAACAAACTTACATGTTGCGTGTTGCCAGTGGACGAGTTACCGTTTCTAAAACTAAACACTAAAAACTATAAACAAACCCGAAAACAAAACAGAAATACTGAAAAAGGCGGCAAAGCGCGCGACGCTCAGCATTTTTTTTTCTTGTTCAAGTGTCAAAAAACAATTGTTTTTTTTTTTATGTTGCTTGATTGCCAAATGTGAACTACAAATAACAAAAAAGTGAAGCTAAACATAATAGAAACATAAAAAGTTTGTGTCTCTCAAGTGGACTATATATTGTAGCCGCCCACACCTAATCGAAAAGCTATACAACAACAACAACCAAACTATTCTATAAGTGTTTGCTTACATTTGGATCTTAAGCCGAATCAGAATTCAAATCTGACTCAAAGCAGCTTTGCGAGAGGTAAGTCAGCATTCTCAATTTCCGTTTTACGTTTCTGTTTCTGTTTAACACTTTCATTTCGAATTCCTTTGGCCACATACCAAAAGTAAGTACACGACCAAGAACTAAAATTAATTAAGGCGCAGTTCCACAAAACTATATAGATAAATGTCCATAGTCATGTAGAAGATACTAGAATAAATTCAAATACATTCAAGCACTTCGATATACTATCTAATACTTTCAGATATTCTCTGATGATAAAACATTGATACTTTCATATAATTTTAATAGAAATAATAGATCATCTCAGATACACTTTAAGATACTTTTAAATACTCTTTATTTGGCCAGACGGATAAACATTAGAGTTCCATACTAATATTAGAAAGTTTGACTATAGGCAGATTTGTATATTTATGTTTATTCAATTTAAATTTACTAAAGCTTATGGAAATTGTTATTTAGCTTGAGTTGTGCTATTTCTGTTCTGATTTTTTAGGTGTAGAAGCTCCACGAGTTCTAGACGATAAGAGAAATTCGTAAAAGATAAGAGTAGAATCCGTATATACAAATTTCTAGAACTGAAATAAACTTTCTAATTCAAAATGAATCAACGACTTTTCTAATTATAGTACTAACAATTCTAAAAAATCTTAGATACTATATTTCATTTATTTCTGTTAATAATATTCTCATTATCTGAAATAATAATGAAATAAAAAATGATTAGAAAAGTGAATAAACAAATTTTTTTTAATTAACAAAACAATTTTAAAATTAACTGAATTGGCAGAAAAAGAAAAACAAAAAAAAAAAAAACAATATTTGTATATATAAATCAATGTTTTATTTGGAGATAATATCATTTTATGTAATATATGTTGTGTATTATCCAACACTAGTAAATAAATTTGTATTAAGGTCGCTAAACTTAGCTTAAACAAAAATTTATATTTTGTATTATTTTCAAGCTAATGCAATATATAAATACATGTGTATTTCATATACCATATACATATATAAATACCTCTACATATACTATCAGTTATATAAAAAATATTTTATGTGGAGATCATATTTTATTATCTGAAAGTAATCGATATGCATTAATTAAATAATATAAATCTTAATTCGAATAATATATTGAAAATTCCTCAAATATTTACAATATAAAGAAACCCCAGCTATATTATAGCGACAAATTCTCAACTGGAAGCTTTCTTCTTTCATATATATAATTGTGCTTTTTGAAATTCTTTTCAATTAACTTGGAAAAGACACGACCATCAAGTATATTTATAGATATACATATTTATGTATATGTATGTATATCACAGGTCCCACAGGTCCCACAGCCCCAAAGTCCCCGACCAGCGTGAGTCAAGGTTTCAACGTATTATTGTTTCCTTGCCCCAGCGAATTGGCAAACGGATTGCGGCTGAGTATCGATTGATTCGCCACCAAGTTCAAGCAGGGCCTGGAAATAGACAAAGCAAAATGTTTCAAATTAGAATTTAATATTTTAAGCTCATTCAAATCGAAATCTATGAAATATGTCTATATATACACATATTTAAGTGCGTCATAATCTCTATTACACACTGCCTGCCATTGCCGCTCGGCTGCTGGTGTCAGAAATTACAAAGCTATAAAAACAATAAGAAAAATGTTTACTTTATCATTTTTCACACCCGGCAAAGGCAACACAGAAAAACCACGCAGAGACAGAGAAAGAGAGGGAGAGAAGGAGACAGAGAGCAACCTTTCAGCCACATCCACATCCACTTCCACAATGCATAGAAACTACTAAAACGACGTTTAACACGCGGAAACGCGAAAAACTTCTCGTACTCCCGTTAGACCCGTCCATAGTCCCGTTAGTCCAGGATGCGGCATGTGCTGCGGTCGTCCGAGAACAGCTTCTGCCTAAACTCCTCACAGCCACACAGCCACACAGCCAGCAGCCAGCAGCCAGCAGCCACACAGCCTCTGCTCCAGCCTTTGTCCGTGCAATGAAATAGCTCCAGCTCTAGCTCCAGTTCTAGCTGCAGCACAAAAGCAGGCAACAAAAACAAAAAGACGAGTGCGCACAAGTTGAGAGTGCGTGACTAGCAAATACCCTGAACTAGGCATGCAAAGACACGTTAAATTGAACAATTTGGATTCCAGCAATGGACATTCTGAATATGAAACAAACATGATGTTTGCCAAGAGCGGATAAATAGCTAAGATGACGTCTCTAGGCCCTTTGAGTCCGTTGATGCTTCTGTTTTGGGCATGTCGGTTTGGAGGAATTGGCGTTTGACACTAGCACCTAACATACCCCATTTTAGCATCATTCCAGGGTATACAAAAGCAAAAGTAAAAAAAAAGAAGACTGTAAACATAGACAGAGTCAACAAAGTTGTTTGAACGCAGTCACAGGACGCTGCAGGGCCTGTGCCTTTGCTAGGTGCAAAGCGCATTCTTTTTTTTTTTAATATTCTCCTTTTCCATTTTTTTCCATTTAAAGTCAATTGCTAAACAAGGCAAACGCTGTCGCCGGCATTCACTCAATTTGATGGCCTAATTGTAGGATCTGTTAATGTGTTTACTTAACCAAAAGCCAACTTAGGAATCTGTCTCTCTTTCTCTCTTTCTCACTTTCTCTATATCTCTTTTTCTCACACTCTCTCTCTCTCTCTCTCTCTCTCTCTCTCTCTCTGTCCGACATACACAACGTTTGTCTGGTGGCAACAACGCTAATGCGAGCTATTTAATATCAATTTGCATTTGCTGACTAAATCGCTGCTTATTAATTAATCGCAAATTGAATGAAATTAAAGAAAAGTGCAATAAAAGTGTGCCCCATGCCACCTGTGTGTGTGTGTCCTCTAAGCCTCACTCTATCCCAAACGAGCTCCCATTTAATTATGCGGTCTTTGTGTGCGTAATTGCCAGCAATCTAATTTAATTAGTGCAACTGCAACCCAGCTTGCAACTCATTGCAGCAATTACACAAGCGTATCTACTTTTTTTATCAGCTATTCTCTGTTCTCTCTCTCTACTCTCTACTCTCTACTCGTTACTCGTTCGTCGTTTCCTTTTGCATGAACTCGTTCTGATATGTATAAATAAATCTGACTTGTTCCTACTTCTACTCGTTATTCCTCATTCATATAGTCTCACTATAGCGCTTACAATTTATAGTAGCTTACTGCTAATACGTCGATAGTCTCTGCTCGCTGAATATTTTGTATTCGTTACTTAGCTAATCGTTGCTTGCTTTCTTTTATCCAACATTCGTTACTTCTTATTCGCTATTTAGCTAGTTGTGGTTTGATAGCAATACAGAATGCAGAAATTCTCGAAATTGAACTACTCTATGATTAAATAACTTTCTAAATTTCAATGGCAAATCTTAGTTTTGTAGTTTTTAATCTATGGCCTGATCCATTCAACAGAGAAGAATAATAAGAGACAGAAATTGGATCAGCTTAGCTCAGCTCAGCTCAGTACAGTACAAAACAGACTCGAGTCCAAATTTGAATTCTGAATCAAAACCAGTACCAAAACCAGCTCGACATCGCACAAATTCCAAGCAAAGAAAATAAGGGGAAGAAGAAGAACAAAAAAACACAATTTGTTCGCAGTTAAATTGACTGCAATTTTTTGTTTTTAGGCAAGAGCGAAATTTACGGTCGGTTCAATGACCCACAAAACTGAAACCAAACAAAAGCCCCCAAAAACAGAACCAAAAACCAAAACAACAACAGCAAAAGATTCCTCTTCTGTGTGTGTGTATGTGTATGGATGATTTGCAAGCTGTTAGAGAGAGAAAGAGACAGCGAGAGAGATAGCGAGATCGAGAGCGAGCCCGAGTAGAGAAGGCATAAAAGGAGAGTGCAACAGCACTAGAGAGAGGGAACGAACTCAGGGAAGGGAGAACGCGTGTGCAGTTGCCAAAACGCGAACAAAAATAAAAGCCCGAAACTTGCAATCACACACACAAACACACACACAAACACACACACAAACACACACATGCACACACAGCATGCATACAAAAATATCAAATAGCAAATTACTCATGCGACGAAGGCGAAAATGACGAAGAAGAATCATCAGAAGAAGATGACGATCAGCAACGCTTGTAAAGTGACCAGCAGGGGTTAGAGGCACTTTCTCGTTCTTACTGCCAAATACGAAAGAGTACTATATAGTCGAGAGTACCCGCGATCAAGGATCAATAATCAATGCGATCCGTGATCAGCGAAACAAGGAACGAGCAGAAGCAACTAGGAGGATAGAGAAGATAGAGGGATCGGAAAATACAGAAAAGGAATGCAGGCAATAAATCTTTTGCTTATTCCGCAACATATGGCGCACATACATAATTGTTGCCTTGCCCAGGCGGTCGAACACTCAAGTAATTGCCATGCACTTGGCTTCCACACATATAGCTCTGTGTGTGTGTGTTTTTATTTTTGTTTTTTTTTTTTTTGTATATAGTATATATTAAGTTAATAGATAATATATAGCTAAAGACGTAATAGAAGTTGCTTAAGTATTCCATCAAATGAGATTTTCTATCTGTACAGAGACTGATCTAAATTTATATATGTATATGTACATATACAAGAATAGATTTTTATAAATCTGTGGCAAATGTATGTATATGTATGTGGATATGTATGTATATACAGAAATACACAAATATACATATATGTAGGAAAGTACCTTATTTTTCGGATATTTAGTTGAGAGCCAAAAGACGCAACGACTTGAATTCTCTAGTGAGACTATATTCATATACTATATACATACATACTTCATACTATGTGTATTGTATAGCTCAAAGACCGCCTACTATATGTTTTGCAAAAAATTATTGTTTGGGAACAGAACAGAACAGAATAAATATTGCGTACCAGGAAAGGCAGCCAGGGGCCCAAACAATGCAAAATAATGCAACGAACCTTGTATCCGGTTAGACTAGAATTTCGGGTATTAAATGACAACAACAACAACAACAACAGCGGCGGCGACAGAGGCAGAGGCAGCGTTGAGAAGCCATTCTAATATAGTAAGTTCACGAAATTTTCGGAATTCAAATGGAGAGCAGTCTATGTATGTATGTACATAAGTATGTATGCACATATGAAATATGAATATACATGCACACATACATATATGCATACTTACATTATTTCTTGTTGTTGTTCCTGTTGTTGCTGCGCAGTGTCAAACGCCTACGAAAAAATGCGCAACTGCATAGGCGACAGCAGCACCAGCAGCAGCAGCAGCAGCGGCAGCGGCAGCAGCAGCAGGAACAGCAGTGGCGGCGCCGGCAGGGGAACGTGGAATGAAACTGAGAATGAGAATGAGAAACGAGAACCAGAACAAGAACGACACTTGTATGCCTTTTGCACGCACACACACACACACACACACATTCGCTTATACAACTGCAGCTATTCAGCTTTGCTGCTTCTGCTCAAAAGTCAAAAAATTATTTTTTATTTTTTGGCAGTCATTGACCCGAGCGAGCGTCATGGCCATGGCGACAAAGAGGGACAGGGCGAGTGAGAAGAGAGAAGAGCGACAGGGAAGAGGAGACGAGGCGATGTAGAAAGATAGCAAACAACTTTAATACAGAGAGCGATAGTCGCCGCACACACACAGACACACACGCACACACACACACACACACACAAAGCTTCTGACCTGCTGATGATCTCACTGAGAGGGAGAGAGATAGGCAGCGCGAGCGCTTGCAGTTTCTTCTTTTGTCGCTCTCAATCGCCACGCACGTAGGCGAGAGCTTTTTTGGCATGGCTGCAACAACGTGTGAATGTGTGTGTGTGAGATACAGGGTGCTTAGAAGCTGGCAGTGCATAGCCAGACAAATAACCAAAAATGATTCACGAGAGGCGAAACCGCCAAATGCGTGTGGAGAAGTGCATTGACTTTAGCTTCTCAGCGTTTTGCGTGGCATTGACACATGAGCTCAATATACACACACACAAACACATGTGTTTGATTATGAATATGTACTAAAAAATGTGCTTGTGGGTGTGTGAGTGTGGCAAGGCTTTGACCTCACAGCACTGTCTGATTGACTAACTGCAATTAGCAGTTGCTCAGATCACAATGAACTACGATCACCGATCACCAATCACCGATCAATGATCACTGATCACCGATCACACTGATTAAGCATGCTCCCCCGCTCTCTTGCTGTGCTCTGGCAAATGCTTGTTGGCCGATAAGACTTGAGTTCACTGGACGCTGCACAAAACAACTGCAAAAAAATCGACACAAGTTAAAAATACTCACAAACTGCTCTTTATCAAAATTTACACTCACTTTCACACTGACACTTAGAGAGAGAGAGAGAGAGAGAGCTTGTGCGCTTGCTTACTTTTTTAGCAGCTAGTCGAGCAGCTGCCCCCAATTCTGCGCGTGGGCGTGGCAGCTGACGTAAGTCGCAGTCAATATATTTATATATTGATTTCATCAATAAGAACAATAATTATTAATTTTGTATTATATATTCAATATGAACGTAGCTGTTGAGAGTATATGAGTCAGAAACTCGAACATCAGTTTGATAAAGTAGTTGCAGTTGGCGAGCTTTTTCAATTTAATGCACTAGTTCAGATCAGGTAAGTTTATTATATATTTGTTCAATGTTCATGAACTAGTTCATTTTGACGAACACAGTTATTCGTTCTTTAGCAATTTAGAACTGAGATAACTAGATCACTAGATTACTAGTCGCTCAATTGAACTGGTTCTGAACTAATAGATACAATTGGGAAGCTGATGTACCTAAATAGGTTTTTTACACTATCTCCCTTTGCCTGTCTCAGTGTGTGTGTGTCAGTTGTCAACAGTTATCAATCTCAAATACACACACACACACGCACTCATAACACACATGATTGTCAAATGCCTGAAAGCAAACATTGTAATGAAAAGCATTGACGCTTCTTCTTCTCCTTTTCATTATGCATACACACATAAATCTCTCTCCCACTCCCACTCTCTCTTTCGCTGTATGTCTGTGTGTGTGTGTGTGTGTGTAAGCTCTTACATCCATTGAATTCAAACAATATTAAAAAAGTGAACTAGAAGTTATTGCAGCCCCTGTCCACCATCCCTCCATCGTAATCAACGCCCCCTACGCCGACCTCGGCTTCATCCGAAAGATTTTATAGAAATTTTTTAAGCATGTTTCAACTACGCATTCGCACATGGCACACCCCCCACTACCCCACGCACAGGCAGCGATGGCTGCGCGTTGTATTTGAGTAACTCTATTCATCATTTTGCGCGCTTCTTTAGCATCGTCCTTGTCGTCCTTTTTCAGTACCAAAAAAATGAAAAAATGAAAAAATGAAGAAAATCAGGCAGAAGTGAAAACTGCTTACAAGGATTTCTTGCTGCAAACGCCCATTTCTGCTGCCGCTTCTTTTGCTTCATTTTTTAATATGTACTTACATACACACACACACACACTCATACACAAATACGTGTGTATGTATGTGTGTGTTTTCTTTTGTATAAGTATAAAATTCTAAAAAAGAAGTATTAATCCTTAGCTTAAACATTTGGCAACCGCAGCAACAGCAGGCTTCACTGACTACACAGCGCACACACATATATACACACACACACACACACACACATTTACAGTCGCTCATAGTAGCAACTGCTGCTTAAGCTTGTTGGCGCTCACAGCTCGCTCGCGTCTTAGCTCGCACATGTTGGGTCTGTTTATGATGTGTGCGTGTGTTTGCCATGTGTGTGCTATGTGAGAGTGTGAGTGTGTATGTGTGTGTGTGTGTGTGTATTCGTATGTCAAACAAGGTCTAGAGGCTGCTCAAAAATCTTGCATATTGATTGTAATTATGAAAGATCGATGAAAACTTTTGTGAATGTATGAGAGAGAGGGAGTTAGACACACACACACACACACACACACACATCCACTATAACTTTGTACATATATAGCCAGCAGGTGGAGCGCAGACTTTGGGTGCCTTCAGTATTTGTCCATTTCCAGTAGCTGCAGCTAAGTAGCTCAGCTTCTAAATCCAAGCAACAACAAGCTATTGCAACAGCAGCAATAACAACAGCAACAACAACAACAACAACTAGCAATAGCAACAACCTCATCTCGCTGCGTACTTACTTTTGGCTTCGTATCGCTTTTTATTCAAATTCATAATCGCAAAAATTTGTATATATATTCTTACTTATGTTCAAAAGAAAGCGAATGTGTGTGTGTGTGTGTGTGTGTGTAAGGACTAGTGCTTGGCTTTGTGCTGGGCCTACAATACAGCCCACCCACACCCACACCACCACCCCCACCCCCACCCACACCCAGCACAGCACAGCGCAGGCAGGCATTCGATGGCAGGCGATATCGCTTGCCGCCAAAGCATCCACAATTCATCTACACACAGTTACATACCCCCTACAGCCCCAGACCCCAAGTCTCTCCCTTTGCATCTTCGCGCCCCCATCTCAAACGCTGTAATCGGAAACTTTCCTCTTTCTTAACATTTTTCATTTTTTTTCGTGCTTGTGCCAAAAATACAAAAAGTACCCAATCCAGGGAGCTGGGGCGGGGACGGGTTGGGGGGTGCTGTGTGCTGTGTGCTGAGAATGGAATGAATGAATAATAAAAGCGAAGCACTCGATGGCGTAGAATTTGAATAGAAGCTTAGTTTTTCGCTTATACAACAAAAACTTTCTTTTTTTCGGGGTTGTTTCCAATTTTTTTCTACTTTGCGCGCGACGCGAAGCTGCAGGGGCGAAGGGAGTGTATGCGGGTGAGTGCGAGTGTGTGTGTATGTGTGTGTGTGTTTAAGTTGCACAGTCAGGAAAAGGGCAAGGAAAGCGTTCTTATACTCACACACAGCGAGTGGATGAGCGAGTGAGCTAGAGCTAGTAAATGAATGGGGGAGAGAGAGACAGAGTGAGAGAGGGAGAGGGAGAGAGAGAGAGAGAGCGACGCAGACGCAAGACGACAGAAGAAGAAAAACTGAAAAGTTTATAATTACTTATTTTTTGATGAATTGGGTAAATATTAAAAATGGAAAAAAGGAAAGAAAAACCCCAGCCCAGCGATGAATTGGGTGGGGGTTGACGGGGGCATATAGAACCGAACCGAAACAAACCGTACCGCACCGTACCGTAAGCGATAACTGAGCATGGAATAGGAAAACCTTGAAGCGGCGACGGTGGCAGAGGCAGCGACGGCAGCAGAGGCAGTCGAAAAGGTACAGCGAACGCTTAAAAAGAAATACAACTACATTAAAAATTATCGATCGATTTTTTTATTTATTTATTTATTTTTTTTTTTTGCTCGTTTTTATTTTATTTTACAGTTTTCAGCACTGCCATTGTTCCGTTCGTCTCCTAGTACTTTCTTGCTGTTGCTGTTGTCTGAAAATTGCGAGTACAAAGGAAAAACTATATAGAAAAGAAGAAGCTTAATTGCAGTTTAGCAACGTCAACAGTCGTCGCGTCAAATGCATAAAACTAAATTTTACTGAGAGTAGGAGTAAAAGCTAGAGTGAGTATCACAGCCATAGCTATGATTGATACCTCGATCTTGTCGATCTAATCTGTCGAATCATTTGGTCCTCAGTTTAGCTATCTGAATACAATGATAATGATCACAATGGGGAAACGGACGATAATAATGATAATAATGCTGATAATGATGATAATTTGGAATGTGTAGACAACGATGATGACGATGAACGGCTAATCGTGATAATAACAATCTTCATATTCATCATCATAGCCATAATAATAATATGATGATATTAATGATGATGATGATATTAATGATGGTATTTGGGATTATAATCATACTAATAATAATGCCAGACCAATGAGGAATTGATAATGATAATACAGATATAATCAGTGATTAATGAATCAGTGTCTATGATAAGAATGACTATGATAATGAATGGTATTGAATCCCTCTAGAATTGGTTTATCACAGATGAACATTTCAGAGGGCATGTATAGAAGAAGAGTTGTGTTGACGTGTGTTAGGATTTGAAATATTTTAGATATTTATTTATTGCTAATAGATATTTTCTATTGGCTATAATGCTGAACTGAGCTCAACTGCAACGAACTTCATTTGCTCAATTAATTTTATGTAATTCAATTGCTCAAGGAAGCGTCCACGACAACAGCAACAACAACAACAGCAACAGCAACAGCAACAATAACAACAGCAACGAGAGTAGAAGACGTCGCGACATCCTTATTAAGTTTAATTGAATTTGTCGTTTGTTTTTTCTCTCTTTTTTTTCGTATGCTTTGCCTGACGCTTTTTGTTAATCAAATAAACTCTAAATAATCAAAAAGCGCAAAAGAAGTTTTCGTCTCCTCGTACTTCCTCGTCTCGGCCTCTCCGACTTTCTCTATATATGTTCAAAATACCCAGACGTCGGTGCGGATGCCAAAAGGAAATGCGCTTTATGAATTATTAAAACAGAAATTCTCCTTTTCTCTCCTCACTCTCACGCTGTTTCTGTATCTCATTCGTTGTCTCAGTTAGTGCCAGACTATCCATCAAATGTTTCTCTCTTCCCCTTCCCCTTCCCCTCGGTCCATCTCTCTCTCTCTCTCTCTCTCTCTCTCTCTCTCTCTCTCTCTCTCTCTCTCTCTCTCTATCTCTATCTCTATCTCTCTCTCTCTCGCTCTCTATCTCTCTCTCTCTCTCTCTCCCAAAGCTTCTCATTGTCTCTCCCTCACCTTTACTTATAAGCCGCTGCCGTAGTACCTCTCTCTTTTTAGCCTTTTTTATCTTTATCTACCCCTCTCTCTCTCTCTACCCCTCTCTCTCTCTCTCTCTCTCTCTCCCTCCCTCTCTCTCTCTCTCTCTCTCTTTCTCTGTCCATTTTAATTATGCGTCACATTAGAAGTTTCACATCTTACTTAGTTTCGCTTAACTTCTCTTAGCTTTTATCACTCTGTTTACAGCTCCTATATTTTATCGCGCTGTCGAGGTTGCCTCGCTTGGTGTATGATAAGTGAGGGTAGGCCAATCCAGTTTCCCGGATCCAAACTTATCTGTACAGCAAACATGCGTTTTTCCTCGCTGCCAGCGATCGTGACTCACTCGGCGGCAAACCTTTTCTACATACTCGACCCATTCGGGTGTTCTCATGTGGGTATGTAACTGTATTCATCACGCTGCTACGCAGTATACAAGTGAGCCTGTTAAACGTTATTTCGCTCTAGCTCTGCCTCTGTGAAACAACTATAAACAGAAATACTTACCATCAAAGCAACGCCCCTCGAGTGCCCCATTGTCATTTGGCCCTAACCTTCCAGTAGAACTTTTACCAACTAACTGGCATATATAGTGAGCGTATGCTCTACCTCACCCACATCTCTCTCTCTCTCTCTCTCTCTCTCAGCATATATATACACATATATATTTAGCCTCTCTATAAACCCTCTTTTTCAAATGGTGCCTAGGGGCGTCTCATCAGCCATTTGCCATTGCCATTGCCATTGCCCAAAGCTTTTCTTAGCGCCCAGAAAATCTGCGGAATTTATAAAATTTTCATAGTTACAACTTTCTTTATGCTGCAAGCAGGCTGAGTAGGACTGAGTGGAGCAGAATGGGGGCTGTTGCCGTTAACTTAATGTGCAGTCGAGTCGGGAGGGCCAGGCATACCCTACCCACATCTGTATGTGTAGAAGTATGTGTATCTAGCAGCTCTTCAATTTTGCAGTTTAGTTTCAAATACATCGCCCCTGCCTCTGCTCTTGCTGCAGTCTCTGTTTCTGTTTCGTCTTCTTCTTGTTGGCAACTTTTTTTGGCCATATTTCTTGCGTGCGCTGCTCCTATACACAAGATTCTACATTATTATTATTATTATTATTATTATGCTGCTTTTTTTCGCTCTCTTGTGTAAATGGGATTAAAAGACCAAGCGAGTGAGAGAGAGAGACAGAGAGAGAATAGGGCGGCTGACTGCCTGCCACTACTTCTTCTTCTTCTCACTGGCGTTGTTGTTGTTGTTGAGGCAAGTTTCAACTCGAAACAAAAAACAGCAACAGCAAACCACCCCTATCCCCCCTCCCCACTTGCTCTCTCCCGCCGCCCTCCATCATCTCCGCACAGTTTTGGAGCTGCTTCACCCGCTACTTGGCAAACAGACGCAAACTTTTCAGCGCTCTAACAGTTTTCGCCTATACCTAAAATAAACCAGTACCAGCAACAGCAGCAGCGGGTTGGAGCGAGGTTGGGGTTGTGAAAACGGCAAGCGAGAATGAAAAGGAAACCCAAAAAGAAAATGAACGCGCGCCGCGAGAAATGTTAAAAAATATTTTTATAGCTACGCGAACGTTAGAATAGTGTTTGCTGTGCCTGTGTGTGCGCCCGTCTGTATAATGTATATATATACAAATTTATATATATACATTAAGCAAACGTCTGTGTGTGTGTGTTCTGCTGCTGCTTCTGCCAAAGTTTGAAGGTCGAAAGCGCCAGCAGCGACGTCAACGTCTTCTTCATTGCCAATGCTGTTGCTGCTGCCGCTATTGCTGCTGCTGCTGCTGTTGTTGTTGTTGTTGTTGTTGTTGTTGTTAGCCAAATGGGGTGTTGATTGAACGGTTGGTTGGCCCACCCACAGGCAGACGCCGCCAGAGCTGCGTTTAGACACAATTTTACAGAGCACCCACACAAAACATGCCACCCATCGCCCCCCCACAATCCGCTAAAATAAAAAAATAAAAAGAAGTAGCAGCAGCAGCTGCTGCTGCAAGCATAGAGGAATAAGGTAAAGACGAAGCGAGCGAGGCAGAGTGAGAGGGAGGGAGGGAGACAGGGAGCAGTGGGGCGAGTCAGAGTAGTAGGCAAAAGTATTACTTGAGAACATGTATAGAAAGATTGCCAACTAGCATGGCCCGGCATGGCAGGAGTGGGCGGGAAATCGTGGCAGTTAGGCGAGATAGAGCGCTGCCAGCTGCTGCTGCTGCTGCGCTGCCTGCTGATGCTGCTGATGCTGCTGCGCTGCCAACTGCGCTGTTGCTGTGCACTAAATAAATTGTAATACAAAGTTTCGCTGAATTATTATGTATTCAAATCGATATCAGGCCGAAGAGTTCGAGTTATGTGTGGCAGAGCGGCGAGCAGCAAGCAGAGAGCAGCGAACAGTAGCAGCAGTAGAATGAGATTTATTTTATCTCAATTCTTTCCTTATTTGTATTTTCCTTGTACAGTTGTGCGTGGCTTATACAGTGGGAATCGGAGACGCGGGAAAGATGGCTGGGCTTAGGAAATTAGTTTTCTTCTCGAAAATTTCAGTTTGCGTGTATGCATTGCATGTGCTTGAGTCTTAGAAACCATATTTATTTGACGATCAGGGTTCAGCGATAATCTCGGTTCATGGTTCATGGATAACGCTGCGGCAATGTCAGATGAGAAACATGGCTTAAGGTGGGTCACGCATGCAGCGCAGGTTATCCCTTGACATTGACTACGTCAACGGAAAAGAGCTAACAGCGAAAGTCACACAAAGACGTTTACTATTGATAACGTATGTCAAATAAATACCATGTATGTATATGTTTTACCCGGGCCTAGCTGGTTAGTGCTTTTCTCTGGGCGGAACACAAACTTGTAGTCAGTCTGTTAGTCTGTCAATCACAAGGGATGGAGAAAAGGGAAAATCAATTCAGCCATTCAATCAGTGTACAGTAAGTTAGTCAGTTAATAGTCCGTTAATCAGTCTTCCTCAGTCAGACAGCCAGTGCAGGGTTGATTAGCCAATTAAGAGTCTGTCATCAGTCAATCATCATTGAGATCATTAAGATTATCTAGGTCGATCATGAGGTCGATCATTAGTAAACTGTTCCACAGACACCAAATCTAAAGTTGAATGCATTCATTAATCCGTCAGGTTCACCGACTACATAGGCGTATGCGTAATATTTGGATGCAACACGATTCATACCGTTTATGCGGTTGGTTTGCCTTATTCGTTTGTCATGCAAGTAGCTTGAGATATGCGCAGACAAAGTTCGAAAATGAACTTAGCTCGAAAGCATTCCAGGTACTAGGCAATCAAATCGACGTCCTGAGTACCGACTGCTGTGGTAGAAATATTTACAAAAGCCCACAGAAACCTTAGCCACGGCTCGAAAGAATCTCTTTTATTATTTTTTTTTTTTACCCGAAATTTACTGCATTTAACATTTGTTTTTCTCGTTCTTATTATACCTTGAATCCGTTGAAAATGGCAAATCAGGGTATAATGGCATTAACAAGATACATGAAACAGGCATAGCCCATTAAATATATATATTCTGATCCGTACAACGAGCTGCCCATCCATGGGCAAGGACAAGCTTACAAAAGCTAGAGACATGTGTTGCGACATCTTTCTTTGTAGCATAATCCAATTGGCCTCTACAGCTAATTCAGAAAGCAAAGAGCAAACAATTTGGCTGCTTGGGGTATTTCCTAGCTCAGCATACCCGCCAGCTCTTACTTGTTTTATGCATTTTGCCGTCGTTGCTTCTGCCTCCTATAGACATAGTTATAGTGGCAGAGTCAAAGACTGGGGCAGCATAAGCAGCAAAGGTGTAGAAGGGATTTTATACGGCTTTGGGCACGGGCGACAGGGCGCAGGAGGCGAGACGATGGTTGTGTCTGGGCTAAGGGCAGCAACATTTTAAATATAATTATAATATTATTTGGCGCGGTATTTTTTCGCCTTGCTGCCTCAGCTGCAGCCACATTATGTGTCCGCTCATGTGTGTGTTTCAGTATTAGCGCCACTTTGCTGATAAGGGAGAGAAAGGGAGGCGGTGGGAGGGGGAGGGGGAGGGGGAGGTGCGGAATAGAGAGCGAGAGATGGGGCCATCACTGCATTGTTAATGTAATTTCGCTTTGCAGCCGCGTTTTTGTTCTGCTTTTCGTATTAAAATAATTATAGAATTTTTTTGTGGCCCATTTTATGCTTGTGTGTAGAAATACTTTTAGCCGTACTGTATTGTCTTTTTCATTCTTTTTTTTTTTTTACTTGTGTTGTGTTTCATTTCGTTTTGCATGTGTGTAAACTGTAAATTGTAAATTGTAAAAGTCAGTTTTGATACTTTTTTGCCCATTGTCTACTCTTGCCCCAGCCCTTGGCTGTCATCATTTTTTTTTTTATTTTATTTTAATATTATTTTATTTATTTATTTTTTTTTTTACACTTGAATTTTCTCATAGCATGTAATTTCGTAGAAAGTTTAGCAAGAGCTATAAATAAATTCAAATGAAAATGGAAATGGAAATGGTAAATGGGCAAATGCAGAAATGCATAAATGCAAAATGAAAATGGAAATGTGGCGTTTATGTAGCATAACACGCCTCATCGCACTAAGCCACGTCCACATCTCATCTCACACCTGGCTGCCTACTCTGCAGATTCAATAGTTCTGGTAAACAGCTTGCCATTCTCTGTAGCCTCTATAAGCTGATAAGTGTATATGAATAGCAATTGTATCGAAACCTTCTTTATACTCATATAGTTTCCGCATAGTTCCATCATTATTGCTACTCTCTACACGCCACATATAGTATGCACCCTCTACACATTGCCTCTCTATATAAATCCTATTTATACCCTCTATATATTTTCCATTATAATCCCTTATACATATGTATATATTTCTATAGTTAAACTCTACATAGCCAACAATATTTCGAATATAAACTCTATAAATATATGCACGCTCTTTATACTATCTTTTGGATAATGTGATTTTTTGATGTAAAAAAGTAGAGTAGAGTGATTCGAATATCGGCTTCTCACAGGGCTCAGGGTATGCCCTAGTCGAGTATTCTCGACTTGAGCACTTGTTATTTATATTACTGGTAGATCATTCTCGTGGATTTGATGTGCTTGCCAAAGTTTTTCAATAAGCCCAGTCGCAACTAATAAAATATGATTTTGATTGTGCGGGAAAAGAGTTTTACAATATTTATTTCGATGCACACGCAACTTATTGCCATATTTTGTAATACCGGGCGTATGCGTAACGGCAACTGGCCGAGAGAGCTACAGAGCTGCTAACTATAGCTGGGGGGATGGACAGGACAGGACAGACAGAGCGCCAGAGAGACAGACAGGTTGTTAAACTGCAACAGGTCTTTCCACGGACTGGGTGGGTGTGGTGGTTGTGTGGGTGTGGTGGGGGTGTGGCTGGGTCGCTTCGGCTGCTTCTTGCGGATTTGCCACGTTTTGCGCTTCGCCTCACACAGAACATGGCGTCTGGCAAGCAAGTCTGTAGACACAGCCATGACCTTCATTTTGGACAATGCGAAACTGTGCCACATGCCAACAGCTGGCAGTGGCGAGGAAATGTGGGGGGAGGGGAGGAGAGGATGTGGCTGTACTGTCGACTCAAATGGGTGGATGGTCTGTGGTAGCCAAGCAATTCGCAGGTTGCATCTCAAAAAGGCAAAGGACCTCTTCGAGAGAAGTTTTCAAACAAATAAAGAATCGAAGGAGTTTTCCAACAAACAAACAGGCAAATATTATTCACACAGAGTCACGAACAGGAACACAGCGACGAAGAGCAAAAGAGAGAGAGAGAGAGAGAAAGGGGCAGAGTGGGAGCAAAAGTACCAAAGGACGTTACTCTGTTCCTGTGCTTCGTGAGGTACTGCGCTCTTCCTTAATTTTATTTCTCTTTGCGTTCCGTTCCGTTCCTTCTCTCTCTCTCTCTCTCTCTCTCTCGCACACACTCTTTGGAATTGGAAATTAAAATGCCGGCTTGTCCAGGGCTTGAAATGTTTGTGGTGGACTTTTGACTTCCGGCTTGTGTCTCTGTCTTTCTGCCCTTCACTCCCTTTGTCTCTCTCCCTAGCACATTCTTTATCTTGCTCTATATCTGTCTCAGCTGACGTTGGCGGCCTTCGCGACAGCCGGCAACTGACTTGACCTTGCAGCTGGCCTTTAAATGGCAGACTGGGCGTCTACCTGTCTGCCAATCTTACGCGTGTGCTGTTCCATGTGTGTGCGTGTATGTGTGTGTGTGGCTGTATTTGTAACTGGGTCTCGGCTCTGCCTCTGTCTGTTTGTAATGATAATCCGCATAAAATTACAGACGACAAACACACACACACACACACACACTCACAACGACAAGGACAAGGCGTAGCAAAAGTAAGGCCAAGGTCATTCGCACCCATACACTCACGCACACACACACACACACACACACGCACACACCAATTGGCCAAGCAAGTGAAGTCGTCGGCGCGTGGCTCACTTTCACTCGCATGCCAAAAAAAAAAAAAAAAGGAAAAAAGAAAAGAAAAACCAAGCAACTCGCATCCATGCCCCATATTCCTCCAACTCGGAAAGCCCCTGCCAGACAGGCAGCTAGCCAAACGTACGTCCTAAAGTCCTGAGCAGCAACATATGTGTGTGCGCATTCTGTCCTTGTGTATGTGTGTATGTGCATGTGTGGGTGTGTGCGAGTGTGCGAGTGTGTGAGTGTGTCAACCAGTCAAAAGCATATGTGAATTCGACGCGGAGCCCGAAAAAAACATTTCCTTGCCATGTCCTCCACGTAGTCCTGGCGACTGTCTGTGCGTGTGTATGTATTCTTAAGTTTTTATGGCTTGCTGACTACTACTTCCGGGTCTGGGTCTGGGTCCGGGTCCGGGTCCGGGTCTGGGTCTGGGTCTGCGTCGCTGCGTCTGTCAGGCAAGGCAATGAATATATTAACACAAGGACCTGCCGCCCACAGCCAGACAATGTCGTAGTGAGTGTGCGTGTGTGTGAGTCCTTGACGTCCAGCCTTAAGTACGCACACACTCACACACATACTACATACGGAGTGAGACTGGCCGTCTCCGTGACTGCGTGGTCTGTGTGTGCCCTACCACAAAGCAAGTTTCCATTGTGTTGCGCCTTAGGGCGACTCAAGCAACAAGTTGACACACACTGACACACACACACACACACACATAGACGCACACACGCACACAGACATGCACCCAAATCAACAAATTATCACACACTGGCAAGCAAACGTCTCTCTTTCTGTATGTCTTCATCTCTGTCTCTCGCCAACTTCATTGCCATTGCCACGCCTCCTCCCCATCATCGAATCCCTTCGCCCATTCGCATCCCTCTCTCTAGTTGGTTTCTATGGGCATCTATATGCCATTCGGCCAACTGTTTTTTCTTTTTCTTCTGTGTGTGTTTACTGCTAGTTGAGTTCGATAATATGGACATTTTTTATGATTTTCCTACAAACGGATCCACAGACAACTTAGCACTGCATATTACAATACGCCTGAATGTGTGTTTGTGTGGGTGTGTGGGTGTGTGTGTGCCAATATTGAAAATCTTTCCTTACCAAATCTAACGTTATTGTTGACAAGCAAACAGCACGGCAAACCGTCAAAATGTAAGTGAAAATGTATGGAAAATCCTGCCGACACACTTGGACTCAGCTCACGTCTATTCGGACTCGGACCCATTCACACACCCGTATCCAGACCTGCCCTTGCTGCTCCTACCTACATGTATGTACATGTGTGAGCTTTACCACACACGCATGCAAACACACTAACCCTTGACCCTTTTTGCCAAGGCAGCGAAGTAAGACTCATGAGCGATATCACTTACTTATGTCATGTCAGACAGGTTTGTGAGCTTGTGGAAGGGTTGTTTGGGCTGTTGGGCTGTTGGGTTGTCGGTTTAGCGGGCTAACGGGCTAACGGGTTGCTGTTTGGCTGGTGGGCCGT
The DNA here is from genome assembly GCA_035045845.1 of Drosophila buzzatii. NCBI lineage: Eukaryota > Metazoa > Arthropoda > Insecta > Diptera > Drosophilidae > Drosophila > Drosophila buzzatii. Next base: position 314,343 of record JAWNOS010000596.1, on the reverse strand, counting down.
CAGTGTGGTCTGCCCGGTTGCCGGATTGGCGAGCCGGTCCGCGTCTGGGCCGTGTCTCGTTAAGTGTTTGGGCAAAGATTTGCCACATGATGTCGTGGTGGGGGGTTAGACACTGAGAGGGTTGTGCAGGGTTAAGGGTTAAGGTTGTTTACACGCACGACTAACAGTCAGCCAGTTGGTCGATTGGTTCATTTGCATTTGTCAGCAATAGGACATGTTTTAATCGAAGCACTCTTCAAGGGGTGTACGTGTGTGTGCGTGTGTGTGGTCAGGGGGTTGGGACATCCCCCTCGAAAATTTGGTTTTATTTGTTACTGTTGTTGTCGCAGATAATGCCTTATAAATTACTGACTATTTTGTCGCATTTGAAGCGATCGCTTTTGGGACAAAAACAGCAACAGCCGACCACGAAGGCGGGGTCAAGTTTGAAAGCGCAGGTCAAGGGGCATAGCCAAGTCGAGTGAGTGTGCGTGAACTTATGTGTATGATTGGCCTGTGATATTTGAAAGTTTTTTGTCGGACTGCAAGGGTTCAAGGACTTAAGGGTTTTGCCAGTTGACCCCTTCCCGTTTATGGTTGTAATCTAACCAAACGCAATCACATTCCATTCTCACATGCTGTACAAGTTATACCCCCAAACCCAGGTCACATGCAAATGAGTTTAGGGTTGAGCAGTCAGGGGAGTTAATTAAAAGCTTGTTGAACTTTGACCCCAACTGAACTGGCCTGAAAAATAGCCAAGTGAAAGTAGCAAAGGAGCGAAAAGAAGTAGGCAATTTTAGCTTCTTCTTTTTTTAAAGATGCGATTTTCACTCCAGTTGCAGTTGCTGCCCAATTGGTATGGACTCTTAGTTCAACACTCTCGTACATGCTCTTGCCGGTGGAGCAGCTGGGAAGGGGCACGTGTTCAGTAGGCTTTTGGTCGTTGGGGTTGGGGTTGGGGTTGGGGTTGGGGTAGGTACATACGCGACGCTCGATTTGAAAGAAAAAGTTTTAAATTAATTATTAGAAGACGCATCAGCTGTGGTAAAAGGCGCGGAAAGAAAGGGTAGTGTCCCAGAGGTTTTGCCCGCAACACGCACACACATCATCCAGTTTCATTGGTCTGTGCATGTGTGTGTATGCGTGTGCCTGTGTGTGTGTGTGTGTGTGTGTGGGTGTGGCACCTCCCTAGGCAATTTCCGCTGCCAAATTGAAAAATTACGCTCGCGCAAAGTTTCGTTGCCTTGATTTGAGCCCGCTCCCCTTCGACAACTCAGCTCCAGCTTGATGAGCCCCCTTGCTCCACGGCAAGTGAACACTACTTGAGCAGAGGGAGGGGAAGGTGGCAGTTTTTTACTTTTCCCCATACGCTTATTACTTCATTGCGATGAACATGTGCCCCATTTTAGGCAAAAAGAAAATCCCGAACACAACTCAAACTCAAACCCAAATTCAAACTTGAGAAACTGAAAGACGCTAACTGTAGCTCGGGCCACGGTTTCTGTTTCGGTTTTGCATTTTGGGCGAGGGGTAAGACTAGATGGTATGAGTATTACGCATTTTTTGGCTCTCTCTTCCACTTTCTGTCTCTCTTTCTGTATATATATATATAAATTATATAATATATATATATATATATATGTATATAAAAATATGTGCAAAAAGAAAGTACACACACACACAGAGAGAGAGAGACTCCCGCACATACGCAACGAAGAAAAAAACGAGTAAAACGCTAATGAAAATTAAAATGAAAAATTGCAAACGACGTGTGGTAGACGCAACAGCCGAGCCTTGCTAAAAACGGAACGAGGCTGGGAGGGGGTCTAAAGGGGGAATTGCGAAGCACTGGAGCTGCGGTATCAGCAGCAGCGGCAGCAGCAGCAACAGCAGCAGCGGCAACAGCGGCAGCAGCGGCAATGGGGATGCCACACATACTCAAACAAACGCATACATTAGATAATGTGTTGTGTGTAGCTGTTGCTGTTGCTCCTTTAGCTCCCAGCCCCCTCACGCATGTATCCACACTGACAGCATAAAAAGTTAAAAAACAAAATTTTCCATTTTTACTTTGCGTTTTGGGTGCTCTGAAGCGCGGGGCTAGGTCGGCGACTGAAGCTGTAGCTGGAGTTGGGGGTGTGCGGCTAAGACTATGGGCAGAGGTAAGGCAGAAGATGCGGGCGAGGGCGAGGGTGCGGGTGCCGGTGCGGGTTAGCAGGGTGGCTCGGTGGTTGGGCGCAACGTCAAAGCCAATGCCAAGCGCGCGTCTGCCATTAGCATACACTACTCACATTTTATAATGCGTTTTTCTGAGCGGGTTTCTCTCTCTCTCTCTCTCTTATTCTATATAAAAATATATATATATGTGTGTGTATGAGTGTGTGTGTGCTCATTTTATTACAACAACTGCGTTGGGTACTTGTAATTTATATTCATACACGCTTTATGTGTGTGCTTAGGTATGTGAATGTGTGTGTGTGTGTGTGTGTGTGTGTGTGTGTGACAAGCTAAACTACCCTTTTGCCTAATTTTTAATCTCGCGCGTTGCCAAGCCAAGCAGCCATAGCGACGGCGGCGGCGACATCAACGTCGATGTCGTAGCCAAGCCTCGGCACCCAATACCAATTATACAGTTAGACGTTCAGTCATACGTAGAGCTGATGATTCCGGTTCAAACTGTTCAACTAGTTCCACTTGAAGAGTTAGTTCAATAAATTATTTTCTAGCAGCTTCACTGTGATCCTATTCACTATCTATTCCAATATCTCGATGGCAGCAGATTTCAATCATTGAGCAATTCACTAGTTCATTTGAATGAGTTCTTCAAACAGCTCAATTGAATAACCTGCGCAACGATTGGAAACCTGACGTCGACTTGGCATTAGCTAACATCGGCATAGACTCTAGTTGTTATTTTTGTTGTTGTTGTGGCTTTCAGCTTTTTACACATACAATTAAAAATGTAAATCCGTCGCGTTCCCTTGCGCCCCTTTCCAGAGTCTCAAACACTTTCGTTCTCTTCTCTTCTCCTCTTTTTTTATTATTTTGTGGCAGCGACATTGCTCGATTAGGTGTGTGGGTGGGTGGTTGGATGGTTGAGCTTGCTTCTGTGTACCTATGTATGTATATGTGTACATATAATATATTTATTTATTTAACGTGTGCGCTCAACTAAAAATTACAAAATGCCACAGCTCAAAGCAACAACAACAACAACAACTACAGCAGTAGTAGTGGCAGCAGAAGAAAACTCTCGAAGAGCAATCAATGAATTCAATCTTCTCTTGCTGATGTATAGATAAAAACTGTGGATTAAACAGTCATATGAAACTATATGTACATCTAGTAAGAGTTATGCAATTAGGCTAAAATAAAATCAAGCTTCAATTATATACACTGAATAAAGTAATCAAAGGTGTATTCATTATGTACACACATTTATTGCTATCTATGTACATCACGTACAAATGTACATAACAAGCATGTACATCATGTGTGTACATCACGCAAAAGCAAATGCCAATGAGAAAATAAACTTAGCAGGCTAAAAGCTGAGTGAAGAGTGAAGAAAAAAACATAATAACCATTTTTGGCATATTTTATTTAACATATTTCTAAGTAAGCCTTTCCCATGTACATCTCTCCCTCTGCAGATTTTTCCATTCAAATCCAGTTACTGAGATGTATGGTAATATGTACATACTAGTATGTATGCACATGTACATCACATCTGGCTTTGTAAGCAGATTTGCTGCTTTTGCTGTTGCTGTTGTTGATCCATATTATGGCTAGCTAGATGCTGGAAATTGTATGTGTGTATAGGTACTTAAACACAGTTTCAAGCACGCACACACATACACACACACACACACACATACATACACACACTAGTGCACATCCACACACAGAGGGAGGTAGATAGAGCCAGGACTTACACACTCACACAGAGTGAAAGAGGGACCAAACATAAATACATATTTATTGTTGGAACAAGCAATTTAGCGAAAAGAAATCCAAATTATATCATAACTTTGTGTAGTGCGCCATCTGGGGTTTAGTTGCCTGTTTCTCGTCGGCGCTGCCCCTGCCGACGTCGCTGCCAACGTCGTTGCTGTAGCTGTAACTGTAGCTGTAGCTGCCGCCTACGCCTACAACAAAGGCAAAAGCGAGCTTCAACAGACACGAGGCGCTAGGCAGTTGCCAGCGCCAGCGCCAGAGCCAGGGCTCATGCCAAAGGAGCAGAGGATAGAGGATAGGAGGATGAGGCAGGCAGGCAGGCAGGCAGGCAGGCAGAGGTGTGGCAAGGCGGGCGCTTTGGCAATAATTCTATGCTGCCACCGACATAGCCGACGTTAAAGATGTTGCCACACACATTTTTGTGCCGTTTTCCACTGTTTTGTTTTGGTTTTTTGCTTGGCTCCTTTTTTTATTTTTATACAGCTGCCTTCACAATGAAAACAATTACAACAACAATTGCGAATAAGCATGCAAAACGCAAGTAGAAGATGAAGTAGCCAAATGAGTAAGACAGCGATAGAGCGAGTCGATAGAGACAGAAAGACAGAGAGAGAGAGAGAGAGAGAGAGAGAGAGAGAGCAGAGCAGTGAAAAATCCGCGGCAAGCTTGAGTCGATGCCGCAGTCAAAACCAGCTGCGACGACGGCAGCAGGATGGGAAAATGAGAATGAGAAAGAGAATGGGGGCCTGCGAGTGCGGGAGAATGGGAGAATGGGGAATGAGAACGGAACGAGAATGAAATGTTTTCTAATAAATTTTGCTTTATGTGCGCGGTGCGGCGTGCAGCAGAAGCAGAGAACGAACTGAGGGCGGGCGACCAGTAGAAAAGGGAATAAATAAAAATAAAGTTTTATATTCATGTACCGCACACACATACTCACGCAGACACACACACACACACACACACACACATATGCCGCAAGGGCCGCAACACTTGCCACCCAATTGCCATTAATATGGCGGCTGACTAACATTCGTCTCTAAATGTGTGTGTGTGTGTGTGTGTGTGTGTGTGCGTCTCTAATGCCAACTTGCAATTTATTTTAACTTTGCCGCGAACTTTAGAGGCAGCCTCCCTGTGTCCCCGTCCCTCCCCCCCCGCCCTCACTTAGCTTGCTGCCTGCCTAAAAAAATAAATAAAAAATAATACAAAAAAAAGAAAGAAAGAATGAAAATGAAAATGAAAAAACAAACCAGAAAGAAGAAACTTTTTCGCCATTTTGTTTGATTTTTTTCTTATTTTCTTTACTATTTCAGCTAAATTTTTTTCAATTTTTCTTTTCTTGTTTTTGTATACTTATTTACTATGTTCTTCTTCCTTACAGTTTCCTCTCTCTCCTATCTCTGCTCAGAGTTTGGTGTTTTTTTCGGAAAGGCAAAACAGAGGTAAACGAATTTTCTCTATACATACATATACATTTGTATTAATATATTTGATAAGCATGTTTTATTGATGCTACAAATATGATATATCTTTTCATATCATATACCCATACATACATACGTGTGTATATATTTATACAGTAAGCTATATCTGTTATATGGCGGTAACTATTTCGGGTCTCTAATGAAATTTGATTGCTGGGCAGAGTAGGCATCAGGTATGCCAGACTCGTCTTAGATATAAACTAGAGCTAAGTGAAGGACAAAGCGGCAAAAGGTTAGAGGTAAGGAGCAGTGTAGGGCTAGAGGTAGCGGTGGGGGTTGCGCTTCCTTATGACATCGTAAAGTAAATCAAATTGTGGTCTTTTACAAGCATTTCATAATTTTCATATTAGCTGCAATAAAATGCGAAATTCTAGTCAAAGTGCCAGAGGCTGGGGATAGGGCAACAACAAAGGGAGCGGTAACGTTAAGGCCAGCCACAAAGCAAAGTAACAAAAATCGCAGCGTATAAAGGTCATTAAAGCAGCGAAGATGGAGCTGGCAAACAGCGAGAAGGATGCTGTGAGCTCAGCGCTGAGAGCTGAGCAAGAGGGCTGCAGCTTTATCAAGCCCTAACTCAACTCTCTCTATGGTTGTGTGCGTTTGTGTGTGTGAGTGTGTGTGTGTGTGAGTGTACGTGTGTGTGTGCAGCTTCCTAATCAACCCTTTTACGAACCCTAAAAAGCGAGAGAAGAAAAAATGGTAATGCAACAACAACTATAACGAAGCATAACAATAAAATGTAAAATTAGAAGCCGCCGCCACCGCCGCCGCGTTCGTCGTTAGGGGCAGTTTCTGAACCGCCCAACCCCACGACAGCCCTTGCCCCCGTAGCTGCCTTCTGTCCACGCGACTTCAATTACAACTAAAAAAAAAAAAGAAAAACAAAAATCAAGTAAAAATGTTTGCACTCAGGCATACACAGCTACATAATACTCTATAGATTAGCCACGACCACAATGAAACGTGCCAGATAGGCAAGAGTAATACAGCAGCCGACACTGATAAAACTCGTATGCAAGTTCTGGTACAGATAAACCAATATACCCTCTTTTCACCAAGTAAGCGAGCATCGAAACCAGGCAAGTCCAAGCGAAGTCCCTACCTGAGCATCGATGTCGATTGAGGCGGAAGCGAATCAACAACAACAACAACAACAAAATATAGCACAGCATTAGGCGGCACGAGTAAGGTCAGACAGCAGACGACTCGAGTTCGCTCTCTTTGTGTGTGTGCGAGTGTTTATGTGTGTGTGTGTGTGTGTCTCTGTGTGTGTCTATGTGTGTGTAAGGGAAATATGTAACGCGGAGTCTTAAAAAACTACTTTAAGCGCATGATCAGCGGTATTTTTGGCTTGCCCAGCTAATAACTTGCAGCAACAGCAGCGCAACACACATACACACACACACACACGCACGCATACACATGCACACACATAGAGCAAGATATACAAACGCATAAAAGAAAAGCGGCAGCAGCAGCAGCTTCCGCGGCATCATTAAGGGTAGTTTCCAGCATCGTAAAAATATAGAGAAATAAAATTGAAAAAAAAGGCAATAACAACAACAACAATGAGAAGAAGAAGATGATGAAGCAGTAGCAACAGCAGAAGTTCGGCATACGACGACGTCGACGAACAACAGCAAAGAGAAACCGAAAAAGAAAAAACAAAGTTAATAAAATGTATCAATATAAGAAAATGTTGTAGGAAAATTTGCAAATGGTATTCAATCGAATTGCAGCAACAACAACTAAGCACGCGCGTTAACGAACTACAAATTTTAGAGCAGCGAGCCCCAAACCCAAACCCAAACCCAATTACTCAGGCGCCACAGCTAAGCCAGCCAACAAGCAAGACATCCAAGAACAGCCACTCAGCTGACCCCCCTTCGCCCCCACAAGCCATAGCCCCATCGGCCCACCTCGCCCCAGCAGCTCGTTGCCCAATCCACATTCTGCATTAGCTGCCACGAAATCAATGAACGTCTAAGACGTTGCCGAGGCTAAAGCCAGGCGATGCCAGGCAAACAGCGAAAGGTAAGTGGGCATATCGCGCTGCTTCACTGTTGAAGGCCAATTCTAGTTCAATATAATGAGCTAGTTCGTATTGAAGAAGTAGTTGGAATTGTTGTATAAGTTCAATTTGATAAGCTGGCTGAATAGTTGGATAGAGCTAGTTGAATTGCTTAGCTAGTTCGATGAACTAGTTGACTTTGATGATAATAATCTATTAAAATATTAAATAATCTATTTAAATATTTATATACTAGCTTAAGATACTTTAATAATTATTACTTAATTGACGAACTTGTTCCTTGTGATGAACTAGAAATGATTCAATTTGGTAAAGTAGTTTAGTTTGTCTTACAAGTTTAATTTAATTAGTTTAATAATTTAATTTGGTGAACTAGTTCCATACGTTCAAGTACATGTCCTTTAAACTACTGAAGCCAATACAATTAGCACCTCAACTAGTTCTTTGATTCGAAATTACTCACTAACGACTCACTTTGCCCATTTTGCTATCTTTCACATCTATCGACAATTCACTGTACACAACTTTCTAATATAGCCTGAAGCGTACTTCTCTTTTCCCCACCAGTAACTATACTTTTTCGCTCTCTCGCTCTCTCTCTCGCCCTCTTTCTATCTTGCATTCGTTGCCTTCCTTTTTGTTTGCCAGCTGTATTGATGTTCCACTATAGCCAATGTTTTATCCATAGTTTTGCTCATAGTTTGACACCCCCTTCCCGGCCCAAATCAAAACGAACTTCTGCTACAGAAATCTTTATAAATAATGTTTCTGGTGTAGTCGAAATCAAACGATGATTTTGCCGTTGCCGGAATAAGGCTCAACAGCCCGCCCAAACCCCTTACCGCCTCCTCACAGCTAGTACAGACCCAACCCTTGCGCGCCTACGCAACGCTGTTTGCCACGAGGCGCCATCATCGTCGTCGTCGTCGTCGTCGTCCTGGTCGACATCGTCCTTGTCCAAGTGCTCGTCGTCGTCGACTTCGGCTGTTGAGCGTCTTTAGCTCTCATGCCCTTTCCCTTTTCTTTCTGCGCTCGGTTCTCCGCTTTCCTATTACCTAAGCCACGCACCCCCCATAGCCAGCTGTAACCTCCCCCTGCCCGCCGCCTTCTCGTTCATCTATTCATTCCTCCTGTTCCAGCAGCCATTAAGTTTTCTCGCTGTAATAAAAAATTTTCCTTTTTTTGCCGCGCTTCAACGTTTATATATATATATATATATATATATATATATATATATATATATATATATGTGTGTGTGTGTGTGTGTGCGTGTACCTTTGTGTATAAGTGTGTGTGTGTGTAGATACTAAATTTTCTAGTTTTTTTTTTTTTGTGTATTTCCCTTTTACTCTATGCTTTGGCATTGCCTTGGCATTAGTGTTTATTTTTTTCTTTTTTGAAAAGAAGATTTATGTAAAACGTTCGGGGAGTTAGCGCTGCGGCAGAGCAGCCAGCTGCGACTGCGGCAGTGCCGTTGACGCGAGCAGCGACAGCATTAGCAAAATAGTCGCAGATGCTGTTGCTGTAAGTTTTACGCAGTCAAAAACAAAACTGCCAAAATACCCATCGCCCTCCGCGTGGCGTCTTTCGCCTACCTGGAGCTCCACCAGTCACCCTCTGAGACAACCCCTCCAGCAAGAGCAGACCAGACCAAGCAGCCCCACCCTCACCCTCACCACAAGTTGGCGGCTTTGTTGCCTGCGGAGCCGCTGCGCTTGACTGCGACCAGCAACTGGAACGCAAAGACCTTCGCTCCTGGGCCTGGACGGGGCTCACCCTCAACACCTCAGCCGAGTCATACTCCTATGCCTCATCCCCTGGCCCTCCTGACTTGAAAGTTTCGCAAGTTTCATGTTTAGATTTCTAAGTCGCCTACCGAAACCTCCCACTGCAGGTTTTCCACTATAAATATACATTTCGTTGCGATCTTAGGTCAAGTTTCCGACTCCCGATTCCCTGTAGAGTTTTTAAGCACTTTCATGAAAATGAATATGAATATGAATAAGAAGATGAAGATGAAGATGAAGATGAAGATGAAGATGAAGATGAAGATGAAGATGAAGATGGAGATGAAGATGAAGATGAAGATGAAGAAAATTTAAAATGAAAATGAAGCGAAAAAAATGAGCTTTAGTTAGTCAACTCAAGTCGGTTGGGACTATTGGACTATTATTAGTATGTTAGTCTATGATCCAAGCTGCCCTGATCTACGATACATGCTACTTAGAATTGTCTATCTGAAGTTGTTGATGTGCTGTGCTGTATGCCTTTGCGTTTGCCTTGGCCTTGGACAAAAGGGTTCAATGCACATAGCATTGCATTCAATTATTTACAAACTGGCAAACAGTCGATTTACGCAAGTGTCAACGAGGGGGAGTGGAGAGAGGGCATTTGGGGGCTATAGAGAAAGACCTGTGCAAAGCTGGGCAAGCCTCGAAATATAAAGAAAAAACCCACGAGAAACAAAGAGAAACCCAGTACACATTCAATATTTGCAGATGAAACGCGAACATGCGAGAGCAGTGGCGGGGGCGGAGGAGGCAAAGCAGGGAAAAGTTTGCTTTGTGGCCATAAAGCCACATTTTAGTTGAAGCTCGAGCCCGGTGAGCCGATTATTGGATCAGCTGCTAAATGCGATCACTCGATCGTTGACTGCGCGAACCTTCTTTCCACGTGTCTCGCAGAGCTGCATTCAGAGATAGAGATAGAAGATAGAATATAGAAGATAGAAGATGGAAGATAAAAGATAGAATATAGAAGATAAAAGTTAAAGGAAAGAGGATAGAAGAAAGAAGATAGAAGAAGAATAAATAAATAAATAAAGAGGAATAAATAAAGAAGAAACGAAATGGAGACAAAATATAAATACAGACGGAAAAACTTCAAATTAACAAAAATCTAAGTAGTAAAGACTTTTCTCTGACTATTACACAGATACCTTCTTGACTCCCTCTTTTCCGCTCTTTCACTCTCTCTCTCTCTCACTCTCTCTGTCTCGATTGGTCTCTTCCTCTGTTGCTTTGTGTTTCAACTATGTGGAATACTAATAACAAGAACAACAACAACAGAGGAAGCTACGCGTAGCAAAACGAAAAATGCCACAAAACGTGCTTCTAAGTTATTTTTCATTTGCCCCCCCAGTCCCAAACTACGGGCAAATCCCCTACCCTATACCTACACACACACACACACATTGGCCAGAGCATCTTAGATGCTTGAACATTGCTTGCTATTATGCTTGTTGTTGTATTTGTCCTTCACACACACACACACACTGCTATAACAAAAGATTGTCGAGTAGTTAGGTAACGGCCAACAGGCAACTGTAACGGTAACAGTAACAGTAACGGTAACGGCAGCGGCATTGGGGCAGACAGGCATTTTAAGATTTATGTCGGTGATTATTTCTAAGTTTTCGTGCGCTTAGCAATGTGCCTCCCCTTCGCTCAGTTCATGACACAAGAATATGTACAGGGTAGATCTCTATATACATATATATATATATATATATATATATATTGGCACGTAGCAGAGCCAAATAGTGGCCCCCAGTGAATGCCTAACAGCGCTTAGACTATTCACCCATCGGTGAGTGAGCGAGACGTGTTATTGTGGCTGAGCCAAAATAACTCATACGCCGCGTATGCCCATTTCAACTTAACGCTGCACACGCTGCAAGTCCAGTTCTAATCTCTAGACTTGCTTTGAGTTCAGCTTTGGCTCAGTTGGCCATAGCACGGCAAAGGAGCGTCTCCCCCCTCCTCACCACCCAACACTCCCCTCACAATCCCTCTCACCTCACCACGAACTGCTTTTCAATTCCCATTCTTTCTTTGGCTTCATTGTGTTGGCCTCGGCATCTCGTTTTTTATTCGTTTTCTTCTGTTGCTTCTTCTATTCTTCTTCCTCTAAGCACAATACTATTTTCTTATTTTTTCTGCTGTTGTTACATTTAAAATGTTTTATTTGGCCATTTGTATGTTTTATGGGAGACGTCGTTTACCGCTGCCCACGAAATCGACCCATGCCTGGGCCAGGACCTGGACTACTTGCCCTCTCTCTCTTCTTCTGTGTCGCATTTATTCAAGTATATTTAAAAAAAAGATATATATATATATATATATAATTATATTGCGCATACAAAATCGGGGCTTAAAGGGATTGAATGGTTACCGAGGAACTAATTTGGATTGAGAGGATTTCCTTCTAGTTCTATTATACATATATCTACTATATGTATATGCATAAAGCCTTATATATTTTTAATTACGTAAAAACAGTAGAACTTACGGCGAATTACGTTTTGTAGTTACGCAGCATTGAGCTTGTCCCATCTCCATCTCCTCCAACGGGCATTTTTTTGAAGTTATGGATCATATAGATAGATCCAAACAGTTGCATCGTCACTAAATGAGAGAAGATTGAAATTTTGTTATAATTATTTGAAATTGTTGTGGATGAAAAGTCATCTGATTGGCAGCTCAAATAAATGCTAAAGTCAAATCCAACTAAAGAAGTGCACTGTGATAACTCAAAGGACGTTCCGATTAGTTGGCATTGTCATTAACAATTCTTCACCGCTTCGTTTTGATGGTCTTCTTGGCGTTTACTATTGCTACTTCTTCTTCTTGCTCGTTTTGTATGCCCATGCCCCAAAACTAATCGCAACTCCTTAGTGGGGAGCAACAGCAGCAGCCGCTGTTCTCAAAGAGCGCACCACACAATGAAAGAGCAAGATAGGGAGAGTGGAGACGGGGTAGAGTGAGAGAGGAAGAGGAAGAAAGCGAACGCGAACGCGAATTCTAAATTAAATGTAATAATAAGTATGTTATGCTTAAGTAAAAGGAGGTGAGTCGAGTGTAAGGGAGCATGAGGGTATTGGGGTAGCTACCCTGTGAACTTAGCCATTGAAATGAGAATTTTTAAATATAAAAGGATGCCACACACACACACACACACACACACACACACACACACACACACACACACACACATACGGAATATGCCTGTTTACCAACCCACCAACTGCCCCCACCTGACATCTACTAGCATCAAAAACAACAACTAATGCCAAAGCCCTGGTTGTAGCTGGTCTCCAGCGTCTACAACGCTACCACCGCCGCTGTCGCCGTCGCTGTCGCTGTCGCTGTCGCCGTTACCGTGGCCGTCGCCGTTGCCGTTGCCGTCGACGTCAGCCGCCGTTAGCAATGCAAAAGAAATATTGCAACCCTCGGCAGAGGGTTGTGTGTGTGCCTGTCTCTGCGTCTATGTATGTGTGTGCTTTTTATTTTCTAAACTTTACTGAAGTTGTTTTTTTTCTGTAGCTTCTTCTTCTCCTCTTTGAATGCTTTTTTTATACATATTTATATGTACATATATATAGTACCCGTACTTAGTGGCTGGGCAATGCCAAAAATACACTGCACGAAATTCAGAAGAGACTCCGAAAACACTGGGACATGCTGGGAACGAATGTATTCCGAAGACCTAATCTCAATGCTAAATAGACAAGCAATCTGAAGTCCCGACTGCCACGCTCCTAGAAGGCATAGAAGAAAGAATTTCTATGTAATCCACACGGACGGACGGACGGACACCCATACCTAATAGCCATATAATCTCTCTTCATATGTTTAGCGAGAGGGAAGACAAATATGCATATGAATTTAGAGCCATAACCGATACAATATTGTATAGAATCATTATCTAGCCAACTATTCATCATTTTTGTTCAGTGTACGCTTTGTACTGGCGTTTGTCTGTGCGACGCTGTCATTGCGTCTAAAAGGCACCTTTTTTCCACTACGATTCTGCTTATCCTGCCTCTTTCTCAGCCTCAGAATTACAACAGAATGGCACAACAATTTACAACACACACACACGCGCACACACACACACACACGCGCGCACACACAAACATACACTTAAACAAGCAGCCACCATAAAACATAATATGTATGAGATTTTTCTTTCGTTTATTTTTTAACTACGAACACGTAGTTAAAAAATGAAAAAAATTTAGAACTGCAAACGAAGATGAAGATGCTGCTGCTGCTGTGTGTGTGTGTGTGCGTGTGTGTGTGTGTGTGGGTGGGTGGATGGTTGAGGAGGTGCCTGGGCTGTACCAAAAAGAAGAGCTACGGCGGCATCGACGCTGGCATCAACGTCAGAAAATTGAAAAAAAGAAAATAATACAACTACAACGCACCGACGACGTCTGCCACCGTCTCAGTCTCAGTCTCCGTCTCAGCTGGCTTTGCTACAGCCAAGTCGCAACTACACAGACACAGACACACGCACACACACGAACACTGTCGCACGCAGACAGAGTCAGAGGCACGCACAGACATGCATATAAACCACCCTTGAAAAAATTTCGCGCAGCAAAATCTAAAGCAAAAATTTCAAGAGACGAAAAAAGCGAAACGAAGTGCATAAGTATAGAAAGAAATGTTGAAATAAAAACCTTGTTTCCGCGCAAGTTACAACAGCTACCGCTCCACCTCCTCCACGACCCAGCTGGCAAAAAAAGCTAAGCACACACACACACAGACACACACACACACACACACACACACACACACACTACTTATTTGGAGGGGTTACGAGTACATGCCGTATCCACCTTGAAGAGAAAGTACGATATTTGCTAGCAATAAAAGTAGTAATCAGTCGCGGAGCCTTCCTCACACACACACACATATATATATATATATATATATATATATATATATATATATATATGTATATGTATATAAATTCGAGCGAATCGCCGAGGTTGCTCAGTCGACATTCCCGAGTTAGAAAGAGATGAGCATTAGAAGCGGGCAGCAGGCAGCAGGCAGCCAAAACAACAACAACATTTCGTAGGGAGGCGACAGAGTGAGCGTGAGGGGGTAGGAAGGAAGAGTGGAGCGAGCTGGTGGCTGGTTTAACAACTGCTCCGCGTAACGAGAACTTTTCATTTTATGTAATTTCACTTCGCCGTTCTTTTTTTTCGCCGCACTGCTGCTTTTTTGCGCTTTGCTCATTTTTCTATAACATTCGAATTTTTAAGTGAGTGTCGCCGGCGCTGCCAGCGTCGCTGTCACGCATGTCGCAGCGGCTGGCTGCCTTTACTTTTGCTTTTGCTTACCCCATTTTTTCGCCCCTAGCCTGCTGCAATGTTTTTTTTTTTTTTGCTGCTGTTGCTACTGCTGCCTCTTCTTCTTTCTTTTTTTTCTCACTAACTAAGACATTCGCTGTCGCTGGCGCTGACGTCGACGCTAGCCGCGCTGCCAGCATCGGCAGTTTTTTGTGTGTTGAAATTACGAAAGCGACACTAATTTTTTAGAATTGCGCTTATGCGTGGAAAAGCAGTTAGCCTAGTGCGAAGGAGAAGGAGAAGGAGAAGGAGAAGGGAGGAGGGAGAGAAGGTGCAGGAGGTGGAAGAGGGAGAGAAGCAGGTGGAGCAGAAGCAGCGACTGCGCTGCTTGCCAAACTTTCACTGCAGGTTTGGGGCTTAGGGGACCGGGTTGATTGTGGGCAAGGGGGATGGGGGTGCGGTTGGTGGTGGGTGGTGGGTGGCTCGGCAGAAGCTGCGTTTTAAATGGGTAGTAAACGCGCATGTATGTAGTTATATTATTTTTTACGAGCGCGATATGTTGTGTAAAATAGCATTCTGCCTCAGTCAACAACCACGCCTACCCTACCCCCACTACTCCATCTTCACATACGTATGTACATATGTGTGTGTGTGTGTGTTTGAATGTATGTAGGTATGCAGATGAGTTGGCTGTAAGTTTTCACTTTACACTCAGGCGTACTTTGTATGGGGATGGGGGATAGCGAAATGGGGGTGGGGTGATGTGAGGTGGTGTTTGGGGTTTTATGGTGGGCAGCCGTTCAGATACCTTTGTAGCTCACGATTTTGTATTATATATGCACATATACATATATGTTTAATATGGATGAGAAGCTAATTTCATAAAGTCTGCGAAAGAGCTGATCTCTCACTTGATCGTATCAATTAATTCTGCAACTAAGAAAGAGTCCAAATGTTTCGAATATATCGACAATCGATAAATGATTTGCAAGCTTATATAAGCAGTACGACTTAGTCAAAAAACAGTAAAATTTCATAATTGAATCAGTCAATCGATAATTCATCTCATGCGAGTTAGTTGAGCTTGTCGATACATCTTCTATTCAATTTGAGATTTACGAGATTTACAAATCACTACAAATTGATAGTCATGTATTATGCTGGGGATGGGCGTAATTTATCGATAATTTATCTTAAGTAAAGTTCATCCGCTTACGTATGTATCATTTCATCGATTCGTTCTTTCAAATAAATCATCAATTATAAATCAATAAATCGATATTCATGAATTATTAGTCAATTAGCCTCATGTTTGCCCAAAACAGTCATGGCCAAATTAATGAGCAGAGCAGAGCGCAATACCTAGTATCGCATCGTATAGCTCGCTGGGCTTTGCTTTGACTATTTTGATCGTTTGCTTTTCCGCCAAACACTTTTCCATACATTTTACTTAATTTATGGCCACACCCCCGCCCATACCCTTGGCCCTGCCGCGCGGAAGCCTCCCATGTGAAATTATTTACGCGACAATCGAAATGGATTTTTTGTTTTATAAATGAGGAGAAAACCTCATGAATAATAGCGCAAAATATTTGACGTCAGATGCTTTTTTATATATTGTAATAATAATGGCAAAGTTTTTTCCACTTCCACCTCCACCTCCACTCTTTTTTCGACATTCATATTTGCCTATGTAATGGTTTTTTATTGCAAAAGAATGCATACAAAATAAACAACAAATCAAACAACAAAAAATAAATGAAATGAAAAAATTGATGGAAATATTTTGTGTGTGCTTTGGGGTTGGCAAAATTTATTGATGAAGCGAGAGAAAAAAACGAAAATGAAAGAAACGACAGCCAAATGAAATGTTAATTTCAAATACACACACACACACACGTTCTCCCTCTCTCTCTCGCTCTTTCTCGCTCGTTCTCTCTCTCTCTCTCTCTCTGTTTGACAGCTGACACTGCTGGCAACAGCAAACAATGGAAATCACAATGACTGACCGATCCTGGCCTTGTGCCTTCAACCACGCCCCCCTTGTCTAGCACCCGTTTGACCCTTAGACCCAGCCATTCTTCCTTTCTTTCTTTCTCATTGTGAGCCCGGCAAAATGAATATCATGCTGCCCAATTGTCATAACAACAGCAGCAGCAATAGCAGCAACATGACTTGCCCATTGCCAGAGCGACAAAGCCTAGAAATGTTTTCATAATTCAACAGTTTTAGCTCGAAGTGAGTGAGTGAGTGCATGTTGCTTGTGCTTATTATTCATTTAAAAAAAAACAGTGTTTGCCATTGACTAAGGCCAACAAACAGCTCAGACTTCAATGAGAAAACAATGAAAAGCTCTATCCGTTTTCCATAGGTATTGATATATGCAGATATAGTGCAATACTTGTAAATATAAAACTATCGATATACATACATATGTATATGTATGTATGCCACAGTAAAGCCAAACCAGCTTCAGTCCGAGCAGCTCCAAGTTATTCGTTATTCGAGCTTAGCAAGGTTCACTCTAGTTGCGATTCGAATAGTCTTGAAGCGGAAGTAGACAACGAAAGGAACCAAGCAGTGAAGAAGGCAATGACACAGGAAACAGGAAACTAGAAGTAGATAATAGATCAATTCTTGTGAAGAAGAAACAATATTATCATCAAAGAAGAAGCAAGAAAAGAGAGTGAGAGAGAGAGAGAGAGAAAAGAAAACAGAGAGAGAAAAGGCAGAATTAGCAAACAAAATAGAGATATAAAGAAGAGATACCAGGATAACAATATTCATAAAAAAGGAGCTAGAAATGGCGAGAGCACTGGGTGCATAGCCATCCAAGAAGAAGCAGCAGAAGTACATGCGTTTGTCAATGCTCAAAACTGGAGCTTACTCAAATTCCAGCACACACACACACACACACATACAAACGTACATGTATTTGTATATATATGAGACATAAAGGCAGTAAAGGAATGTGCGTAATGTACATAATACATTGCTTATATATATATATATATATATATATATATATATATATATATATATATATATATATATATATATATATATATATATATATGTACTCACTCACACGACGACCCCTGCGAAATGCTAAAAATTTGTATAGAAAATTAGTTAAAAAATTACTCCGCAGACACGCGCACACAAACAATTTACATGACTGTAGAGTGGGGGAGGGGCCGACGAGGCCGACGGGGGCCAACTGGTATATGTATTGTACGTGCATGAGTGTACACTCACATGCACACGCACGCACACACATGTGTAGTCGCATACACATATTTGGCATTAGTGGGCGGTGTTAGAAATTTGCGTGGATCCTTCCTTGCCCATTGTAAAGGCGACATTATACACACCCACACACACACACACACACACATATATATATATATATATATATATATCTATATATATATATATATATATGCAGAAACAGAGGGAGATAGCAGAGAGCACAGCGTGTGCAGGACTACTTCTACTTTTTTTTAAACACACACACACACATGTGCTTAATGTGACTCTGTGTGTGTGTGACGCGCGAGTTGAAAGTTTGTCATAAAGCACCCCATTAAAAAAAGAGGCGCACAACGAACGTTTCACAAAGTTAGAAGTGGTCGGAGTGGGAGTGGGAGTGGGAAGGGGAATGGAACCATGCGTCCCCTCGACTCTCCTTTTCGGCTGGGGTTACGAGTTTCGCGTGGCAGCAAGCGAGACAGAATGAAAGCAGCCACCAAATTAAACATAAATGCGAATTAGAAAAAACTTTTCGTTTCGTTTTTTTTTTTTTTGTATTCCCTTTAGCAGCAGCAGACGAAGGCCCAGCTAAAAGGGAACACACAAAGAGAGAACAGAGAACGAGCTAAAGGAGGAGCAAAGTAGACTCCAATTGCAACTGATCAATTTCAAGCACTGTATACAATTTAGCCTTTTTCTCAATAGATCTGGCTTTCTTTTTGCTAAATATGGTCTGTATATATTAGTTGCAATCGACAGACAATAGATATTGATAACTATTCAAACTATAAACTTTTGCATCTCCAGATTAACAATTTTGTATTCAATAAGCCGTGTAGAGTATCTCTTAGTCGTGCACTCCCTAGAGCACCCTCAACTCTTATTTAGTTTTTGATCGATTCTCTTCAATGATTACCTAAATTGTGTCAGCTGTATTAAGGATCGACTCTAGGCAAGATTCTCTCCAAATTTCTTGTATGCGGCATTTGCCACGGCTGCCACAGACACATACACAAGCACACACACACACACACACACACACAAGCACACACACAGGCAGAGAGCAGACGTGTGCAGTTGTTTTTGGCAATTAACCAAGAGTGCTGCTGGCTGCGACGTCGACGTCCATCACTCTAGGTGGTAGGGGGCTTAGCTACCCCACTATGCCCACCCGCCCCACTAACAAATATATAAAATAAAAAAGGTACACATACGCACAGTTTTTTGTTGCCTGCGTCGCACTCCACATTTTTAAATATTTTTAACTGCTGCGCATCGTTTCATGCCTGGGTAGGCCACAAGGGCGGTAGGGGCGGTACGGCTCGAGGGGTACGCTTGGAGAGTGGAGGTAGCTGACAGCGTGGCAAGGTTGCCGGGGTGTTAGGGTTGATATTCGTTTGGCGCTTTTCTCTGTTTGGTTAATATTTTGGCTCGTTTATGGGCAATGCGTGTGCGTGTGCGTGTGCTCATGTGTGTGAATGTGTATGTGTGTGTGGGTGTGGGTGTGTGGGTGTTCGCGGAGTCTTTGTGGGTTCGCTAGTGTATATACAAAGTGCACACACACACACACTGATAGGTGTAGGCTGCTCGGCTCACACTCAAATAGCTCCGCCCCCCATGCGCCACCCCTGCCACTCCGCCAGCCGCTTTACAGGCAGCGAGACATGTGCGTAATATATTAACCGACAAAAATGAAAAAAGAAGTAGGTGGAGCTGTAAAAATGAGCTGACACTTTTTGGCTTACTCTTTGCTGTGTCCACCTGACCACCCACTCCGCCTTCTCCGCCCTACCTCCCTATCTCTCTATCTCTGTCTCTCACTCCCTCTGTTTGCTTTCATATTGTACATAGACAACTCTTTGAATGATTATTAAATGATTGACTGTCTATATATAGATGTATGTAAATTAATTGTAAGGCTCAACTCTATTCAAGATTTCTATCGAAAAGAAACCAACTAAGCAGATAGAAAATAGCAGACGAATGTGCCCGACTATAGAGAGCTAGAGAGCTGCTATCATCTAGAGAGCCATCTGAGCTGATAGATCGGGCTGTGGAGCAGAGATCAATAATTACAAAACTTGAGTTCGGCTTTGAAATGGTCTAGCACACATATCATATATAGAAACAATTCAACAAATACACTCACGTTCTCACTCACACTTGAGTTGGTTGCAGAGAGCACAGTTTGAACTAAGGCAAACGCTACGATCTTAAGTCTCAATCTAATGAGAAGTGCTCACACACGCACGCACTATAGAACAACGGGACACGCACACACGTTTTGAAACACGCCCAACCACTACATACATATGCAAAACAGCTATTCCTATTGGCTAATTACAACGAGCTGAAAAATTATACACAGCGAATAATCTACATAAGATGTTACATACATACATACGTACATCAATGCCCTGGGCTTATGAGTATGCGCGTGTGAGCGCTGTCTGTGGGTGTGTGAGTATTTTTAAAAAGAAAGCACACACACACACCCGTCGTCGTCGAGTTGCTCATGTCTAAGAAAATATGCTGAAACTTTACCCCAGCAAATGGAAAAAAGTAAAACAAACTCAAAATCAAGGCAACTGTGACAGTGTGTGTGTGCATGTGTGTGTGTGCATGTGTGTGTGTGTGTGTGTGAGTGCATGTGTGTGTGTGAGTCGAGTAAATCAAAATTTTGTGCACCCACACACACCCAAGCTGTAACACTACTTGCGCCTCCTTTCTTCACACACACACACACACACACAGAGAGACACACACACTCGCGCACATGCACGTAGTGGCAGCATCTTAGATTTTTATACAACACAATGAAGTTGGCAACAACAACAACAACAACAAAAGCAACGACAGCAACAATAACCGCTAACAAACTACAAGTATTTGCAACCACATGCAGCTCAAATAATTTGTAGCATTTGCCTGTACTACTCTGCCATCAAACACACACACGCTCCCTCGCATGGCCGTTCTTCACCCCAGTCCACACTAACCCCATGCCATATTCGACGGGTTGTCTAGTTGGGAGCGCTAAATAAAACTACGACGAAGACGTCAACGTCCACGTCGATTGTATTACACTGTCTCTTGGCCTTGCTCTCCCAGCTCCACACACACACACACACACACACACACCAACACACACAGGCAGGCGGGCGCGCGCTCTTACGATTTGTAAAAAGACGAAAAAGAAAAGAAAAGAAAGATAGAAAAAAAAACAGAAATGTCGGCGCACTTGTTGGCATCTCAAAGTCGCCGCGCCGTCTAAGAGCAAAGCGAAGAGAGCATAGCATACTTAACAGCGAACCATGGCACGACGCGAGGCGAGGTGAGATGGCACCAAGTTCGCGACGCGGCGAGGCGAGCGAGGCGAAGCAAAGCAAAAGCAGCGACGCTGCGTGGCGCTACTGGTGGGTACTTTACTTGATGATTATGGCGACGATAATGATGATTGGAATGGCTTTGATGGCGTTGAAAATGAAGATTGCGTGTAGTAGATTTCTTTGTGCTTCTTTTTCTTTTTTTTGCCGTTGCTGTTGCTGTTGTTGTTGTTGTTGTTGCTGGGTCCAGTGGCTTGTGCGTGTCCTGTCTGTGTGTGTGAGTGTCTGTGTGTGCTAGTGCTAGTGTTTGTGTGCGTGGGCGACGGCGTGTGCGTGTGCTGTGTGCTGTGTGGGTAGTTAGCTTAAGGTAATGCTTACAACTACACACTATCAACATTTGATTTTATTACGCTCATTTGTATGCACACACACATACACGCACACAGAGAGACTAGCTGCACAGATAGTGCGTGTGCGTGTGTGTCTGTGTGTCCATGTGTCTGCATATATGTATGTGTGGCCGCCTGCTCAATTTGACGCCCATAACCACTAAACTAAATTATAAGAATAGATTCGCTGTCGAACGAGAGAGAGAGAGAGGGAGAGAGAGAGATAGTGAGAGTGT
The DNA here is from genome assembly GCA_035045845.1 of Drosophila buzzatii. NCBI lineage: Eukaryota > Metazoa > Arthropoda > Insecta > Diptera > Drosophilidae > Drosophila > Drosophila buzzatii. The sequence continues at coordinate 292,598 of JAWNOS010000596.1, read as the reverse complement.
GTGTGAGAGAGAGGGAGAGAGAAAGAGAAAGAGAAAGAGAGAGAGAGTGAACAACTTTGACCTCCTACTGTGCTGGACGCTGGCATCGCAGCTAACGGTGGCGTTGACGTCGACGGCAATGAAGGACGTCGTCGACGTCGCCGTCTCCGTCGTCACACGGCGACTTTTGCCGGCTGCCTGAGTTCATCTTACATTTTTTTCTCATCTTATTTTTATTTTATTTCTATTTTCTCTATTTTTTTTCTTTTTTTTTTTTTTTTGGTTTTGGTTTTGGTCCAGCCATCCAGCAGGACCAAATCGCCAGCGTCTTCCAAGGCAGTTAGTAACTGTTAAGACGTCGTGGTCGTCTCGTCTCGTCCCGTCTCGTCCCGTCCCGTCCCGTCTCGTCCCGTCGCCATTCTCGCTTCATTTGTGGGTTGCCCATCGCTTCTCGCCTTTTGCCTCTCGCCTCTCGCATTACTCGTTTAGTTTTCTGTTCTCTGTTTGTGTTTTCACATTTTCTGTTGTTTACCGGCTCGCCTCAGCAGCTGCCGCAGCCGTAGCCACAGTCGGAGAAGCAGCTACAATAACAGTTAGCTGGCTCGGACAAGCGACGGACAGACTAGAACGTGTTGCTTGCGCTTGTAACGGTAACTGTAACTGTAACGACTGATGTAACGGTAACTGTAAGTGGGAATCTGTGAATGTGAATGTTGGCTGCTGTGATTCACTAACTGTTCTTTGATGTGCCCTAACATCAATGTTAATGAAAGTGTGAGCAGGAGAGGGCGAGAGGGTGCTGCATAAGAGCGAGGGGGACAGAGAAAAAAAGAGGAGTCGATTCTGTCGCTTCCCTCATTGCATTAATAACAAATTAATATTATTATTAAAAATAAAAATTAAAAAAAAAATTAATTCACACACACACACAACATGCAAATAAATCTATTCACACACACACGCACAGCAGACTCGCTGGATGTTTTTTTTTTTTTTTTTGCTGTCGGCTCAAATATATTTTTTGTGCGTCGCCCCGTCGATTTCCCCTTTTCAACGCCAGTGGGTGGCAGCTCAACCCCTCCCCTCGCCAAAATCCCTCGTCCCCTTTTCCTCCCCCTCGAACTCTCCACCCACCCATCACACTTACTGCACATAGTTGTATTTGGGATTTTTTTGCCCTTTACAATTTGTTGTTGTTTTTTTTTTAAATTTCGTGCCGTCACACGGGGGTTGTTTGTGTGTGTGCACGAGTGTATTTGCGGCAGCGCTGCCGGCGTCGCAGTCGCAGTGAACGCAGCATGCAGCGGGGTTGGTTATGGGCTTTCTTTTTTTCGCTCGCACACACACACACACACACACACACACACACACTTGCGCGCACACTCTTTTTCTTTTTTGTTTCATCGCGTTGTTGTTATTGCTTTTGGTTTTAGCATTTTTCGTTTTTACTTTTTTTGTTTTGTTTGCGATTTTCCTTTCGCCGACGCCGCCGTCTCCGTCGCTGTCGACGTCGCAGTTCGCAGCCTTTTTTAACGCCGCACGCAGCATAAAAACAAAAAAACAAGAAATGAAATAAAGCTAGTTGTTGCTCGTCATTGGGGGTGAGGTGGGTGGTACGGAGTAAGGTGGGCTGTGGCATGTGGGGTTGGCTGCTGTTGCCACATGACATAGGCCGCAAAGCAGGGTGGAAGGACCGGAACGGGTGGAATAAGTGAAGTGGGTGGAACGGGTGGCAATGGCAATGAGTAATGAGAGTGTTTAGTGCTCGTGTGTAGTTTGGCGGGCGTCGCAGTCGCCGTCGCAGTTAGCAGCGGACAGTAGCGGCAATTATGCTGTTAGAAGAGCCAAAAAATGCCGGCCAAAGTCGCTGCTGGCGTCGAAGCCGGCGCCAGCGACGCCTTCAAATCATAGCACAACATTTGGCGCGCTCAGCCTATGTGTGTGTGTGTGTGTGTGTGTGGCTGTGTGTATTGGAAGGGGGTGGGGAGGCTCTGCGTATATAATGGCTTCAATTGTGTGCTAAATTTTCTATTTCATTGTCGCGCTGACTGCGCAGCAGCGACCGCAGCCGCAGCATCAACAGCGCGTCGTCTTTCGGCTTCGTGCCGCGATGTCCGCTGCTTCGGCTCGGCTTCGTGTGACGACGACGATGAGGACGAGGACGAACGCGACTCTTTTCAGCCACACTCGCTGCGCTGCCACAACGCAGCGACTGCGACTGCGAATGCTGCTGCTGCTGCTGCTGCTGCTGCTGCGATTGCTTCTGCTGCTTCTGCTGCTCTGCCGCTGCTGCTGCTGCCGGCTCGTCCTGTGGCTGTGACTTGCCCGTTACTTGGCTCACTTCAATTGAGTTCCGTTTTTAAAAATAACGTTAGTTGCTGTTTGTTGCTCGTTACGTGCGCGTGTTGCGACGCGCAACAGAAAAACAAAAATAAGCAAAACTGAAAACATAAAAAAACAAAACAAATAGAAAGCAGAACACAGCAAACAGAACAAAGTACAGAGAACACAACCAAAGGACATTTTATTCTAAATATCAAAAATAAATTTTTAAAAATTTATTTTCAAAATATTAACATCTAGCAACTATTGTGAACTAATTTATTTTCTATTTTTTTCGAAATCGGAGTTTTGCAAAACAGTTGAAAACAAAACAAACACAAACCAAGAATAATTTTTTTATTGTGAATGCAACGCAGCGAATGTGCAATAATAATTAGTGAATCGAATCGAGTCGAATCGAATTGACATACACACACACACAGCCACACACACAGACATCTGTAGCAAATATCGAGTAGTTTCGTCTGTTGTGGCCCATTGCAGCGACCGTGGTCCAGTGTGGTTCGAGTGTGTGACGAGATAAACAAACAACATTCAACAAACAAACAACAAGAGAACGAGCAAAGTAAAGCAAAGCTCGCGACATTCAAGCTCCCAATCGAAAGCGAAAGTGCCAGAAGGACCTGCTGCAGACGACCACGACGAACAGCAGCTGCAGCAACAACAACAGCAGAGAGAACGATAACAAAGTGCAATCGACAACAACAACAGCAGACAGACGGAAGGAAATCGAATCATGTAAGTAAAGTTGCTTAAGCGATTCACGTAGATCACTCAGTCGGAACACTATATAAAACTCAGAAGCTATTGAAGCCAATCTCGGTAATACGAGTAGAGACCATTTCCAAGAATAAGGCTATAGTAAACCATACGACATTGAATAGTTCGAAAGTATATAAAGACTTGTCCATTTGAATAGATCAGTCAAAAGTGGTTGAATATATAGTCACATGAGTTATCTCGACTATTTAAACATCCAACATCCACCACTGAGAATGTCAAAACTTGTACGATCTATATATGTACATATATGTATAATATATGTCTGTGAAACACAGAGACAGGAAAGAAACCGAAGCATTTAAGTAAAGTATATTAGTTAACTTCTCCCTTAACAAAAATGTAATTTTCCTGAAACATATGAGAAGTGACGAAGACTATGAATATCATATAACATTCTATATATATTATAATTATATAATATAATACAAATATCAAGTATGTAATCCGAATGCAATATTATTTTTAAGAATCAAACGTGACTGTAGTTTTAAGAATTGTGTGTGTCAAACATGTAAATGTTTAGTCGTAGAAATAAGCAGAGATAGAGGACTATCTCATTGTCAGGATGTCCGAATTGAGGTAGGCCAATAGGAATTACCCAACTCTCTGACTATTAGAGGCCATCTAGAATGTTGAGCGCGCTCGAACTCTGACAGGACCTGAGATCGACTCGTTAAAATACACGGACAGACGGGCGGGGCTCATTACACTCAGCTCGTCGCCCTGATCAAGAATATTATACTATGATTTGCCATTTTCAATGTGCTCAGGGTATACAAATTGATGATGAATATAGATAAGATATCATATCAAATACAATCTGTAATATACAAATTTCTACCTACTTCAAAAGATTAGATTACGAATCTATTTCCAAATAATGTTTGTCCACTAGTATGCCAAAGATCCGTCAGATCAGTCGGAATCAAACAATAATTTATAATAACTTTGAGGAAGACAGAAATTTCACAATTTTCCGTCTACTTTTTGCCCTCCAAAAATGATTTCACTGTATCGTTTAATGATTGGCCATATCGGACGTAAATCGTATATATCGCGGGGGTAGACGTGATGTCAATTGTTTCTGTGTTTCAACATTTTCGTGTTTCTTAGTCATGGACAAATGGAGCTCTCTCTCTCTCTCTCTCTCTGTCTCTCTCTCTATATATATATATATGTATATATCGCTCGCCTTATACGATCTCTCTCGCTCAACAAACAACGTAAATGTATAAGGCAAGGCAAGTCGTTGAACTTTGCAAGCTTTTTCGACTGATTTGATTTACCCTCTCTTCACGAGGGCATTACAATTTTATCAGTTTAGATAGACAGAGATTGACAAAGAGATAGACTACAGAGAGAAACAGATATCGAGATATATATAAACAGATACATTTGGATTTGCAGAGTTGGCATAGCAGAAACAACTTTCGAATAGATCATTCAATATTTCTCGTTGAAGGTGTGCTGGAATAGCCTCTATTATGCTAACTTGAAAGATATATGTATGTCATTCTGGGAACTTAAACTAAAGAGAAAAGAAGAGATTTCATGGTTGTCCTAAGAGAAGACCAAGTACGCATGCATACATACATACGTACATGGTATATTCGATAAAGACATCGCCTGTGGGTCAGCTTTCTCGACTCTCATTTTCTCTCTGGCTGATCGGAAGTGTATTGCAGCTTCGGTGTGGCATGGCGTTGGCATTCGTCTCTTTCCTGTTACATTGCAAGATAATTGTGTGTGTGACTCTTCACTGCAAGTATATCTAACACTGATATCATGCACAGCACGGGAGAGTACGCAAGAGAGAAAGAGAGAGAGTGAGCGCTAGCTAGAGCAATGATCGAGCTAATTCACATTACGTATACGCCGCGTTTAGCGTCGCTTTTATTTTTTTTTTTATATGTCTTGTTTGCCTTTTGCCTTTGCTTTGTTTTGTTTTGTTTATTTCTTTTTATTATTATTTTTTATTTTTTTATTTTGTGTTTTTCGTAGCGCGATTGCGGTCAATGGACGCCGCGTTTATTAGGCCTTCAGCGCCTATGCCATTATATGTGTGTGCCGATGTGTGTATGTGTGTGTGTCGGTGTCGGTAACCCAATGCAATCTACAACAATTAGAACAAACAGCGGCGGGTTCATTGTGATCGCATTACCAGATCATTGCGTTTTGTAGTCGTTGTTATTGCGATTTTGTTGTTGTTGTTATTGCTGCGGCTGCGGCTGCGGCTGCGGCTGCTGCTGCTGTTGTTGTTTCTGTTGTTTTGTGTATTGTTAATACGAGGTCATGCAAAGGGTTAATGTCAATAGCAGCAGCAGCTCGCACAAACAACTAAGCGACAGCTGAGCAATTGGCAACTATTAGAGGAGCGAGCATAGGGCAGAGGGGGCTCAGGCCAGTCAAGGGAGATGAAAGGGCAAGTGGAAGATTCCGATGTCAGAGAGAGTGTGGAATGCGAATGGCATTAGAGCTGCTAAGGGAACGGCATTGCGAAAGAGCATTCCATTTCAGTTCATACCATTCTATTCTGTTCCACATCAATCCATAAAGGCAGGATAAGCAGAGAGCTGCATGCCGAATACAGTTTCAATTTCAATTTCAATTTCAATATCAATTTCATTATCAATTTCGATTTCAAGTCGCCTGCATTCGCAAGGTCCACATTCAGTTTCATTGCCATTCCATGCCGTCCCGTTCCAGCCGGTGACAATGATCTGCCACACACACACATGCACACACACACTCACATACACACACTAATCCAAGTGTGCATCTGTGTTTGTTTTAAAAATGTCGAGTTTAGCCAAAATGTTGGCCAGATTTTCATTCAAGCCAGCAACGCGCTGCTGGCATCTGCGAAAGGTCAAACAAGTGCCAAAAAGCCATGGCAAACAGCAGGGTAAAAAAAAAAAAAAAAAGTATCAAAACCAGAAACAAAAAAAATGCGTATTCTTAAAAAATGAGCAAGACGCAAGTGCGAGACAAGCACAATTAAAAAATTAAATCGCCACGCATGAAAACACAACAAGACAAAAAAAATTGAGTTCAGCAAACAGACGACGAACGACGGACGGCAGACAGTAAAAAAAAAAAAAAAGGCCCAACAAAATACAAAAATTATATAAAAATCAGCAAAAATGGAACAAGCTAAGAAGAAGAAACACACAAGAAAGAGCACACAAGAAATGCGACTTGAAATTCCCAAATAGTTCCTGCGCAGCCAACTCAGCGGGAAAGGGTGAGCGATAGGAAGGCAGTATAAGAGAAAGAGAGAGAGTGGGAGTGGGTTGAGCCAAGTGCAATATGTTTTATGATCTGTAATTAGGTTAGCCCCAAAGCCATGTCTAAGCACACACACTAACAGCCACAGACAGCGACCGAGAGAGCCCGAGAGTGGAGTAAAGTGTTGTGCGCTGCGGTAACCAATCAAAAATCACCAATTGGCATCAGCACAAAATTCAGCAACTGCAAATTGCTTATACATATGTGTATACATACATACATATATATTTATACATATATACGAGAGTGTGAGGAAAACAGGCCAAAGAATTTTGTTGGTGGGCTTTTTGTAAAATTGCGAACAAAATGTGGGCTACAACTTTCAATTGGCGACGATTTCAACAGCCGACAACAGCAGCAGCAGCAACAACAACAACAAGAGCGAAAAACGAAAACGAAAATCGAAAACGAAGCTGATAAACGCTTTGATATGCCCGTTGATCGTATATTACATACATATGTATATACATATACTTATGTATATATTAAATAATGCATATTAACATACATACATACATATCCCATGTGCACACACATACACACACACACACCAATACAGTGAAAGTCAGCGCACTGCAAGTGCGCGCCGCTGCTAGCGTTGGGTTGGATCTGCAATGAACTCAATTCCAGAGCAGAGCAGAGCAGATCAGAGAAGAGCGGAGCAAATGCAAACACTTTTCGCTGCTGCCCTGCAGCAACAGCAACAGCAACAGCAGCAACAACGAGAACAAGAGCAGCGCGTAACTGTCAACAAATTTATGCCTGCTCTCTCACTCACACACATGTGAGAACTGCAACGATCCCTAATTTTGCTTGCCCAATTTCTCTGCACAGGAGCAAAAAAAAAAACACACACATACATACACACATGCACATGCACATATACACGCATATGCATGCATACAGCGAAGCTTACTCTATTATATTGCTTATGTCAAAAGAAAAACGAGAAGAGCATGAGCCGCAAAGTCTTGTTGTTGTTGTTATTTCTGTTTTTTTTTTTTTCTGTTCTTTTTTGGGCGACTGCGCTGCCCGCTCGCTGCTGTAATGTGCGCGGGCAGCGCTTGGCGGCGACTGCAGTGACGCGACGCGTCTCTCTGATCATTCGTCTGTGTGTGCTTCGGTTTTTCGGCTGACGTTCACGTCGGCGTCGCTGCACTGCACAATGGCAAATCGCAAGCCCAAAAAATGAAGGAATTGTATATGTGTGTGTGTGTGTGTGTGTGCGACCCTCTCTCTCTCTCACTCTTCCTCTCTCTCTCTCTCTCTATCTCTCTCTCTCTATATATATATGTGTGCGAGTGTGTAAAAAAGTTGTATAAAAAAAAAAAAAGAGCAAACACAGGCGGTACACATACACACAATATGTCAGGGAATTCTCTGATTCAATTGGGCAGCACACACACACATGCGCAACACGCAGCAGCAGCGACAGTAGTAGCAGCAGCAGCAGCAGCAGGGGCAACATATCAGCACATTTAACTGCATTTTTTCGGAACTCAGTTGAGCTTTTTAATTCGATCGGTTCAGTTACTAAAGTTAGTTCAGCCAAAACGCACAATTTCAAATTCAAATTCGAATTTCACTGTTAGCAGCCGCAGCAGCAGTGCAGCAGAGCAGTGCAGCAGAGCAGTGCAGCAGAGCAGCAGCAGCGCCATCAACAATTTTTGGGCCAGTGTAGTGCGGATGCGGATGCGGATGCGAATCTGCGGATCAGTCATAGACAGACAAAGCACAGCTAGAGAACGTGTCTTAAGTGTGCCACACAAGTGGAACAACAACAACAACAACAAGTGCAACAAGGATCGAAAGCTCTACAGTTTTTTTTTTTTTTTTTTGTTATTTCTTTTTTTACGTTTTACATTCTGTTAAAAAAAGAATAGAAAACAATTTTCATGAATTTTCCAAACAAGTGAAAGACACCCACGTCGCAGTGAGGCCCAAACCCAATCAAAGCAAATCACAAAAAAACAATCAAATTTCAATTTGCAATTTCAAGGACTTTCTAACTTGAACTGCTGAAAGAGACAGCAATAAACAATTTGAGTTGCAGCAGAAAGAGAAAGAAGAAGCAGTAGCTGAAGCTATTTCAAGTTCGCAAATGTCGCGCCATGTGAGAAAAAAATAAATTTTTTTTTTTGTTTTTTTTTCGTCAAGTCGCAGCCTGCGCAGCTGCAGTTGCAACGCCAACAACACTAACAACACCACGAACAACAACAACAACATCGGCAGCAGATCCAGCTTTCTGCTACACAGGTACGTCTCAATTCTATTCCAATTGGAAGCAGCCCAGAATATACTCGAAAGCTGAAGGCTAGCGTTACAGTTCCGCCGTTAACAAATTCAAGGAAGTGCAGCACTTCACACACACGCATATATATATATATATATATATATATATATATATATATATATATATATATATATATTTATATACATATATATACATAAGTATATATGTCTATATCTATATATACGAACATTCTTGGCAAAAGAAGGACATTTGACTCATGCAATCCGGGAGAGCAAGTTTTTCGGCAAAGCACAAGAAGCAGGAAGAGCGCGAGAGAGGCTGAGGCAGAGGGTGGGGAATGCATCTGATCAGCTCATCTGTGCTCAACTGAATCGAGCACAAGTTGAACTTCATTTTCGTGCTGCTTCTCTCATCCTCCCTTCCCTTTCCCCCCCCCCCTCCACCACTTCACCTATGCACGCTCGCTCTCTCTGCATTTTTGTTTTGTGCCAATTTTCTGCATTGAGCTTAGCCTGTGCGTGCGTGTGTGTGTGTGTGTGTGTGTGTGTGTGTGTGTGTGTGTGTATGCGTGTGTGACAGAGAGAGCGGGCACGCGCATACATTTTCCCTTCTTCGCGCACTCTTCGTCCAAGTTCCAGTTCCAATTCCAGTTGCCAGTTGCAGTCCCAGTAACAGTAACAGTCACGCCGTTTCAGTCTCAGTCGCCATCGTCGTCGACATCGCCGTCGCCGTCGCCGTCGCCGTCGTAGTCGGCGCTGCAGTTCCAGCGCTTGATCATTAGCACTTTTGAGTCACCGTTGCCCTTCGCTGGCGAATTTACCCAGTGTGTGTGTGTAATATTTAGTATAAGAAGCATTTCTCAAGCGCTGTTGGACATAGCGTGTAGGAGCAGGTCGAGGAGAAGGAGGGATGGGGGATAGCCGATATGCAGGAAGTTGTTACCACACAGTAGCCCAACAACAGAAACAGCAACAGCAACAGCAACAACAACGATAACATTACCGAACGAAAGCTATTGGCTCGTTGCGTTCGTGTCTAGTTCGGGTTCGTGTTTCGTTCGTGTCTCACTTTGTATCGTTCGCTTGCCTTTGTTGCCCTTTTCTGCTCTGCCGTTGCTCGTGCTGCTGCGATGGAGGATCTTTTTTTTTGTTTTTTGCATTTTGCATTGCGCTGGATCGGGGTGTCGGGGCTCTGGCATTGGCATTTTGCCTGCAGTTTATTATTCAGCGTCGCAGCGAGCAAACGTCGTGCGGCAGGCAACAGAAAATTGCATCCTACAGATTTGCACGATCAGAAACATCCCAAATGCATACTCCACACACAAACATAGTACATATGTAGCTGCAAGGACGTTGTTGCTGCATTTTTTTTTTAATATTAATATACATATCTGTATATACGTATGTATGCACATACGTTACGTTACATTGTTTTTTTTTCGCTTTCATTTAATTTTCTTTGTGTTTGATATTGTGTTTATATATATACATACATATTGTTTTTGTTTTTTTTTTTTGTGTTTGTTGTCGCTCGTCACATCTCGAATAGTATCTTTGTTGTTCTCAAACAAAGCTCAGCAACTACAACTCAGGACAATTTGTAACAATTAGTCAGTAGAAGCATAGAATATAGAGTAACAGAAAGCCGTTAAACACCTCGCACAATTAACCAGGCCAAGAACCAAATCCAACTCTCAGGAATCGGCAATTGTGAAATTACCGTTAACAGGTAAGCGCCATAAGTGACAAGTGAATCTTAACCAAGCATAGCAAACCACATGCATGCATATGAATACAGTTATATACATATGTATAAGTGCATGCATAAAAATATATGTAAATACATACATCTATATGTGCGTATATGTATATAATATATGTATGTGTGTATGCAAGCATATATCTGTGTGCAAACTTTCGCTTTTCGATGTTGCGAACTAGGAATTGGGACGCTGCATCGGGGAATCATGGGTAGGCGGCAGCGACAAGGGAATAGTAGTGCATTAAGTCAAATGGTCGTCGAGCCAGACGCGCACTCAAACAGCGAAACAGCGAAACAGCGAAAGAGAGAGAGAGAGAGAGAGAGAGAGGAGATAGGGACAGGCTGAGAGCCGTCTGTCTACTATTTGTGGCTGCTTATTTGTGGGGCGACCGAGACCTCAAGCTCAGAGACCCTGAATGCAACCAAAGACCGGTATCCACACACAAAGGCACACAAGCACACACACACACACACACACACACACATGCAAGCACACATATGCGCAAGCTGTGTGCACATGCCCATGCACATGCACCGATGCACACACAGAGGTGACGTAATGCCAACTACTCCACTAACACATTTTTCTACATTCCTGCCCCTGCCAACTGTCTGCCCGTCTGCCGGCTGCCCCTCTGTGTGTCTGTCCGTGAGTCCCTACGTCCATTGGCTCGTCCGTCTATGCGCCGCTGGCGGCAGCGTAAAGATGGGAAAAACTGAATGAAAATTGCAACAAGCGTGGAGCCATGGCTGGTCTGGCCTGGGCTAGCGCATATAGAGAAGCAAAAAAAAAAAACAACAACAACAACAAAGCAGGAGACGACGCAGCCAGACAAACGAAGAGTGAGAGAGATGTTTAGAGAGGGCGAGAGAGGGAGAAGGAGTAGAAGAGAGACGTGTTTGTAGAGCTGAGGATGCTAGGCAAATGGCTCTGGCTGCGTAGAGGCCACTAGAAAGCGTGTGTGTCTGTGTGTGTGTGTGTGTGCATGTGTATATATGTGTGTGTACAAGTGGCCGACATTCAAGGTAGATGGCGCATAACTTGTTTTCTTGTTATTGTTTTTGCTGTTGTTGTTGTGTGTGTGTCTGTGTGTGTGCCTCTGCTGCTTGTTTTAGTTTCAGTTACAACAAAGCGAAAAGCCAAAAGGCAAAAGGCAAACGCAGTATTCACAGTGAGCCAGAGCCCAATGAAGCCAATTTCCAGGAACGCTGCATCAACAACAACAAAAACAGCAGCAAAAGATGAGGGGCGAAAGGCAGAAAGAAAGAAAGAAAGAAAGAAAGAGCAACAAAAAATGTAACAATTAAATTGAAGCCACAAGTCACAGCGGAAGCCTTCGTAGGGCTTCGACTCCCTCTCTCTCTCTCTCTCTCTCTGTCTCTCTCTCTCTCTCTCTTTCTCTCTCTCTCTCTCTCTCTCTCTCTCTCTCTCTCTCTCTCTCCACTGCTCTCCACGCTCGCGCTTGTAGCGAAATTGAGCTGTTATTTACAGTTAATCAAAATGACAGAAGTCGGTCGCTGCGCCATCATTATCTGTGTGTGTGTGTCCCCCTTCCTCTCTCGCTATGCCGCTCTCTTTCTCACTGACTTTGACTAATTAGAACTGCCCGCCCTTGTATATACCACTGCAAAGCCGTCCTCACTTCCGCTGGCCTTGAGAGTCAATCAAATAATAAATAAACTAACATCAACTGCCTTCAATTGAAGGGCAGTCAGCCGAACGAAGCATCGGCCGAACAGACGGACGGATAGACGCGAATGGGACCCGTCGTCTTTGCAGGCGGGTGACTCAGCAATAGGTCGCAGACTGCATGCATCTAAAAGTTCCAGCACAATCTACGCACACACACACACACACACACACACACACACACAGCAATAGGACGCAGACTGCATGCATCTAAAAGTTCCAGCACAGTCTACGCACACACACACACACATACATACATACACACACACACGCACATTGATAATGACGGTGCCTTCAATTCATTCCAAGGCCGCAGTCATGGACAGGCGAGAATTGCAAACTGCATCACAACACAGAGTGATATAGAGATGGAGAGAGAGAGAGAGAGAGAGATAGACAAGTGCGAGGGTCTGCTGTCTGGGCGTCGCAGACGTCGTTGAAGATTGTGGTAGGGGGGCTGGTGGCGAGAGGCGCAGGGCGGGGGGGCGGTGCGGCGAGACAGTTGTAGCTAGTTGTCGTGGCTGCCATTCTCGGAAACGGTTACGCCAAGGCCACACAATGAATGAGCAGCACCAGAGCGGCGGAATCGGCATAGACCACGAAATGTTGTTAAAGGCGTTGCCATAGATGTGAGAGGAGGAAAAGAGAAATACTAATAACTGTACCCGATAAACTCTGCCCAGACTCTTCTTCTTCTTCTTCTGCGTCTTCAGCTGCTGCTCCTCGACTCTCTATCTGACCCCAAGCTGCAGCAGAAGCGAAAGCGAGACGGAAGTTGTTCTCTTTTCTCTTGTATCTGCTTCTGCCTCTTTCTCTTATTACTATTCTTAGTCTTTGCGCTTTGCAGTCAGTCAGTCAGTCAGTCAGTTGGTCATTGGTGTCATGTGCATAGCGCTGCTGCTTCTTCTTCCTTCTTATTTTTCTTCTGCTTCGTTCCTCTTTCTCTGCCATGCCTCATGGCCTAGTCACGCGTGGCCTGACGTGGTGAGCCGAAGCGAGTCTCATTTTACATCATTGCCACTGTCTGTCCGTCCGTCCGTTCGTTCGTCCGTCTCCCCCTCCCCCAATCTTTCTTTAATATTTTTTTTTAAGTGTGTTCGTTTTATGCATATGCAGAGCAGCCACATGGATTGTAATATGAGCTGTGTCTGCTGATATTAGTAACGGTAAACACAGGTTTATCCGTTTCTCGTTGACCATGTGGCGTATACGTAACATATGCGTTCTTTACTAGAAAATGCGATTCACAGACAAACATACAGACAGACTGGCAGGCAGCGTACGAGAGCGAGAGAGATACATACATATGTACATAGATAGAGAGAGGGAGCGAGGGAGGGAGACGACTTAGCAAGTCAGCAAATCAAATGATCATTGAACTCGTTCACACTCGACAATGCATTGATCTTGCTCTCTCGCTCACTCACTCGCGCCATCATCGCCATCGGCTGTATAACGGCATTTGGCGCACCCAAAAGTTGCAAAGCCTTAAACAACTCAAGAATAAGTCACATGGCACTGTTAATACATATAAACATGCTTAGCCACACATACATACATTCATATGTACATACATAACATATATTAACTATAGCTATAGCACTACGACTATAAATACATACATATGTACGTATGCATACATATACAGAGAAGGAGCGAGTGGGAAAGAGCGAACCGGTCATAGTCATCCATTCCATGCGACTCCCCCTTCCTACACTTCCACACATACACACACACACACACACACACACACACACACACACCGACGCATGCGGTGATCGTAGTCACAGCTCTGTCGGCGGCCGATTCATTTCCATTTCCCAGTGTCGACTGCGAGCGCATATTTTTGCTCGAACACATTTTTATCTAATAACCTTGTGCAATGTTATTAAACCCAAAAAGTTTCTTAACCTCGCCGGCATAGCAGCGGCAGCAGCAGAAGCAGCAGCAGCAGCGCAGCTGCGAGCCGAACAGCTTTTGATGAGAAATGCTAATACGCGTACTCTTTGCGTTTGTATGCAAGCCCCACACATACACACACACTCGCAAATTTGCGAGCAAATAATGAACGACAACGCACAAAGCTTAAAAAAATATAGCTCGCTCACTAATACGAATGCAACTGCGACTGCACATGAACGTAGGCGACAATTCGGTCGTCGTCGTGTAGTGGTTCTGGTTGCGGGAGTAATGGGCGAGGGAGCGAGACTACTTGAGGCCTACATATGCACGCATGTAGGCATGCATGCCATACATATTTATGTATATACGTATGTATGTACATACATACATATGTATTTGCGTATGTGTGTCAATTGAATACAATTCTTGCAGCGTGTAGAAGTTTGCTTATTTGCGCAGAAATTCGCAAGCATACAAACATACATACATACATATACAGTTTCACCCAAATGGAGAGTGCTGCGTAAATTGCAATGCAAACAAGCAAATGCCATGTAATACGAATTAAATTGTGAATGTGTATGTACATACACACATGCATCCATAGACGCATGTATAGACGACACATGCACACAATAAACACACAAGGATTGTTGTTGGCAGAGAGCGCGCGCGCAGCGTAGAGTATCAGAGCAAGAGCGTGAGCGAGCGCAAGAGCGCGCAGGCAAGACCAATGCGCAGCTAACTTTTGTTTTAGCTTTTACTCTCCTTTTCTCTCACACACACACGCATACACTAGGGTGGGCTGTATTTGTTGTTTTTTTTTTTTTTTTTTGTTTTTTTTTGTTTGTGTGTTGCTTTGCAAAGCATTGCGTTGTAGGCTTTTGTTCATGCCAGCAATTCGTGTAAGTGTATCTGTGTGTGAGTGTGTGTCGTTTGTATGTAGTTATTTTTAAATTAAATGCATTTTTTCAACTGGCAAGCAGTTTTGCCAGCTCTGCATTACTTTTGAAAGTGCCTTCTTGCTTTTTGTGGGCCACACGGCGACTGTGAAGTGCTGCGCCAGCAGATTAACGGTCCTGCGATTGCATACGTATACGTAAGTAGACGGACAGGTCCAATAAGAAGCGATACTGCTAATTGGAAAAGCAAGCTGACGTGCGAAAATACATACATAAGTGATTCGGAATCCAATTAACTGAATCCGAATTCCATTTAGAAGCCTCAAAGCTAATTGGTAAATTGTCATATTACTATTACATTTCTATTTCGATTTTGAGTTCAAATATTGCAAAGTGATAAACAACTGATAAACAAGCAAATCCGTATCACCTGCATGCAGCTACAATACATATGTATGTATGTATGCATGCAGGTATGTAAGTACGTACATCATATGTAGATCCAGTTATATTGATGGCTCCCATTTCGCACTTCAATACTCAGATGCGGAGAGCATAGCACGGTCGGGGTCAATAGCTGATTGTCCGCTGGAGAGCTGTCGGGGGCTGAGCGAAGCGGCGGTTATCTAAGGCGTCGCAGATAATGGAACTCGGCGCACTTTGATTTTTGTTACACATTTTCACTAGACCAACTCGTCGCGGGTGGGACGGGACGGCGTCTTCACTTCTGATCTGTGGGCTGTTGAACGGGTATAAAACGAACGACTCGAGTTCAAAGCCCTCGCATCGGCAGCGACAGCGACGCGGCGACGCGGCGACGGCAACGACGAAATCAGTCACAAAAAAAAAAAATAAATAAATAATAATAATAATAATACAAAGTAATTAATTATCTTCACCTTTGCCACACATTCCGACATAAATTGACATTTGGGCATTTTTTTTTTACTATTTGGAATTTTCCTCTGTCCATTTCATATTTTGCATTTTGCACTTCCTGTTTGCACTTTCCAATTTCCACTTGGGAAACTATGTTCACTATCGACGCCCTTTTGTGGACGAAACTAACGACAAACGACCAGAGCCAAACGCGGCGCACACTCAACTAAGCAACGCTGGAAAATGCGCGACTCGATCTAGCTCTAGCCCAGAAACTATTCCCACTCAAGAGCAGCGACGCAGCTGCTTGATTGGGGAAACTTACAGCTAGTTTGTTGGCAGCGTGCCGCAAGCAGCGACGCGAATGAGGCGCTAGATAGACCAAAAGCACTCAAATAGAAACACAAACTACAAACAGAAACTAGTTGAGCGAGAGAATGGAGCTTTTTGAGTGAAAGCTGCAGGCGGCAATAGTTGCCCGATCACTATGCATTGAGAGTGTGTGTGTGTGTGTATGTATGTGTATATGTACGTGTTCGTATGAGATAGATGTGATAGGAAACAAGTTAGGCAGGCATCAACAATGAAATCTTTGGCGTTTGTTCTCATTTGCAAACACACACACACACATGCATACATATGTACATACATATGTATATACGCATTTGCACAAAGTAGTGATTGAGCTTGTTGTTTTGTTGTTGCTTTCGACTTTGGCATGAGGTAAACGACCGAATGTCCGACAGACGATGACTAGGTTAAGGTGAAGGTCAAATTAGCAAAAAAAGAAAAAAAAAAAAACATAAAACAACAACAAAAACAGGCAGCAGCAGCGGCGACTGCGACAGCGGTTTCGACTGCGGCGCGCTCCAACAATAGAAACCAACTTTGTCAGCGTTTAAGCGATCGTGCAGCTAAAATAACACACAAACAACAACAGTAAAGCAAAGGCAAACGCAAAAAGCAAAGAAGAGAAGAAATTGAAGCGTAGACAAACGTGACCACGCGCTAGCAGGCAGACAGGAAGACACAGGAGCACACAGATACATACTCATACACAAGCATAGAAAGTTGAACTTCAGACAACAGCAAGCTTAGCAGGCAGGCAGGCAGTGAGACATGATGACAGGCGGGCTGGCAGGCAGGCAGACAGACAGGCAAAGGACAGAGAGAGGAGAGGGACCGCTAGACAGACAGTTACAGTTGTCGTTTATTTGTGTGTGAAGTGTCGCCCGCATCGTGAGCAACCAACTCCCCTCCCCTACCGATTCCGCTAGCCCAGTTATAGAACAGTCAGTCGCAATGTCTCTGCTGAGCTCATCCAGGCAGTAAGTTCACAGTTCTAATTTTTGCGTGGTGTGTCTACATCCCGAAATGCTCGCATATACATGCACATGCATATCTACATATGTACATACACACATAAATACATATGTACATATGTAGTATATCGAATGATAGACAGACGCCAACAAAGGAAACAAAACACACACACATTGCAAAACGTGAGCAGAGTCTTCGCATTTGTATATGTATTTGTGTCTGCGTTTGCGTTTGCGTCTGCGTCTGCGTCTCTGGCGTAGCCTGTTTGAAAGTGTTTGTTGAACGCCACGCGTTTGCTCTCTCGCTCTCCCGCTCACTTACTCTCTTGCTCTCACCAAGATACACCGCACACACAGAGAGCGGCCAACAATAGAGCGCGAGAAGCTTTTTCTGCAATCTAATGGCGCACCGGTGTGGCCTCAGCTGCTGTTTCCCTCACACTCGCGCACACACTATGCTGCCTAGAGAGCAATACTGCCGGCAGAAGCAGATGCAGAGCCAGAGACAGAGACAGAGACGTTGAACGCAAGACCTTGAACTTGGACTCAGTTTACGAGTTGAAAAATTGGGTTTTGTTATGGATTGTTTGTATGTATGTCGTTGTAGTATTCGCCTCTCGCTCACTCATAACTAGTTCTGCGGGTTTCTATTGGCTGGTCACAGCGAGCAGATGTCATTTAATTGCATTTATTTAGTCTATTTGTCTAATTAATAGGCAAATCAATTAATCCAACACGCCCTGCATACAACATGTGCAACAAACTTGCTGCAACTGCATGTTCATGTTGTTGTGGCTACTATGGCTCATGTTGCTCTTCCCCTTCAACAGCAGACATATGTACATATATACATATGTATGCCGGCATCTGTCTAGCCTTTGTCTAGCCCACTGACACACACACACTCACAAGCGCCAACACATGTAAGCCCACACTCGCATGTGAAGACAGAGCTGTCCCACTCTACGCTGTTTTTGTAATGGTCGTCGTCATCATCGTCATCGTCGTCGTCGTCGTCATTGTCGTCGTCGTTGTCGCCGTCGCCGTCGTCGTCTCGTTCTAGTTTTTACATAAAACTTTCGCTTTCGCTGCTGTGGCTGCTTGACTATATGTATCTATTGTGTGTGTGCGTGTATACATACATATATACATATAAATGTGTGTGTGTGTGTGGGTGTGCTTTTGTACACACACAAGTGCGGACGTTAGATTTTACATTTGACCGGCAGAATATATATATATGTATGTATATATATATATGTGTGTGTGTGGTAAGTGGTGGAATGAGCGAAGCCAAAACAAAACCAGGAGACCGACAAATGGTAGGCACTCACACACACACACACACACACACACAGAGGGTGCCTGTTGGCTCGTGTCTCCATCCGTCGGCAACAAGTGGCGATGTGTTTGTGCGTCTATCTCTACGTCTACTTCTATGACTCTGTGTCGGTGTCTGTGGCTGCGGGTGGGACTGACCTTGTTCAATGAACGCTCTGTAAACAAGCATCATCCTCTCCCCCAGGCTCAATCCCACTCAACAAACCCTCTACTTATCTGCGCGAAGTGGAATTCGCGTTGCCAAGCGGCTTCTCGAGCAAAGTAAACTGATAGAGAACTACTAGAGGAACTCGTCTGTCTGTCTGTGTGTGTTTCTGTTTGTGTTTGTATAGAACTAACGCAGTTAAAGCTAACCTTGAAATAGCAAAAGCAAAACGCCGCACACATGGCGAACAGACCAAGCGAAGCAGAGTGGAAAAAGAGAGCAGGCAAAAAATGCAGCATATATGTATGTATGTATGTATGTATGTACATATGTATGTACATATCGTGATAAGCTAGATACCCTGTAAATGCAATGCAAATATGGGACACACACGAGTTACATTCATACTATGTACATACGTACATACATATGTATAACTGTATGTATGTGTGCTATGTGTATGTATAAATAGATAATATGTATAAACACACACACACACACATCAATACACCAACACCAATGTACGTAGTGGCTTCCATTGTGAATAACATAATGAAATTTAGTTTAGTTTCCAAACTACTTGTCTATCTAATCTCATTTGTTTGGCGTTGCTGCTTTTTTTTCGCGCATTCAACCAAATAATTGCTTTGCACACACACACACGCACACGCATACATACATATATACAGAGACAAAGTAAAATGAGAAAAAAAATGCAGTGCCAAAAAACGAACAGAAGAAATAAAAAAGAACACAAAAAAAACAAATTTTCTAGAACTATTTTAAAAGCTGTTCGGCCAACTGCGACTGCGACTGCTACGGCGCTGTGTCTGCTGCGACGGCGTCACCGGCTCGCGCTCTCTCTTCCTCACCCGCTCCATTTGCTCTGGATGGCGTAGAGAGTGCGCAGCGAAATGCGCCAAACAAAATTTAATAATAATACAGCAACAACAACAAATACAGCGCAAAAATGTAGTATTTAGCCTTGAAAGTTCGTAAGCACTACGAGCGAAGATCTTTTATTTTATTTGATTTTATTTTGTTGTTGTTTTTCGGACAAAAAGTCACATTAAATACATTTCGAAATGGATCGAAATCAACAACAAAACAACAGATCGAAGAATCGAATTAAAGCAAACTTAACGAAGCTGACGAAACTCTGCGTACTATGTTAGTTTAGCCAACTTAACGAAACTGCTCAAAGTTTGTGTACTACATTCATTTAATGTACATACATACATACATATGTGTGTATGTATGTGTTCATGCACAATGCTAGTTAACTACTACGCGAGTCGAATATTTCAAATTCGAATCCTTTAGTTCATATCAGAATACACTCGATATGAGTCGAAATACAAGAAACAGCAAATGGATATACCTACATATGTATATGCACATACATACATATGTATGTACATAATTTGATGTTCCATATTCCAATATTCTATAGCTAAGCAGCCGCTGGGCCACGGTCACGGTCGCACGCTCTATTGCCGTGGCAACCCCTTACTAATGAGAGTGGCGCTGCAGTTTTTTTTTTCCTTATTTCATGAAATGTTTTGGTTTGCATTAGAAACTTGATTCTTTCCCACCGTTTGGCCCACCGGCGGGCTCCACTTCGAATGAATTGCAATTGCAATTGTAATGCGATAGCTCGCAAAGAGCGTTGTGGATTGGGATGGGGATGGGGATGGAGATGAGGATGGGGAGAGAGTGGCAAGGGCGCTAATTACGAATTTGTTGCTCGTAATGGTAATTAGATGCGAAGCACACACACACACACACACACACGTATGTACATATGCATGTCCATATATTCATTTGCCCGATTGCAAGTTGAAAGTGCCAAAAGTTGTTCCAGCGGGAAGGCGAAACTGTTAATCGCTCAGCCTGTTAGTTTATTTGTGTGTCTCCTCTATGCATATATGTATGTACATACATATGTACATATGTATGCAACAAACTGTATATGCAAACATATATACATACATACATGCATGCATACATATGTATGTACGTACATAAGTGTGTATGCATACATATGTATCGCCTATTCATTTTGTTGATATTAGTCAGCGCTAGAGTCGGCGTCAGCTTCAGCGTCAACGTCAACGTCAACGTCAACGTTAGCGTTAGCGTTAGCGTAGTGACTGCGTCGTCGACCGCAACAGAGTTTTGTTCTATGCACAAAAGTCACACACACACATATACACAGACAGATGTATACACATACTATAAACTAAGCGCGAGCATGAGAGGGAGAGCGCTTAAGAAAGAGAGAAAGTGAGAGATCGAGAGTCCCAAATTTAATACTGGACTGTGCCAAAAACTTTTTTGGCACTGCTTATATATATGTATATATGTATGAATGTGTGTGCCTGTGCGAGTAAGTGCGTCGCTGTTGCTGCAGCAGTGGCAGTCTCTGTCTGTGTATGCGTGTGAGTGTGCTTGTGTGTGTCTACGTTCAGTCTGGCCCGTCGTTGAGCATATGTTTGTCGTAGTGGTGGGAATTGAAAGCACAAGCGCACACACATTCTAATACTCAAGTTCAGGTTCAATTCACTGTGTGTGCCCCTCCCCCTTCCCCCTCCCACAACACATACACGTACACTGCATACACATTATGCATACGCAGAGATCACTGCGCACACACATATACACCAAAAACACACACGCAGACACAGACACATTGACATTCCTGTCCCTGTCTGCCTACCTGACGATCCTAGCATTTGACTGGCTAGGGATGGGGCTGCGATCGGGGGACTGGGACTGGTCAGAACAGCAACGGCGCAACAGAGCGTGCGCACGTTTGTTGTTGTCCCGCTCTCCCTCTCTCTCTTTCTCACACACACAAACACACATGCTCTCTTTTGCACACACACAGGCTCGGCTGCTGCTGTTGCCAAAATTTCGGTGAATAGTTTAGTGTTCTTTTTTTTGTTTGCTTTCGACTGCCGTCGCCCCAGTCCCTGCCCAATGCGCTTTTTTGTGTGCTATCGCTGCCGCTGTTGCTGTTGGTGCTGTTGCTGCTGCTGCTGCTGCTGCGCGCAGTCGACGCTGCCGTCGCTGCTTGGCTGCCTGAGGCACTCGAGCACTCTCTTCTTCTTTAGCATGAATTCAGTTGAGTTTCTACGCTTGCAATCATCAAACGCAACAAAAAGCCCAACACGCTGGTTGGCCGCCGACTGCTGCTTTCCCAGCGTTCCCGTTCTCAGCGTTTCTGTTCACTGAAAGTGAGCTTCCAACAGCACAAGACAATTCCAAGTGATCCTGCAAGCGTCGCTAACGCAATGCAGCTCAGCAGCTTCCAGATCGAATCCAATACATACAAGCTTACTCCTAGATACAATACAAGCATGCGTGTAAATGCGTAGACATACATGCACAAATACAGATACAGATATAGATACATGCATACATACATACATTTGTATGCAGCTAAATAGTTTTTAGTGCGTGCTCGGTCGGTCGTTCGGTTCGGTACGGTTCGGTAATTAATAAGTGTGTGTTTTTTTTAATAATTTTTTTTTAGAATTTAATTTTACTTGATTGTTTCGTTCAGTGCCAATGTTATTTGCATTTAACGTCTAAGCCAAGATCTCAAGTCAGCAGCGAATAGCATTTCTTAAATAACCATATTACGTATACGCAAACAAATTTCTACCTCAACTCAAAACAAGCCAAAGCAAATAAAAAAAAAAAGAAAATAAATAAATATAATAAAATTATAATAATAAAAAAAAAAAAACAGAATCTAATACCAATAAAAATAACAACAAAATGTTTGCTGTGCGAAATTCACCTACAACAAATTGCACACATTATAATAATCTATTTCTGTTGGCATTCGCAACACTAATTAACTATTAAAGACATATGTATGTGTACGATATACATACACATACATACGTACGTGCATAGCTTGCTAGTAGGATGTCAGTGGCTGCGCACCCAGTCGGAAGGTATGTACTCTAAACGATGCAGCTTTGCATTTCGCATAGAATAAATATAGGGAGAGAGAGAGAGAGCAACCGCATGTATAAGCTCTCATAGTAACTGGGGTCGCTGCTGCTGCTGTCTATTTTTAGAATAGCTAGAAAGTGCAGCGCACACATTCACAAGCACGCCTTGACTTATTATCTGATAGTTTTCACTTTCAATGTCACACACACACATATAATATATATATATATGTATGTATGTGTATATGCATATATAGTTATATATATTGGGTAAGCTTTTGTGCGCGTGCCTGTGTATTTGCTCTGCTTTGCCTTGGTCTGCTATCGCACTGAATATACACGTCTAGCGAGAGAGGGAGAGCGAGCGTGCAAAGAGAAGCATAACTATCCTTTGCTAATTGAGACAAAGTCAATGAAAAAGACAGCCAGAAAGAGAAACAGATCAAGCAACAGAAACCCGCAACAACAAAATCCGAAATGCGAAAAGCGAAAAGCACATTGAAATTTGTGCACTACAAGTGTTTTAGTTATTTGCGATGCGTTTGCTAAATTTTGAACGCTTGAGGTGCTTTTTCGTTGTTGCTACCGTTATTATTATTATTATTATTGCTGTTGTTGTTGTTTCTTATGCAGTCGATATGAGTGAAAAGAAAACATACAAAATTAAATTGTACTCGTTTTAATAGTATTTTGTAGCTTTGCTGCTGTCACGTCTTCTTATTTTTGCTTATTATTTATTTTTATGGATCGTTCTTTGACTTAGTTTTTTATTTCGTTTCATTTTTGTTTCTATGTCACACAAATTGTCGCCGTGGTTTTGATAAATTTTTAAAGTGCATTTGTTAACATTTTTCGAACATTTTTGCAAAATGTTGCATTTGTTGCACTTTATCGCCGGCGTAAAATTCATAACAAGCTGCAAAAAAGCTTACCCATCTCACACACACACACACTCTCTCTCTCTCTTTCTCTGTCGCTCGCTCCCCTCTTCCCTCACTCACGATTACCGGCAAATGTGATTGTAAGTGTGAGTGTGGGGAGTGTGGGGGGAAGACAAAGTGAACGAATGCGCAAAAATACAGTTTTTGGCTATCAAAACAAGTCAAACGAGTTGTATGCATACATATGTACATACATATGTATGTACATTCATATATGATTCTTTATAGAATAATATAATTAACTTATACTTTTGACACTAAAATTTATGAGATTTATTCACAATTATAATGCTCAGTAAATATACATTTGTAAATATACATTCGATATAAATTCGAATAAAAGAAATATAGAAATCAGAAAAAAGTATATAAATATAAAATAAAATATGGGAAACACAAGGGAAGAAATAAAAATGTAAATAAATGAAATATATAAGAAAGAAGAATTAAAAAAGAACTAACAATTTGAATGATTTAAATAATAAAATAATAAACAAATGAATATACAAATTCAATGTAATCAAAATGTATTAAATTATAATATATTTTATATATTTAAAAATTGATTATATTCCAAATACAATGGGGGACAAATGAATTTACAATCCAAATGAATCGCGCATTTAACATTTCCTCTCTGTCTTTGTTTATTTGCAGTTCATTTAATATTGGCGACATAGTCAAAGTGATCATTATAAGCTACAGCATTAGTATTAGCATCGTCATCGCAGGAGCAGTCAAAGGGATTAGCAGCAACAACAACAAGAACTACTACCCCAAGCAGTGCATGCGTGCGTGTGTGTGTGCGCATGTGAGCAGCAGCAGCAGCAGCAGCAGCAGCAGCTACAGCAAGCACAAACAATTCTTCCTCTCGGTGCAATAAAAAGCCGCCAAAATACGCAAAAAGGTGACCACGAAGAAAGCCAGCGTTGTTTTCACAGTTGAAGAAGATAACAACAACAGCAATAGCAATAATAACAATAGCAACAACTACAACAACGCTAGGCAGTTAAAAGCAGCAACACCAGAAACAACAACTAGAACTCCAGTTCAAACTCCAATTCCAATTCCAATTCCAATCCCAACAACAGCCACAATCGAGCTGAATAACCGTTACACATCATCAGTTGAAGAAGAAGAGGAAGAGGAACAAGAATTCAATATGGACGAAACACAGCATTTCTGCCTGCGATGGAACAACTATCAGAGCAGCATCACATCGGCATTCGAGAATCTTCGCGACGATGAGGACTTTGTCGACGTGACGCTCGCCTGCGAGGGACGTAGCATAAAAGCGCATCGCGTCGTCCTCTCCGCATGCAGCCCATACTTCCGCGATCTGTTGAAGGTGAGTTTGCATTCCATTTCGCCTAGATGTCCCTAAACTATTTCACAATAAAGATAGGCAAGATAAGCTGAGCTCCATTCAAGAACTTTGTTTGCAACATATACTGATAGATAGATATATAGATAGATACATATATAGTTAGATATATGCATTGATATATAGATATAGATATATAGATGGTAGTTTGTTAGTAAACGTCTTTAAATGTACATTGCATTTTCATTGATTTGTTAATTGGTTTGCATTGCCTTCCTTGGCATTTCGTTGCTTGGGGAGCCATCTTTTTGGAGCTTCTTTTTTTTTTTTGCGCTTCGCCACTCGAAATACATTTCGGTGACCTACTAAGCACATACAATAAGCAAGATAAGGAGCAAAGTGTAAGTGAGCGAGAGAGAGAGAGAGAGAGAGAGAGAGAGAGAGAGAGAGCAGTTAGTGATCAGCATAGAGAGTACGAACACATGTGCCTCAGCTTGAATGCTTGACATATGTACATACATACATACATACTGTACAGTACAGATGTACATATATAGATATATATATATATATATATAGATATATATATATCTTATTATTCATCACCTGCCGCTGCTGCAGCCCAGTTTTAGCTTCAGCCTAATTAATAAAACGACGACTACACACGCACACTCTGTGTGTGTGTGTGTAAGAGAGAGAGAGAGAGAGAGAGAGAGAGAGAGAGAGAGAGAGAGAGAGGGAGAGACGTTTGTCTGCTTGCAAATGTTGCAAAAGTATTTTGTTTTTTGTTAGCTCGTTCCGTGCGCGTGGTGTAAACTGTTGAGGCAAAAAGTTCTTTGGTGTGCATTTAGCTAAAAAATATGATGTCAGCCAGTTGAAGGGGGCGTGGCAAGGGGGCAGCCGTCTTCTGTTTGGATTTTAATTTATTTAGTTGCGCAACAACTATAACAACTATAAGTATAACAGGCAACAATTGCAACAACTAGAAGAAACAGCAGAAGAGACGACAGCACGCCAAATGTCGACAGTCGCCTGGAACATTATGGGGCCTGGGGTACAGTCGAGGCCATGGCATAAAGTTCCAACTGCAACTGCCTTAAAGCAGGCAATTATTCGAGTAACATGTGACTGGACCACGAGGCACGGCCCAAACCGAGTTCGTCTAACGGGCCAGCAGCTGAAATTGTGAAATCGTGGAGCACCTTGCAGCTAAACGGGGGCAATCGTAACACTGCAACAGAGGGTATATCTGGGTAGGAATATGTGGATTCCATTCATGGGTTCAATCTTTTCATGTCTTGATTAATAACAGATAGTTTAGGCAATCTGTGTGTCTCTCTCAAGATCGATCACTCTCCATTCTCCACACTCCATTCAATTCCGCCAGTTGGCTAGTCGTATTACGTTGCTGGGTATCTGTTAGTCGTGCACGCTCGATTGGAGCGTTCGTACTTCTTTTTATTATGACATTAAAATTATGGAAGTCGTTGCCTCGTTTACCTGTTCGCCAAAACAAAATAAAATTTGCGACTGCATTGAAAATATTTGCACGCAATTGCGGTTTTCAGCAGGCCTCGAGACTAGGCTACCCCTTGCCCCCTGACCCCCCTTGCCCCTCTGGCCCCATCCATCTCCCGTTTCTCTTTTACATTTGCCTGCCAAAAAGTTTGCGATTTGCATTGTTTGAGCTGTCATTGGGGTTGGGGTTGGGGTTGGGGTTGGGGTTTTGGGCTTGGACTGTTGGGTTAGCGAAATAGTTTGTGGATTGATTAGTGGTTGTGGCTAGTGGAGGGGCTGTTGCCTTTGCCTTTGCCTTTGCCTTTGCCTTTACCTTTGTCTTTGCCTTTAGCTTTGGCATTGCAGCAGAAATTATATAAATTACAAACTTCTCAGTTCTTAGTTTTGTTGTTTGGCTTGGTAAATATTCGCTCTACGACGTGATTTGTTAACATGATAGAGAACTTTGAGTTTTGTATAATTTTTTAGACGCAGCCAGACAAATGTACAACACAAACTAAAAGCTGCAACAACTTTGGGGCTTTGGGAGACGTAGAGAATGAGAGGGTGCGCGAGTGAGAGAGTGAGAGAGTGAGTGGCATCGGCGCTTGCTAATGGTTGGCAGATTTGCCTTACAGCTGACAATACGTCAACCTTTTCGAGTATATACATACATACATACATACATACATATAGCTTGCCATATTGTGTATACAACACGGTGTACCAGCACCAGCCATGCCAAACTGTAGCTTTACAAGCTGTCCGGCTAATAAATTTCGCAGAAACTTTCAGCCAAATGCCGAAACTACGACTATGATAATGAAGCCCAACAACAAGAACAGACAAATGGACAAGCAGACAAACAGACGGACAGATGGACGGACGGGCGGACGGACGGACGGACGGACAGACAACAAAAAGTCGTCATTTAATTTGCTAAAAAGGGCAACTAAATTCGCAGCAAACTGCAACTGCAACAATGCCAACAACAAAGGAACAACATAACAAAAAAAAAAAAGGGCAGAGAGAAGAAGGGGCAGCGGAGAAGAAGAAGAAAATGCTAAAATAATTATATACCAAGAAATTAGTACAAAAACTTTGTTGGCAGTGCTACAATACGAGTCAGCCAGAAGTTTGTAAATTCAATTTGAAATACATACAACAACAACAACAATTGTAATAACAACAACAATTGCAACAAAAACATAAACAGACATGCTACAGCTCAAGACCAGCCTCTGCTTGAGTCCGGCTCCGCTTTGGCGACACTTTGCTACTTTGCTCTCTCTCTCTCTCTCTCTCTCTCTCTCTCTCTCTCTCTCTCTCTCTCGTCTGTCTGTATCACTCTCTCTGTCTCTCTCTTGATCTCTTGCTGGCATCGCCTTTTGCCTATGCATAAATATTTAATTAACTGCAGCGCATTATTTTAATTAGGTGTAAAGCAGCACAGCAGACACATAGCAACAACAACAGCAGCAGCAGCAGCAACAACAACAACAACAACATATAATGAAGTGTTCTCAGCAGAAGAGCTTGCTGGGGGACGTTGGGTCCGAAGTTAAGCACTTCTAAAAGCATTTTGGCTATTGTTCAACTGCTTATTGTGAACTGTTCACTGTAAAACTGTTAACTGAAAACTGTCTGCTACCACGCCCATTTGGCAAACACTCACGATTTGCATTTGGTCCAACGAGGCAAGGCCAAAGGCGACTCTTTGTCTTTTCCAGTCTTGTCCATTGGGCTTCCCTATGCATTTCTCTATTGCAGATCGCTTTTCTTCAAAAACGTTTCTCTGACGAACTCTCTATCTCTGTCTCTGTCGCTTTCTCTGTGTCACTTTCAGTAATTCAGCCTCACAACAAAAATAAAACCTTTCTAGATCGCTGATCCATCATGTTGCACTTTTTACTCCCTATCTATTTATGTATATATATATATATATATATATATATATATATATATATATATATATATATATATATATATATATATGTATATCTCTTTCCGTTTGCCTGACAGGCAACTTTTGCGAATCTCTGGCACTCTAGCTGTCTCTCCCTCTCGCTCGGCCTGCCCTCTGTCTCTGTCTGTTGTTTCTGGGTTTCTCCCTTTGGCATAAACTTGTTGGAGGTGCTCG
Source organism: Drosophila buzzatii (assembly GCA_035045845.1). Classification (NCBI taxonomy): domain Eukaryota; kingdom Metazoa; phylum Arthropoda; class Insecta; order Diptera; family Drosophilidae; genus Drosophila; species Drosophila buzzatii. Next base: position 264,139 of record JAWNOS010000596.1, on the reverse strand, counting down.
TTTTGGATGCGACGATCACTTGATCGCTGTCGTCTTGACCTCAATTTCACAATCTGCTTTTGTCGTAGGCCCTACCTCCTCCTCTGCTTCCTCCTCTGCCTCTGTGCCTGTGTTTGTGTACCTAGCTATATACAGATGTATATGTGCAGGCGCGTTTAAATTGGCGAATGTGAAAATAAATTGCGATATATGTATGTAAAGTGTAAATACAGAGCAAGGCTGAGATAAAGTCAGTTGAAGGGAGACGGAGTCGGAGCCGAAGTATGTAATGACAAGGCAGGCACTGATACACATATAGGACCGTGGTTGATGCTGAGCACTGGCACAGCAACTGCAACTGCAACTGCAACAGCAACAGCAACTGCAACTGCAACTGCAACTGCAACTGGTATTGGAACTGGTAGTGGGGAAACGCAATGCGTGCAATCGAAATAATAACAAAGACGCCGTAACTTGACCTAATTTTAAGGCCCTTTGTTGGCTCAAGCCACTTGGATGATAAAGTGAAATTTACGCACAGCTGTAGATTGGCGTTGTGTAGGGAGGGGACTGAAAATGGGGTCAACTCGAAGCAGGGAAGGAGCCGCGCGAGGGGGAGTAGAAGAAGTCCAAGGGAGGCAGTACATACTCCAGTTGCAGCTCGTTTGCCATTGATCAAATAGCTGAAGGTTATTGTTGCTAACTGCCCTGATCTAAATGCACATTTTACTCTGCTCACTCTCGCCGTAGAGCACACCCTGCAAACATCCGGTCATCCTGCTGCAAGATGTCAATTTCATGGATCTGCACTCGCTGGTGGAGTTCATATACCATGGCGAGGTCAATGTGCACCAGAAGTCGCTCCAGTCGTTCTTGAAGACCGCCGAAGTGCTGCGCGTCTCGGGCCTAACGCAGCAGCAGGCCGAGGATACGCACAGCGTAAGTACAGTAGCTCCAGCTTGTGTGGACTTGGCTGATTCGTCTCGTTCTATAGCACTTGGCGCAAATACAGAATTTGGCAAATGCGGGCATACGCACACCACTCAACTCACATCCACATCATGGCTCGTCGTTGCACGATGATGGAGCTGCCACATTGTTTAGCAGCCGCCAGGTCGGTGGCTCGCCGCCGCCGCCTCCGCCGCCGCAGCAGCTGCCACAGCACATCAATAACAATCTACTGAAGCGCATGGCCATGATGCATCACAGCGGGGGTGTTGTCGACGAGACAACATCCCAAGCCCTCAAGCGCTTGCGCAGCGCCGACAACAACAACGGCCTCTCGGCCAACAGCAGCAACAACAACAGCAGCCCCGATCTGCAGCTGCATGCGCGCAGCGCCTCGCCCCAGCTAACGCCGGCTGACTTTAGTACGATCAAGCACCACAACAACAACAATACGCCGCCGCTCAAGGAGGAGAAGCGTAAGCACAACACTAATTAATACGGAGCGAGAGAGACAGATATTGTAACACTTTTTCTACTCTCCCACTGCAGGCAATAGGTCCACAGGGAATGGCAATTCGGGCAACGGCAACAACTCCAATGGTAATGGCAACGGCAATGGCAATGGCAATGGCAATGGCAACGGCAATGGCAACGGCAATGGCAATGGCATCTCGATCAGCGAGAAGCTTGGCAGTATGACACCCTCGCCGCTGGCACGCGGTGTCGAGGATGTCAAGTCGGAGCCCATGGAGCTTGTTTGCTCCAATAACAACAATGCCAACGCCAATGTCAATGATGAGCACAGCAACGACTCCACAGGCGAACACGATGCCAACCGCTCCAGCAGCGGCGACGGCGGCAAGGGCTCCTTGAGGTAACTAACTACTAACTACTAATATAGATATATAAATATATATATCTGAATAGAGACTTGGCTCGACTCTCTAAAAGCAAGTCCAATAGTCGGACTATATGTATGTCTATATCTAATTGCTCACTTGTCGTCCTTCCTTTCCATAGCTCTGGCAATGACGATGAGATCAACGACAACCTAGCCACCCATCATGCCGCACAGCCCTTCATCATGTCACCGGCCGAGAGCAAACTGTTTCCAGGTGCATTCAATTTTCCGATTAGTAATCTCGATCATCCAGCCTTGATTGGTGCGTAACACATTGCCAATGTTTTCTCTTTGCATTCTGACTAATCTTCTTTGTCATCTTCCTCTTTCTCTGCTTCTTCTAAACACTAGGTCTCAATACCCAGCTACAACAATCTGGTGAACTCGCTGTCTCCCCACAAGGTGAGTCCGAGCATTCTCTATTAACTCTATTGTTTCGCTCTATTTGCGCTCAAAAGCTCATTATTACATTTTTTACATCAAATGCAAATACAAAAAAAAAAGAAGAATAAAAAATAGAATATTAAAAAGTCTAGAATCAAAAAATATAAAAAAGTAAAGAAAAACAATATTTTTTTATGAAAAGAAATCCGAATATTTTAACGTTGAAGAAATGTGTCTGTATCATTTGTTTTACCTGAAAAAAAAAAACATACTTACATGCATATAAATCGGCTATATATGTGTGTGTTAACTACAATTTGATTTAACTTTTGATTTATTTAAACACACCGAGAACACACGAACACGAATATATATACATATATATTTGATTATGTTTATCCATTCCATTCGATTTGATTTCAAAGTAAACTAAGATACTAAACGTCCCCACTCAAAGGCGGCCCAGGGTATTGTCGAGCACAGCTGCTTGTTGCTGATGCTGTTAAAGCTGGGCCGTTTTGCACGTGGACTTTTCTTATTATACATATATATTCATTTTTATTAGAATTGCAAAAACACGTAAATGTCAACAAAAAAATTTTTTTTTAATTTTTTTTTTATTTCAAAAATGTTTTTTTTTTTTTTTTTGTTTCCTTTGCATCTTCAAGTCGATTCGATAGTGTAAAATTTTTTTCTTGTTTGATTGTTTCGATGGTAAATGTTTTCATTTTCGTAAAAACAAAAAAAAAAAAAAACAAAATACTATAGAAGAACTATCAAAACAGATGAGGAAGAGAGTAGTCAGGCGTCAAGAATACATATGTATAACAAATGGCCAATGCTTAAGTTGATGATAATTATCGTTCTTGGTCGATGAAGGTGATCACTGAGTTGAGATAGTGCCGAGAAAAGCTATGCATTGAAACGGCTAAAAACATTGAACCTACGTCCCCCAGTAAAAAGTTTCGCCCTTAAAAATTGCTAAAGAAATTAACTAAGCGTGTGCGTGCGTGTGCGTGTGTGTGTGTGTGTGTGTGTGTGTGTGTGTGTGAATACATTAAACTAATTAACTGAATGAATATGAGCATCCAAAGCATCGACAGTGTTTAGCAAAATAGACTGTTTATGTGCGTATGTGTGTGCCTGTGGCGGTACATTTTAATTGCCTCTGTTATCCTGAGGTTAGGCCGCAACAATTTGCCACGCCTCCTGCCACCAGCAGAGCAACAGCTCCCAGCCGTCTAACTGTAAAACGTGTTCGTAAAAGCTCTGCGGCTTTGCGGCCTACCACCGCTTACCACCCCTCGCCAAAGAGAACAACAAGCGCCTAACAAGCCGATTGACGAGCAAGCGAGTGCGCATACATACACATACTACAGTGGTGTACAAAATTATAGCAACGCAAGTTATCCGACTCACCTCTCACATTCTATTCAGAATGAAACAGCGAGAGCTGAGACTTATTGTTGTTCCGTTTCTGTCTTCATCTGACAATTGTGCGTTGACACTCTGCGTTATCATCTCTTTAGGATGCTTTTGCTCGAGTAATGCGATAGACGCTCGCACACTTCGACTCGTTCGGAGAGTGGAGATCTCAATAGGGCAATACGCAGCGACTTCAAATTCACAGATACATACATACATGCTCGCACACACACACGCTGTGACGCTTTGCATGCACACTAATACATGCAGACAATACGTTTAACTGCATTGAGCGCAACAAAATCATCCATGGATAAAGATCGTGGAAAAGCTCAAAAGCAGAGGGAGCGAGTGTGTTTTTTTTTAAAGCGTGAGTGAGCGTGATTTATTTTGGACTTGAGAAATGCTCAACGCGTGCGTGCGCTGGTTAAAAGTCATTATGTATATTGTACGTAATATCTATATATTAAAAGTATTCTAATCACAGCTGGTGGGCGATTACTTTGTTGACTCACTGTACACCGTTAAGCGTGTAGCTAGATAATTCATGAAACTGTGGGATAGAAAGAATGAAGGAGCACAACGAGAGGGAAGAGTCGTAGGACAATTGCAGTCATTTTGGACTGGCTAATTAGGTGTGGCATATTTATTGGAGGACCTGGTTCAGTGTTACGGCCGCTTTTATTGCCTTTGCGAAGAAGAGTGTGTTTTTTTTTTGTGTTTTCGAGACTTCAAGTTCATTTGGCTTACCTCATGTTCGCACATGTTAAATCAGTATCAGCGATAAACGATATACGATATACGCTATGTTCAATATTTGTCATCGAATAACATCGCTATTCCTCTCTCTCTCTCTCTCCCTCACAATTTCTCTCATCTTCTCTCATACACACACACTCTTTCATTCTATCGCGCAATCTCAAATCACAGTTCACTCTAAGTGTATATCGACATTGAAATTATAGTGAATTCCAATTGGATTTCTGTTCAGATCTAGTCAGCTAATCTAAGCATCTGTTAATTGTTAAGCTGAAAATATATGTGTATGTTCCTTACATTTTTGTTTTCTCAACATTTGTCATTTTGTTTACTTTTAATGAGTCCATTTCTTCGTTTCACGTTTTACTTTATTTTACTTCGTTTATTTGTGTGCTAATGTTGTATTCATATTTAAACGCAATAATAAACCAAAACTACATACACACACACACACACACACACACACACACACACACACACACACAGCAAATATCATTTATTAATTTTTTTTAAGGCGAAATGGATAGCACAATGTTTTATTTTGATTCCTTTCTTTGAGTTTCAATTTCAAATTCATTTTCTGTTTTCCGCTAATTTACAATCGATTGAATGTATACACGATTTTAAGATGAATGAGATATCGAAACAGCGACAGATGGATGTGGAGATGGGAAAATAAGGTTAGGTAGAGATAGATAGATAGTTTTGAGTTATGAATGAAAGCTGGATAGAGAGACCTAGATATAGAGGTGGTAGATAAATAGAAATCGAATCGCTTTGTACTACTGATTTTAGTTTATCTCAATGCAATTCGATTTAATTTTTTAGTTTCTTTCACATGACAACAAAACAACAACAAACAGCATCTTTCTGCAGTCGATTTGATTTAGTGTCCACTTTTTGTGTTTAGTTCTTTTTACCTTATTTAATTTTCGTTTTTGAAAAATGCAACTGCATTATAAAATCGATCGAAAAAAAAATATATATATAAATATATATATATACATAAATACTTTTATATATTATGTATTGAAAACTTTTAATTTACTTTTGTACGTCGTCGTGCTTGTGTCTAAAACTAAGTATACCAAAATTCTTCACAGCCATAACTCCTGCGCCCCCTCCCCCGTAACTCTTCCCCTAACATATATGATCCGTATATATTTACAACAGCAAAAGCAAAAGAAAAGCTTCAATTCAATTATATGTATTTGCATTGAAAACTAATCCTCCATTAAAAAAAAAAAACGAAAAATAAAAAGCAAATTCCATTATATACAAAATCTATATCTATATATATATAAATTGCAACTTTATTTTTAATGTGTCTTTCGTTGAATTATTTCAATATTTAAAAAATTTTTCGTTTCTATTCGTTTTCAAATATGGCTTCAAAATGATCATACAACAAAATTTGTACCCTGAATCAGTGAGATGCGATAAGCGAAATTAACAACAATAAACACTCACCTCCGTACACATACACTGAAATATCCCTACATATGTATGTACATCCATATGCCTTATGTATGTGTAATCACAACAATATCTGGTCAATGCCCCCTCACGTCACCCCCTTCACCAACCACCCAGAATTGATAGCTTAAGAATTTGCAAAGTACAAATACGGAAGCGCCCATAGACTGCGTCAGAATTTTTTCATTTTGTTGTATGGCGACAGGCAGTACAATTGGCTAATTGTTCATAATGCCCAAGGTACCATTGTGGAATACACTCACTCCCCCTCGCCCCTTGCCGAAGAGGCACTGCTCAATCGGCTAATCGAATTGTTGAATTGGTTTCTATAGATCATTGGCAAATCTAGCGTTTTGATATGAAATAAGGATACATGAATGGGAGAAGAATTGAATGCATGAATGAATTGAAACAAAATAATTGGCATTTGTATACATATGTAAGCTATAACCATTCCGATCAGCCCAGCTCAGATCATACAACATGTAGTACACATGTATATGTATGTAGCTGCTACAAACACACATACATATGTATGTATATATGTATATATATGTATATATATATATGTATGTACATATATATGTATATATGTCTGTATGTGTGTATTTGTGTTTGTTAGTAGTGTGAGTATTTTGGTGTATCTTTGAGAGATCTATGCTATAGCAAACGCAGTGCGCACACACACACACACACACACACACACACACACACACACACACACACACACACACACACACACGCATACACATATAATTGGTGAATAATTCGTATATAGTTAGTTGAGCAGACAACAAGAGAAACACACACACAAACTCGCACACACGCTCACAAAATGGTCTTGGTCCACCCCACGCACAATCGAAAACTCTCCTTATTTATATACCAACTCACATATATTGATATATTATATATAAACTTGCTTCAAAAGTTACGTTTATCAGCGAGTGCGTGAGGCCTAGAAATTAAACCGATTCGAAACTTCAAATACAGGCGCTCGACATCACTTCTATTACATACATACATACATACCATACCATACCATACCTACATACATACATTCACACATACACTTACATACATACATCTAATAACCCCCGCAGCAAAACTAACCAAATGATGTTAACTAATATGCCTATATTATATATATATATATATATATATATATATGTGTATATAATTTCAAAATAATACTAAAATTTGTTAACCTCCCTAACAACAACGAAATAGAGATAGAGAGTATTAAAAGGTACACACAAACAAAAAAAAAAAAAAAAACAGCAACAATAATAACAACAACAAAAAACAGCAACAACAAATACTATCAAAATTTATTAAGCATTAAGGATTGAACGCATATGAATTCATTACACAAATACAAAATAATCACAACAAAAACAACAACAATTACAATTAAGTAGCTTATTTACTTAATCTAAAAAGTATTCTACTAAAAATCGTATCTTAATTATGCTTTACACACACAAACAAACAGATTTAAGTTACACAAATACCAATACATATATATATATATATATATACATATATATATACATATTCGTATAAAAAATGCTGAATGAATTGCTTTAAAATTACGCTCACTCCATATATAAATATATATGTATATTTGTCGCTGTTTCCTTTACAATTACGATTGATTCACACATACACATACAAAAAAAAATATATACATTTGAAGCTTAGAATTTAGTTTAATTTAGTTCGCAAATCGAAATTAACTAATTTTAAGTTGATTAATTGGTGATAAGTAAGCAAAAACAACAACTGTAAATTATTCAAGTTAAGATCTAAGCACACACAGCCAAACTACGCGGCGTCGATAGTAATCGATTTGATTAATCGAATACAAAATAATGAATACACTGATATGATATGAACTGACATGTATCCTATATGGCATCAAGAAATAAATCCGAAACTACATACTTGCACAGCAATTGCATAATCAATAATCGAAAAAATAATATAATCATATAATAATTGAATCAATTAATATTTAAAATTTACTCGTATCTCGTATAACATAACGCATTATACAGCTACCACCTCCAACGGTATAATCGTTTTAATAAATAATCGAATTCATTGATACCAAACAATTGAATTATGAGTAATTCCATCGACATGAACAAACATGGAACAATCGATTAATTTAAGACTCGACAGTCCAATTAATTTACATAAATAATTTCAATTGCAGGCGAATCACGTGAATCGCAAGCACCTTCGATAAAACCCGCCTGTTAATCGAACAATATTTAATCGATTAATCTGATTTATATCTTCGTGATTCGCAGGGATTAGTTGTCAATCTAATAGGTTGGTTACGCCTATTTCTGCAAAAACGTTTCTATTGTTCCGTTACATGTTTCTGTTTGGGACTAAAACTTCGATTATCGAATTCGATTCTTAGTCCCATAAATTTCATTTACTATCGTCGTCCGTGCACTTTCGCTTCGTCTTAGCAAAACAGCAATAAATACTACATTGATGAATAATAATTGAAACACCAACTTGATGGCAAATGTGAAACAAACAGCCAAAACAACCAACAACATCAACCAAACAAAATCCAACAAAAATTATCCCCATATTAAAATCCACTGTCCTCAACTACGATGCTACAAAAAAAAAAAAATAAATAATAATAATAATAATAATAATAATAATAATAATAATATATAAAAAATAAACAAAAAGCAAACAAAAGAAATGTAAAAAATTTATAAAAAATAAAAAACAATTCCGACATTGATGAAGAACATAACAACTACAACAAGAAAACGTTTGTGCAAAAATATTTACAAAATATAGAAAAAATATAGAAAAAGAACAAACAAAAACTGATAAATTGATGAATCACGTCGATGTCGATTGCTAATGATGAGTGACAGGAATATATTTGGAAATGGTTATTTTTTAGTCCTTTATTTAAGTGGCACACATATACATCTATATACACACACACACAAACATCTACACACACGAAACGAAAAGAAAGCAAAAAACAAGACTGAAAAATTGAATGCAACAAACACACACAAAGAGGAACAGCAGGAAGAAAATTGAAGCTAAGAACTATTATGGTGATGGTGTTTAACGCACACAAACACACACACATACACACACAACTACACCTATACACAGAGACAAACACTCACACACGCATACCCAACAAAGCCAGATACTGCAACAAGAAAGCGAAAGTTTTACTTCCTTACGTTTGATTTGATACTCTTCCTGCTCTGTGGAACAGTCACTACAACATCAAACAACAAGCAACAAAAATCACAACCACAGTAGCAACTATAATACAAAGAACACTTAACATCTGCTTCCCCCTCTCCCCAGCCAATAACCGAACTATAAATGAAAATGGAAATCACAATTTCAGAAGCACACTTTTATGTGATTGACTCGCGGTACGTGAGTTGTGATTCGTGACATGTGACTGTATTTTGAACTGGGATTCCGTATAGTTCAAATCATATATCAAAACTGGAACTCGCGACAGTAAGTGTAACTAGTGACTAGCCAGCAGGCTTTTTGAATTCAGAATGAGACACCGTTTAGGTAGTTGGGCATTAAGTCGCCTTTAAACATGTGATTGACTAGTGAACACGCTTGACTGTGACTGATTCCACGCTAGTGGCAACGGTATAGCTTGAGTTAGCTAGGACAACTGATTCAGATTTTACTATGTTCGATTCACCTAGATTAATTTTATTGATTGCGACCTATGAGTCGTAATTTTCGACTTGGGACTTATGACTCGTGACTTGTGACTTGTGACTCGTGACTTGTGACTGTTGTGTCAGTATATACCATCTAGATAATTTTTCTTAGCTTCGAGCTGCATTGAAATTGAACAATCAAAGAAGAAATCAATTTAACCACTAGCTAAAAATTTAAAAATATCTTTTTCTTTAAGAAGAAGAACCACAACAACAAATACACCCGCACACATATACACACAAACAAGTCGTTCTCTTTCTCTGTCGCACCTATTGATGCGTGGATAGACCAATGAGTTCGGAACCCTTCTCTGAGAACATTTTCGACATTAACTTTTCTGCCCCCTCCAAAAATCATCCGATGCAAAAGCAACCAAAGCGAAAGAAATAAAAAAAAAAAAAAAACAGTAAAGAAAAAAAACACATAAAATAAATCAAAAAATATACATGAATAGGCTTAATTGATAAATTGTTATATATATATATATTAATATATATATAATATATATATATATATGTACAGTTTATATCAAATAAATCCAAAGTTAAATTAAAAGTTAAAAAGAAAAACAATTAAGAAACGTTAGAGTATGGGAAGCAATATATATTTAAAATTAAAATAAATTATAAAAAATATATACACATAGTTCATATGTATGTGTATGTACCTATATAATATATATATTTATATATATATATATATATATATATATATATATTACATTATATTATATTTGATGAAAAAAATGCTTTGCGAATTATTAGTAATCATTTTTCAATGAAATGCACAAAAAACCAAAAATTTGAAAAATTATAAAAAATATCAAAAATAATAAAAAGAATAATACAAAAATCGTTGTACTTGGGCTAATGCGACGTTTTCTGACTTTTTTTCCTACCTTGTCGTCAGGTCAACTGACGACAAATGCTACAACTTCTACAACAAACAACAACAATTACCTGTCATACTCTGAACAAACAAACAACAACTGCACAACAATCAAAACCACAACAACAACAACAACAACAAATCTAAAAACAGCCATTACAAACGCCTCTGGCATATGTGGGCTTAATCTCTCCACATTCGCAGCCAATTGCAACAACAACAACAACAACAATAACAACAACAACAACAGCGGTAGCAATAACAACAATAACAGCAGCAACAACGGCGGCAGCAGCATAAATCAACAGCAGCAGCAGCAGCAGCAGCAGCAACAACAGCAACAGCAACAGCAGCAGCAGCAGCAGCAGCAGCATCATCAACAACATCACCAGTTGAGCAACGTCGGCAACCAGGTAACGAATGGTATGCTCACCTGTAGTCCACCTGCAACCGCACAGCAGCAAATGTTTGCAGCCGTTATGGCGAATATGGCTGCAACGGCGAATGCAACAGCATCTGCGGCAGCATCAGCCTCGACCAGCGTCAGCGCCAACAGTTCGCTGAGCAATAGCAATTCCAATTTGAATACATCGGGCGGCAGTCTGAATGCGTCCAGCGGAGGCGACGACTTTCGCTGCAATCCGTGCAACAAGAACCTGAGCTCGCTAACGCGGCTCAAGCGGCACATCCAAAACGTGCACATGCGACCCACAAAGGAGCCCGTCTGCAACATATGCAAGCGCGTCTATAGCTCCCTCAACAGTCTGCGCAACCACAAGAGCATCTACCATCGCAATCTGAAGCAGCCCAAGCAGGAGCCAGCCGGCACAGCCAACCAGCAATCGGCCAACAGTTACTACCACCAGCAGTTGAATCATCATCATTCATCCTCATAGAATTTAATGTATTTTGACTACCAGCAGGCGGATGTCAACTTTTGAAACTAAGCTGAGGATAGCATAGCATAGCAACGTGCATACATATAAATGTATGCATGTATGCGTGTGTATGGAAAGAGCAAGAGAGTAAAGGAAATATTTGTTAAGTTTGTGAGAATGCGAGTTCGATTTGCAAATGAGTGTAACTCTTTTTATCATTATAATCAAATAACAACTTACACATGTATGCATGTATACATGTATGTACATATATCCATAGATATATGCATCAGTGCTGCCTATCGAGATGGAGAAAAATAAGTCAAAAGATTATTAAATATTTATATTCATAAAAATCAAAAGAAAGTAGAAATTCACATCCAATAAGTGTTATCTTTCGCTCACAAATCAAGGGCAATTCATGAATATCAACTACAAATCATCAAACGATTCAGCTATTCTGATATAGCTCTGATTGATATACATGTGCATATGTATATGTATATGTATATCTATCTGTCTATATAGGCACATCACTTCGAGTTACTTTTAGATAAGATTTTTTGCTTCAAAACTAAGTGAAGCATCTGAGATCTATAAAAGAAAGCATATTTGGAAATGAAAAGAAGTAAAAGCAAGGTTAGATATAATCGAAAAAGGCTAAATGCTCAGCACTGACACCGAAGACTGCTGTTATTGAGTAGATGTAGAGGTTTAACCTCTGATTGATTAATGTGGGCAGCACTGCTATGCACATACATGTAAAATACACACACACACACTCACACACACACACGCGAGATATATACAAAATAGATAGAAATAAAGATAAAAATACGATTTAATACAAATAATATTAATTACAGTGTAGGCTAGTAACACTTAGTTGCCTTTTGTAGCTTAAGCGGAAACAGACAAAGTAGAATATGATATATTAAAGATAATGATCCATATGCAGACACAAATACATAGATAAGTAAGTATGTATACATACATACTTATATATCTATGTACCGGTAACTGCATTTTGATCATTATCTATATCCTTCATATTAAAATTTTGTGGTATAGAGAAATAATAAATTATAGAAAGGTGCCGGTAGTGAATTCTTCAAAATGGCTTTAATAAAATTAAAAAAAAAAAAATTTTTTTAATTTAAACAAATTAGGGATACAAATACAGATACTAAGTAAATTAGTTAGGCCTAAGCAGCACAAATCAAATCTCACTTGTGCAAATTGTAGCCTTTAAAGCGTTCTATACAGCATCAAGACCAAGTTAATGATTTTTCGTAATTGATATGCATAGCAGAGATATGCATAAAATTGATGTATTTATGGATGGAATACATAATATACAGATTTAGTGATCGACCGAACGACCGACCAATGGAGCATGATTATTTAATATAGATAAATAAATATATATATATATATATATATATATATATATATATATACTAATATATATATATATATATATATATATACATTAAATATATTTGTATATGTAGGGATCTAAGCTAAGCCAATCAGCAGACACGCATACACTCATATATATTTACACACACATGTACACACATACACATATATGTGTATACGATATTTTATAGGTTTATAAAAATTTATATATTAAGAAAAATAATTATCACTTATAAAAAGTTTTATTACACACACATACATGCATAAATATACATATATGAAATCTGTTAACACGTAGGCTAAATTCTGGTATTTTTCCTAATATATAATTTTTTTATACTAGTCTTAAGAGAATGAGAAAAAACTTGTAGATACATACATATACACCTGTATACACATAGATACATACATACATGCATACATACATGTAATATGCAAACCGGATACTTTATGAGTGCACCTGTGTTCGTTAGATTTTAAAGATTTTTTTTTATTAGGTAAGACCATATACCTAGAGTAAATAAGTACTCATTCACACATATATTCATATACACACACATATATACACACATATGATGTAGTTGAATGACTGTAAGCAAATTGCAATTTCTGAAATGAACAGCAACCGAAAACTTTCAATTATTACAATCTAATAATAATAATAATAATAATAATAATAAAAATCTACACACAAAAAATGAGAATAAATATATTTTGAATTATACAGCTCTTAAGTAACGCGTTGTATGAATGTAGCAGATCGAATGATCGCTCGCTCGACTCATATTCAATATACAAAGTTAGTTCAAGCAATCAATCAATCAGTCAATGCATTACGTAACCTCTTAAAATCATTACACATACACTCACATAACTAACACACACTCACACACACTGGCACACATCCACATACATACATTTATATATCTCTCATCATACGAACTGTATGTTTATCTCGGATACTAATATAACAGCCACTACTTGAGAGCGACAATGGCTGTGTTTGAAACCCGTGCGAGTTGATACCCAAATGTTTCAGTCACTTGGAACAGTTAAGTTGTCATAAGCGAAATATGCGTCCCCTTAACTGCTTCATGAGATCGATACCTTTATCCTGTATTAAAATTGGTGTTCTACTTGAAGACAAGGTGAAGAAGACAAAGGAGAAGGTGAAGAAGACAAAAGAGGAGATGAAGAAGGGAAAGTAGCAAAATTGATTATAGGGCATTTATTTACATATCTGTACTTGACTCTCTATCTCTCTCTCTCTCTCTCTCTCTTTTGGTCTCTCTCTCTTTTGCAATCTCTCTCTCTCTCTCTCTCTGAGCGACAATTACTAATACCTATGAAGCAAATAAAAAATAAATAAAATAAAAATAAGCGAATCATATCCCACTACTATTCTATCCATTACCCCTACATCCACTCAGCATCATTATCTAGTAATTCCATAGCTGGCTAAACAGCTACCTGTACCTGTGTTCCCGAGTCCCGAATCACCAAACAACAGCTGCCAATGGGGCAGCCTTTGTTCTAATCTGCAAAATGTTAAGTATTAATTCGAATTCCTCACACACACACACACTCGCACACACATGAACCTATTTTATTAATTCCTTACATTTGTCAAAAAGTCGATTTATGCAACGTATATATATTTATATATCTATATATTTTGTATAAGGCGAAACATCTAAAAAATGGTGTGTTTACCCGCCCTACTTACCCTGATGCACACACCCCCAAACGTCCCAACCCGCCTACCCCAAAAAGCACATTTGAAATCTGGTATATTTTGGTTGTTATCTTAACCCCAACCAAATCAATCGAATCGCATCACACACACAGGCAAAAAAGGTGCTGCTGCGTTTGAGTTTGAAAAAAAGAGACACTAGTGACAACAGAAATTTAGAATCCTTGGTGTTCGCCAAGTCAACAAAAATAACAAAAATTACAACAAACACTAAAAAAAAAAGAAAAACACATTTTATATACAACAAATCAATCAGGCCAAAACATGTTTCAAAATTTTGCTAAAAAAAACAAAACAACAAACGACTAATTGGTTTTTAAAGATATTCAAGAAAAAAAAAGAAAAAAAGAAAAAAACAGAAACAAAAATTACGACACTTTCACAATTGGTAGTCACCAAAACTAAACTGTCTAAACACTACTTTGTGGTGAGTTCTCGCGAAACTCACCACGCAGCAGCCTTGAGGTATGCTACACAAAATTTTCCTTCGAACATATACGAATGTTAACAATAACAACAGCAACAATAACAAGAAATTTGTTCAAACTGCACAAAATAATTTATATCGAAATCGACCAACTATTTTGTTGTGCGCCGCAAAATCTACAAAGTGAAAATGCAACAGCTAGAAAAAAAAAGAAAAAACAAAAACAAAATGAAAAAATTGGAAGAGAGAAAAAGATTTTTATTAACATTTTATTTATACATGTTTTTTGCGAAACCAAAAACCAAAATTAAGAACCAAAAATCGTTTTTTTTTCAACAATTTTAATGCAAATGAAACAGAAACAAGCAAAGTTATAAAATATATTATAATATACAAATAGCAAAATCAGCAAGTTTTCAATTTGGTTTGGCCTGGATTTGTTAGTGTAAAATAATATAAAGTAAATAATACAACAAAAAACAAAAAGAAAACAAAACACAACAACTGAACTCACAAGACACACACAGAGACAGGATAGACGCACCCTTGTATATGCACATTGACAATTACATGACCCACACCTCCATATATATATATATATATATATATATATATATATATATATATATATATATATATATATATATATGTATATGGGTGTGCTTATGTATGTATGTGTACGTACTACCCACATGCAAAGACGAACACAGATAAACTAATAAAAAAAAAAGAAAAACAAAGAAACTAAACAAAAATCTTAACAACAACAACAACCAGTACAACAAAAACAATCAGAACAACAACCAAAACAACAACAACAATAGCAACAAAGTCAAATATACAGAAAAGTCACTATTGTCTCTTTTTTTCTTCTCTTCCTATATGACATATAGGTGGCAGCACCAGCCTACTCAGCGGCGTCATAGTGCCCGGTGGTAGTGACAACCCTAGTAATAGTAGTAGCAACAACCAACAACAACAACAACTAGAACAACAGCCAACATCACAACACCAAATCCAACAACAACAACTCCAACTCCAACAACAACATCATTCCACACTACATAACCCCCAACAACAACAACAGCAACAACAACAACTGCACCAAGAACGTGAACGAGAACGAGAACGAGAACGAGAACGCGAACGTGAACGTGAGAGAGATAGGGATAGAGAGCGTAGCAGCAAAGCGAGTGATCTACACAGCAACAGCGAACGAAGTCTCTCGCGCTCATCGCAGTGTGGCATGGGCGAGGGCTTAGCAATGCATAGCAGCAGCGCAACTCCGTCACCAAATGCCAGCTACAAGCGCGAAAGGGAACGAGAAAGAGAGAGAGAACGGGAACGTGAACGGGAGCGGGAACGAGAGATTGAAAGAGCACGGAGTAATACGCCGGGTGCAACACCACCGCCACAAACGACAGCATCGCTTCACGGACTTCCGGCGCCACCGCCGCACTTTAGTCAACATCCTCTGGCCATGCTGTCGAGCCATCATCAGCATCAGCTTCACTCACATCACGAACTGTCGCCCGGCGCTGCCCATGCGGTTGTGGCCGCACATCATGCGCATGCCATGGCCCGCGCCGCTTCGCCGCTTGTGGATCGTCATCACTTGTTGCATCAGCACCATCGGCGCGCCTCATTGTCGCCCTCGGCGTCCGTCAGTAGTGGCGGCGGCGGCCGCGGTTCTGCCGGCAATGCAACCAGCAATTTACTGAGCTCGGCGCGTGCCAGCGATGTGGCGCAGGCCAATCGCTTGCTTTTGCCACTGCCACTGAACGCGTGCCATCGCTGCGATGTGTGCGGAAAGCTGTTGAGCACAAAGCTAACACTGAAGCGGCACAAGGAGCAGCAGCATCTGCAACCGTTGAACAATGCCGTCTGCAACCTGTGTCACAAGGTCTTCCGCACGCTCAATTCGCTGAACAACCACAAAAGCATCTATCATCGCCGCCAAAAGAATCACCACTCGTATTTCCACCACAGTGGCGGAGTCGTTGGCCAGGCGGGCAGTCCCGGCAGCCGGCTGCATCAGTCGCTCAGCTCGCTAACCGCTGCCGCCGCTGTGAATAACAGCGTCGGTGGAGGCGGCGCCGGTGGTAATGCTGTGGCTGCTGCTGCGGCTGCCGCAGCGGCTGCTGCTGAACTGCTGCTGTCGCCTATTGTGGGCGCAGCTGCTGTCGCCGGCGGTACGGCAAGCTCGACGCTGCAACTGGCGGCGGCGCATCAGCAGCAGCAGCAACAACAGCAGCACCAGCAGCAGCAGCAGTCATCGCCGAACATAGTGAAGCCATGCATAGACTTCTTATAAGATCAGCATCAACTCTTGCAGCAGCTGTTCCATGTTGCTCTCAACAACTCAGCAGCAGCAGCAGCGGCAGCATCGGCCTCCCAGGCCCAGTCTGGTGACTATGTCAGCCAGCAGGTGGGTGGGACGCCAACAGTTGACCTTACACAATTGGATCAGGGTAGCGGCGGTGTCTATGCGGCGGCAGCGGCAGCAGCGGTAGCTGCTGCAGCAGCGGATGGCGGAGTTGCAGATCTGCGTGCACTTCATCTTCATCAACAGCAGCAGCACCAACAACAACAACAACATCAACAGCAACAGCAGCAGCAACAACACGGCCATTTGAGCCATCTGCACCCACACTCCCATTCCCTACCACTTCCACATCAGCATCAGCATCCGCATCAGCATCCGCACCAGCACCCGCACCCGCATAGCCATACTCATAGTCAGCATCATCATCGCTATGAACGAATGAATTTACTAGACCAATAAGCAGAGTGCTAAAATGAATACTACACAAATGTGTGTGACGATCGTCCAATGAGCTCGTCTACAGCACACGCACACAGCCATAGGAAATCGGAGGACATTGAAAGCTATACAGCAGATGAGCTACTACACACACATACACAGAGACACTTTTGCGGACAACGGATAGCGGATAGCGGATAATCTACTACTAAGTGTATATGCACATCCATACATACTAATGTGTGTGAGGAGAGTACTGAATGTATATAGCTATATCGATATACATATACATATACATATACATATACATATACATATACATATACATGTACATATACATATATACGCATACACACATGCAAAATTGCATAAACTTTGGATCTCAACATGACGGAAAACTGCAATAAAAGAAGCAAAACAAAAAATTATTTCGGAAAACAACAAGTCAAATCGAACGGAGAGGAGAAAGTAGATGAAGATTAAGAAATAAAAACATGTTTAGGCGAATGAATGAAAAAACTGTGATTTTTTACAAAAACTTGATTATAAATATAAAAAGAAAAATGCAAATTGAAAAAAAAAAAAAAATTACGACTTTGATGAGGATGCGGCAAGAAAAACATTTTTTTGAACGCACAGATTTTTTTAAAAATTAAAAATAAGAATTTGGCCAAGCCAAAATGCAATAGGTACTTTTTTTTTTTTTTTTTTTTTTTTTTTTTAAGTGTAGGAAAACTAATTGTGAAAGGAAAGAAAGAAGCGTGGAAAACGAGCGAAGCATAAAAGACTGTTAACCAAACAAAACATGAAACAGACAGATACAATAGACACGCATATGCAGCCTTCATCCATAAAAATAATAATTAACCTATTGAGTATTAATCATGTTATCCGCAACACTCACGACAAACAAACAGGCAGATAAAATAATAAGCCAACGCAAGGCAAGGATTCACTAACACAAGTCCGCATCGATTAACTGTATATAAGTAGATACAAATATATACTTGAATGTGGTTGATCTGTCATTTTCGTAGCAGCTTTCATATTCCTAGATAGCAAACAACAAACTGAATTTTTTATCTCAAACATGCTTTACAACACTACTTACACACTACTCTACAACACTAGTTACTTTAACACTTTCCGTTTTGACAATACTGCTTGTTGCTTTTGCTGTTTGTGCGGTAAAACATGCAACATACAACATGCAACATATTAACTAACATTCAATGTACAACAAACTATCTATGCGTATGCTCGATTTTTTTTATATATGTACAAATAAATATTTATATACATATATGCATTTAGACTTAGAATCTATGTAAAATATATACATAAATAAATAATGTATATATATATATATATATATATATATATATACCACTCGTGTCAGTGTGAAATCTAATCTTAAGCATAACTATATGTAATTTTTTTTAGCTATGCACTAACATAAAAGAGGGAATTAATAACCATCAAATGTATACAATACATCAATACTATTAGCGAAAATATGCATACATCTTATGTACATATTTACATCTAACTAAGTCGTTAGTCGATTTTCAATTTATTCCATAAATTACACAGCGAGATAAATGATATGTATAAATTGCACATCAATCTATATATAAAGTCAAAAATTGAAATTGCATAAAGCTCTGTATGGAATGATGGATTTTACATTTTGTAGCCTTTTATCATCCTTAACAATTTATTTAACAATATACATGTATACATACATATGTATATCCATGTACATATGTATGTATATAATTGACATAGGCTTTTTAAGTTCAGAACGGATCAAGTTAGATGGACTGATAGATTTTAGGTACAACCCAAATTGGGAAATGTAAATTAACCCAAAATTATTGTAAGAGATCAAAATTGTTTACATAATAATTTGCGTTTTGTCTCTAGTAACTCAAAATTGGCACATACACATATTGACACATTACTAAACGAATTGGATCTCGAACGTATAATCAAAAATAATTTGAACTAAGCGACGTATTTTTTTACTTTCGTTTGCGTTACATATTGATTTTTGAAGACTGAGCTTTTGAAGTATCCTTAAAAAAAACGACCCACCAAAAAGGAACCTATGCCCAAAAAACCTCCCCTTTCAATTTCATTTAAAACATGAAAATGGCAATTGAAAGAATATGTAAAGAAGAACGAATGACATTATTTATTAGCGTGCAATTTGGGAAAAATCGACGTACAACGTGATTACTATACATCAATTAGCCATATGTTCACATCAGTGCATATAAATGTACATATATGTGTATGTAAATTGATATGAACTATGTATATAAGAATCAGATGATATACGTCGACAATTGAATGTTCATGATTTTCTCAATAAACTTAATGCGTTGTTCCATGTATCACTCATGATGTACATGAATAACAACACAAGTGTATATACGTACATATTAAAATATATACATACATAATGAATATGTAGACTGTATAGCGAAATTTTATTTTTTATGCATTTTTACATAGATATACATACATACTTACATACATAGCTACATCAATGCGAATGTAAACGATACTCGTTAAGAGAGTGAATGGAATTTTTTTTGGCACAACGAAAAGTCTGAGAAATCGTTTTAATTTATATATACATACATACATATAAATGTATACCCAACTGATGTTTATACTATACTACTACTATTATTATGATTATTATTATTATTCTTATTATATATACTGTTTTCTTATTTTGTATACCAAATCTTATAAACGAAAGTTTTTAGGCATTATATATAAGTTTATAAAAACAAAAAGATAAACCTCGATTGCATTGTAATTGATTGATTGATTGATTGTTGACTGATGGCTTAACCATTACAGCCTTATCGCAAGATATATATATACATATATCTACAAAATATATATTATGTATGCTACTTATACTTATTCTCAAATTGCGTCATAAGCATTTCAGTTGAATATCTTTTTCACATAGCAAATGTCAAAACAGAAAAAAAGATAAAATAAATAAATAAATAATTTAAAAAAATCATACAAAAACACGAATGTAAATATCGATAAGAGATTAAGTTAAATATCCATTGCTTTATTGTACAACTACAAAACTACAACTACAAAAAAGAAAACCAAGAATAAATGAAAGAAATACAGAAATACTTTGAATATAGTTTACAAACCTAGCACGTGTATATATATATATATATATTATATATATATAATCATTTGCACAATACTCCCCACTTTACATGCTGTTTATACGATTATTAATCGATGTATAGACAGAAAAACAGAAGTGAACTACAAAAACAATATTACAATAACTGTATTGTTATCTGTGTTAACAGGTCCATTATATTTATTTATTTACATAGTATTCAAATTTTGAGCTACTCCAAGCAAAAGCTATAACCATAACAAAAACAAAAATCGAATTAAGCATATAAATGTCTCGCAAGGTAGCATAAACAAGCTAACATTAACAGAAACATTAACAGTAATAGTATTGGTAACGGTTACATTTATAATGACAGTAACAGTAAGAGCAAAGCAAACAATAGTAAATATGTTCTCTGTTTTGATAAAGTAAAAAAGTAATAAGTGAGTACAGTTATGTTTATCCATCTTAAAACAGCTACGATAACGGCTTTCCACAGCCCAGTTTGAACAAAACAAATATATACGTATAATTATTCAATGAAACATTAGCTCCAAGCCGCACTCTCTATCATATATATATAAATATATAGCTTACAATAAACTATAATGGCAGTAATACAGTACATCCCTTAGCGGAAGCAACTACAGCAACTTAAATAGAACAACAGTAACTAACGACAACAACCAGATATCATATAAACGTAATCTACAAAAATACATAATCAACATTTTGAAAAGTGGTAAACTCAAACTTAACTGAAACAAACGGCGTGCCGAGTGAGAGAACAGCAACAGTAACAGAACAGTAACAGTAACAGTAACAGTAACAGTAAAATTAACAGTAACAGTAACAGTAACAGTAACAGTAACAGTAACAGTAACAGCAACAGTAACAGTAACAGTAATAGAGCAATAGCAATAATAGCAACAATAGACAAATTTGTTCTCTGCACTCGAATGCCCACTCAAAAAATATTTATGTGTTTATATACATATATCAAAAACTAATATACGATTCATTTCACTCATCTCTCAACTGTATTCAAGGTAAAATCTAAAGTTTATGCTTCTGTTCAAACTAAATGCTAAATCTCGACATTTGTACATATGGTATATGAAGTAAACATATTTCAATAAAGTCATTTAGTAAATGAGAAAGAAACTAAGAACAAGATTAATACATTAATTTCAACTAAGGAACAAAATAAAATACTTTTATGAAAATGTCAAATAGACAAACCATAAGTAAAATAACAGAATTAAAAAAAAAAAAGAAATTTAAAAAAAAACTGAAAAATCCTTTAATTCATCAATTCGTAAAAGTTTATAACAAAAACAAAAAATTGAAAGGAAATGAAATATTTTCATATAAATAAAAACAACAACAAACAATGTGTTATTATTTAAATAAATATTTAATGTGTACATAAAATACAACTTTCCATAATTTACTTTCATTTACGCGCAACACTCAGCGTTCAACGCTGCTCAGCAGTTCAGTCGGAACCGAGACGAGGTGGCCTATATATATATATATATATTTGGATAATTCTTACATATTGTTGTAGCTGGTTAGGCCAGCAATTGAGAACGAATTGTTGTTGCATTCAGCTTAAGCATAAGTTAGTCAAATGTGCTTTTGGGTTTACCTAGATGGAGTGCTTTTATCCTTATACCTTTTACCACACCTTTCCGTGTGTGCGTGTGCTTGCGTGTGTGTTTAAGTGTGTTAGCCAAACTAAATATATCAGTGGCTAATACATATGTACAATTGCCATACATTCCCATATAAACGTTCATACATACACTACCTCTTTTTCTCTTCCTCTTCCTCTTTCACTATCTGCCTCTCTCTTTCCCTCTCGCTCTCTCTTTCTCTTCCACTCTACTACTACTTTTATCTCACTTTGTGTTGTATGTGTACGTTGATTTATAACTGGGTAAACAGATACACAATCGTACAAATACTTTATATATATATATATATATATATATATATATATATATATATATATATATATATATATATATATATATATATATATATATATATAAGTATATATCGAAACTGCACTAACAAAGTCGAACCATTTTACGCTCATCTGTGTAACGGTGTCTCCATGTCTTTCTTGTTTAATGGTGTGCAGGGTCTTATATAACCCCTTGCACTAAAACGAGTTACTTTATTTATATTCCCATATACATAAGCATTACTGCCATCTCTATATGCAAAAGCACATTATATAAGTACCAAATGCCATGCCTACATTGTCCTAAATTGTTTAGTCCCCCGCCACCTGCCACAGTACCCGCCCTCGTCGCAATCCCCACAAGTTCCACTTCAAACATATATTAAGGTACAATGATTTAATGTTATAATTATAATTATGATTTACAACTTGTTATCTCTGTTATGTGTGCAATGTGTCCCTATATACCCATGCCCATATATATATATATATATATATATATATATATATATATATATATATATATATATATATGTATATAATTATAATATTTGAAGCAACATTTTATTTGTGCGATTCAAGTATACAAAGGAAAATGTTAATCCTTCAACACACACGATATATATATGTATATATATGTATATATATGTATGTATATATATATATATATATATATATATATATATATATATATATATATATATATATATATATATATATATATATATATATATATACAAAAATATATTTATATATATATATGTATATATCGATTTATACCCAATATAACATTCATGTCTCATATATGAGCTTATCTACTCATACATACATACAAACATATACATCCAATAATTTAATCCTTACTAAATTTAAGCTAAGCCGAAAGTAAAATGAAAAATGTAAGGAAAACTAAATATAGCAAATGAAACGCAAATACCCCAATGAAATATCAAGCAAACTATCAATATATAAACATATATATATATATAACAATATATACAAAAACCATCAAACATCCAAAACCAATTTACAGGAAATTCACCCAAGAAACTGTTCTCATGCCAACTGTGCGGTAAGCTCCTCTGCTCGAAAGCCTCACTCAAGCGACACATTGCCGATAAACATGCCGTGCGACAAGAGGAGTATCGTTGTGCTATCTGTGAGCGGGTATATTGCTCTCGCAATTCCCTAATGACGCACATTTATACCTATCACAAGTCTCGGCCTGGCGAAATGGAAATGAAAGACATTAAGCTTTACAATCAGTTCAATTCGTCTATCTGAGACTTAACATCCATGTCTGGGTTAACAGCAACAGCTATGACAACAGCAGTAACTGCAGCAAAAGCAGCAGCAACAGCGACAACAGTTGCTCAGAGTGCGAAAAAAGCCATGACTAAATATCAAAATAAATATATTAAAACTAAAATCAACAACAATAACATTACAATCGATGATGTAGAATTTGACTACCTCACTCATCATCAGCAGCAACATGCATCAGTGTTGCCATACGAACGAGAACCATACAACAATACACATTACATACAAGAAAGACAATTGATGACATTATACGATTACTATTTACAGCAGCGCAGTAAAGCGACTAACGGTAATACATATACAACTAAACCTTAACTAAATTAGATGACTCGCAACTTAAACTTACACTTAAAGCAATGCCATTCTGTAGTGATAAATACCTTAACATACGAAAGACAACAAGACAACTAACCAGTATAGGAAAACAAAATAATGTCTCTATAATTTCCATACTTTTACTTTATATATATATATTATTCTTATACAATATGAACAAAATCGATAAAAGACATTTAGACTTTAAGCTAGATATAGTTGACCCTTTAGTACTGTATTTTATGGATGTAGTGTTGTAGTGATGTACACGATGTACATCGGCATCAGGTTGACCTATTGCTGATATATGTATCTATGTAACGACTCATGCTTATTGGACCATTTACACACAAACTTATATAGCAGTAGAACCCATGTGTATATGGTGGCATTATTAACTATATATGCAATTGAGAAACTGCTTATACTCTGTGGCCTTCTTTATACCTCATACAACGTACTCGTAGTCAAATTTTGTTGATACTATGAATTTGGATTAATGCTACAATCGACGAAATCGTAGGACGTTGCACAAGTTGCCTTTCTAAACTAACTCGTAAACTTTTCTAATTAACTTTGACTATACAACATCAACACCAACACACTCACACGTACGCACACATTTTGACACACTTTTAGATAATATAGAGAATCGTTATAAATAACTAAATATATATAGATATATCGATATTTATATATAATATATAAATAAAAATATAATTCTAAAAAAATGACAATTGCCGCTGAACTTGTGATTAGTGTTATAAGTGCAGAGCCCGCTTCACAACGAGAACAACAACTACAACAACGAGAAGCAATCAACAAGCAGCACATACATACACAATTTGCCGATTGGAGCTAGAGAGCAAAGTAAAGCATCTAAAACACCACCCAGTCGTAGCATCAAAATGGAGAGATCTGAGCTGAGCTGAGAGTTCACTTCACAGACTTCAAGGCAACAATAAAACGTGACTGCTACAACTTTAACTATCCCGATATTCAGTGTCCGCTATCCGGGTGTACCCAAACGCTTTATCCCGGTACTCCCGGCAAGTCAGTCTTGCTAAAGGTTAGCCCAACAACTCTTAAAAACTACATTGGTAGAAAAAAATAAAAATTATAATAAATAAAATGAGAAGATACGTAGTTAGTACATATAAAACATGCTCTCTCTGTCATGTCCTCTATCTTTCTATATATATATATATATATATATACATATATATATATCTCTCTCCTCTCTCGTCCAATACATACACTCCCTTGCTTCTATTTCTCCATTTATAAATATATATATATGTATATCTCACTGCAAAACCATTATTTAAATATAAATACATATACATATATATCAGTTGATAAATAACTCTTACAAGCTATATGTAGATAACGTTCATCGAGCCATTTTCGATAGTTCGATATATCGGTACTGTAAAAATTAACGCAATTAGCTTACAAATCAATCAATATCAGCTTGTTGGCAAAGACTTCAGTACCACATCTCGCTCTGGTCTCTCTTTCTCTCTTTCTACCTATCAATCTATCTCTGTCTAATTTTTTTTTCATTGTTTGTCGCCTCTTTCTTCTGCTGTAGTTGTACTATGAACCTATAGTCAAACTTTTTAGAATTTATCAATATCTTCGTGTAGGAAATCTCCACTCTACCACTTACGCACCACTCTCTTAATATATAGCATATACTCTCACATATTTATAGTCTGACTGATTGCATTCAGATCAGTAATGGTTGATATACAACTAAACAGAAATATTAGAGCTCGTCGATTCTGTTCAAATTTATATCTCCTCTCTCTCTCTCTCTCTCTCTCTCTCTCTCTCTGTCTCTCTCTCTCTCTCCCTCTCTCTCTCTCTCTCTCTTCTCTCTCTCTCTCTCTCTCTCTATTTGCTTTCTGTCTGTCTGTCTCTGCATACATAAATCTATATTTATACAATCTTATAAATTTATGTAGAGAGCACAAATAACGAGAGTCTTCCCAAAAACTCTCTTTTACTCTCTAAGAGTAAATGTATATATGTATATTGATTTCATTAACACCAACACATCTGTAAAGCTAACCCATCTGCATAGATGTACATACGAACTATACTCCAACCCGAGAGACAACTTTTCTTTTTAGACCCGTTTGATTTAGGTTTTCATACCCTACAATGGATCGTCCACACTGTAGGCTATGTAAGTACTTGCTGATTCGCCATCCTCTTTCTTCTCTTATTTACTTTGCTGTCTCGGCTCTTGATTCTCTTCTTCTAAGGGCTGTACTCATTAGTGTGCTCCATTTTTTGCTGTTACAGATCTCTCACTCAACGTTGTTCTCTCTATCTCCCTTTCTGTCTCTCTCTCTCACACCTATTTGTCATTATCCCTTTTTCTTCCGTCTCATTCTTTGCCTAATGCTCCCTGCTTTGAATCAACTGTACAAAATAAGCTATCATAACCAATGAACAAATAAACGAGTAAATATAATAAGAGTCGAAAGCAACAAGTTATATAACTAAATATTACATATTTAAGTGCTTGAATACTTCATTTTTCGTTTTGGTAAGTTTGCGTCATTATATGAAATATATATACAAAAAAAAAAAACAACTCTGATAAATACTTTCTAGTCTCTCTCTCTACTAATATTACTACTACACCTACTACTACTACTA
The DNA here is from genome assembly GCA_035045845.1 of Drosophila buzzatii. Classification (NCBI taxonomy): domain Eukaryota; kingdom Metazoa; phylum Arthropoda; class Insecta; order Diptera; family Drosophilidae; genus Drosophila; species Drosophila buzzatii. Next base: position 236,924 of record JAWNOS010000596.1, on the reverse strand, counting down.
AATATATATACAAAAAAAAAAAACAACTCTGATAAATACTTTCTAGTCTCTCTCTCTACTAATATTACTACTACACCTACTACTACTACTACTCCTACTACTACTACTACTACTACTACTACTACTACAACTACTACTTCTACCACACCATCAATATATAAAATTTGAATGTTGAATGGGCAACAAGGAGTTCCTTCAACATTTCCTCAGATAAAGAGGTGCGCTCAAAAAGTTGACATGTCAACTTTTGACTACTTTTGTAGTGATATTGATGATCATGTTTTACAAACTTTTTGAGCACACCTCGGTCATATATACAGTCTCATGCAGCAACTGCCTGTTGCGTTCAATTCAGTTCTTAGTTCCATTTCCTTTAATAATAATTATTTCCGCCTTAATTTCGACGACACATAAAAAATATAAATTGACAAAAAAAAGTTATTTTCATTGCTTTTCTTTTTATAACTTGCTTTTTGCTTTTTGCTTTTGCTTAAGAAAGACTCTTTACAACCTACCTAATGTCTAAGCGTGTGCATATATATATATATATAAATATATATATATATACATACACATGCATTTGCAGCTGCTTTTTTAACCTTTTATATTCACAAATGCATATATATATACATACACATGCATGTGCATCCGCTTTTGTATGTTTTTGTTTGTGTATTATAAAACTGTAAATTGTTAATTAAGGTGCACGTTCTCATAGCTGCCTGTGCCTGTACCTATTATATATATATATCATTTGTATTAGTTACATTATACAACTTGCCAGATGAAAATGTAGCTTACTTATCGTATACTGAAACATGCATGCATTCTATACAACTCTTAATAACTTGGCCTGCTTTTCATCGTATCGGAGATCAAGTTAATGTTAGTTATGTATCTATAGACTACCCAAAAAATAAAAACAATTTAGTTTCAGCCAAAATTAATGCATATATATACATATATATATATATATATATATATATATATATATATATATATATATATATATATATATATCTTAAATCTTAAATCTTCTGATCTCTTCTGTTGTAAAAAAAAAAGAAATTTCTTATTTGCATTTCTTATATAAAAAAACAATCGGCAATATCTTGTTCTCGTGTCTGTAAAGCATATTGATTCTATACATAATAAAAAAAAGCAACCTATATAACGCTTAAAATACTATCTTAAAACATATAGATATATAAGTTTAGGAGATAAATAATATTATATATATATATATATATCTACACATTTCCCTATTACTTAAAAAAAAAAAAAAAAAAAAAAAAAAAAAAAACAACTTGTAATTTCACCTCTTAACTTTGCACTTTTAGTTTCATTTTCTCGACAATCGCAAAAAAGCAAAGAAAAACCAATCGATACATAAATGAAGTTATAAGGATTACTCATTGTCTCACCTTGACTAATATATATATTCTATATCTTCCATATATGTCCATTTCTCTCCACATGAAGGAACGCTCAATATTAAACGATCCGCTGCCAATTCGCCAACCAGTTCTACCTCATCACCGCCGTCGCCGTCCAACGCGTTGACATCGCCGACCTACTCGCTGAATGGCAGCTTAGCTGCTGCCGTCTACCATCTGCAGACTTCGCCGCCGCGTCCGTGTAGCGGCAGCGGTAACGGCAGCGGCAATGGCAGCAACCTTTGCTCGCCATCGAATGCGAACGTAAACAGCAACAATCATGGCAACAATATTAGTCCATCGAATGCTAATGTCAATGTCAATGCTAACGTCAACAATACATCCACCTCGCCGCAGTCGGGTAATGTTGGTGTGGGCGTGGGCGTTGGAGTTGGTGTTGTGCCAGTACCACCTTTACCACTGCGCATGCCACCGCCAACCAGTGGGGGAATCAACGAGCCGCAGGAGTGCCCCTACTGTCGACGCACGTTTTCCTGCTATTACTCGCTAAAACGGCACTTTCAAGACAAGCACGAGCAGTCCGATACGCTCTATGTGTGCGAGTTCTGCCACAGACGATATCGCACTAAAAACTCTCTGACAACGCACAAGAGTCTGCAACACCGCGGCTCGAGCGGCATGCTGAAGCGGCTGCTGAAGACGTCGGCCATCAAGCACGGCCTAGTCGGTGGTCATCATGCCCATCCGCACCACCATCACCATCACTCGCTCACGCACTCGCGAAGCAGCCTCTTTGACTTTAAGAGCGAGCTTGGTCAGCCGCCACCGGGCATACAATAGGATCTACGTTGGAATGCAATTTTTTAGAGAATTAGTGTCTAGAGACCAGCTACAAATACTTCGCCCTACCCCACAATACCCACACATCTTTCACATTTATATGTATAAATTTGTGGCAACGAGCCATGGGCTCCTCAACACAGGCCACTGTTCGTGCTCACATTTAGTTATTAGACTTTAGACAGACATCTGTTTTTTTTTTTTTTAATATACATACAGACATATATAACATATATACATATACATATATATTAATTACATATTATTTAAAAATTAATTTAATGTTATTATCAATTGGTTTTGTATCTTAAAATTATGCTCTCCAACTACTTAGTAGTTGAAGCAACGTGGAGACACGCTACGTTGCTTCATGTGCAATACCTCAAAGCAAAGAAAAGGAAATAATAATCAATGATAATTTACTACGTGCGCATCTAATATTTATGTAAATAAGCTGGACGAACTATAACTTACTTTAAAGAACAATGACACATTTGATAAGATTAAGATTTATTCATATAACTAATTAAACAAAACAACAAACAAACAACAACAAAAGGAAAGAGAGCGAAGGACTAAACCAAGCTAAGAGCTAAGCAAATCAATTTGTGTTTGGGCAGATTTTGGTAAATGCGTATTGAAGTAGATACAAACATTGACACATATCAGGGCCTATACGCAATATTCTCTATTCAAAAAGGAGAGATTAAAAACAGAAAGCGAATTGCAGAAATCTCAAAACTGCCCAAAACATTTGTGTTGGCAATTTTCTTGTTGTTTTCTTAAATATTATTTTTAGCTTTAATTTTTGTTTAAAAAGCAGAACAGCAAAAATTCTCTAAAAAGTCATATTCCAAAAGCATGAAAAAGGATGGAGGAACAAATAACAACAATATAGCAACAACCTGCATTTTTTTTTATATATGTATATCTATATATATACCTGTTATAAGTATAAACGCATTAAAATGATATGAATATATACATAATGCTAACACAGGAATGAAACTAGAGAGAAAAATTATGTACACAAAAAGAAAAAAAAAAAAAACAAAGTAAAAACGTTATCAGGGATTAAATATCAACTATATAGACGTAAGGAATTTTTTTTTATATATATATATACAGATATATATATATATATATAGTATGGTATGATTAAGGCAAATAAAAGTACAGAATTGAAAGAACATATTAAACAAAAACGAGAAGCATGCGATATGTATTTACATACCAAGCTAATTGGCATTTATACAGCCATATATAAATATATATATATATATATATATATATATATATATATATATATATATATATATATATATATATATATATATATATATATATATATATATATAAATATATGCGTGTGTTTGTGCACACCATACATATGAATCCATACACCTGTATGTTTACTTATACAAGCCGCAGACAATTTTTGCACAACAACAAAAACCGCTAACAAACTCAGTGATTTTCTACCAGTGAAGTACAAATATTCAGAAAGTTTAATAAATTAAAGAAGAAGAAAAAGAAACCCACATTAAGAAAAAAAATTAAAAACAAAATAACGAAAATAAATGTAGAGTAAACAACAGCAAAAAGGCATTAATTGAAATGTTACATATATATATATATATATATATATATATATATATATATATATATATATATATATATGTATATATATATATATTATATTATATATATATATTAATTTATATTTATATATTTTAAAACACTCGAAAGTAATAACGGACAGAATAAAAAAGAAACTAATGTCAAGCATAAAGGCGCGACATATAGAAAAAGAGTTTTAAGAATAAAAAAAAGCACGAAAAAAACTGTACAAAAAATTGTCAAACATTGTTATTTGCACACATATCCAAAAGAAAAAAATGTCTCAGGAATTTCTCACATAAATACAATTTAAAAAAATAAAATAAAATAAAATAAATAAATAATAATGTAAGATTAAACCATACATTAGGGAACAAAGTTCTACTTAAAAAACAAAAAAAGAAACAAAAAAAAAAAAACTTTCAACGTATTTTGATGTAAGTAATGATAGAAAAGATGATGAACAAGCGAAAGATCATTCGGGTTAGCAATAGGCACCCACGAGCGGGAAGTAAGGATGTCAAGTGGGCAGTGGAAGTTGGTCGTTTTATTTCATTTGACTAAATTGTGCTGTCTGGGTAACTTCTAAGTAGCTAGGGCGCATCCTTACCATGGACGCTGTCAGACGCCAAGCAGCCAATCAAAGATCATACATTTATATATTTTTAATGTACATACATACACACATGTATGCATATAGCCTTTAACACGCTCTGTGTATCGATGTCAGTCTGTCTGTCTGTGTGCAGACAAAGAGTTAAACAATTTGCTACCTCTAATGTGAGCGGTTCTATTTTTTTGTTTTTTTTTTTTTTTTTTTTTTTTGTATAATTTATAAATAATTTATTGAATCTACAACATTTTTAGCTCTACTCAGGAAGAAACATATTCAGTTATATTTATTATATAAGCGCTATCTTACTCTCTCTGTCTTTTTTCATTTATTTTTTAAGGCTTCTTTATTCTATCCCTTACTTATTTTAAAATTTATATAAATATACAATCCACATTTTGTACTCCTAAGGATTTTAGAACTTAATACAAAAAATGAAAAAAGAACACAAATACGAAAAATAATGCAAATGATATAACAAAAAAAGAAGAAAAAACAAACTGTGATTTATAACAAAATCTTTGTGTGACGTTAAAGTGAACATTTTTGTTTTCTTTGTACAAAAAATTCATTGTTTTGGATATTTAGTTTATTTAACTAATATTATTAAATTATTTACTATGCGAAATTGTTGTTTAGGCCCCTCACCTCTCTATAACTGTGAACGCAAAGAATGCAAACTTTTGTATTATTTTTTGTAAATTTTTTTCTATTTACACATTTGTATTCAAAAATATTTAATTGAATAAATTGCTTATAAATAAAAATTTTTTCAAAATTTTCATTTTCTTCATACTTTCATTTTCTGAATATGCGAAAGATAAACGATATTTAATCTGAATAGATAGATATATATATATATATATATATATATATATATATATTTATTTATTTTTTTTTTTTGTGTGTAATTATCACCTCTTTCTGTTAACCGCTCAGTAAGTTACAAGCATACTAACTGGCATATATTATATCTGATCAGGAAATACAAATAGACTATACTACACTATAATAACTCAGGGGATACTCAAAAAGAAAAACTCAGACGAAAATTTCGGGAGAGTAGCAGGAGCAGAATCCGAATATAGTACACTGTAAAAACAACTATAGGAAATGACCGTCGGATGGATACGTCAGTCGAAGTTTTATATAATATTCAACAAAATTGACGTAGTTAATAGCTTAAAATTGAATTATGTAATTACTACATTAATACATTTACGCATCTGTATAGGCAGGGGTAAATAATAGTTACCTGTATCCATGTTTACACACACATACAACCAACAAATCCTCTCTAACAGAAAAAAACGATTACACACGCTGAGGAGACTGCGACACGATCCGTTATATTTGATTTGTATTTGAACCACACGCATATTTACTCAAATAACTGTTGGAAATGCAACGCATATCAAATTATGAATGAAGAAAAAGCATGAAAAAGAAAACTGTAAAATGAGTTAATTTATCACACACACATGAGACAAACATTTAGATAATTGAAAATTATTAGTCAAAATTATATATATATATATATATATATATATATATATATATATATATATATATATATATATATATATATATATATATATATATATATATATATAAAGCCAAATAAATTTGAACCTATGCTGTTCATTGATTTCAATTTAACTTTTCGGTATTTAAAAACAAAAATCTGTGATTACCTACAAAATTTAAAGATAAAAAAAAAAAAAACATTGAATTTGTATAGCACAAAAAACCACAAGACAACTTTAAATCAAATCTAACATAAATTTCTTTTGGTTAAAATAATTATATATATCTAGATACAAGAGAAAACAAAAAGAAATTTTAATTAAACAAATAAATGAAATACATGTGTAAAGAGAGAGTGAGTGAGAGTGTGTAGTTCATCTTGTGTATAAGTTTATATATACACATAAACCTTATATATATAAACTTACATACTTACATACTTACATCTGAGTATGTTTGCTGTGTTGAATGTTTTTATTATACAGTTGCATTTTTTAAAACAAACAAATAGGCATAGGGCTGTTGGGCGTTACTGATTGCGCAAATTCGATCAGTCGATCAGTGGCCAGTTGACCTAACTATGGATTTGAAAAGCTGCTAAGTTAGACTTTACATCTATATTCATTAATCAATGTGGATTGTAGTTGTAAAACTATGGCTTGAGTTAAAGATTGCTTAAGACCAGACTATATGGTCCGAGCTGTAAAGCGGTGAACATTGTGTAAAAGTAATATACACTTTTTTCACAGCTTGAGCGAGTATATAAATGCATTTACTATAGAAAAAGTACAACAAAATTATTTCCTTATAAAGATTTTGTTTTTGCAATCCTCGAAATTTCAGCGCATCTCTTAAGAATAAATACAAATATATGTTAAACTATAGACTATAAACATATACATATATATAATAATCTTTTTTTTTTTTTTTAGATTTTACTAGGATAATTGAACTATATCTTCGAACACTTTAAAAGTCCGAATTTATAGATAAAAGCTATATAAAAATAAGATCACACACACACACACACACAATTGTATAACACACACACACACACACACACGCACACACACACACACATACACACACACACACACATACATACATATATACATACATACATACAAACACATTTATCAAATCAGAAAGACAACAGAACAATTTTAATGTGTTTGCAAGATTGCAAAGAATTTAAGCAAAGAGGTTTGAAGTCGAAGTTACATGTGTAACTGTCAGTAGTTTATTCTCGACTTCATATGTATGAGAAAATATAAGGACTTATGTTAGATATGTATACGTACATATATATACATATGGAGAGACAAATACATGGAATCATGTTGATGTATACTAACCACATATGAATTATAAAAAAAAAAAATTATATCTACATGAGCAAACAAAGCGTAAAATTCAATATACATACATATAATTTCATATATATATATATATATATATATATATATATATATATATATATTAGTACTTGTATACAGAGAAAACCACAAATTATAAATAAAAGTTCAAAAAATCTCAGAAAAAAAAATTTGTTTTACTCTTTTTTTTAAATCTGAAAATCATGCCTATTGATTATTTATTCCGACTGCTGTTGATGCTGCCAGAAAGCTTCACAATTCTTTCCAAATTAAATTTAAATTATTAAATTAACTTATTTTCAATACTACTTACTATGCTGTAGAGCACTTAAAGGATTTATGCATCACTGTCCGGCAAGGGTCCAATTCGATAACAGTGCACACTATTGAAATAAAGACGTCACACGACCGTTGGCTTAGAATACAAAAATGTAAAAAACCCGTATATTCTCAGATTCGTGCTATGAAGATTTTATAATAGATAGTTAACAATGTCCAAATTGTCTCATTTTCATACAAATTTTAACCCGCGTAACCCCGTGTGACATCCCAGCAAGCATTTGGAAGACTGTTTTAACAGAAGTCGTCTTGGGGAGTCTTTTTTGAGTCGCCTTGATGATTAAAAAATGATTAATCTCATGCGCGATCGAAAGAAGACTCATAAATGACTCTTCCATATGCTCAAAATATGATTGGTTGAGAATACGAAAACAAAAGGTAAAGCGATCGCCAATTGAGCATGCAGATGATTAGAATATGATCATTGCAATGTTGCTATGCAAGCATATTCTGCTCTCTGGAGAGATCCAAACGCTATTGTTCTCTTTTAAAAACGAACGGATTTTAACTAAACGGTACTTTTTATGAGCACATGTCGAAACGTGCAAATTTTGTCATTTGTAAAGGTGCAATCGTGAAGTGTAAAGGTTCGCCTTGTGAGTGCAAGCTGTGCTTAAAATTAATTAATAAAATAAAGAAGGTGCGGAAAGGTGCTATATTTTGACGGTTCTAAAAAGTATGTATTCTTAAAATAAAAACTTGTGTAATATATTAACATTTCTCCTTGTATTCCTTTTAGATATTACTCATATAAAATACAAATGCACTGACAAAGAAATTAACAATATTCTGCAAAAGCATTTTGTCCATGCAAACGATAGGTTAGCGAAACGGAGGCGATTAAATTAAATAATATTTAAGCTGCATATTAATATGCATATTATTTTATTTTGTAATGTAAAAGTTAAATTAAATTAAGCTATATATATATGTATATATATACATACATATGTATAAATTTGAATATTTTATGAATCAACTTTTTTGATTATTTTGCTTAGTTTGTAATATAAAAATTAGTTTAAGATTATATATGCAAATAAAAAATTCAAATTTAATGAATTTTAAAAGAACATTATTTTTTCATTGCCCATTATTGGAAATAAGACTCGAGGAAGACTCTTATATGATTAAATGACGACTCGAAAAAGAGTCATAAATGATTAAAAAGACGAGTCATAAGCGACTCATCAGGAAGAGTCGCGGCTAGGGTACCATTTTCTCCCGACGGGGGAGTCATTTATGATCAGAAAATGAGCGCATATATGACTATTTTCGATCAGTGCGCGACTCATAAAAGACTCATTTATGCTCTGTTAACATCAAAAATGCTGGCAGGGATGTTACTGTTCACTTTTAACTTAACAGAGCGCTTTGCATAACCTACTATTATCACTAGCCGTCCTATGTTATATGGATAGTGGCGCTCCTCAATCATGGCTGTCGCTTAACCTCAAGAGTAACGGAACTGCTCTTTGCTTAATTTAGAGTCTTAACCAGTGTTGCCATCTTTTCGCCAAAAAAGCAGGACAGTTGACTCCATAAAAAGGACTAAAGTGGTCCAAATTTTTTTTGAAAAGGCAAAAAAAGGATACAATTTATTTTCTACTTTTAAAAATTATGATTTCCCGTCCTAGTCATCTTCGTATTTGCTCGGCTCTTTAATTTACTGTTCAGGCGGCGAAAATATAGCAGTTGATATTCAGTTCGCTGCCAGCGCTCGAACGAAATGATTCTATTCTCATATGAAGCAACGCTCACTCTATAATTCCAGCCATACAAAATAGACAAACTACTGAAGCGCGCAGGTAGCAAGAGTAGTTACGCACTCAGTCACATAAATGCTCATACATGTAGCAAGACATTATAAATGTGTTTGTGCATGCTCATCGCGAAAAAGGAATGGTTATGTACATCATGCTTTCATACCCTTCAAAAAAATAATCACGAATACACTAAAATTTTGCATGAGCATGGCAAACCTTTTTAAGAGTTCGGCATACTCTTATTCAGAAGCGAAGATGTGATCGTCGCGAATCGCGACTCGCGGTCAAATTTCAATTTTTGTGAGCTGCTGGCTTGTGCCTGCATGCACACACATATGTATGTACGTATGTATGATATGTATATGTATGTATATGTATATATGAGAGGCATAGAGAGAGTGAGTAAAGAAAAAATAGCACACAGCGTTGCTTGATATGAGAATAGAATCATTTCGTTCGAGCGCTGGCAGCGAACTGAATATCAACTGCTATATTTTCGCCGCCCGAGCAGTAAATTAAAGAGCCGAGCAAATACGAAGATGACTAGGATGTATATCTGTGCTTATTTGGCGTACACAGTTTTCCAGTAACTTATAGTTTTGCCAACGATTGACAAACTACAGGTGTTACAACAGGCTCAAATGATATTTTATTTTTCTGCGCAAATGGCACCTCGTTGATCCAGTTTTGTATTTAAACTGCACTTGCAGTATTTGCAAAATACCTTACCTTACCATTTTTGCTGAACTTTTAAAAAGTTTAATACTAGATCGACAAATATATTTTCGATTACAGGGCTACATCGTTTGAAACAGGAATACATCGTTTTAAAATATGTTGCAATAAAGCAATATTAAAGCGATGACATGGATTTATTTGACAAATTGTATGAACAACTAAAAAAAAAGATGACAAAAGGACAAAACAATATAAAAAATCATTTTTTCTGGACTGTTTCTAAATTTTTGCGGCAGTTGTAATTTCAAAAAGGCAAATCTGTCCGGAAAAAGGCCAAGTTGGCAACACTGGACTATACAGCTGACTACATATCGATAACAGCCCAAGGTATTTAAATATATGAACACAAATCAAAGTAATACCATTAACCATACAACACATAGACTGGACAACTAGAACAAACTTTTTTCACGAAGCAGATTATGATTTCCCGTCCTAGTCATCTTCGTATTTGCTCGGCTCTTTAATTTACTGTTCGGGCGGCGAAAATATAGCAGTTGATATTCAGTTCGCTGCCAGCGCTCGAACGAAATGATTCTATTCTCATATGAAGCACCGCTGCGTGCTATTCTTTCTTTACTCACTCTCTCACTCACTCTCTCTATGCCTCTCATATATACATATATGTATGTAAGTCTGTGTGTGTATGCAGGCACAAGCCAGCAGCTCACAAAAATTGAAATTTGTCCGCGAGTCGCGATTCGCGACGATCACATCTTCGATTCTGAATAAGAGTATGCCGAACTCTTAAAAAGGTTTGCCATGCTCATGCAAAATTTTAGTGTTTTCGTGATTATTTTTTTGAAGGGTATGAAAGCGGAGTACATAAGCATTCCTTTTTCGCACAAGTTGTGCCTGCGTACACACACATACGTACATACATACATATATATATGAGAAGCATAGAGAGAGTGAGTGAAGAAAGAATAGCACACAATAGCACACAGCGTTGCTTCATATGAGAATAGAATCATTTCGTTCAGCGAACTGAATATCAACTGATATATTTTCGCTGTCCGAACAGTAAATTAAAGAGCCGAGCAAATACGAAGATGACTAGGACGGGAAATCGTAATATGCTTCGTGAAAAAAGTTTGTTCTAGTTGTCCAGTCTATGTGTTGTATGGTTAGTGGTAATGCGTAATGGAGTCGACGAGTGCTAAGTGCATGAAGTACGCCAAGTTTCCAAAAATTTCTACTGATATAACAAGACTCGATCGATTTTTAAAAGGCGGTCTTCAGCGAGGAAAAGTATACGAACTGGTAGGCAGAGCAGGTTCCGGGAAAACTCAATTGTGGCAAGTATCTTGTTGTATGTATATTGCTTTTAAAATTCATTAAGGGTATTGTAGTATGAGGCTCTGTCTAAATGCTCAATTATCCGAATATGCCAATGGTTCGGCAACCAAAGCGATATATTTTGATACTCGAAAGGATTTTGATCCGGCTAGGCTAAAGGGTATGTGATTATTAGATATGTATGTACCTGTATATGTATATATGTATGTATATTTTCGGCTATCTATACAGAGTTGGCCGAAGAGCTTCTAATGCGCCCAGGCGTAAGACAAACATCTGGATTACCACTCACAACAACTGAGATGTTAAGAAACGTGTTTTATGTGAATTGCCACACAGCTGCCCAACTTGTAGCAGGTTTATTGAATTGCCATGAGTATTTGGCACGGCAACCAAATGCACGTTGAAGAATAATTTCAATGTAAAGCAGCTTGCTTAAATATTGATTTTGCTTTGTAGATCAAACTTATAATTATTGACTCAATATCGTTTGCAATTCGAAGCTTGGACAATGTATCCGCACGCACGGAACTTTTGATGGAACTTCATAATGCTATGCGTAAAATACAAATGAATCACAATTTAACTGTAAATATTGACATTTGAACTGATTTATAAGTTAATGACGTAAAACTTTGCAGATTGTCTTAACGAACAATTTAGCTTATCGTCGCCAAAGACGCCGATTTGAATTGGAGGCGGTCTTAGGGCAAAAGCACTCGCAGATAATCAATAGGCGCATCTGGCTTATGAAAAATGGGTGTTTTATAGGAGCAAGGTCAAAAACGAAAAGATTTGTTTGCAAGTTATCCAAATAGCTCATAATAATAAGCAAAAGTTTTATTTTATAAAGAAATCTTCTAAATTTAGTATATTTATGCCAATAATTTTGTGTTAACATATATAATTCGGTATTTTTTAGTACATTTTCATCGGTCACACATTATTGGGCGTTGAATAAAAAAAAAGTAATAGAAGTAGAGAAAGATATCTAATAAACCTCTTGACAATAAAGATAGATATCGTAGTTTCTTTCAAAATGGCACAGGCGAACACATCGCAGCCTAAATTCCTGCCCCGTATCGAAAATAGTGCTTCGGTAAACGCAAACACTTACGTTGCCACAGCCGGTGGAAATCCTTTCGAGGTAGAAGATGAAGAAATTTTCAGTAAGCGAAAAATTACGCTCAATATACCGAGTAACAGCGCTGGAAGCTTGACAAACTTAACCGTCTCGAAGAATTGGCTGTTCTGTCTGCTGTCTGCAGAGGGTCGATTGACTTTGCTGCGTTTCTTTCTACCTCGTGCAATACCACCAGGCCGTGAGAAAATTGTCTTTTATATGCTTTTTAATTATGTATAAAGTAATTGGGGAACAATTGTTTACAGAGGCTGGATTGGAGAAATATTTAACTGGATATAAGATAACAAATATGTTTCTGGATAGCACCGGCCATCACCTGATTATTTCATTGGTCCCCAAATCCCAGGGTGTCTCATCCGACTTCTTATACATACACAGCACTGAGACCACCAAGGCTCAACAATTAAAAGTGCGTCGAATCGAAAAGTTGAAAGATCACGAAATCACAGCGGTGGCTTTTAATACGTACCATGGCAATGAATCAACAACGGGCTTTATACTCTTAGGCACAAGTCGTGGGCTCATTTTTGAAACGGAGCTAGGACCAGCTAGCGATACGCAGCGCAAACAGCTCTACAACCTAGGCCAGGGTCTCAGCAAATATCCAATTAATGGTTTGGAGGTGCTACGCATGCCAAATAGCAACCGCTGGATAGTCGTTGCCACAACACCCGATTGTATTTACACATTTCAGGAAACGCTCAAGCAGGAGGAACGTTGCCTACAGCCCATATTTGCAAGCTATGTAAATGGCGAACGTGAGCCGCTCTGTGAGAAGCACAAAACAGATTTGGGCTACTCAGTGCTACGATTCTTCGCCCCGCCCAAAAGTAAATATCCAAAACAGTGGGCGTGGCTTTGTGGCTCAGGTCTACGTATTGGAGAGGTAAACGGTGAACATCTCTAAAAAGAAATCAAACCAAAACGTCTTCCTCTAAAGCGGTCATCTCTAAACTGGTTTCAAAACAAAATTTCTTCTGATTCTAGCTCTCCATAGATGCAAACGGAAGTAATGCGCTACTGGGTGACACATTGATAAATCTCGACTTTGAGAAGAGCAAACATATGTCTTATGATGAGCGACGTATAAATATGCCGAAGTCTTTTGTGCTGACGGAGTACCATGCCGTTCTTCTCTACTCAGACTACATAAACGCCATATGCTTGCTTAACCAGGAGATGGTCTACCATGAAACATTCGAGGAGCACAGAGTGGGAAAACTCTTGAATATGGAGAGGGATGTCGTGACCGGAGCGATTTATGTTTACACGGATAAAATTGTGTTCACGATTCGCATAGTCCGTGAGGAGCGTAACATATGGCGTATATATTTAAATCGAGGCCAATACGAGCTAGCAACGGCGCATGCAGCCGAAGTGCCTGAGAATCTGCAATTGGTATTGGAGCAGCGTGCAGAAGCGGCTTTCAAAGAGGGTTCCTACGAAGCGGCAGCCCATTACTATGCTGAAACCGACGAACCATTCGAAACAGTATGCCTTAAATTTATGGTTCTGCCCGATAAGCGACCCATAGTTAACTACGTAAAGAAGCGACTCAACAAACTGACCACGAAAGTGGGGGCTAATCAAACTGATGCTGTAAAGGCTTTGATTGTCTGGTTGATTGATCTATATCTTACGCAAATCAACTTACCCGGTAAGGACGCAGCTTGGCGTGATGAGTGGCAAATTGAGTACGATGAATTTATGCGTGAATCAACTGTTTTGGCTATTACAAGAAATCATCGCACAACAGTCCGACAACTGATTAACGAGCATGCAGATCCACATAATTTGGCACAGTTTGCAATTTCTATAGATGATTATGAGGAGGTAATCGGGCAACAGTTGAAGGCAGATCGCTATGCTGAGGCGCTGCAAACGTTGTGCAAACAACGGGATCTTACGCTGTACTACAAATATGCGCCTAAGCTTATGGAACGGTTACCAAAGCAAACAATCGATGCCTTGATGGCTCAAGGTGCTAAATTGGAGATCGAGAAGGTAGTGCCTACTCTTGTAGTAATTGATACGAAGGAGCAGCGTGAGCAGGTGATACGCTATCTTGAGTTTGCTGTCTACACACTAAACACTTTAAACGAAGATATTCATAACTTTCTTCTGCATCTATACGCGCAATATGATCCAAAATTATTGATGAAATATCTCGAGATTCAGGGACGTGACGAATCCTTGGTGCACTACGACATCCACTTTGCATTGAAGGTGTGTACAGAGCTTGACGTAAAGGTAGCTTGTGTGTTCCTTCAGTGTATGCTCTGCATGTGGACAACTGCAGTCGACCTGGCACTCGAATTCGATGTGAAATTGGCAAAAGAGACGGCGTCCAAGCCACAGGACAGAGAAACAAGGCGCAAATTGTGGTTACGAATTGGTAAATTATTTATCCAAATGTGTATGGAAGATGCACGAAAAGTGAAGCACATTATAAACTCTGTAACCTTGTAGCATACCATGACATTAAGGGCACAAACGATGTTAAGAAGGCATTAAGTTTATTAAAGCAATGCGACTTATTGCGAATTGAGGATCTGCTGCCTTTTTTCTCGGATTTTGAGAAGATTGATAACTTTAAAGAGGCTATTTGTGAAGCTCTAAAGGTGAGGCACTAGTTTGAATTTTTTTTTTTTTTTCAATTTGCTTATTAAGTTGACCTGTGTCTTCATACAGGATTATAACCAACGTATACAGGAGCTGCAGCGAGAAATGGCAGAGTCAAAGGAGCAGTCAGATCGAGTCTGCAAAGAGCTACGCAAATTGAAGACACACAGCATTCGGATGGAGGCGCAGGACGCTTGCGATATATGTGATCTCATTTTGTTAGTTAAACCGTTCTTTGTGTACATTTGCGGGCACAAGTTCCACAGTGACTGCCTGGAGAAGCAGGTGATGCCCATGATCAGCAAGGATCAAAGTCGCCGGCTAGCGTTGCTTAAGCAGCAGCTGGAAACATTAATGACAGAAACAATCGGTTCGTCAAAAAACGCAGCTGAGCAACTAAAGAAACGTGATGATCTTAAAGCGGAGATCGAAGAGATCCTTGCGGCCGATTGTCTATATTGTGGCTTATTGATCGATACCATAGACCAACCCTTTGTCGACGATTGGGATCAGGTCAACGTGGAGTGGGAATAGCAGAAACATCTCATTTATTAACATCGTGCACATGTACATATAGTATTTATGTCTTACATTTTGCGTTATTAATAAAATTACGCTGGAAGTATTGTATTTTGTTTTTTCATTTCTGTTGTTTTTGTTTTTTTTTTTGGGAATTTCTGATAAGACCATAAATACTTATAATTTGTAAGCTATTTATATTAATATAATAATGGTACATAAGTAAAATCACATTCTCGCGGTTGAAATTTAAATCAGTCAATGATCTGCATCCGCAGCTCATTTGTTACAAAGGACATAATTGTATTGAGCACCGCCTGCTGAACGGATGCATTCTGCGTTATCAAAGGCAGCAGAATTACTAAATCCGTTGGGCGTACGTCGGCGACGGCTCTTGTTACGTGTTGCACCAGTTGTTCGCGTTGTGAGTCTGTTAAGTCGTTTAATATAACTTCTCCCAGTGGCCTAAATGTACCTGATAAATATACACAGTTTTAATTAGAGATCGTAATGTGAAACCAAGAGACTAACCACTGGTCATTTTGTAGGCTGCGATGCCTCCGGCAGCACCGCCAACAGCTAAGCCCACAGGTCCCATCAATAGGCCACCAGCAAAGCAGCAAGCAGCACAAATCGCTGTTCCTTTTCCTGATTGTTTTACTGCAACACGAATATTTCGCTCATCAGCTATGATGGCAATAGCTTCCATTAGCTCGCGGGTATCAATTGGCATTTTATGATAGTAATTCCTGTTCCTATTATATGAAAACGACAATCTAATAATTCCCTTGATTAGTGATATTCGAATATTTTAAATTATACGCGACAGACTCGTTTTTGACACTTTGTGTAATTACTGATATCGCGTCAAGGTACAAAGAACAGTTGCTTGCTCGATCTTTAGAAAGAGATCGCATTATCAAACTCAATAAAAATATTATTTATTATATCTATCGTTACATGTGTATGAAGAGAGCAGATCTATGAAGCAAAATGCAAAAAAAATACTGAATTCATTCTTGAGATTAGTATTTTTTAGTACGATTTTAGTTTGCGTTAGTGTGAAAAACACACGTACGAATTTCATGGGTAGCCTCAACACTGTTCCGTTCGTATTGTTGTCGGTAACATGCGTTATATCTTACATTTGCATATTTTTGATTAAATTATATATCCTGTATTTGCCTAACTTATAAAATATTGTTATTTAACATATTTGGCTGACTAATATGAAATAAGTCAATTCTGCTATGTTGCATTTTTAACATGCGCAGACAGTTTAAAAGGAAAAAATCAAATATAAAATGTGATCATCTCGTGTTTTTCAAAAATACAAACTCTGATTTTCCAAATCGCAATTTGCGTTGATGCGCTACACCTCAAATGCAATGATTGCTTATAAAGATGTAAGTCAAACGCTCATATGCAACTACACACATACATATATGTATTTATGTACGTCTGTCTGTATAGATGATGACGTTATATATGTATATGTATATAAGTACATACATGTATGTATATAAATACGCGCATTTGTTGTTTTTATGTACATATATTTTAAGCTTTATCAAAGGCATTTATAGAATTTAATTAGGTGGTATCAATATGTAGATCATATATGTATATGTTTAATCTTTCGTAAAATATCTTTTGTACGTATTCGTACTATATGTTTATTATTACGTACATTAAGTTTGCATTTGTTTTGCGACTTTGCAACACTCACACATATATATGTAAATGTAAACATGTATGCCATTTGTACATACATATGTATGCATGCATTCATGAGTGTGTGTTTGTCCATACATACATACATACATACATACATACATACATACATACATACATACATACAAACATACATACATACAAATGAAAAGAGAGATGTTTATAATTTTTTTTAAATATTCTATTTGTTCAAATGCATTTCTCTTTTTTATTATCTCGTATGCTAACGTTAAGTGATTTGCCCTAATACTTAACTATATATACTATATACATACATATGTACACATTTATTATCATATGTATACATATATATAATTATTATATGCTGGGACGTTAATTTTGGCTGGGCAGATGGCTAATGGGGAAATTGACCCTCACCCCATGATATGCACTTAACTAAATTGTCATAACCGCAGGCCAAGCCTCCGTCTTATCGAATTACAGCTGCGCGCTAATTAACTATGTCAACATTGTAGGCAACGGGGTTGGGCTTACACTGCCAATATTTGCATACATAAATATTTTTTGTTCTCCGTTTTGGCTATTCGCTATCTGCAGAAAATAATTATTTCGATTCAATTTTTGTAGTTGGTTTTAATCGTAATGCTAGCTCACGCATGCTCACAACCTGAAGACCTAGCAGCACAAACAGTCCCGCCACAGTCCTTGGCGGCAACACCCGCTGAGCCGTCGACCCAGTTAGTAACACAATCGATAGAGACAGCTGTCATTACGACCCCACTTACACCGCATAATGATGTTGAGAAATCAGATTCAGTACCCGCTGTAACACCGGTGGCAATCACAACAGTTGTAGCGCCGTCTGTTGAAGTCTCTTCGGAATTGCCGGAATATTTGAAGAATTGTTTTTACGCAGAAGAGGAGCTGTGTCTCAACTGGCGGCACCACAATGGCAGCAACGGCGAAGAGCCACCTGTGCTTGATCGTTTGGAGATTTCTGGTGTCAAGTTAGATGATCTTGAAGAAAACATGACGGAGACTATGACTGCGCTTAATGCACAAAATGGTAGCCTATTCCAATTCCAGAGTCTACAAGGTCGTGATCGCGACTCTAACAGCTGCCAGTGCAGAGAGCATCCGACTCGGACCAACTCATGGTACTGTTGCAACATTACGCACATTTCGATGATCTCAAGTTGTAGCAACATATCCAAATGGATAAATCTACATGTGCGTAACCTCAGCGTGCAGGCCATGAACCTTTCCAATCCGATCTATCGATCGTTGCAGTCGCTTGCCGTTACGGATGGGAATATTATGCAGTTAACAAATGCCTTTCCGCGTCACTCGAAGTTAAAGTGCCTTAACATATCGAATAATAATATATCAGACATCGCATCACGAGCCGTTAAGGATGTGCCTCAACTGGAGTTTTTTGGTATATCGAAAAATCTGTTATCCCGTGTTCCAAATCGCAACCAGAACAAACACATAGCTTTAGATATAAGGTAAGCTTATCGTTCTAAGGTAAATCAAGTTTATTTTTATTTTTGTATTTTCTAGTGGAAATATGCGTTTGCTCTGTGAGCCTCTAAACGAGATTATTTACGGCGATTCATTTAAATTTGTCAATCCGGAAAACTCTTTCTGCTTGTATAATGCTACACACAAGTGGTTTAACTCAACAAATTTAGTGTCGGTCAAACAACTTGAGAGTATAAAGAAATGTGGTACCAAGTGCCCAGTTATTCCGAATTATGGGAACTGTTCGTGTAACATATATAATATGATGATAATACAGGGTGATCAATCACGTACCGTTTGTCACGTGGATTGTTCAAATCTAGGGCTACTTGAACTCCCATCTCTGCTGCCAGACAATACATTCACTCTAAACATAAGCAACAACAGAATAAGCACTTTGGGTGATCACTTTCATACGAATCCCACCTATTACAATATTGTCAAACTGGACGCCGATAATAATCATATATCATCTATTTACGAATTTGAGGGCACAAAGTTCATTGAGCAATTTCAACGCCTTTACATGCGGAACAATTCTTTGACTAAGGTAAACAATACAAAATTTTAAGAGTAAATTATACAAATGTGTCTTTTAGATTCCCGAATACTTTTTGAACAATGCTCTTATGGATACGGGCATTGGGCGTCGCATTTATCTAGCAGAGAATCGACTTCAATGCGATTGCAACTCGGCAAAAACGCTGCAAAACTGGCTTAAAGAGCGCAGCACAGATATACCAGACTACATGGACATAAGATGCCGCAACTTACCTCAGAGTGTTATTGAGCTACAGGAGACCAAGCTATGCCAATCGCCACCGGATTGGACTGACTATATATACTATTTAATAGCCGCAGAAGTCATTCTCTTAATAGCCCTGATCACGAAAGTTTCATACGATTATTGGATCTTCAAGACAGCTGGTTATCTGCCATGGCCAGCTAGTAAAATGCCAAAACTGCCTTGCGACTGTCTTTGCGAATCATAGATAAGTCTAATAGTGGAGCACGTCTATATATTTATATAGCTGATATATATATATATATATATATATATATATATTGTTTTTATTTTTAATGCGACTGTCGAAGTATATTTTAGATATAAGCTATAAAACAACATACATATACAGTTGAAATAATGACAACGTAACATATCCAATTGCCACCTGACCATGACAGATTACAATAGACATCAATATTAATGTGCCTTTTATAAACTATGTTACATATTTGCAGTTAATGCACATAGCATTATTTTATGCGAATTTTGTAGATAAATGTGAATAATATAGAAAATGCTATTGAAAATGATATGGTTTTACTGCTAAACTTACACTACATAGCGCAGACGGAATAGAACGAATATGATAATATTGGCAGAAGTTAGACTAGTGGTGGCCGGCCAATCTCATTTGTAAGGTCATATCTCTCGTTGAAAGCTTAGGAAACCCGAAAATGCTGAAAAGTATGTTAAAGATGTCTCTTCTATGTACAGCGTGATTATTATTATTATTTGTGATTGTAAACATATATATTAAATATATAATTGAATATAGAGACTATTTATGACGTAAGGTCTTGCAGCAGGTAAGTTCGCTTTATAAACACAAATGAAACAAATTTGCATAGGATATTTTTATTATTTGTGGATTCTTGCATTTTAATTTTATATATGTAGGTATTACAATAATTTTAAGACAAAAAAAAAAAAAAAAGGCGCATCTTTAATGTTTATATCTCTATGCATGATGATTTTTCTATTGATGTTATTATTATTATCATAGTTATTAATGTTCATAATACCTAACGCCAAGTTATTTTTGATCTTTTACTATAAATTTTCCAATCGAGTGTGTGTTTAATGTGCCTTATAAGAAAAACATTTACGTATTCATACAATACACACATACAGTTGCATATTACTAAATTTTTGTTCAAATATTTTTTGTTATATTTGTTATTATGATAATTGTTTGTAGCTTTATAGTAGTTAAATACTTTCACATATGTAGCATCGTACTTATCGCTGTAATAAATTATTTTTTGTTTTCGTTGTACGTATGAAAAATAATTTAGAAAAAAAAAACAATAGAAAAAAAGTGTTTGCCATTTTTGTAAATATTATGTATTAATGTGTATATGTGTATAAATCGTTTGAGCTTATTATTTCTTACTTCCTCCTTTTATCCGTTATAATTAACGGATTAAGAATTAATCATTATTCGTGATTTGTAAAATAACGATAACTAACAATACTGAATATATATATATATATATATATATATATATATATATATATATATATATATATATATATATATATATATATATATATATATATATATATATATATATATATATATATATATATATATATATTATGAATACATTTTGTTTTAATTCGAAACAGTAAGTTTGAGACGTATTGAGTCGAAATCGATATCGATCGACCAATATCAATATATGCCTGTATATTATATAATAAGTACATTATACCATGAAATATGCAATAAACAATTTTTTCCAATATGTGGCTTATTTAATAAAAAATAAAAACTGTCCCGTACTTTTATAATTTAGGAATATCCTAAATATGCTTATATATATATATATATATATATATATATATATATATATATATATATATATATATATATATATTATTAAAGATCTTTTAAATGTGACTTTTAACTGTCTGGTATATACATAATTAAATTTTTAAAATAAAATACATTCCGGTTGGCTAAAAACGTGTGTAAGACCTATATGTATCTCAAAATCCTTAGCTACAAAGTGCTGTGCAATAAATATTTCAATTATATTACTTAATTACAATCGATCATAGAGAAGTAAATCAATATATACCGCCTATCAGTCCCATTTCATGGGATATACGGATGATATAACATATATATTTTCGGAAATCCGAAAACGACTCTTCCCAAAAATCAAATATTGTTAACAAAAATGTGGGGCTCTCGAAAACAAAAGGCATACAGTATATGTCGGTATTGTACTTATTTTTGAAAAGAGCTAACCGTGTAGAGGAATAAAATTAACTAGTTTTATTTTCTAACAAATATGTTCGTACTTATTGATTATTCAAGTATTATTTTAAACTTTTTTTTTGATGACCTAGATATATAGAACTATCAGTCTCACGTGCCATACCAAAGAACAAATAAAGATAAAATGAGAGATATATGAAAGTAAACTCGATCAAACAGTTAATTAGTGTCTGCGTCTTAAGTGTCTGCGTCTATTTCATTGCTTTCCGTGTATACATATATGTATGTATGTACGTCTACTAACCATACAACACATACATCTATTCAACCATTTATTAGTTCCCCTATTAATTTCGCTCGGACATAGTTTAAAATCATAGAGTGAGATGGTCGATTTTCTCACATCCTTTACTGCTCTCTTACATATTATGAATGCTTGGATTTACTTAATCGGCTAGTTCTAGTATGATTTTGTTGTTTTTTTTATGATCATGTTGGCAATTCTCTCAACATTGTTTGAGCAGGGACAAAACAGCATAGTACATATGTACATACATACATTCGATGTACATCGCGATGAGGGTAAATTACTTATCCTTTCCTATTTTCTCTTCCCAATTATATTTATTTATTATTATATATGTATGTACGACATCCAGATTTAACACGTATGGCGTACGGCTTTCTTGCGTAATATTCTTAGCAAATCTATTCTTCAAGTATTATAGTATTACGGGTTTTAGTTTTCGTATGAGATTCGTTTGATGCCTATGACAAATAAGGAGAGAGAGGGATGGAGGGAGAAGAGAGAAGTGTAATACAGATCAGAGCTGAAATTCGTGCAAAAGAAGAAGAGGCTACAGTTAAATATCGATTTTCGTTTCGCTCCACGCCAATTTCCAATTGTGTTAGAGTATCTCCGTCTCGTACACCTGTTTAGTGGTCATTGTGATGTTTGCAGCAGCAGCAACAGAAGCAGCTCCTGCAATTGTACCACCACCAACAACGCCGCCAACAACACCACCCGTAGCATCACTGTTCAATACACCATTTGTACCTGCTGAATTATCAACAGCGGCTGCCGCCGCTGCTGCAACCGGATCGCTACTTACAGACTCACTGGCCAACAAATGAGTTGAGGCTATTTTCTGCTGTATACTCGAATCGCTGCCGGGATGTGGGGGCCCGGATATATCAACCGATGGTATCTTACTCATTTGCTGCAAGCGCTGGTACTGCTCCTGCAAAAGCTTTTGCTTTTTCAACAATTCCTGGTGGCGCATCTCAAGTGCCACTTGCCGCTGTGCGTGGTCGTTACCGGACTCATTGCCGCTGGAGTTGTCGCCGCTTGAAGTGTCACCACTACCAATGACAATAGTCTCTATGCTCATCATATTGTCTGACATAGTATTGGCAGTGGCGGCGGTAGCAGCTGCGGTTGTGGCAGCGGCAGCGGCAGCTATGTTCTGTGGCACATTTGGACTTGTTGGACTGGCCAGTGGACTACGTGAGCTAGTACGCGGCGGCGGTGGTGGTGGTATGCGCTTGTGACCCACTTTTGTTATCAAATCGGCATTGCGCTCTGGCACTGGTGGTTTATTATTATTGTTGCTGCTGCTGTTGACACTGACACTGGCACCACCACCACCACCACCGGCACCACCGCCACCACCATTAGCGAGTGGGGGTGGAAACTCGTTGTCCGATTCGCTGGGAAATGAGTGCAGGCGCCGCAAGCTACCCATATTGGTATGTACCATCAGTTGCTGTTGCGACTGCTGATGGGTCAATGCACCACGTGATAATTGTGTTGTTGCCCCACTAGAAACGGCCATGACCATGCTGTTGGTAGTCTCCTGTTGCGTGTTGACAACGTTCGCATCTGGAAACAGGCGTGCCTGAGATATTTGCGTTGTGACTGTGCTCTGTATCGCTGCCTGAACACTTTCATCGGATGTCGAATCTTGGGGGCGCACCTATGATACATAAATTTGTGATATACATACATATTTTTTGTATGTATATGTATGTATTTACGTCAAATATTATATATGTATATTTGGAACCCAATCATTTACCTCAAACGGTGGTTTTTGTTGTTGTTGCTGCTGCTGTTGCATTTGTTGTTGTTGCTGCTGTAACTGTTGTTGTTGGGCAATGGGCTTTGAAAATGTCTTTAACTCGTCTAGCAAAGCATCGAGTGCGTTTTCGGGTGCGAGTCCCCCGCCGACAGGGAACGACCCCATCCTGGGTGTTGGGATTGGCTATAATGAATACATAATTACAGTAAAATTGTACATCGATGTTGCCAACAGTTTATGAAATGAAATGAAGTTTAATAAAAAACATTGCACATATATATGTATATATATATATATATATATATATATATATATATATATATATATATATATATATATATATATACATATACATTGTATGAGAGTCCATCTAGTGAGACGGGCTAAAAAATAATAAAAGATATAGTGATGGTCAATACAATATGTGTGAATAACAATCATGAACCATGCTGCTAATAATAATAATATATAGAGAGCAGAATAGAATAGAATATCTGTCACTATAATCATTATAATACAACATGCAAGTAAATACTAAATCAAATCAAAAAGCAAAGCAACGTAGTCCCACCCAGGGACACTTTGAAACCCAAATTAGGAGAACAAAATATTACAGAAAAAAATTTGTGTACTCCACTTGGTTGAAGGTATCGTGAACAGAAAATCAAAAGGTATACATAATCAAAGGTCGGTTTAACACCTAATGCGAAAGAGATATACAGTTAAAGATCAATGCTGCTTCAAAGGCACTTCATAGTGAGGTACCACACCCGCAACAAGCTTCGTATTACTTAACACAAATTTTTTCTGTTTTGAATGATTTGGTAATTTTAATTTACCTTGTTTTTTTATTTTTCAAGGCTTAAACATGACATGCAAAATTCAGAAAAAAATTGTTTTTAATTAATTCCAAAGCTTTATTTTTAGGTAAATATAAAAAAGAGGTATGAATTTCTGTAAGTGTGCTTCTTTAAGTATTGCAATTGCATGCAACATTAGGAGGCATGTTTGCTCAAATGGATTCTATTTAGCATTAGCACTTAAGAATGTACATATGTTTATGTCATAAATCTTCACTGAAATATTAATAGTATGGCATACATATGCTATGTATACAATTTTAATAGAGATTGATAGAAAGCCATAGCCAAAAAGAAAAGAAAAGAAAATATTTATATATAAAGAGAAAGAGAGAGATCGATGATGGATGGGTAAATATGTTAGATGGTTAAAACTTCAAAGACAACAATCGATGAGTGAGAACAATTTGAAGATCTTGAGCTTTTGAATTCGATTTGCTCAATTGGATTGATTTAATTAATTTGGTATATTGACTGCACGCTTAAAACAATGATTTGTGTATACATTAACAAAGGTACATTTAGGTTGGTACTAGAATTTGTATATATAGACATAGTTCATCTTTCAACTACAACATTAATAAAACAAAATTTTTTTTTTTTTTTTTTTTTTTTTTTTTTTTTTTTTTTTTTTTTAATAGCGTTTCTTAACAAGAAAATAAAAAAGTAATTCTTGTTGCAAAATAACATTCTATAAATATGTTTGCTTATTTGTTTTAAGTCTTCGGTATACCGAAGTGAAATCTTTCCAAAAGTTGTTCTGTATATTTTATCTTGAATCGGGAAATTCGTGAACCTCGGCGGCTGTATTCAAGGGAGAAAGGTTATTTAATTTAAATTAATTCAATTTAATTTTTTGTGTTTTTTGTTGTCTTTTTCTTAGATTGTGAATTTAAAATCGTTGTAATTTTGTTGCTGTCAGAGTTATTGATGCGTGTTCGATGAATAAAAACAAAATTTTAATTTATAATTTGGTTTTCTTAGCTAGTAGAAAAAGGAAAGGGGCCTTCACATATATGCGCATGCACACAAATTGATGTAAGTACTATATTCAAACTTTTACAGCTTTTTACAAAAGGAAAACCGATGAAAGTAAAACCGCCGCAAATACGAAAAATATAATCAACCAACACAAATAAGAAGTCGAAGTGTAAAACAGATTGTAATTAGTTGGAAAAGAATGTGATTATTTTTCTCGAATTATAAAACAGGAAAAAATATTTTAATTGCTAATTATCATTTCGGAATCAACTGCTATCAAAAAATAATAATAATGCCTAAAGCAACATAGTCCAAAACAATAATCTATTTTTTGTCTGACTGTTGCATAGGTAGGGGTATTTGGTAGCCATGGACCTAGTAATCGATTTATAATAAAGTCTATTTAATTTTAAAACTGTTATACTGGGCTGGCTTGGAGCTGACTTACATATAAAATATATAACATATACATATGTATGTATATTGATTTATGGTGAAAGGTATTTATAGCAAAGTCCCTTAGGCGATTTGCTCAGGTGGTTAAGAGTTTCCTTAAATGTTATGTATCATATATTCCTTAACAGTGAAAATGTAGTTAAACGGAAGTTTGGTATTCTGTCATACTGTTGTATTTGGTTCCCAAAGGCGACACACATGTTATCTATATGACAAAAATATTTGTAATACTGTTCTACAATAAGCCGTTTTTTTTTGTTTTTTTTTTTTGTTTTTTTTTTCTGCAATTCTGCTATTCTCTATATAAAAAAAAACATTATGTTTTATAGTGGAATATATTCATTGAAAATATAATTTGCTACACCATTTGAAATTTTGTCGTGCCTTTGCAGACATTATACAGAAATATGCATTATAAAGAAATATATGTATAAGTTTCTCGAAATCCTTTGCCTCTAATATTACAATTCAAACGGTATAGAAATAGTAGGAAAGGTGTAGTAGAGGGGTGCAGGGGCGTACACAGATGAGAGCAATTGAAAACAATTATTAAAAATAGAAATATTTGAGCACACAGGGAGGTGTTGAGGAGGTCACATATTTGTTTAATTTGTTGTTGCTGTTATTGTTGTTGTATTTTGTATTCTTGATTATTATTTTAAGGGGACATCTGGGATATTATGTAGTAAACGTAAGGGGGAATCAAAACGATTTATCTACCACAGAGGTTGTTGCTGTTTAATTCTTTCAAAACATGTATAAAAAAATTGTGTGTCAATGCTATTTACCTTTCTTGATTGATTGATTCAGTGATTCATTGATTGACTTGAAATTTGACTAGCGATACAAAAATGTCGATCTATATTATATTATAATATGATAGAATATGATCCGTGCTTATTTATATGTCTGTCAATTGCTTGAAAGTATTGCAGCCGAGAAATTAGCAAGGTTTAGCTCAGAGAAACCTCTTTTGGAAAGCACTTAACGCACACACATTCATATATATGTATACACACACATAAGCTTACATATTATATATATATATATATATATATATATATATATATATATATATATATATATATATATATATATATATATATATATATACATATATATATATATGGCTAACTAATTATATATGATTGCAGTTAGTAAATGTGTTTTATTCTTATAGATAGCATTTGATGAGTTTTATATTAGTTTAGAAGTTTAGTTAAGTAGGTGGTATACAAAAATATAAACTAGTTATGTTTTAAATGCGGAGCAAATAATGTTTTAGCTAAAATAAAGTGGACATTTTTTTTATGAGAGTTTTTAATTTTTTTGAATGATTTTCAGTTTAATTATTTGCTGTTTTATTTATTATTGTTTTTTTTTTTTATAATTTGGTTTTTTGTATTTTCAGTCATTACTCAGTAATTGCCTCTTTGAAGTTAGAACTCCATCGCCAGTTAAACTATGTGGGTTGTTGTTGTTGTTGTATACGATATCAAAAATTGTTAGTTCGAAAAAAAGGGGCAAGAAGAGAAAACAATATCACTAGGTAAACCTCATTTGACAAGACTTTAAGACTTTAAGCTTTTGATATTTGGTGGTGTTTGTTTTGTCAAAATTATGAATATGAATTTGCGCGTTTTAATACGAAAAACTTTCGCTTTATCAAACATAATATTAAAAAAAAAAAATAAAACAATTTTTTAATTTGTTTTCAATTTTTTTTTTTTTTATAGTGTTTAAACCCTTGGGAAAGATCGGTGAAGCCATCGCCTTTTACAAAATGTGTCGGGATTTGAGTAAACACTATATGATGTATATGTAAGTGTATGAAGTGGACGCAGTAGAAATGAAAACAAACAAAACTACTTATTAACAGCCAATAGCAACTTTATAGTAAAAACAGCACAAAATCAACAGAGAAACAGGAACTAAAGCAAAACCAAACAAAGCATACATACAAATGAATTTAATTTAATTATAAATTAATACAATTGATTAACTAAAGTAGCACTAAATAGCTTGCTTATATATTATATAAAACCCTTGCATAACTAGATTGTAATATCAATCATAAAAAGTCGATAATAGCCGATGCGCACTATCATGGATGAAATGAGATAAAAATAACTTGCATATTGTTTTCATATATACAAATATATATATATATATATATATATATATATATATATATATATATATATATATAAATTTATGTATATGTATATGTATATATGTACAAAACTACATAGGCGAAATTTGCCATTTAATTGTTCAATAAATTTTATGACTTGGATATATGATGGCACTTCGAAGGACAATTTTTTATTCACAATTTGTTATTGACAAAATACATACTTTTTATATATATCTGTATTCTATTTATTATATATTATTTCTGAAGTTATTGCAAATTATTCAATTGCTGATTTAACAAACGGTTAGTCTACACAAATAATACAATTCGTAAATGCTTTATCTTTGACAAGGTGTGCTCAAAAAGTGACGTAACTTTGGTAGGAGGAACTATAGACTAGGGAAGATCAAGTAATCATTTCAGCAGGACTATCCATCACCATTTGCCTTCCATGTAAATAATTTATATTCGATATTAGAATATGTACATATCATATGTCATGTCATTAAAGTTCATTTACAGTATGCTACATATGTATGTAGATACTACCAAAATGATTCAACTTTATATATACATACATATTTCTTCATTCCCCCTCAAAATGTTAATTATTCCAACCGTTGTGAATGCTGGCTCGTTAGCCATTTTCGAAGCAGTAGCTCCTGACGAACACTCCCAGCTATGAAAGGACAACCTATGAACCACAACCCGTGTTCGCCGTACAACCTATAAAAGCACAATTATTGATAGAAAGTGCTTGACATAAGTGCTTTGAGGATTGGTAGGGACAGGTGTATCGCATTGGAGGGGGTTCACTTTGTCGAGGAGAACATGAATAGCGATAAATAAATATTTGCACACAATTTTTTTGAAAACACATCGCAAAACATAACCAAATTACGATGATCAACAAATAATAATATTATCCTTATGATTTAACTAACAGTGCGCATTCTTTTGATTTTATACCCTGAACCCATTGAAAATGGGAATTCAGGGTATAATTGTTTTGTGAAAATGTATGTAACAGACAGAAGGAGACGTCGCAGACCCCATAAAGTATATATATTCTTGATCAGCATAAAAAATAAGTTGATTGAGTCCTGTCCGTCCGTCAGTATGATCGTCGAGATTTCGGAAACAACAAAAGCTAGAGAGCTGAAATTTAACATGAACACTCGTATGTTAGTTACGCAGTACGAGTTTATTTTGTTTTTTCGATAACTCATCCCATTTCCAAATTATCGATAAAAAATTCGTTCCAATTTTTTACGTTTTTTAGGCACAACTTCTACGCCGTTATAGCGAAAGACTTCAAATTTACTATATCTATATTTAGATAGATATTATGAATACGCAGATTATGTAATTTTCAGATTTTGGATGCCACGCCCCCTTCGCCCCTAATTTGAAAAAAAAAAACGCATTTCAAATTCGTTACATAGATACATTTAGATACTCTTAATCTACTCTAAAAATTTCATAAGATCGTCCATCTAGAAATGGAGTTATAAGCGTTCAAAGTTCACGGCAACCCACCCCTAAGCCACGGCAGCAACCTCGCAGTTAACACAGCGTATAAGCGCGCGCGTAAAGAAGAAGAGTATCACCTTTTTTGGATTCAGGGTATCTCTTAGTCGAGCCGTCTCGACTAGAGCCTTCTTACTTGTTCGTTTTGTTGTAAGCATTTTATCTTACTTATCAGCAATTGAATTTTTAAAAATATTTTCTATTAAACAGTAAACAGATGGGCAGACGAACAGATATGTATGAATAAAAAAAATGTTAATGGTCTGAAGTAAAGTTGACAGGTTGATTCGATATTAATACCTTAGATCAACGCAAACAAGGCCAGGTCTCAGACACTCGATGCAAAGTTATTTAAGTTATTCAGTCAGCGGGTTTTACAATATTTAGCAAGGTAATTCTAATGTGCATAATAGGTTCATCATTGAAAATGAAACTCAGCCAATGCAAATACTTTTTTCGGTCAAAAGCAACTAGTTTTTGTCATCAAAATAATACAAAAAAAAATTCGTTAATCATTATTATATATATATTTATATATATTAATATGTATGACACGGTATGAAACGGTGTTTTATGCGAATATATTAGTATTGGCTATACAGCCCTAGGTGTTTTTTAATAACTATTTTGATTTTGTGTAATTGTTTAAAAAAAAATATATATCTCTAAGGATTTATTTATCGGGGACTTACCTTGTCGGGGACAGAAATTTCTGCGGTACGTAAAGACTCCTCATGGACTGACGGATCATTGGGAGGCAAGCGTTGTTCCTGTACGCTCGCCAAGCTAATCATGAAAAAAAGAAAATACGATCAAAAAGGAGCAAGTAACATTACTCTAATCGAGGATGCTCGACTGAATCTATGTAGTTTAACCTCTATGATTTTTATGCAATATTGAAAAGTAAATGGATGGATGGACAGACATACATATGTGGTAACATGAACTTAAATCGTAAACAAAAATTTTGGGGGAAATCTACAAACCGTTTAAGTGTAACTAATGTGCCTGTTAGCTTTTTACAACGACGCAAAGCCGACTCCAGCCGATCAGGCTCTTCTTTTAGGAACTTTTCTTCTCGTACTACTTTTTCCATCTCGCTGGACAATATGCACCGTAAACCATTTGACAAAGTCGGAAACTTGAGCTTTAGCTCAGCGACTGTTTTGCTAAAAAGATAAAGACTCAACTGAGCTAAGCGCGAATAAGACGGATGATAGCAGAACTTACCTTGCGCGACTTAATACCAGGGCCATGTCTTCGACTGCAGTCATATTGACGCGTGTACGTCGATTGATAACTTCGCCGCGTAGATTTTCAACCGAAGCTTCCAAGTCACTGAGATCCTTTTCCAATCGTATAACCTCCTGCTTGTATAATTCCTCTTCTCTAGATATACGGGTAGTATCCTGATCGCCCTGACCCCAAAAGCTGCCACCGCTGCTTGCCAACAATGTGGCACGTATACGCATGAATGTGCTTTTGATATCCTCCCGCACAGCAACAGACTGGGCCTGCGATAGTCGCCTTAATGTTCGCACTTCCATGCGCAATTCCTTCGCCTTTTTCTGCAAACCACGCAAATGATTGTAGACCTCAGGGGCAAGTGCAATATCTGCCCGGTAGCTGGGATGCGTGTTCTGTGCCAACACAATTGGTTTTGGCGGTGGTGGAGGCTTCAGGCGATCGCGCTCTGTGGAATGCATAAAATTATAGAACAACGAAGAGTGATTGTTTAGCCTAGCACGCCCGATTAGCAGATACACTGAACCTTGATTCTAAATGTAGGATCTTGTGATATTCAAGACTTAAGCATTTTATTTAATTGTGCTAATTCAGCAAATCATTTTCTTTAAATTAGTTTCTAGCTTCACTTAATGAGAGAGCGAAGGCGAGACTGTGAGATGTGAAAAATTTCTAATCTACATTGACTTTAAGAAGATTATATATCTTAATTTTGGTATTTGAACTTCCATAATATGTTAAAAACATTAAATCTTTTGTTTTTGTATTGATCGACAACGACGAGGAGATATATACATACAGGTGACAGGGAAGCAGACGTACTAGCCTACATCCCTTTCAAAAAGGTAATCGGTGCAGATAAATGTATATGTGATTTGCGTTTAATGCATGCGTGATTCATATATCATAAAAAATAATAGAATAATTAAGAAATAATTGCCTTCGTTTCTTTCATATATTGCTCTTACCTTGGGAGGATGTACGTGGCAAGGTGGACGACTTGATTGCCGGCTTGGTTGGTTTCGTATCAGCTATTGGGTCCGGTGCAGAGAGTTATTATTTTGAATAGGGGATGAGTGTTAATATATAATTGCAAAACAATTTGGATTTGTAGACTCAGTGGTTAACGGGTTTACAGCGAATCTCAAAGCGAACCTTAATAGTCTCTTAAAGGTCGGAACGAAATCAAAGTCAATGAATGTATAAATTGTCCACTCCAAGGAGACATAACTAAATACTTGTGATGATTAGGAAAAAGAAACTATTAAAGTAATAAAGAATAAAACAAAAGTGAAGCAAAAAAGCTAAAATAAAGAATGTAACAAAAAATTTATAGCTTATAAATAGTTAAATATTTGATTTTATTTACCGGCATGTAGGGGGCTATGTGACTTGGGTATTCCCTGTATATCGTCACTAAATGACACAGATTTCTCAAAGGATACGGATTTCTCTGAAAGAAAAAAGATTGATTAGGATACTGAGGCATGTGCTTTCGATATACTTACGGCATGAATTCTTGCCCAGCTTAGGTGCCTTTTCTCTAATGTATAGCTCATCGGCGGAACCATTTGCTGATTATAAATATATATATATATATATATATATATATATATATATATATAAGACAGAGTTAGTTCAATATAAGATTTTATACAACTGATTAATCATTAGAAAAGCTATTGATTTGCCGTGGCTTGGGGTGCAGTTGGGCTGTAATTTGGACGCTTTCAATTCTAGATAAACGATCTTAATGAAACTTTCAGAACGAAATAATAGCGTTGGAGTGTGTCTATTTGCCAAATTGCAAGTCTCTCTAGTATTTGATATGAATTGAATTCTTTTCATATTGGGGACAAAGGCGGCATGGCATCAGAAATCTGAACAGCACAGAATCTTCGTATCCATAAATAATTGAAATAAAAAAATGTGAAGTCTTTAGCTCAAACGGTAAAAAAGCGATGCTTAAAAACATAGAAAAAGTAAATGAAAAAAATAAACTCGTACCGCCTATCTAACACGCAGGTGAGTATTCATTTAAAATTTCAGTGCTCTAGCTTTTAAACTAATAAATCATTCATACGGACGAACAAATACATAGACAGGCCTCAGGGCCCGAATCAGTTTTTCTCGCTGATCAAGAACTTTATGGTGTCTACCACGCCTTTTTTTTGCCTGCTACATGCATTTTCACAAAACCATAAAAATTATATACCTTGCATTTGGGTTGGCACGACAAGATAATTAGAGTCTAGTGTGGGTATTGGCATTGGCGCAATTTGGGGATTCTGGTTAACTAACGCCTTCTGGACCAATCCAGTTAGGTTTGCCAATTGACGTTCCATATGCTCAACACGTATGCGATGTAAATCTTCTGGCCTGCAAATTTATAGACAACATTAATATTGTAAAATAAAAAGAAATATAACATTCGACACGCTATAGAACAAATTTAATAGTGTCTAATCCACACTTGGGTCGGAGTCATTGTTTGCGAGAAGTCGTCAAGATCTAATTGATCAGCCAAGCCTAACACGTACGGGTGCTAGAATCGGCAGTGACTGACTAGCAAATACCCTTCGCTTATCAATGTATGATAATCATGAAATAATTCAGTGCATATATATATATATATATATATATATATTTGAATCAAAGCATAAAAGTTCACATTTTAGTTTTTAGGGTTTTAGTTAAAAGTTTAAAGAAACGGAAAAGTCTTTAAAGATGCATAATAATTACATATATACCTCTTATTGAGTCATAATTTTCAATAGGCTTCATTGTAAGCTTGAAAATATTTGAGTCAAGAAAGCGTAGCCAGCGCTTTTGCGCTTACAGCTTTGCAAGTCATACGAATAGTCCGTGGACATTCTTGATGCGCAGTCGCTTCTTGCATGTACGTCGACTAGGTGTGGAGGAAAGGCAGCCAGCACCATGGCCTACTGCAGTGGTAAGCGATGTGCACGCTATTTGTGGCGATTAACTAATAATCTGAATAATATTCGATATTTTGTTGTAACCCACCAGTAACCAGCACGCAAGAGCGATTCGCAAGCTGTTTGTCTAATTTTCAAATACATGATTTGTTGGTATTAAAGAAATCAATGGAGCTGATGGGCCCCACAGAGAGTCACAAGACAAACGATGCCGAATCTTTTGCTAGTTGCAGTGAGACAGCCTATGGACCCCAGCGAATGGCTTTGATGGCTTCCGATCGGTAGGATGAATGCAAGCCCATTGAAGGTCTTTAAATCATTTTTTTCTTTTTTATAAGGAGCGATCGCAGCACATCGAGCGTTGCCGCCTCGCATCCATGGCAAATGGATAGTGCCAGTTGGGTTGAGGAGAAGCCATCCAAGCTGCAGACATTATTTCAAATCAGCATCACTGCCCTGGCCTTTCTCTCGTTTGGAGGATATCTGCTGTGTCTCATAGTGCAGGCGATTAAAAGCAAAGGCACAACCTATTTCCACCCAGTTGCCACAGCCACCACAACAAATACAAATGGGAGTGTGAAGCGTATTAAGATCTATAGACGCAGTAGACGCCGACGAAGCATCCCCAATGCTCACATTTACATCTCAAGTTTACTCCTGAGCGACTATGCGACATACATGAAATCCGTGCGTGATCAACAATTGGGCTATGGTGCTCACCTGGTTGGATCATAAATTTGATTACCACGGTGTGGCAGACGATTTGGACCTACTTTGATCCCATATAATGAATATTGATCTTCCGCGAGAGGGACATCGCTGTGAAAGAGAAAGACGGACAAGGAGAGTGTATGAGAGAGTGAAAGAATACAAATTTAAAAACACATCAGTACTTTCTAACTTTCGATTCACAACTTTAATCCCTATTTAACTTAACAAATATTTTTTAATAAATATCATAGAAAATATAACATATAGAAAATATATAGCGAAATTAGGAGATTAGAAAATCTGCTTGCCACGCAGCGTGGCAAATCGGAAAAGTTGTTTTAGTTTTTGCTTAAATGCGCAACTCATATGCGTATGTTTATAAATTATTGTCAATTGGCAGCATGCATTTTATAATAAATATACAATTATTAAAAAATTAAAAAAAAAAAAAAATAATAATAATTTTTGAAAAAATGTTTTCTGCGTGATTCGAACCCACGCACTTAAGTATAGATAGCATAGCGCTTACCACCAGCGCCACTGCCATGATATGAACTTTGTTAACTAAAACCAAATAAGGCATTGCTAGAGCGCATTTTGACAAAACTAAAGTAACGATCGAAAAATTCACAATTCAGTCACAATTCTTAGAATATTCTGGCTTTTTTGTATGCATACATAGAAAATTGTGTGTATACTCGTATAGGGTGTACATGTGTAAATCTGTATGTATGTATAGGAAAAACGTTTGTTGCTTGCCATGTACGTTTTCTAATTGCCGAAATATTTCGTTAATTAAATGGTTATTAAATAAATAAGATGCACCTATGGGAACAAAGTATTTCGCAGTTAGTTGCGCATAACTTGTTGATACCATCTGTTGCAGAGTTCTATGTGACGCTTGATTTTTAGAGCTAGTCCGTTTGTGAGGAACTTGTTTATGTATGTGGTATTAAAGTTGTGGGTGTAATGGAGAGCATATTTAGTGTAGATTCTAATTATTCTAGTCTTTTATATCAAAAGTCTGAAAAATACAAAATACATCGATTTTGATCGATAATACGGATATGAGATGAGCTATCGAAAGAATACACAAAGCCATCCTGCGTATTCTATAGCTTTGAAGTCACATATTTATATAAATTTATATATATTTATATATATATACTTGTTGCTATTGTGACATACATTTAACAAAACTTTTATACTCTGATTTCCCATTCTCAATGGGTTTATGGACCTGATTGGAAATAGAGGGTTTCCATGCTGAACTCATATATATATATATATAATTTTCAGCTTACCTTTGCTCCTCGTCTATAATGGGCGCAACGACAGGCCCGCGTGTGCCGTATTGGCTATAGTATGGCTCCTCATAGTTGCTCCGGGTACTCCGCTCTGGAGAGCTGGTATATCCGTCTGTAAGATCAACTCAGTTTAGAAAATGGCTGTCGACATATAGCTTTTCGATATATATATTTTGTTTTATAATAAGGCAGATATTATGGAGATTTTGCAATTTTCATATTTTGGATGCAACATCCCCTTCGCACCTACTTTGAAAAAAAAAAAAACAAAACAAAAAATGAAAAAATACTACACTTGCATTGTGGCAAATAGATACATTTGAATGTTATTATTACGTTTCAAAAATTAGCGTCCAAAATATATGTAGTTCAACTTTTTTCCAAGACATTGCATTAACTACGCAGCGCGCGCTTGTGCGTGCGAAAAGAAGAAGAATATTAGTTTCTTGCCGGATTAACGTCCTAGTCTTATAAATATGTATATATGACATTTGTATATGTTCTGGCATATACATATATTCACATACATTAAATTTAAAAACATGTTCTTAAAATAATAATGAAAAGTAGGCAGGTATAAAGCCATGAGCTGATGCATAAATATATTACGTACCCATTGAGACTTTGTTACGATCCGTCCCGTACATGCCACGTGGCAAGGTCTGTGATGAACCCACATAATACGGAGCTGGCTGTTTGGCAATCTAAAATAATTTAATTTAGTATAATGTATTTTACTTTAATGTAATATATACGTTAATATAATAATAATAATAATAATAATAATAATAATAATAATAATAATAATAATAATAAATATAATAATAAATATATGCTAAACCAAACAGCATGTCTCTAGTATTTGAAATGACTTTTTTTCATATTTGGGGGTGGTGGGGCGAAGTGGGGACCGAAATCCAAAATCTGACCAAAACCGAAATTGTATTAAATTAGTATCTATATATATGCAGAAGACTTGGAGACTCTAACTCTAAAGGTGAATTAGCTAGAATCGACGCGTTCAAACATACGGACAGACAGACAGACGGACAGACGGACATGGCTATATCAACTTTTCTCGTCACCCTGATCAAAAATATATATACTTTATGGGGTCTGCCACGCATCCTTCTGTCTGTTACATACATTTAACAAAACCATTATACCCTGATTTCCCATTTTTAATGGGCTCAGGGCATTAAAATATCAATATGAAGTACATGTTACTATCATCACTGGGATGAAATGATAATTCCATTTCGATTTGAGGTTAATGTGATACTCAGTTGACAACAACTATAACTGGAAACCCCAGAGGGCTTGGCTAACAAAACGCATAAAGAAACAAAAAACTTCACCAACCCATGTAATCAAACTATTTGCCAATTATTGAGGTATTCAGCAAAAAATACTTTCACTTTCTCAGACGCATATAATATCTATCTTGATTCTTTGCACTGTCAATGGAATACATGCGAAACTAATTAGAAACCAATAGGTAAAAGAAACTATAATATTTATCATTATTCCGTCTATCCATAAAATGTTCTGTTTCATTATGGTTATTTCTTACAAAAATGTTGTTGACTCATTTATTAATGATGTACAGCTAGCACAGATGGTGAAGACAGTTAGTTCATAAGTATAAATATGTAATAATAAGCATATGTACATATGTATGTATGTATGTGCCTAATATATGACGTATTCTTATTCAGCTGTCTCGGCAACTAGGGTTAATCAGGGAGGAAGTTACGACTATGTCAGTGCTTTGTCGATATTAAAGTTTAGCTTAAATACATACATATATACATGCATATAGACATATATGTGGGTATAGCGTTGTTACATTGAAATGAAAAGCTCGGCTCTTCAGCGCACAAAAACAAAACATGCGAAGAGTGCTCAACACGGGTATGTTCGCTAGAAAAATACTCTGCCCCAGTGACAATCATTTTTCATTTATTCTACTACATTGCTGGGTTCTTATTTATTAGGGAAGCTCAATTCTTATTTAACCTTGGCTCTATAATAAATGCAAATTATTAAAATGATCCCATTAAAAGTTAATAACAGACATATTGCATCTAAAAATATACGTGTGCCTTTGTGCCAATGTGCATTCCCTGGTAAGTTTCAGAATACGCTGTGTATTTATAGCGAGATCTTATATACCCAGTCCAATGCAGGGTATAGCTAAGCCCAACCCGTTTCAATTTCAATACAATTTTACCATTTGTTACAACTGGCTGAGGGACGTGCCCGTACAATCGGCGTACAGTGGGCACTTGGGTCACAATTAGTTGCAAAATTAAAACAACATTTTTTTAAGCCAAGGTTCCAACGATGAAAGAGAAAAACCAGAGTAGTAGACTATCTATACTCAAAATGTAAATGCTATCATTCGTAAGTCGGTATCGAACCCAATTCTTACACAGTCGGAAGTTATAAATCCATTGAAATTTTTATTTTTTCTACGCTAATAAATATTTCTAAACAAATCTTATAGGATATTTTTAACAGGATTATTTTTCTTCTAAAACTATTCCATGAATTCTCAATCCATACATTTCCATTAAAATTTTTATTTTTGCAGCGTTTTTCGGTCAGACTCCACCGTACGTGGCGACGGGCTCAGTGTATGCGGTTTTGGCTTTTTATGTTTTCTTCTTCTTTTTCACTACGGTCGACACAACGCTGGAGCATGCGTAACCGACTAGTAAAGTGCGAGACAGCGCCGTAGACGGACGTACAAACGCTTCCATTTAAATTCCAAAATAAGAAAGGCCAAAGACAATAGTCCAAAAATTATAATATCCCGGTAAAATGTTTTGCCAAGCAGGCTGGAGAGTGAGCTTAGTGCTCAGTGCTTTTTTTCTTCATCACGTTGGTAACTCATTCGGATGGAAGCCAATTTCAACAGGGAGCAGTCCCATAACATCCTACAGCCTAAAACAATCGCACCCTGGTGAGGCGAGCAGCAGCCACGAGCTGGCCACTAGTTTTGCCGCATTCGGGGACCCTAAAGAGGAAAACGACCTTCTATTGAAGCGCACCGCTTTGATAAATGAAGTTGAGTCCCCGCATCCCATTACATTCATTGGCGATAACGATAATCACTATAAATCATATGGCTTAAAAGATGAAGTCATTGAGGAGCCCACTATTAGTTTTCCGCGTTCTAATATCTATGCATCCGATCGGTGTAGTGTAAAGAAATTTGCATTTAATCAAGACGGAGTGGTGGATTATAACAACGACTTGCCCGAGCTGGATCAGTTTACGCTGTGTTTTTGGATGCGTTTTACCAATCACAGCGGCGATCATGTTATGTTTACATACGAAGGTGAGTGTCTGGCTAACCCATCAATCACCACAGATTGTCATCTCGTTGTTTACCATATTATTTTGTATACGAAATGAAGGCAAGACCTTAGCAGATACTTTCTTTAGTCAAAAACACAATCGCAATTCACCTGCGACCTTTTACATAATTCGATACCCCTTTTAGCCAGCCAAACGTTCAGCATAAAAGACGTTCACTACGAAATCTATGACTACAAAAAATTATGGGTAGAAACATTGCATGAAAAGAGAAAGGGATTCAGCTTCCTGATCCAAATATTGTGGTGTTTATGTTATGAGGTTTTATTGTTGATGTTAAATTGACAGATGAGATGAATGTGTGACGGCTTAAAACACGCTCTGATGGTCAACATAGTTAACAGTACATTATTATACCCTGGAAGGCATCGAAAACAGGGTTTTTATACAGGCCCCATAAAGTATATATATTCTTGATCAGCATAAAAAAATAAGTTGATTGAGCCCTGTCCGGACAGGGTATCTCGTTCCTGAATCCTGCCAAAAAGTGATACCCTTCTTCTTTACGAACGCATGAGCGCGCGCTCTGCTAACCGCGCAGTTGCTGGCTTAGAGGTGGGTTGCGCTGAACTTTGGATGCTTATATAAATTTTCAGAATAGATTAAGAGTATCTAAATGTGTCTATGTGCCAAATTGCAAGTTTCTAGTATTTGAAATGCGTTTTATTCAAATTGGGGGTGAAGGGGGCATGGCAGCCAAAATCCAAAAATTACATAATTTGCGTATCCATTATATCTATCTAAGTCTCTAACTCGAACGGTGTAGAAGTTATGCCCAAAAAACGTAAAAAATTGAATCGAATTTTCGAGTTTTTTTTTCTCGATAATTTGGAAATGGGATGAGTTATCGAGAAAACAAAATAAACTCGTACTGCGTAACTAACATACGAGTGTTCATGTGAAATTCCAGCAGACGGACGGACGGACGGACAGACGGACAGGGCTAGATAAACTTATTTTTTCATGCTGATCAAAAATATATATTTCTTATGGAGTCTGCGACGTCTCCTTCTGCCTGTTACATACACTTAACAAAACCATTATACCCTGATTTCCTATTTTCAATGGGTTCAGGGTATAAAAACGACATGTTTGTATGCCTCTATATGTGTATGAAATCAGGCAGTAAAGGCTCAGAACAGAAGCAGGGCATCATATAGTCGAGTACACCCGACTAGAGTACACTTACTTTTCCTATTATACTTAAAAATCCGAAAATCTCTTAAAGATGGGTAAAGTTTTACACTCATCGTCTTTTATTATAACCATTTTCAACTGCTCCGCTGACTGGACCACGTTACATAAGCGTTAAGTTAACCTGTTTACTGTTTATATGTAAGCTGCTGGTACTGTTGTTGTTGCTGCTGCTGGCTGTTTTTGTTATTTTAACTGCTTGAGATTATTTTAAATGTGCAATGTGAGCTGCCTGAAAAGCTTCCGGAGTAACTGACAGATGCCGTCTTGACCCCCGAGACAACGCCTCATTCCTAGCCCCGCTCTACCTCTGAAAAGCACAGTATTGCGATGGAAAGTCAACAAAACTGGTAGACGGTTGCTCTCAGCGAACAGATATTACATATGCAGCTATTATGTTTAACAGGATTTTCAGTATATTTCCCGCTACTACTCACACTGGCATCATAGCCGAACGACCGGTGAATATGTATGCATGTATTTACCCCAGCCAGCAGCTTGGCATGCTTATTAAATCTTTTTGCAGTAGGTTATATACGTACATATTTTTATAGATTCATGAGAAACAATATATTGATACCCTGGTAATGTATGGAAACGGTGACGTGTAGCTCAGTTCTGCAATATGAATTGAACTGCTTCTCACACTATATATAATTGATATAGTTCTAATAATTCAACCTAATAATTGTATTAATTAAGCCCGGAAGAAGACTAACAAAAAATCGGAAATCTTCCAGTAAAAATACTAAATTGGCAGAACTGTTGTAGAGTATTACATACATAGATCAAGCACTTTTCACGTTTGATTAGTTGATTGGTTGAATAGCTGGCAGGTTTGGTGATTGCAATTCAGCATCACGCAATTGCTCTGATTTCATAACAGCCATCGACGGCAATTCAACGTTTTTTTTTGTTTTTTTTTTTTTTACAAATTAACTTTATCTCCACTTCTACAGTTGAAAAGGAACCACGCGAAATACAAATCTGGGTCGCGAACGCGCAAAATTCCAGTTTCCTATCGATGGCCATAAAAGGTCAGCAAATGTACAGGTACGTCGTTTCCAAGCAACTCTCTATATATACAAATAGCGAAATATTGCATTGTTCTACTACTACATATGAACCATGGAATTATTTATGGAATCCAGATTGAATTATCCACTGCGTATGCGCCAATGGCATCACATGTGCAGTTCGTGGAATGGAAAGACCGGCGAATGGCAGGTCTGGCTGAAAGCAGAGCGCATTGGACGTGGCTTCCATAATTCGGTAAGTAGTCTCCAATTACCCCAGCTCGATGGAAGAGAACGGAAACGATTGCTAAACTAACTAACAGATCTACTAGAGCAACCAGACTATTGCAACTGTTGTAGCAAATATTAAATATCAGTTGGTCACATCGGTCAACAATAGATCACTAACCCTACTCTACTTTACTCATTGAAAATGCGAGTTCAGGGTGTCTAAGTGTAGCCCACGTACGTGAAATCCATATAGAAGACACAGCCGAGTCGATATTCTTATATCTCTATATTCTGTTTCTCCGATAGTAATTAGAAATTGAAGGACTTGACTTCAAATCAATATTTTGTATCCACATTGTAATAGTAACTCGACCCGGGATCAGTTTCCGAGTCAGTTATTTGACAACGCGTTTGACTAGTTGTTAGCAATTTGACTAGTTGAAATAATTTTCTGATTTACAATTTCGAAATCGAATTTTGCAGCTGGTAGGCCATAAAATACCCGCTAAGGGAAAAATGCGATCGGGCGGTAGTTCAGTTACTGGACAAGTAAGTCATGGCCTCCACTTTGAGGTGACGCTCGTGCAAATTTATCGCGTGGCTTTGAGCGCGGGCAAGGCACATCGAGACCACAAGCATCACCATGTGCATCACTTTGATCACGAGGGTCAGGAGGTGTCCAGCACACCGCGTGCTCCCCCAATGGTTCGTATACTTAAATATATTCTACAGCCAATTGTAATATATATATGTATATATACCTATGTATAATTCAGATCAATCGACCACAGCCGATGCACTCGCTGCTAGCAAGTGGACAAATCCCAACCAGACTCCGCATCAATCTTGCTAATTCGATGCCCACACACAAGCCACCAAACGGAGTCACTGACCAAGCGATTACAGTAAACACGAACTTTGTTAATGGCCAAATAAATGCAGGTTCTCGATTGGTAGCACAACAGCTGCTTGGCATATCGCCAATACCTCGTGGAACACCCACGACCTCGAATGAGCCCACAACTGGACGTTTCCAGATGCTAAGCAACTCAGCTAATGTGCAGTTTATAGATGAGACAGAGACGCATATACAATTTAAGCGGGAGGCTCCGCAAGAGCGAAAGGTGCAAAAACGTGGCCTGCTCTTGCTCGCCGACGGCTCTGTGGTTGATGATGGTCAACTGGATGTCAACAGCGAGGCATTTAGCAAGTACAACGGCCTGGCCGACTTTGGTGGCCAGCAATTCAAACACGATCTGACTCTGAAGATGACTCTCGAAGAGGAGATCAGCACACACGATCGTGAACCGGCCGAGGAGGAGGTCAAGGCCGTTATGAACATCTGTAGCAACTGCGACCTAGAACCTTTCCAAGGTGCCATTGTATTTTCCTGGAAGGACGTCAACGAGCAAATGAACAACACTCTCAAAGGCCTCAGTGTGGGTAACTGCGGCAACTTTTAATACCTCCCGCTCAATCACCTACTCAGTCAGCAGTTAATCCTGTCAAAATCCAGCAAAATATACTCTTAAGCAGGGTGCTGCATATAACGCTTATTGTACATACATATATTGATTTTTTTTTTTTTTTGTTTTGCTTTGAATGTACTTGAATATATGTAAATGTATATATAAAGGTATATATGACATACATAAGTATATGTACGTGGCTTGATAGCACGTCTTTATACATCTTATCGTAACAGATCGTCTCACCGCTATGTATATATGCACATATTTATATAAATATCTAAACAAATATCAATTGTGGGTGTTGAAATACTTGTGAAGAAAAAATAAATAGATAATATTTATAATTTGGTCTCTGAATTAGGTCCATATATTAAGGGGGATTTACAGATTTATGTATAAGAATATAGTCCTGTAGTCCCTACAAATTGGGATATGTAGTTTCTTATAAGGCATTCGAAGAATATTTTATATTTGCTTTGTGTCTTTTTCGAGGTCCTTAACAGGGTCAAAATTGAGTAAACGGGCTTTATATTAACGAATCTATGCCTTTGTAGCATTAGATGTAAATCCAAGTATTATAATTTTCTATATATGCAGGTGTCTTACCTTTGATTTGTGGATGTGCTGATGCTTGAAATCCGAATCGAATTCGGGCTCGCTAAAATAGCTCTGATCCTGATCCCAGCTAGAAGGTGCCTGTGGTAAGGGCTGTGGTATGCCTGGACCACCTGGTAGAATCTGTGGCGGTGTGGCTACCTCTGTCGACTCAAACAGACGTAAGACAGAGCGATCGCGTATTTCACGCAGATGGGATCGCACATCTTCCAGCTCATAGAACATGTCCTTGCTGGCATCGTGTATGTAGATCTTAACATTGGGTCCTTCCAAGTATGACATTGTCAACTGACGAGGAAACGAACGCACGAACAACGCACGCACTGTATCAATCGAGGTGATCTCATTGGGCAGCAACGCCCGCTTAGTCTCTGAGCGATATTGTAAGAACACGAGTCCAAGCGGTCGCTCAAGAGTCTTTGAGGGCGTTCGCACCACTGGCAGCGAGGAGCGCTGTTTGCCGCCTCGTCGAAACCCAGTGCTGGCTGTCTCCACC
This sequence comes from Drosophila buzzatii, assembly GCA_035045845.1. Taxonomy (NCBI): domain Eukaryota; kingdom Metazoa; phylum Arthropoda; class Insecta; order Diptera; family Drosophilidae; genus Drosophila; species Drosophila buzzatii. The sequence continues at coordinate 192,236 of JAWNOS010000596.1, read as the reverse complement.
TCGGACATAATGCCAGGATCGTCATCAAACAATGGACCTTGATTAACGGGTGCGTAGCCGCGCATCGGTTGATTTTTCTTGTTCTTCTGCGCTCGTGTGCTCATCTACAATGAAAGAGCGAGATTGTTGATAATTGATAATTGATAATTGATGGGAAGGCTTACTTCCAGATCCATGGCTCGTTGTTGCTGGGCCAGTTGATGCGGATGCAGATGCTGGGAGCTGCCGTAGACCAAAATATCACCGCCGAGTGTGTGTCTTCGTGGATCGTCGCGCCGCATTGCGCGTCTACGTTCATCACCACCTTTAAATAAATACGAAAGGAAATAATTATATACATATAAATACATACAAACACAATATGGATATGTGTATATGTATATAAATAGATAATGGTGCTTACCTTGCTCGTTACTTTGTAGCCGACCCGGTTTATTTTCATTGTGCCAGTCATCTTCTGAAAAACGCCAAAATAAAATAATGTAATTAGCAATCACATTTCATATCGATACTATCGATAGCTCGAAGCATTGGTTCCAATTAGAGCTCTATGTATTTGAGTGCATGCAGTGCACACTTCAGTTCACACTTGGCCGTGTCCAATTGTATATGGGTAATTCTCCAGAAAAGTCAACTTTTTGTCACGTTCAACACTTTGGTTTTTTATAATTATCTTGAAAACGGATTAATTTAAGTACTAATCAAGGGCAATATGTTTCACTATTTGTCAAAATAAAGATGTTTGTTTTTGCCATTTTCAGCACTAAAATTGATGTATTTTCAAGATAATTCCAAAAATCAAACTGTTGTTGAACGTGACAAAAAGTTGACTTTTCTGGAGAATTACCCATATGCAAACTTTCCGTTAGTTTTTCAATCTCCATTTGTATATATGCATGTGCATATAGTCATTGACTTTGCTATTCTCTCCTTGTTTTGCTTACCTCCTTCTCGTCCCTTGCGCTTCTTCTTCGATGATGAGCTGCTGCTCGCACTGCCGCTCTGATTATTTGATGCACTTTTATCTTTACTCTTCCAACGGATCAACATTTTGCCGCCTTTCAATAAGTTGTGTTTCGTTTAAAATTTCTTACACGTTAACGTAACAGCAGCAAGAATGGGACAAAATCGTACTCTGCATTATATATATATATATATATATATATATATATATATGTGTGTGTGTGTGTGTATGTGTATGATGTACATATATGCGAGTATACATACATACATTGATTGTGTGTAAATAAATAATGTGCATGCATGTACATACATAAATAAAATCGTATGCATGATGATACACACATTTATAGATGTACTGTGTATGTATTGCCTAAATATGTATATATATGTATATATATATATATATATATATATATATATATATATATATATATGTATATGTATTTAGATGTATTTCTATATATGTTAATATGTATATTTAGCACAAATGTAGTATATACTTGCAGGACATATGTATGTCAAATATTTCGATATGCGGCTTTGTTGTGTTTAAAATTTGTTTACATTTGATGCCGGCATCAATATTCATAAATGTATGTACATACATATGTATGTACTTAGGTACAAATTTGGCCAAGTGTACATACATACATACTTATACATATGTTTACATGTACATATGTTTACTAATATCTTGTGTGCACATTCATTCATAAATCAGAAGTTTGTTACGCATCTTAAAGTAGCCGAGCCAATGCATGTATGTATGTATATGCCTGGATCTATGTATGTATTTATATATGATATGTAGCATTATTCACATGTATATGTGTATATGTATATGCGAGTACATACATATGTATGTGTACATGTAATGTGGGCGTGGTGGCAAAATGGCAAGCATCGATAAACGCCGAATAAGTACGAATACTTTTGTTCTTTCGGCACCTGCAAACAAACGATTACACATACATATATGTACATACATATTGACATATGTATTCATATCCCTGTACCTGAATTATTCTTTGTATGGGTGTATATAATTTGTCTATAGACTTATTTGAACATATGTATGTAGACAATTATACATACATACACATATGTATATAATTTATTTTCGATTTCGGTATTTTTCTCAGCTGTATTTACATATGCGTATGTATTTATGCCAGTATGTGAGCGTGTGTATGTGTGCGTGTTCTTATGTGTATATGTTGGTATATGCGGCAGAAGCGACATCTTTAGTATATAGAAATGCATATGTATGTACATATGAGAATGCTCGTATTTACATTTGATTGAAACTCGTTTGATGCGAACTTCTATTCACTTATTCACTGCAATTTCGAAATTGTTTATACTCAAATAAGGACTCTTGGGTGGGCTATGGACACACGCATATACATACATATGTGCATATATATGTGATGGTTAAGTTAATGAAATACCATGGCCGGTCGTTCAACGGATTCTCATATGCATAAATAAATGTATATTAATATATAATGTATATAGTTAGTTATACACTTGTCGGTTAGAATTGGCTGACGTTTAGCTCATTTCGCGTTTGTGGCAGCCGTCGTAATTGACTGCATTTAAAACCCGTTCAAAACGTTTTAACACTCGACGCAAAAATATTTCTGGTATATCAGAATACGTTTCCGCCCTAAAAGCGGATACCCGCATACGGCGCATGCGTTGACAATCGTTGCTTCAGTGCTATCAATTCGCTGATCCAGTGCTGCCAATTTACACAATCGAATTCAAAGTCAAAGAATTACTAAATAACCGCCCTAGAACTTTGAACAGAATATACAAATGTTCATTGTCCAAGTTCAGTTACATAAAAATTGAAGTCACTATATTTATTTTGTAATATTATATTTATATATTAAAAATGTTCAATAAAAATATATTATATGCTTGAAATACTTTTTATAAATTTGGTTTTTAAAATTCTTTGCAACGTCTATGAAAGTCTATATATATATATATATATATATATATATATATATATATATATATATATATATATATATACATCCTATTATATATATATATATATATATATATATATATATATATATATATATCATAATATAGAATCAAAAGGAATATATACATCCTATTTCCACATCTAGCTTGTTGGATATGGGCTTGAGTATAGAGAGTAGACGAAGTGTGGGATTGTTTTCATATAAAAATGTATTTTGCTTCTTGTTTTTCATCACTTAATGTATATATATCTAGACAACAATGCACAAGTATTACAAATAGATATTTTAGTATGTACATATATAAAACTGACCTAACGAGTTCCAGTTGTACAGATAACAGGTGTACAGTCCTTAGATACATATATCTATATATATTGTGTGCTTACTTATATTTTATTATACATTATTGATGTGGTTTGTGTACCGTGTGCAATAAGTATTGGTTGCATTTCTTATTGATTTTGTGTTCTTTTGTCGAGCGGATTGTTTAAGGTATGAGAAAGAGAGGAAAGTGTGGGAGATGAATACACGAGATAGAAAGAGAGAGAATGCGAGACACAGTTAAGTGCAAAAGAGACGCACTACCATCTGCAGCAGCAATCGGTTAGAATTTGGAGCTACAAATCTATGTTGTATATATCTAATATATTTGCACTAGAGGCTAGTAGAACAATTATGGACCGCAGCAATTGCAATTGTGTGTGTTTGGGTGTATGAAAGTGTGTAGGTCGGGGAATGATTCAGTGGCGTTCCATGAACCTTAACCTAGTTTGCGACGTCTTGTCGACGAGGGTGTTGGCACAGTTGGGGGTGTAACCGCAAGCGCCATGACAGGCAGAGCAACCGGTGAGCCATGGCCCGGATACTGTAGATGCTGCACCACAGACAGCTGTGGCTGCTGCTGCTTGAGCAGCTTGGCTGCCGCGTGCGCCTCGGCCGCCATCACCGGTTGCAGTAGATCGCTGACGCTCCTGCCCACACCGCATCCGCCCATACCTGCTCCCGCATTTCCATTATCACAATCGTCGTCGTCGGAGATCAGGGATATGCTTAGGTCACTAGACAGCTTCAGCGAGATGGGCGCAGGTGGCGACATTGTCACCATGGGTGCCACCTTGGCACGCATTGCCGGTGAAAGTTTCTGAAGTTGCTCCGGCCACATGTCATTCGTGTATTCCGGCACGCCACTGGAGGCAAGTCCTTCTCGTAGCTTGCTCAGCGAAAGCTCGTAGATGCGATTTGCGATTACCGTATGCACGGTTGTCTCATCCGGCAGCACAGCGGTCTCCTCGCTGTGTACATCGACTCTTAAGAAGCCATCGCATTGATTTTTTGGCGTCGTGGTGGTCGGTGTTCTGCAGCTGCTGGGATTGCTGTTGAGCGATAGCTCACATGGCTGTCGCCGTCGCTGGCGTGCTTGACAATTGGCTGTAGTTGAACTACGCGGAACCAGAGACACAGTCACCTCTTCGATAGTATCGGAAAAGGTCAGTGGCGCCAGGGGCGGCGGTGAACGCATCAGCTGACGCCCGTTATGGTTCAGCTTAACATCTTCGTCGTCGCTGGTCAAGACTATGCTCTCGTTTAACGCAGGGGCTCTGACAGCTGCGCTTGATGTAATATCTCCGAAGAGCTTGTTTTTACGAAAGAAGCGCCTAGCATCAGGCATCGAGTGCATTGAAGTCGAGTTCTGCGCCGGCGCATATTCAACCGGCACTAAAGTGATATTCGGCACTTTCGATAACTGTAAACTTGCAGGCGAGGCATATGCCCCTTGTTGTAAGAATCTATTGGCCAATGTTGCACTTGGCTGCGATATGCCATCCTCGTTGCCGCCGACATCATCATCCGAGAGCAAGTCAATGGTGATGTCAGCAGGTAGTGCAGCAGCCACGTGACGTCGCGATAGCGTCAGATGACAACGTCGCTTGCTGCGATCAGTCTTCGAGGCGGTCGAGTGGGTCATGTAGAGTTGCTGACGCTCCCTCAGTCGCTCCATCCATTTGGTGATGCGACGCCTGAGGCGCCTGTTATCGAACAGATTGGGTGAAATGTAGAATAGTTCGGAATGTTTTGTATTCATTGCTGCTAAACAAAATTGAAGCTTATTTATTGAATTCACGTTATCATTGAATCGAATGTACTACTTACTGGTTCCGCTGCTGCTGCTGATTTGAGTGTGATTATAGTGATTTGCAAGTAGCTGAGCATCACCGCCCAGTGCTGTGCCTGAATTGGTGCAACCCACCCAGGTTTAGCACCAAGTACAGTTTGTTGTTGCTGCAGTTGCAACTTGCATAATTTCGTCAAATCCACTTGGGGTTTGGTTAATGAATGGACACTAGTTAGTTAGAGTTGCTGCTTTTTTCTAATTACCATCTTCTTCATGAATTTGTTGTGTTGAATTTCGTTGTTTTCTTCGCAGTTTATCGCATTTGTGTTCAGTTTGTGTTCCCTTTTGTTTTTGTTGTATTTTTTCGTGCTGTTTATTTTGTCGTAGGGATGTAAAAAACTGCATCGATAGCAATGTTATCGATAAATCATTGAACAACGTTACGACAGTACGCACAAATGCAACCAAGCGCAATGGTTCTTGTCATTGCTAAGCTATCGTTGGGCGGGCGAATTTAAATCGAAAATTATTAGGTAATTTAACAATTTAGGAACTCAATGGCTAATAACACGACCGGCGATTTTGTGTTATCTGTTATTTAACATTAACATTTATTTATATAAGTACATAAATTCAGTTTGCATTTGATAGCAATTTAATTTAAGTCGTCAGATCTGTCAGCCTGTCAGAGTGGAGGTCTGTGGATCTGTCGCTCCGCCGACATTAGAACAACGTATTTGTCTGATTTGTCTGTTCTCATGCAAAGTTCAAGACGAATGACTACGAAGGGCAGCCCGAAGCCAGATTGCACACAGAAGGACAATTAGCAAAGGAAACCTACCAACACGACAGACAGCCAGTCCGAGCTGGAAGTTAAAAAAAAAAAAAAATTGAGTCCAAATTGGCGCCACCCACAAATGTTGAGTTGCTTCTACGATTGGACACATGCGCTTTTACTTTGAGTGCGATTAGCAAGCTTTCACTCAACACACGAGTCAAATGAGCTTTTTGCTAGCTTTTCGGCTCCAACAAGTTTTTGCCTAGTATCAGTCGGCATTTGGCCGTTCTAACGGTGGCGTGTGGTAGGACTGCGATTTTTATACCCTGAGCCCATTGAAAATGGGAAATCATGGTATAATGGTTTTGTTAAAAGTATGTAACAGAAGGAGGCGTGGCAGACCTCATAAAGTTTATATATTCATGATCAGGGTGACGAGAAAAGTTGATATAGGCATGTCCGTCTGTCCGTCCGTCCGTCCTTCCGTATGTATAAACGCGTCGATTTCCGAAGCTATAAGAGCTCGAGAGTTCATTCTATTTGTATTAGGTCCGTATATTGCACGCGCAGTACGAGTTTGTTTTAGAAACTCGATAACTTGTATATTTCCAAAATTATTGATAAAACACTTTATCGGGAATCAGCTATAAAATTATATCTCGTTTATCTTTAGAGTTAGAGTCTCCAAGTCTTCTGCATATATATAGATACTAATCTAATACAATTTCGGTTTTTATCATATTTTGGATTCCGGTCCCCAATTCCCCCACACCACCAAAACGTATAAAAAATGTATTTAAAGTACAGCTTAGTTTGGCATATAGATATTAATGTCATGATCATAATCTGAACGTTTGCATACGGTTGTCCGTCTATAAACAGAATTATTAATCAAGGAAGTTATGGCAGCAAAGCCCACGCGGCCCAGCAAGAGAGGTAGCGAGACAGCAAGCCGCCTGCAATGCTTACACATACAGGCCTACAAGCATAGATCAGCGTGTGTGTGTGCTCGTGTTTTTGCATGCATAGTTTCTTACGCGTGGAGAATCGAAACGAAACATTCTTGGAATATTATTCGTTCGAATAAGGGCTCAGGGGATTTCGTAGTCGAGCAGTCTCGACCACAACTTTCTTACTTGTTGTTTTTGTTTATTTTTATTTATTTATTTATTTTTTTAATAAAAAGGAATTTCGAATTTGAGTTAATGATATGAAGATATGAGATGGCATATAATGTGTGTCAAAATTAATATTAATAATATTATCATATTAATGTTAATAAAAAAACGAAATGTTTTTGGGAAATTTCCCTTTTCTATTGCTCTTCGAAATCATATATATATATATATATATATATATATATATATATATATATATGAGTATATACTAAATGATTGATTCATATTCAATGTTGAATACATGTATGTAGAAGATGCTGCTAGCGATATTCGTAAACTATATTCAAAATATGTTGAAAAGGCAGAGTCAGAGTCAGAGGCAGAGGCGAAGGCTAATGTCTTTAAGTATTGCAAGCGTCGGAGTTAGTGTACCATTTACCTTAAGGAAAGCGGCCCAAGCTGCAGAAAAGCGAATGTGCCGAGTGGGTGGGGGTGGGGAGGGGGGGTGTAGGAGGAGTAGGACGAGGAGGGTGCCGTCTTTGAGGAGGAGACAGCGTAAGACAATAGACAGAAACCACAACAAAAATTATAGACTCAACTTGCCTTGACTTGCCACTTGGCCGCCCATAGCTCCAGTTGCCAGCTCCAGGGCTAGCTGGCGCTGCACCCTCTGCCAGCTGCCTCGCCCACATCTCCAGTTGCAATGCGCTTTGGTCGCTTAAATTCAACAAGCGCGAAGAATAAAGTATTTGCTGCGTTTAGGCGCATGCAGACCTCGACACTGACTCTGACTCCGACACCGGCATCGACTACGACTAAGACTACGATTTCGACACCGACTCTGACTCCGACTCTGACATCGAAGGACGACCTCACTGGCAATGGCTTCCTGCCTCAGACTTAGCTTGCGCTCTGCCCCGACTGCGCCGACTGCGCCGCCTGTGCCGGCTGTGCATTAAAATGAATTTCTTTTGTATGCGTTGTGCTTCGCAACGGCAAGACTCGGGCCGTAGTCGATTTGAATGAATGCACGTCCTTGCTGTTTTTGTAGCGGAGCTCAGACCAAGGCTCAGCAGCAGCCACCTCCGCTTCATCTCTTCTTTATCCTTTCTGCTTTCTGCACTCTCCTCACTTCGTGCTTGACTCCCTTCGTCATGGCCCTCATCAGTGGCGGTGAAGTGCTGGCACATCGATATTGCCCTCGTCCATGCCGTCGTCGTCGTCGTCGTCCACGTCGAGTTTGCTTCTTGATGTCGTTTGGCGGGACGTCTTTTAAGTGTTTGCATTTTTCAGGTGTTGAATTTTCATTGTACTTGTCTTTGCTGTTGCCGCACTTGTTTTGCTTTGCTTTCCTTCCCTCCCATTCTTTCCACCTCTTTCTTTCCTCCCTTTTTATTTGTTTATTTTTTTTTTCTTTTTCTTTCGTATTTTGGCATTACGCCAAATGTGCAAAGCCAACAAAATACCAAAAGATTGCACATTGCACCTGTCTTTTGGACGGCATTTTGGTTTACGGCTTCAGTCTGCCCAGCTTTTGTGTGGCGAAATGTATATATATAGATAGATGTGTGTGTGTAAGGGCGTGGGTGGCTTTAGGGTAATTCTATGACATCTCCTTGTAGCTGTTTGCTCTTATATCAGTTGTTGTTGTTGTTTTTATGGATGCTTCTGGTTAAATCTGGCACCGTTGTCATTAACAGCCTGCCTGGTTAGTTCGTCAAACTACTTATACCCTGTTTGGCCAACATACGCAATAGGGCTCAATTCTACACCTAATTGACAAAGAACATTTTGGAACACTATCATATCATGTCAAGTCCTAGCTGATATCACCGGCATATCACCCATCTATAGCTAAACATGCTTATGTACACTGTAGAGTAACTGGCAGTCTAGCATGCTCAACAAGAGAGCTACTGACTCTTTATTGCATTTTGATGGTGTATTATGCTAATATAGCCGTTTAGCCTGTATTACCCTTTTTCAGTCATTCGGTTCTCAGCGAAATATATAAAAATCTATTAAATATATATGTAAATATATGTATGTATATATGTATCATTAAAAAGCCGGTCGAGTTTCAATTATGTCTAATTGGTGATGAAAACCATAAATTTAGCTTTTACTTTCAGTTAGAATGACATCTGGACTGCACCTGCATCTACACCTGTGCCCGTCCGGCAAGTACCCAGCAGCGGTAAGTAGAAATTTGCGTCAATAGGATTGTTAAAGAGGCTTAAGTTAAATGGGAAAACTTCCGAATCAATGAACCGCAAATTGCATGCGAAATGCCAAAACGAAAATGTCGCCGACCAACCGACCGTCAGCTATTTGTATGTGTGTGTCTGTGTCTGTGGCTGTGTGTGTATATGCATATGTAGTTCATACATATAAGAATGACATAGTGAAACGATCCGCTCGCCTTGAAAACTGAACTCAAATCAAAGTCGCATATCTTAGGAGAGGCTTAGCATTCATATAATTCTAATAATAATAAAGAACTTATAAGCACACAGACGCACACACACACACATACACTCACACACACATACATACATACACACACACACAGACACGCACACACACACCTAGGTTGAGGTGGAGAGTTGGCATTTTGTTTGTAGGACAAAACCAATCAGAGTTTAGATTTTATTTAGTTATGTAGCTTTCCTCCATGGAGCTGCCTGCTTGATGGAAGGCGGGCAGCTATTCAAGAGCACGTGGTGTAGGGTCAGGGTGTTGGCAGATCTACTCGACTGATTCAGACTTGAACTGTTGAACCCTCAACATGTTGTAGCATTGCTGCAGCCATTTTGTTGCAGCTGCAACAGTTACAGAATGTTGTGGGTTCAACAGTTCAAGATACTCTATCCTCAAGTATAAATACACAGCGGTCGCTTTTATAGGGTATTTTCAAAATTGTGCACATCAGCAGCTCGAGTATACTCACTCGTCCTTAATGGCAATTTCATTTCCTTCAACAAGTTATAAAATATTTGCGCGTGTGTGTTTGTTTGTGTGCTTGTGTGTGTACGTGTGTGTGTGTGAGTGTGTGTGTGCGTAAGGAATGGGTTGGAGGGGGCAACAACAACGATGACAGGGAATTCAATTTCGCGTATTTTCTTAACTTAATCCTTTTGACAAGCCATCAAAGACATATAGACATACAGACATACAGATATACATACATACATAAGCATATTGATGTCAGAACCCGCTTCCCATTTACTTGTGAACAGTAAAACAGAAATATATGAATATATGGAGCATAAACTGTACTAGGAGAGTGCACGTTTATCCCTAGATCAAAGACGAATCCATACATGGGATAAGCGAAGCGATTGTCACCTATTCGCATTCGGAGGTGTTGTTGGCTGGGTTAGCTTATTGAAACAATAATTATTTTGTTATCATACAAAATGTGTATTGCCATTGTTCCAAGCCAGATATAACCTGAATTCTGAATAGACAATTAGATAAGAAGAAGGGCCAAAAATATATAGAAGATATATTGCTGTTAGATACGGGCGCAAGGCAAGTAGACTGAGTATGGTTTGGTTGGCTTACCAGATGCAGATGCTTTTAGCGGTCGCACAGTGGTGCGTTCATATTTGCAATGGAGTTAGTTAGAAAGCTGAATATTGAAAATAGGTAGTCATACGGAAATAGTATTATTTCCGATTCAGTGGGGAGTAACAATAGGTCACAAGTCGTTTGCTTTGTGCTTTGGCCCCACTGTCAGAGGCACTGTGGTACATTGTTAATTTAAGTGAATCAAGCAATGTGTACATTAAGTTATATATCAATCACAGACATTGGCAAGCGCCCTGATCTACTATTAGGACGCGTGTTTAGCCAGAGGGCACTGTGACGCAAAATTGTCCAGACAAAGATAAAATACTGCTAGAAATACGTAAAGTACAGACAAAGATAAACCACTGCCAGAAATACGTAAAGTTGACAAGCAGTGAAGCGTGAAGCTATTTGGACCCACTGTGTTTGCTGTGGGTGCCTATAATCCAGATGTTGTGTGCTTGTGTATTTGTTTATTATCCTTGGTAATGCAGGCAAAGATGCTGCAAAGTAGCTTAATACTTTATGCACGCAATGAAAGGACTTTTTACGATCGCATTATACTTGTGCGTACTTATATTTTTGAAGATATTCCATTCGTCTCATCATTCGATACAAGCATATAGTGCGCAAGTGTCTGCATGCTTTCGTGTTTATATGTGTGTCTGTCTGTGTACAAGTCTACATGCGTGCCCCTATGTATGTTTATATTTCTCGGTTGTCCCAGCCAGTTGGGCTTCGTTTTCGTTTTTCGGATTTTGGTTTTGGTCTGTGGACGCACTTGGTGCTATTCCTATCGTCTTTTACACAAGGGTGCATGTTAAATGTGCGACACCATGTCGTATGAGTGATAGCTTGTGCACATAAACTATGCAATAAATAAGTTTATTATCGCGCCGTTGTCGCTCGTGGTCGGTCCCCAAAAGCTAGATACATCTATTTGCTTGCTGTGTCTGTTTGCAGCCAAAAACTTTTCAATTTATCTCTGGTTAGTCCCTTACTGCTCTTTCCTCCCTGCCTCCATATCTCGCACGGAAATGAAGTAATTCAGCTGCAATCGAAGCTACATTAATTATCACACACATAGCTTTAATTCTCACTTATAGAGTGGACTGATTAACATATACATATATGCCTTGCAAGTTCTTTAACAGGGAGCAAAAGACATTGTGAACGACTTTATACATTGAAGTTAAATAGATCGCAGAACTAGATGCAAAATGCTCCCGAAACATACAGAAAGAAGAGGGAAGTCCACAAAGCATTTGGTTTTCGGTTTGTTTCCTCCTTTTATACTTTTGCAATTATTTTGTTTCTGCTCCTAATTAATACAAATGGTTTGATACACAATAAAGATTTTTCAACTTGCCTCGTTACAGGAGCTGGCCTCGCTGTGTTGCCTGGCCTGTTAGCTGCTGGCTCTTGGCTGCAGGCAGTTGCTGTTACTGTTAGTGTCCTTGTTGTCCTCGCCGAGTAAAAAAGTTTTCCCATTTTGAAAACTTTGTGTTTTGTGGCGTTTCTGCTGCAGTTGCACTCATACACTTTTGCTAATACACACACGCACATACAATCGCTCATACACGCATACGCACACATACACGAATACATATACACGTATATATATACATTTGTATATAGAAAACGTTCTAATATCTCCGTCCCTTGTCTGCTATCTCCTGTGTTTCTGGCATCGCTTTTGCCTTTACCATTTAATTTTCGACGTCGAAATCAGCGTCGACGTCGACGTCGTCAGCTTTGCCGTCTTCATCAACGTGCATTGTTTTTGTGTAATTTTGCAATAAACAGCAAAACAATTTAAAAAACGAGCCAACTACGAGGACAAAGGAAAGGATGTAACGTTTTGCCAAGTGGACCGACACCAACTACCCTTAGTCTCTTGTCGCTTTTAAGGAGCTCCCTTCTTCCTTGCCTGCCTACCTACCTCTTCCCTTCTGTCCCTTGCTCGTTCCTCTTCCCACTTCCTCACTAAGCAGCCAACCACGCCCAAAAGTAGGCAATGGAAAAATGAAGCTCAAACAGAGCCACTAAAGCGCCAGTTTCAGTGTGCATACAGTGCAAATGTGTGCATGGCAGGCATGGTCTATGATGACGTTGTATACGATTTTTGCCAATCAAATGGGTAAGTGAAAACATGCTAGAAAGTACTATTTGAGTCAATTAGTTCAACTCTATACCGCGTAAACCCCCTGCGCTAGTATGTGTTGGTATTGAAGTGCAGAGCTCAATCAACTTATTTTTTTATGCTGATCAATAATAATATACTTTATGGGGTCTGCGACGTCTCCTTCTGCCTGTTACATACATTTTCACAAAACCATTATACCCTGAATTCCCATTTTCAATGGGTTCAGGGTATAAAAATACAAAAATGCAGGGTATATAGTATGCACTTGGCAGTAATACTGTGTTTCGGGCCTGGTCCTTTAAAGTTTTAAGTGCTAGCAACCCGCTGTCCATTTACCAACTTATATAGAAAACTTTTTTGCAGAATACTTCTGGTTAAGTCTGTTTACTGTAAAAGAAAATGTTATGCCTCTATTTAATGCGTGACCCTACTCCGGAGCCTCGTTGACTGTAGAAAGATGAGAGAAAGAACTAGATTGGGTGGCGGAAAGCGGGTGGCGGAGGGGAGGGCGAGTAGGAGAGGGCTTACAGCGAGGGTGCAAAACTTCTTGCATCTGGTGTAGTTAATTTGTTATTGTTAGTGGCTGCCGTTGCTACTGCTACTACTTCTTCAGCTTGCCTCGTAATGGCTGGCTCGTATACATTCTGCCTTTTGATGCCTTAATTGAAATATATTTATTATCTTTGCCTTCAATTCGCATACTTTTAACTTTAAATATGTTAGTATTCATGAACGTTAATTATTATCTTAATCTATATCGGAGTGTATTATGAATGTGTGTGTGTGTATGTGTATGTGTGTGCGTGTGACTGTGTGTGTATAAGCGTACTGTCAGCGGATAGTAAGTTTTGGGAAATTCTGGTGAGGCAAAGTGAGTTACATAATTACCGCCGCAATGCTGAAGTGGCGTCGAGGGCCAGCTAAGCTGGTAAGCTGGTTTAATGACTTCTCATTACTGTTAATTGATTTCAATTAAATCACGCCCGAAAAACAGCAGCTTAGACGCTACATAAAGGCAAATGCGACTGATGTAACCACAACAACTTAAACAACAATTACAAAAATAATCAGGAAACAACACAGCAGCAGCAACAACAACAACTACTACTGCCACAAGAGAGTATGGCCGAAGCCTTCCGACGATAACGACCACAGTCCGAGAACAAGAACAAGAACAAGGCACAACAAAAAAGGAAATGTCTTGAAGTATGACAGGGAGAGGCAAGTGGCAACTGCAAAATGGAAGGAGATGGCGAGGGCGTAAGAATATTAGGGAGATGTGCCTTAAGTGTTTGCTTTGCCACGTCGAGTTCCCTGACACGCACCAAATGACCACGCACACGCCTACGCTAACACCCACGCTAATTCCCACCCGCAACAAATTAAAGCATCTTTACACTTTAGCTGCTTAACTTAATAAAATCTCTAGCTTGAGTAGCAGCTATGCAGTGCTCTAACCAAGTTCAACTCCAAATCCAAGCCTCATCAAGCTTCGGCTGTACGTCCATAGTCAGTGCTGTCAGTTTAGCCTTTTCCTAAACCTATCTAAACATATTTTATTGGCAAAGAATGTTTATTTTAGATGTATATCATATTTAGAGTAATCAAAAGATAATATTGTTTTCTATAATATTCTGTAGATTATTTTCTTTCTTTCTTTTTGGCTTCAATCGTGATAGCTCGCTCCAGCTGCCAGTTTCAGATGCAGATCTAGCTTTTGTTTCAATTTCATCTTCAGCTCTCATGCAGCAAGTATCGACCATTTGTTGGCAGCCGACTGCTGTTGCGGCAAAGATTTTCGGATAAAGTTAATTACGGCTCATTGGGTATTCGAGGGAGGAGAAATGTGAAAGGAAGGAAAAGTTGCGCTGTTGGCAACAATCGAAATGTGGTTGTCGTCGCGTCGGCCGAGTTTGTATTTGCATCTCCATCTCCAGCCACATCTCCATCGCCATCTCCATCTCCATTACTATCACCAAGCACTATCCGCAGAGGCAATTAACAATAAAACAACACTTTTCTAATTGGATGAAACGTTTTGCAAGTTTTGCATCCGATATGCTTGGCTTGAATTAAAACCCGTAGTTAATGGTCGACTGGCTCTAGGCTCTCATTACATTTTCATCTTCTCTTTCATTTCATTTCATTTCATTTCATTTCATTTCATTCTCTTCTCTTCTCTTCTTCTCTTCATTTCTCTTCTCTTCTCTTCTCTTCTCTTCTCTTCTCTTCTCTTCTCTTCTCTTCTCTTCTCTTCTCTTCTCTTCTCTTCTCTTCTCTTCTCTTCTCTTCTCTTCTCTTCTCTTCTCTTCTCTTCTCTTCTCTTCTCTTCTCTTCTCTTCTCTTCTCTTCTCTTCTCTTCTCTTCTCTTCTCTTCTCTTCTCTTCTTCTTCTCTTCTCTTCTCTTCTCTTCTCTTCTCTTCTCTTCTCTTCTCTTCTCTTCTCTTCTCTTCTCTTCTCTTCTCTTCTCTTCTCTTCTCTTCTCTTCTCTTCTCTTCTCTTCTCTTCTCTTCTCTTCTCTTCTCTTCTCTTCTCTTGTCATCCCTTCATCTCATCTCATCTCGATTCGTTTCTGACTATAGCCGCTAAATTGTGTTTGTAACATTTATCTTCTCGTACGCGCAGACATTTTAATAGCTCCATTTTGCGCTCAACTCAGTCGCTGTCTTTCTACTTGCATCAATATGGCGCGCAGTGACATTCGCATGAAATAGCGCTTGGAAGGATCATTTTGCGAAAAATGTAAGGACAAATTCCTCAGCGTTTTTAGCTGGCTGGCCACCGTACAGCTTTCATATTCAATAGCTGCCTTTTGCGAGCAGCAGCAACAACAAATTAATACAAATAGTCTGCAGTGGTCTGGGCCATAGATTATACTTTTGTAGACAGTTTCGCACTTGCTGCTGCTACTGGTGCTGCTGTTACTGTTGCTGCTGCTGGTATAGAAGGACAGCGCCCAGTACCCATTGCCTATTGTGAGGGCAGAGCTTAAGTCTTTCACTGGCTCATAAAGCGAAGTAAGAATATTGGCTTTCTGCCCGACTTTCTATCCGTCGTCTTTCCGACGACAGACCATGTGCTGTCACAGAGTTGCAAATAAGGACTTGCAAGGAGTTATATATGTAGAGTTAAACTAGGCTCCCAATTGAGCCGTTTTGCAGCGTGAGCGAGAATTATGCGGTCAGCTGCGTCCAACTGCGATGTTTACTGTTCCTTTTCCTTTTTTTTTATCAAGAAGCTCAATATCTTATCCACACCACTTTACTCTGCCCAAGCTATCTTACTATCATCGTTGTCCGGCTGCCACTTGGCCAGTTGGGGGCTAATACGCTTTAAGACAGCGCTAGATATAGGTTCAAATCACACACACACACACAGTCATGCGAATATATGTATGTATGTATATGTGTGTATACAACTACACATGTGTGTGTGTGGGTGTATAAATTATTTATTGGTATTTTTGGCTTTTGAATTGAAACCAACAAACGGCATTGAGCCGGCGACCCATTTGCGCAAACAGTGAAAAGCGAAAAGTGAAAAAGTTTTAATAGAATTTCTTTCTCGATACTTATTATTTCGTTGCTATTGATATTATGGGTGCAAACTGAAAGCCTGAGTGAACAGGCGTTAGTTTTTGTCGAATGGCTATTTTATCGAAAGTAAATGATTCGATATATAGTTATATAGATATTATCAGCCAAACTCCCGTCTCTAGGCATTTTGTGTACCTCAATTAGGAAATTAAGTAAATCACTCATCAGCATTGTACAGAGTACGCGTTCAAATACAAATAAGGATCCCATTCAAATGAAGTTTAGTGCATTTGATTTTTGTATGGCTGTGTAACTCTCCAGCTTGAATTTATTTGTGTGCATGCTAATTTGAATTATCGAACTTATGTGTGTGTGTGTGTATACCATTCGAGTGGTAAGCCAAAATATGGCGTTATAATAATTTTCATAGCAACATTTACACATGCATAATTAATTAGTATCAAAAATTTAATACTCACACTTTGTATCTGCTTAAATATTTACACTTCGTGCCAAATTTGTATGCAAATCGCTTTGCTACAGACTGACAATAACACACAAACACACACACACCATCACATACACACAAACACACACACACATATATATATATATATATATATATATATATATATACACACACACACAAACATAAACGCACAATGTCTTGCAATTAAAAAATAATACAGTCTGCTTCACTTGAATAGGGCTATAACATAATAATAGATAGACTGTTCGATTGATATATAGATAGATGTTAGTGTTTGTGTGTGTGTGAGAGAGAGAGAGAGAGAGAGTGTGTGTGTGTGTGATGGAGAGTTTGTAAGTGGGGAGAGATACATACAATATGTCTTTCGCAGATGTTTCTAAATAGATGTGCTCACAGCCAGATTGTAATTCCCCCCAATGCGGATCGGGGAATTTACAATCGTTTCTGCTGAAATGGACGGCACTGTGCCCTGCCAGGGCTGAGCAAACAGAATCGAAAAGGGGTGGTTGCTGCCGTTGGCGGTCACCAACATTGGTGGCGCTGTTGCGCCCCTGGCTATTTCGTTGGGTTGACTCGCCGCATTCTTTCCAGCTCCTGGTGAGTTTCGAGGGCAAGTGGTCGTACTAGTTGGCTGCACGGTCACTAGCTGCTCCTGGCTTATTGGATGGGTTGATGCTGCTGTTGCGTTGGCGTTGATTGTATTTTTTTTTTGTTTTTTTTTTGTTTCTGTTTTTTTTTTTTTTTTTTTTTTAAAACCCTTTTTAGTGTTTGCATTTAACGAAGAGCGCCGCAACGATACATAGTGTGGTAGTTGAACGAGAAGCGATGTCCAAATCAAATGGTAGGTAATGTACATCTGAATAAGAATTAATTAAAAAGTAAATAAACTAAAAAGTAAATAAACTGCGTAAGAACGACAATGACAGAATCTTTTTAATTTCAATAATTCAGTGATTACTAAAAAAACTGCCTGTAATAACCATTTTCGCCATAAATTATAGCAAACGCTCCACTGTACAAGGCAGTAGTAACAATAAGGGCAATAACAAGTGTGCTCGCCGAAATTCCGCGCAAAGGCCGATAATGGGATGGCTTTGGGGTCAGAGGCTGGTATTAGTGATGTGTCAGGCAGTCAGCCAGGCTGAGCTATGAGCAGAGGAGGAAGGAGAGGTAAAAGAGGATGGCTAATAAAAGGCTTGTTACAATGAAAACAAATCAAATCGGCGTCGAAGCCATCCATCAAGTCAAACCAAACTGGAGTTCAAATGAAAACGCGGCTAACGAATACCAGCTACAAACAGGAAGTAGTTTGAATTTCCGGTGTCACTCCGCTGCCCCTCCCACTTCGCTCTGACCGTTAAAACACGATTGCAAAGCGGCGGGCAGCTCCATTCGCACTAGCAACAGAGACAACAACAACAGTAACCACGTTCAAATTTTCAAATTGATTACGGGACAGGTTGGTGGAATGAGTGCACGATGAGAGGCGCTAGAGACCCGACCCGGAGTCAACTCAGTTGTACTTTGAAATGCCATTAAAATGTATTTACAAACGCAAATTGATAGCGATTTTGGTCTAGGCCTGACCCGCGATGTGTTGAAGTTGAAGCTTAGCTGGCGATTTGGTTGGGATGTCTGTGTATGTCATGTGTGTACATATCTATGTGTGCGAGAGCGCGTGTGAATGTGTGGTCTGAGGGCAACATTCGCAAGTGCCTTCACTTACGTAACGTAAGCTCGCCATCCTTAAAGTAACTCTCAACCTTAGCTTAGATACAGATACAGATACAGATACAGATACAGATACAGATACAGATACAGATACAGATACAGATACAGATACAGATACAGATACAGATACAGATACAGATACAGATACAGATACAGATACAGATACAGATACAGATACAGATACAGATACAGATACAGATACAGATACAGATACAGATACAGATACAGATACAGATACAGATACAGATACAGATACAGATACAGATACAGATACAGATACAGATACAGATACAGCAACATTCGCAAGTGCCTTCACTTACGTAACGTAAGCTCGCCATCCTTAAAGTAACTCTCAACCTTAGCTTAGATACAGATACAGATACAGATACAGATACAGATACAGATACAGATACAGATACAGATACAGATACAGATACAGATACAGATACAGATACAGATACAGATACAGATACAGATACAGATACAGATACAGATACAGATACAGATACAGATACAGATACAGATAACGTAAGCTCGCCATCCTTAAAGTAACTCTCAACCTTAGCTTAGATACAGATACAGATACAGATACAGATACAGATACAGATACAGATACAGATACAGATACAGATACAGATACAGATACAGATACAGATACAGATACAGATACAGATACAGATACAGATACAGATACAGATACAGATACAGATACAGATACAGATACAGATACAGATACAGATACAGATACAGATACAGATACAGATACAGATACAGATACAGATACAGATACAGATACAGATACAGATACAGATACAGATACAGATACAGATACAGATACAGATACAGATACAGATACAGATACAGATACAGATACAGATACAGATACAGATACAGATACAGATACAGATACAGATACAGATACAGATACAGATACAGATACAGATACAGATACAGATACAGATACAGATAAAAATTGCTTGTCCTTGTTGACTGGATTGTGGGATGTCAAGGCCAATACCAGCATCGTCATGTAATCGTATGTAATGTAATTTAATTGATGTAATTTATGATGTAATGTAATGTGATGCTTCCCTTTGAGGCAAAGTTCATATTAGATTGGAAGTGGTTAGCGGTCGGAGCAGTTCTTGACGTTCCGTTGGTAAATTGTGCCATTATTATAAACATGCCACATTGTTGTTTGCCATTTATTGTGTTGTGTGTGCTATGCAACCGTTGAAAGGCGGCAAACAATTTAGACGATGCGTCGTGCCTGTCGTAAGGCTTGTACATAATAAGTCAAAGCCTCGAGTTACATCGCACTTACATAGGACTGAAAATGTTTTTTTTTTTTTTTTTTTTTTAAACTATGATTTTCAGCTCTTAGAATCACATTCATTAACGTAAATTAATTGTTATTCATTATCTATCGTAATTGGCCAATTAACTGGAAGTCAAATAGATTTTAATTCACTGGCGTTCGTTTATATATCATTGGCAGGCAGGCAATCATTGACGACAATAAAGTTCAACTGCAATTATTTTCAAATGAACTTCATTTAGAATGCAATTTGAGGCATGTGTCTAATATATGCAAACAATTTACTGTGCTACCTCGGCACGAAATGGGAATCAGGTGGGGAGGCTGC
This sequence comes from Drosophila buzzatii, assembly GCA_035045845.1. Lineage (NCBI taxonomy): Eukaryota > Metazoa > Arthropoda > Insecta > Diptera > Drosophilidae > Drosophila > Drosophila buzzatii. The sequence continues at coordinate 172,142 of JAWNOS010000596.1, read as the reverse complement.
CAGGCTGGCACGAACGGAAGCGGAACCAAGCCCGACCAAGTCAAAACAACATCATTGTTGGCCTAAAGCACTAGAGCAGACAGTGACAACAACGATAAATCAATATGCAAAAGGAACGTTGACGACCCAACACTTGGCAAACAAGAAGCGTGGCAAAATGATAAACTGTGTGTGTGAACTTGTGTGTGTGCGTGTGTATGTGTGTGCATTGACGGTTGCTACAAAACAACTTGTGGGAATGTTTTCTCAGGACATACTAACGCTCGCACTTACAAACACACGTCGCTTGGAGGAGTGCGCGTGTGAATTGATGTACGTCCCTTTAAAAGTGAGCAATAAACATACGCGATTAAATTCATTATGAACCTTTGAACGGCAGACAATGCGAATATGAAATGACAAACTGATTGTTGTCTGTGTGGGTAAACGAGTTTAAGTGAATGTGTGTGTGATTGGTTGTGTGTGGCTGCCTCATAGTCTGTGAATGTGAATGTGATAGACTGTGTGCGTGACTTGTATAACGGCAAAATAAAGCAAATGGTTTCACTTCTTGTTATTGTTGCCTTCTCTAATTGTATTCGTGATTGCGTGTGTGTGCCTGAATATATGTGGTTACTAATTGGATTTTGGATATTCAATCAACATGTTTCCGCACTGATTTTTACAGATTTGTCGAAGGAGAAAAAGTTGTTGCTATATAGATCTGAAAAATAAAAATTCCGATCCATACGCTTGACGTGGACAGTGAATGCTTCCTTTAACGTACATTGAGATAGTAAAAGAACGAGAATTAATTATAGTCAAGTAAGATTTTCTCCATACGTATTATATAAGAAACGGTCATCCGATCCGTATTCGTTGAAAGTGGCAATGAAAACGAGAAACCCTTTTCGGCCGAGCTACTTAAATTTTAATCTGTAAAATATTTTCATTAGCAGATCAACTGATAAAACTTATTTACAATATACGAGTGTGTATTTCCGAGACACTGTGTCTTTCGTTGCTCGCGAGATGTGATAATTGCTGTCAGACACAGTAAAGACAGCCATAACATAAACCATAAACTGTTATACGTGATAGGGTATATGGGTGTGTAGGTATGGGGCGCAATGCCTGCGAGTGACCCTGTTGGTCACCGCATTTTGTCACTGGTTTTGGGATTTTCATAAGACTTTAGCGCCATGATTTCACTCTATTTCGGCTTGTCATATGCAGAATGCCAGCCGCAAGCCGCAGGTCGCGCACCTGTTGAATAGAAGTGCGAATTACGCTGTGCCTCTCGTAATAAATAGGAAATTCACGTCACTTGAACCTCGCTTAGGTATAAATACTAAAAAATATTAAATACGTAAAGCTTGCATTGTTGTTGATATTGTGGCAAATGTGGCAGTCAGCAAGACGTTCAGTTTCTGGTGGGTGGCTCTATTGTTATTTATCCAATTGCGATAATAGTAAACATCTGAGTAGATTCCAAACGAGCCTCTCTCACCACAGCCCGCACCAAATGAAACGATGCCTGCCACATGACCATCGCAAATTAATGGACCACCCGAATCCCCTTGACAGCTGTCCACTTCGAAGTCACTTGTGTCTGAGGCGCAGAGCATTCCCTTTGCAAATAATTTATGTCTCCTGCAAGTGCGATATGGTTGAATATAGACATCCGCGTTGAGCACTTCGTCAGGTGTTGGACCATGCTAAAAACGTAGAGTTAAATGTAATCTATATTACTAATATGATATCAGTAAAGATAATGTTTTTGATGTGCAGGTGTGACTGACTCCACACATTTTTTTATTAGCTAATCTAACTCTGTTGCTGATCTTAAGCGCTCTTATAGCCTATTAAAAGAGTTAGAGTTTTTTCTTTTAATCTTTGATTGTGTCCATTTCTTTGAAATCGAATTAAATCGATATCAAACATAATTTAACATCGAGTATTTGAAGAGCTAGTCAGCAAATGTTGCTTGAACTAAAGAATACTTCTCTGCCTAGCGAACTAGCTAACTATTCAAATTTAACATTATCCAGACTAGAATATCTACCTGAATAACAGTGCCCCATCCAAGCACAGTACACTTTGCTCCAATTGTTGGTTCTTTGTTCGCTATGGGTATAATGTCGACGTTAACTCCATCTGTTTTTAGCTTGCCTTTGAGTAATATGACAGCGATATCATTCAATAGTGTTCTCAGACTGAAATTTGGATGTGTCTTGACCGTGTCCACGAGCATTTCTTGTGTTTTATCCGTTTTAAGAAGCCGTCGTGGTGTACCGGCGATTATCCTTACTTGGCTGGGGCGCGTCACTCTGCGCTTTCTAAGTTAAAATTGGTATTTTTGTAAGCTAGTATAAACAACTAAAGAATATAAGAGAACTGATACTCCAAGAATTTTATGTTTTTTTTTCAGCATAAAAAAGAAACAACACCTACACACACACACATATGCACGCTCGTGTCAAATCGGACCAGAATATATAATGATTTTTCAAATTGTGCTGTAGTTTAGACTCTACTGTCACTAGACACTTGAAATTTGGCATACAAATTTGTATGACCGAAACAAATTTGTACGCCTCTTTAAGGACGTGGTATATCAAAAAATACCGTGTAATTAAAACTTTTTGGAGCGTAAGCATGCAAAATGTTGCTATGTGATTACCACCCTTTAGGTGGATTTTCGCTGACCTCGTCTACAGATGGGCCTATCATATATAGTTAAAAAAAAAAAAAAAACAAGTAAGAAAGCTTTAGTCGACTACGAAATCCCCTGAGCCCTTCTTCGAACGAATAATATTCCAAGAATTATTCGATTGGTTTCTGCACGCATAAGAAGCTGTACATGCAAATCCACGAGCACACACACACGGTGATCTACACTTGTAGGCATGCATGTGTGTGAGCATTGCAGGCGGCTTGCTGTCTCGCTGCCCTTGTTGCTGCGCCGCATGGGTTTTGCTGCAAAAACTTTATTGATTAATAATTCTGTTTCAAGATGGACAATCGTATTGTATTAAATTAGTATCTATATGTATGTAGAAGACCTGGAGACTCTAACTCTAAAGATGAATTAGCTAGAATTTTATAACTGGTTCCCGATAAATTCGTTTATCGATAACTTTGGAAATATACAAGTTATCGAGTTTCTGAAACAAACTCGTCTGCGGGTGCAATATACGGATCTAACACAACAAGTAAGAAGGCTCTAGTCGAGACGGCTCGACTACGAGATACCCTGAACCCAAAGAAGGTGATACTCTTCTTCTTTACGCACGTATAGGCGCGCGCTCTGCTAACCGCGCAGTTGGTGTCGTGGCTTGGGGGTGGGTTGGGCTATACTTTGAACGCTCCATTTCTTGATGGACGATCTTAATGAAATTTGCAGAGAGATTAAGAGTATCTAAATGTATCCATGTGCCAAATTTCAGTCTGTAGTATTTGAAATGGGTTTTTTTCAAATTGTGGGCGAAGGTGGGTTTGGGTGGCATCCAAAATCTGAAAATTACATGATCTGCTTATTTGTGCTGTATTTGTCTTGCAACTCGATTAACAAGTTGAGCATTTTTCACAAAAATGCGCTGTTTTGCAAAACTTTTCCAGTTTACCCAACTTTGAAGGGCCATAATCACCCTTAAAATTCGTCGATTTTAAAAAATCTTTTGGATATTGTCGCTTTGGACAATTTCCAATCATATGAGATTAACTTTTTGAAAATCGCTTTTAATCACTTTTCTGATTTTTGCCACGCGACGCCGGCAGAGGCCCCACTGTGCGACGTCTCCTTCTGCCTGTTACATACATTTTCACAAAACCATTATACCCTGAATTCCCATTTTCAATGGGTTCAGGGTATAAAAATAATGAACTCTCTAGCTTTTGTATCTTCGGAAATCGACGCGCTCATACATACGGACGGACGGACGGCCAGACGGATATGGTTATATCAACTTTTCTCGTCACTTTGATCAAGAATATATACTTTATGGGGTCTGTCACGCGTTCTTCTGCCTGTTACATACTTTTAAGAAAACCATTATACCCTGATTTCCCATTTTCAATGGGCTCAGGGTATAACAAGTAAGAAAGCTGTAGTCGAGACTGCTCGACTACGAAATCCCCTGAGCCCTTTTTCGAACGAATAATATTCCAAGAATTATTCGATTCGTTTCTGCACGCATGCAAAACCACGCGCACACATAGACACTGATCTACGCTTGTAGACATATATGTGTGTCTGCATGTGTGTAAGCATTGCAAGCGTCTTGTTATCTCGCTGCTTTGCTGCTGCGCCGCATGGGTTTTGATGAGAAAACTTTGATGATTAATAATTCTGTTTCTAGATGGACAATCGTATTGACATCTTCAGATTATGATTATGATATTCATATCTACATTCTAAACCAAACTGCGTGTCTCTAGTATTTAAAATGCGTTTTTTTTTTCACATTTCTGGGCGGTGGGGCGAAGTGGGGACCGGAATCTAAAATCTGACAAAACCCGAAATTGTACTAAATTAGTATCTATATATATGCAGAAGACTTGGCGACTCTAACTTTAAAGATGAATTAGCTAGAATTTTATAACTGGTTCCCGATAAATTCGATTATCGATAACTTTGATAATAAACAAGTTATCGAATTTGTGCAATATAACACAAAAAGAATAAACTCTCTAGCTTTTGAATCTTCGGAAATTTACGCATTCAAGCATACGGACAGACGGACGGACAGACGGACGGACGGACAGACGGACGGACGGACAGACGGACGGACGGACAGACGTACATGGCTATATCAACTTTTCTCGACACCCTGATCAAGAATATATATACTTTATGGGGTCTGCCACGCCCCCTTCTGCCTGTTACATACTTTTAACAAAACTCTTAGACCCTGATTTCCCATTTTCAATGAGCTCAGGGTATGATGATTAAATTTCTAATCGATTTGTAATTTTTGCAGCGTAGATAACTATTGCGAAGTAGGTGACGACCGACTGTGACATCCTCCTTTTTTTGATGTTGTTGTTGAAACAGACTTTGTATTTTGAACAAGTTTACTTACTTGTAAATAAAACAGTGAGCAGCAGATAAGATTGCCCGTCTCGAGATAATGCTGCCCCCGCAGAAATGGTTATCCCCAAAGAATCTGCGTGGGTAAGGATATCGCACTGAAACAAGAAACTTAACAATCTCATTTACTACAGGTCGATAGCCGCCTGTTATTAGAAAGTGAAATTCACTTTCATCTACTTCATCAGTGCTCGAGTTGTTGCTATTGGGCGCCCGGTATTTTATTTTCTGTGTGGGCTTTACTTGAGCATCAGATACCAGGGTTTTCACATTAATAATGTCAACGATCTTGGCTGTGCTTTGTTGGTGAAGACTGTGGCATTTGTTATGGTTGGCTTGGAGACCCGAGCTCGTGCTGCAATTCCCCAAGTGGTCACTGCCAGTGGCTGACTGGTAGACCAATAATTGTAAATGAAACTCTAATAGTAACAGCTTATACACGACAAATTTTGAAACACCCATTTTTGACTTCCATTTACTTTGAAGGACAGTGATTGAAATCTCACAGATCCGAATAGCTCCAAAGTGATGTAATTAATGTAAGTACTTTTACAGTCATGACTGAAGCAACTGATTGTCGATAAGACATCGGGGATAGATATTGCAATTGTTCCTCACAGATCAAGTTAATTTTAATTTAAATCTTTTTTTAATACTTCAAATTTTATTAAATATTGAATCGCGCTGAGATCTAGGATCACTCACTCCACTTGAATACATTTGGTATATTTGGGATCATAACCAAAAATTGGTACATGCGTGGATGTCGAGGTTTAGCCTTGTCTACCATTGCAGTGCAAAGAGTTCTGCTATGGTCCAAAAGGCGGTGTAAATATTTGCTTTATAAGTTTCGTAACGATCCGATAGGAAAATGAAAAAGTCCTGGTCATAAATAACTTGCACCTGAACCAGTATGTGGCAGCGACAACAAAAACTCTCACCTAGCAGCCGAAGTGCCCGTTTCCGCTTACATGCATACATGCATGAATATAAAGTTAAATGCACACGCAAGTACAGTTGCATATGTACGCATAAACAGGTCTATTCGAGATGTAAAGAATCACAGAAAGTAATAGTTCCACTAATCTCTGAGAATAAAGACAAGTTAGTTTTTCAATATTTGAAAAAAAAAAGTGATATTAGCGTGTTTTTGCACGTTACATCAGTCCTCTAAACACCGCAAACATAGCGTACAATCACGTTTTGCTCGAAAGCACACACTTCGTGATTGCGTCAGTGGGCTTATGAAACCGTTTCTAGAATCACGTACGCTTGTGTACACAGACAAGTCCATTGTTGGCTGACGGTTCTACTTACTAATTTTTTCGTGGGCTCGCATTGCCATAAACTTCCGGAGCCCTATCGAAGCAGCATCCTTGGATGTGTGTGCGTGAATGTGTATGAGTGTGTGTGTGTGTTTGCATGTGTGTGCGATTGTGTGTGCGCGTGTTTGTGCTAGCTTCTTGGCCGTTGGATGCCTTCTGTGGTGCGCGTCGTGAGATGCTGTCGTTATCATTAATTTGCAGCCTGCTTTTCGTAATAATTTACAAAGGATTTTCTCCACGTTTCCTTGCTAGTTTTCGGCAATTCTGGAGCAAGTTTTTACGTTAAGTTGTCATTATATCCGCTTACAAAGACAAATTTGTATATGGGCGTTTTTTATAAAACACTATAAAAATTGCTGAACATTTCTCAGTCAGTGAATGTGAAAAAATATGGTACCGCAGTCTTCTTTAAGAAAACAATTTTTTTAGAAAATCTCTCTGGGTATTCAACAAATGCCTTGATGAGTGCTGTGTGAATATATTTTAATACCCTGAACCCATTAAAAATGGAAATTCAGGGTATAATGGTTTTGTGAAAATGTATGTAACAGGCAGAAGGAGACGTCGCAGACCCCATCAAGTATATATTCTTGATCAGCATAAAACAAGTAAGAAGGCTCTAGTCGAGACGGCTCGACTACGACAACCCACCCCCAAGCCACGGCAGCTACTGCGCGGTTAGCACAGCTCGCGCTCATGCGTTCGTAAAGAAGAAGAGTATCACTTTTTTTTGCAGGGTTCAGGGTATCTCGTAGTCGAGCCGTCTCGACTAGAGCCTTCTTACTTGTTTACTATTTCGAATAGCTGCAAACTTTTCAGACGTTCGAGAGGATTTGACTCGGAGATAGTGATATTCCTTGATCATATGAATGACATCAAATAGATAGGAGATCGAAATTCGATCAACAGTGCCTAGCGGTCTAGTGATTGTGATTTGCATTTGCATATAAACAAATTCAATCTGTCCAGCTAAAAAATATGCACAGCTTACATATGCCATAAAATGGAAGAGCAAAGCAAAGCTTTTGTGGTCAGCCAAACGGGCGGCAAACAAGCAGTTACACCTGCAAAGTTTCCCGCCAAGGACATCATCAGTTGGCAAAGGTAAACAATTATGGCAGCACACTGGGCTCAGTGACTGCTTGCAGCTGGTTGCCTCTAGATAGCAGACAGCAGACAACAGACAGCCGACAGCCCACAACCGACAGAAGACATATTACTTATCGACAATAGACGATGCCAAACATTGATTATTGTTGCCTTCTGCAGTTTTAACTAAAATGCATTTGCTGCCAACGGCAACGGGGCGCCAGTGAGGCAGTGCATTCAGGTGACTTCAGCTGCCAATAACCATTGGCAGTTAGCCTATGCATTTGCCAACGACAGCGAGACAAAGTTTTGGCCATCGTTGAAGCTGGTGTCATTGTTTGCATACATTGATTGAATTTGTTCACGCCATTAAATTTGCAAATTGCTATCAGCAACTTTGCATAAACTGCAGGGCAACATTTTACAACACAACTCCGGACTGGTCATAGTCGGTCGTGGTGCATTGTTAATGCTTATGACTGAAACAGCCTTTGGACAAACCACCCACTGCCCATCTTCCACCTGCTTCCTACCTACCTCCTGGGCATATGGGGTCTTTAAGCTAGTAGCAATCAGTACGGTATTGGTGTGGTCCGGTGTGTGCGCCATGCTATCTACGGTCAGAGAGGTCCCAGGTCAAGTAGATAAACAAAAGCAAATGCAGTCGGGAACTTAAGCTACAGGCGGTTGCCATTCCCACAATAAGAGTGTGTGGCAGGACAGCCAGCAGTTAAGGGCATGCAAGCCATGTGTGCAAGTCATTAACTATTCATACGACATTAGCCTCAGCAGAGCAACAGGGGAGAGCTATTCGTTGGTGGTGCACAAAATGCAGCAGCATGTGATGACACTTTGAATTTCGAAAGTTGCGACAGGTGGGAAAACCGGGCAGCGCAGAGTGCTAAGCTAATTGCCCATAGCCTACACATAAGTCTGACGATTTGACAGACATAAGCAGGAAATTTATTTAACGACCAGTTGAAGCTATCAAAGCACAATAAGTTGAGCATAATACCCAGCCAACCTTTGTCTGATTCGCATTTAGCTGGCATAAACACTGCTTAAGTTTTCACAGTTAGTTGGGCACAAGCTTGGGAGCAAGACGGAGGGAAATGGGTAAAATGAGGAAAATTGAGCAAAATTCAAATCAAAAGACGGTTCACAAAAATCTCAGAAAAGTTGAAATTATACTTGCCGTGGGACTTTCTGCGTTTTAGCCTAGCTTGAGGGCTTCGATATAGTACGGGATATTGGGGTCTGGCTGACCCGGTGATGGGTGCAAAGATTTTTCCACCCAATAGGAAAATCGCGAAAAATTTAAATTACCACTACAACAGGGCTCTACATGTTCATTGTCTTCTGTTATTGAACTGCCTTCTTCTGCTCTGAGGCTGGAGTGCTGTGGAAAGTATCCGGCCATGCAATATATTCATATTATATCCACTCGACAATGTTTTTGTATTATTGTTTGTGAAATTTATGATAAAAGTTATGCCGACATTCAAATGGATGCGAGTATATTTGTGGTGAAATTTCAATTTCAATTTCAACTTCGAATACAATTCGAGTTGGGCATTTAACATTTCTTTAACTTTAACATTTCCCACTGAAGCCTTGTAAGTTTTGAGCTTGCTCGAAGTTATATTTCGATAAATGTTTTAAAATAATGGCAATGCGAGTTTAAAGCTAATTATTTTATATACATACATATATATATATAAAGCTTTATCTCCTATGAAGCGCTCTAATTACATTTTGCCCGCCACATCCTCGACTGCAGCCTGTATGCAGTAGAAGGGAGTATAACATCTGCGCTTTCATAGATCCAATTGCTCTGACAATTTTGCACGGCTGATTGAGTTTGGGATTGCTGTCGGCTACACTCGACTTTATCGTGCAGTCAGCTCTGTGTCCTTGCCGAAGCGTATAAATTACTTTAGTTGCATTGCGGCTTGCGGTATATCTCATTAAGTGCTGTCATATCATTTTGTCGTTGGCTGGTCAGACCCAGATGAAGGTATACAAAGAACCATTTTAGACATCTAGTCTGAAGTAAGAGCAAAAAGTGTCCAATTCGAAATTTATTATAAGCAAGTTGTGTTGCTTTAATAGAATAAGCCGGTGTAGACCAACCTATCTCATAACAAATGTAGAACAAAGCAAAGATCTCATACTCAATCGAAAGAGCCTTTTGTTGTTGGTATGTTGGTATGTTGGATGTTGGATATTTGTTTATATGTAGTCATCAGATATTTCTTGCTAGTTGATATCTCGAAACAATGCGATTACTGTAAACTTTTTACTATACAATTGTATATTTCGAGGAAAGCAGAGCGAATTCAACCTTCGTGATACCAGTGTCTCTGTATTAAGTGACCCTAAGTGGCTTATTATTTTTCCCAAATACACGGAATAATGCAAGTGCAGTTTGAATGTCTTGCTCCTTGTCAAAATAGGAAATAATATTATGCGTGAATATGAGCATTGGCTGTGTGGCGCCATGGCCACAGTCATGTGTTTGTGTTCGGTTATATTTTAAAGCCTTACGAGAGCAAGTGAATATCGTTCTATCCGAATATCCAAGCGCCCAGCGGTTATCTGCTGCTTCAAATAGTTCAGCGCAAGTCAGTGACAATTTTTATACCCTGAACACAATGAAAATGGGAGTTCAGGGTATAATGGTTTTGTGAAAATGTATGTAACAGGCAGAAGGAGACGTCGCAGACCCCATAAAGTATATATATTCTTGATCAGCATAAAACAAGTAAGAAAGCTGTAGTCGAGACGGCTCGACTACGAAATCCCCTGAGCCCTTTTTCGAACGAATAATATTCCAAGAATTATTCGATTCGTTTCTGCACGCATGCAAAACCACGCGCACACATAGACACTGATCTACGCTTGTAGACATATATGTGTGTCTGCATGTGTGTAAGCATTGCAAGCGTCTTGCTGTCTCGCTGCTTTGGTGCTGCGCCGCATGGGTTTTGATGAGAAAACTTTGATAATTAATAATTCTGTTTCTAGATGGACAATCGTATTGATATCTTCAGATTATGATTATGATATTTATATCTATATGCTAAACCAAACTGCGTGTCTCTAGTATTTGAAATGCATTTTTTTCCACATTTGTGGGCGGTGGGGCGAAGTGAGGACCGGAATCCAAAATCTGACAAAATACGAAATTGTATTAAATTAGTAGACTTGGAGACTCTAACTCTAAAAATGAATTAGCTAGAATTTTATAACTGGTCCCGATAAGTTCGTTTATCGATAACTTTGCAAATATACAAGTTATCGAATTTCTGAAACAAACTCGTACTGCGCGTGCAATATTAAAAACACAAAACAAATGAACTCTCTAGCTTTTGTATATTCGGAAATCGACACGTCCACACATACGGGCAGACAGACAGACGGACAGACGGACGGACGGACGGACGGACAGACGGACATGGCACATAGATACATATAGATACTCTTAATCTACTCTGAAAATTTCATTATGATCGTCCATCTAGAAATGGAGTTATAAGCGTTTATAGTAGAGCCCAAGCCACGACAGCAACTGCGCGGTTCGCAGAGCTCGCTCTCATACGTTCGTAATGAAGAAGAGTATCACCACTTTTGAGTTCAGGGTATCTCGTAATCGAGACGTCTCGACTAGAGCCTTCTTACTTGTTTTCTTTTAATGTTTTAATAATATGATTTTTGGAGATAATCGATTAAAAATTGTTGATTGTTAATTGTTATACACCTAATGGAAATGAATCAGCTGATCCTGAGATATAAATCATTTGAAGTCGACTACGTCTTCTGTCTGCTACATACATTTTAGGAAAAGCAGTATACCCTGCTGGCTACACATTTTCAATGGGTTGAGGGCATAAAAAGGGTTCAATTTGACGGCGAGTTGTCTATTTTCTCGCTGCAGCAACAGACCAGACAACCCTACCAGCCAACCCTACCAACCAAGCAACTAGCCAGCCAGTCAGTCTGTCAGCCAGCCAGCCAGCCAGCCAGAGAGCCAGCATAAGCATATTAGGCAGTTCCGTTATACTTGTGTACGTGTGTGTGTGTGGCGGGGGGACGAGGGTGTCACTAAAACGTGCTGTTGAATCCAATGTGATGCTCAAGCGTGTGAAAATACCAGAAAGACGTGTTGCCATCAAATGGTTTCAATGGCGACCAGTGCCGCGTCATTTTAACCAGTTTCGCCCCGTCGGGCGATAGCGATGCCAACATCCATGCCAGCATTCATTCCTTGGTGCCTGTGTTGTTGGCCATGGTCGTGCGTATTTATGGCATAAGTTAACAGACACCGGAAGTGATACATCAAGGACACGCGTGCGTCTACGTATATTTTCTGCATACACGTTTTAAATTAACCTCAAATCAACTCATATTTTACGTTGTTCATAACAGAAAGAAATTTTTCAATGCAATGGAAATGATAAATCTGATTTTTGTTCAAATGTTATCTTTAAATAACTAAGGATTCGAATTTCTTTTGACTTGGTCTTTAGTTGGTCATCTGGCTGATTAAAAAAAGGGCTTAAAGGGACTTCCCTGGAATAGCTAAAATACTAAAATGTCTCTCGGATTAATTTAATTAATTTTATGCGCATTTTTTGCCTGGTAAAGTGACCGCTCAATGGTTGTGTGGTTTTGTAAAAGTTCTGAACAAGGTCGCTATTGTAAAGTTCTGCTCACAGTCCCTATAAACGGATTAAACAAAATTAAGATCTTAAGACTAGAATAAAAACTGAACTGCATGTATGCGTCATACAAACGGAATGCCGCGCCAACAATACGTACTGACGCCGGCATGTTGGCCTGTTCATCAGACTGCCTGGTATTAATATGATTCCTTACTATCGATAAAGATCTATCTAAAGATCTATCAATATGTATGTATATCATATTAAGGATACCATTGGACAGGAAAGTTCATTCAGGTCGTATTTGAATCATTAATTGTTTGTCCTTGTAGGCTAAGCTTTACATTCGGAAGGTGCTAAGCTCGCCAATGATGGTGGTCATTACTTAAAATTAAAACACTATTCGCATATAAAATTAAGCTGCATAAATTAGACCTTCTACCTCGATTGAAATAGAGTAATTATCTATAAACTTATATTTGCGTTTGGGATTGAAAATTGCTTATGCAATGGGACTAGTTTGCCATGAGAGTTTGACTGTCACCGGCCATGACTTTTTCCACAATGAGGTCTGAAGTAAGCTGAAAGACTTCATCCCTTACATTCTGCATATCCGTTTAACATTTTTCACGTCCTGTGCCGGATAAAAAGAAAGAGCTGCTGTTGCCGATGCTGACTCATGAAATCAGGGTCAAATGTTTTCAGCATCGTTGCGCAAAAGTTTATGATCCCTTGGTCAATTAAATCTCTTGACTGCTTGGCCAAAAAAAAGTAGCCCACAATTTTGGCAGACACCAAACTAAAATGGACGGGCGAATTGGATCTGTTAGCATGCGAGATTGAGAAAATTAAATGGGTGGTAATGCCGTCGTCGTTGTCGCTGCTGTTGGCGTTGCTTACATTTTGGGTGGTGATACTTGTCACTGGCAGGCGACAGAGTATCAAACTCAGCGACAAATGTGAGATTTTCTGCTGTGGTCGCTGCTATATACGTGTCTCCGACTAACTGTGTGAGCTTGCCTGTTTATGAGTGCACATGAATTTTTGACCTTCTCTTGTTATTCCCTGAACCCATTGAAAATGGGAATTCAGGGTATAATGGTTTTGTGAAAATGTATGTAACAGGCAGAAGGAGTCGTCGCAGACCCAATAAAGTATATATATTCTTGATCAGCATAAAAAATAAGTTGATTGAGCCCTGTCCGTCTGTCCGTCCATCCGTCCGTCCGTATGAACGTCGAGATTTCGGAAACTACAAAAGCTAGAAAGCTGAAATTTCACATGAACACTCGTATGTTAGCTACGCAGTACGAGTTTATTTTGTTTTTTTCGATAACTCATCCCATTTCCAAATTATCGATAAAAAATCGAAAATACGTTTCCATTTTTTACGGTCTACACCGTTTTAGCGATAGACTTCAAATTTGGATATTTAGATAGATATTATGAATACACAGATTATGTAATTTTCAGATTTTGGCTGCCACGCCCCTTTCGCTCCCAATTTGAAAAAAAAACCCATTTCAAATACTAGAGACTTAAAATTTGGCACATATATACATATAGATACTCTTAATCTACTTTGAAAATTTCATTATGAGCCCAACCCACCCCCAAGCCACGACAGCAACTGCGCGGTTAGCAGAGCTCGCGCTCATACGTTCGTAATGAAGAAGAGTATCACCATTTTTGGGTTCAGGGTATCTCGTAGTCGAGCCGTCTCGACTAGAGCCTTCTTACTTGTTTTATTTTGTGTTAGGTTTTTTTTTTTTTTTTTTTTTTTTTTTTGAGGGGCAATTTACCAATGCTGGACAAATATGCCGCTTCGAGGTCGCTCGCCTGTTTTCTCTGTGCCCTTTGTGTTTTGACACTGGCCTCCTACACAAGTTGTTGTCCGATCCGGACTTTTAGTAAGGCAAAATAAATTACCCCTCGATGGGTTGTTGTTATTGTCCTCGTTGGGGACGCTGAACGTGTGTGCTTGGTCCATCGTTGGCAATAAACATTTTGACACTTCCCTTAAAACCATAAATGTCAGTCTGCGTTGAGGCTTAGCCAAGTTTAAATACCTTTGGACAGATTAAAAGTCTCGTTAACCAAAATGTTTGCAGTTCTCTGCTCGTTGTTTATACTTACGAATGTACTGTGCACAATACCGTGCATATGTGTAATTCGTAGAGCTTAATTCCTTTTGTCCGCTGAATAACACTTTGGTTATATGCAGGAATCATTGAAGGAATAAATATTCTAGTCCATTTAGCGATTCAAGAATTCCATTTCATATAACAATAGAACATGGAACTACGATTTAGACGATACAGATGAGTGAGAGTATTTGTGACTCAAGATGTTTTTTAATTACTAATTGTAGTTCTGGCATTAGGAAGGGAATATGCATCGTACATCGTTAAGCCTTCTGTGCGTTGAAAAATCACCATACATTAAGCTTGAGGGTCACTTTTAATTACTTTTGAGAAGGTCAACTTTAATGAGTGTCAATGTGCTAGCTGGTCCGACAGCTGCGTGGCCATTTGCCAAGCTTAAAATAAAATCGAGCATATGAGGAAGCGTCCAATATTGATCGCCCGATTGGTCAACTCGAAGCTGGGGTAGAAACTTTTCATATTTAGTGGCTAGTTGGTGGCTTTTAGAGCAGCTTTTTTTTATACCCTGAACCCATTGAAAATGGGAATTCAGGGTATAATGGTATTGTGAAAATGTATGTAACAGGCAGAAGGAGACGTCGCAGACCCCATAAAGTATATATATTCTTGATCAGCATAAAAAATAAGTTGATTGAGCCCTCTCCGTCTGTCCGTCCGTCCGTCCATCCGTCCGTCCATCCGTCCGTCCGTATGAACGTCGAGATTTCGGAAACTACAAAAGCTAGAGAGCTGAACACTCGTATGTTAGCTACGCACTTCGAGTTTATTTTGTTTTTTTTTTTTCGATAACTCATCCTATTTCCAAATTATCGATAAAAAATAGAAAATTCGTTTCAATTTTTTACGTTTTTTGGACATAACTTCCACACCGTTTTAGCTAAAGACTTCGAATTATATATGAATTATATATGTATATTTAGATAGATATTATGAATACGCAGATTATGTAATGTTCAGGTTTTGGATGCCACGCCCCCTTCGCCCCCAATTTGGAAAAAACGCATTTCAAATACTAGAGACTTGAAATTCGGCACATAGTTACATTTAGACACTCTTAATCTACTCTGAAAATTTTATGAAGCTCATCCATCTAGAAATGGAGTTATAAGCGTTCAAATTATAGCCCAACCCACCCCCCAGCTGCGGCAGCAACTGCGCGGTTAGTAGAGCGCGCGATTATATGTGCGTAAAGAAGAGTATCACCTTTTTTGGGTTCAGGGTATCTCGTAATCGAGCCGTCTCGACTAGAGCCTTCTTACTTGTTTTGACTGTAATTTTTTATGTTGTGCCAGAAAATGTTCAAATGAGGTTATTCTAAACTCAGTAGGGCATTCGTACATAACAATAATTAACATTGAGACTAAAGTATCAATTGATCAATTAATGTGCATGGTATCAAGTCGGCCATTTCCGTGAAGAATGTACATGTTTTACAGCTCTGGTTGATTTTAAATTTGCATGAAAAGGCTGAATTAAGTTGCAACTATGGACTTCTAAAGAGCCTTAACCTGATAAAAGAGACTCTTAAAGAGTCTTAAGCTGATAAGTAGCCAACACAATTTGAATAAAGCAGAGTTCTGTTGTATTGCAAAATATGCTTTTCTAGCGAAGTGTGCACAACTACCAGATACCCAGTCTGCCAATCTAGTGCACTATACTCGACTTATCATTTACATATACTTTAAATATTATATTCTATATTTTCCAGTGCTGAATTTGTTTAAGGTTGTTTCAATTACCAGTCAAACGCTCTACTGACATGTTAAATAGTCAGGAAAATTAAATTAAAGTTTCACAAACTCATCTATCATCCCTCGCTGAGGCTAGTTTATCTACATATAGAGAGTTTCCACATCCATTTTCATGGGTGCTGCTGTTAGTATACTGATTGAGTGTAAACTTCCGGAGCATGCACGCCCAAATGTGGCTGTTGCATAGAGCGTTTTGATATTAAATGCTTGGTGCAAGGAACACGAAGAATGAGGCATGCCACACGTTGTATGATGTCGCGATTTTGAATGTATTTATGTGCGTGTGTGCGTGATTGAGCAGTGTTTAGTGTTTGGGTATAAGAGTGTCATTAGCCACAAAAAAGACTACGCACAATGCGTGAATAATTGGCCACGACAGTCGACGATAATTTAAATTGTTAATACCACACTACCTGGCTTATGTCCCCAACACGCTTCATCAAAAATTTGTATACTTTTTCACCACTGGTCTGACCCTATGCAGTCCTCTCTCTCCCTCTCACTATATGTATATTAGTGCTGTCAGCTGTTTATCGAATAACTGGAGTGCAATTGCGATGCAAAATAGTTATATGTCATAAGATATGACTTACATTGCACATATATCCTTCATTGTATCTCCTTTGTTGACCGATCTATTAAAAATTGATGAAGATTCAGCTTCACTGCCATTAAAAAAACTTTATCAGGCTAGCCTAAATGACTATTGACAGATAGAGCGGTGCTGCTTGCCATGAAAGGTAAAGGATAAGCGAATATATAAGCGATAGATGTGTTGGGAAAAAGGCTATATGAGCAGTTCTGATACGTTTCTGTGCATGTAGGTAATTTATGCACATTGCATTCTAGCAGATAGACTGCCAGGGGAGTAAGAGAGGGTTGGTAAAGCGATCTGGGAGGAGGGTTCGCCACAGGCGTTGCAATTGGTGTCCGCGTCGGCATCGGCGTCGGCGTCCGCGCTGGTGTTGGCTTTGACTTTTTGTCACAGTAAAGATTTATTTTATGGCCTATTGTTGCGACCGTTGTTATTATAACTTAATAAGCGGCTAATTGTTGTTAATCAATTGTTTAACAGTTTACAGCTTGTTATTGCCAACGTTGTTTTTGTTGGCTGATGGCGTGAATTATTTGCATTTTTGCAGATCCATTTAACTGGCTGGCGGCTGGCTGCTGGCGGTTGGCTTGCATACACTTACTCTTACTCTTACATACACACATACGAATACGTACTATTGTGTTCACTATTGGTGTTTTTGTTGGCCAGTGAAATTGTTATTTTTGTGCGCTCGTTTTAATTGCAATTGTTATGTGCTTTTGTATTTGTATATATCGTATGCGATGCGCCGCTAATTTTTTTTGACTGCCCGAGACTTCTCCTTTTTTCCTCACAGCTCGTCACCACCACACACACACAAACACACACACACACACACACACACACACACACACACACACACACACACACACACACACACGCATTAAAATTAACGACAGGCCTGCCACAGCAGTGGCTGACTGCAGTGATTCTCCTGCTTTATTGTCTGTTATAATTAAATCATTTTATTTTGTGCATTTAACAATTATATGTCACCAGATATGTCAGTCTGTACGCGTATTCAGTGTGTAAATAATATAATCATTATAATGTTCTTTGTTTGCTGCGTACTATTTAAAGTTCGACTTTCAGGCTTTCAGGATTAAGTACGATTTTAGTCGGCCCCTACCCATCCATGAGATGTCTGAATTGATGTATGCTTGCATGTTTGTGTGTATGCACAATCTCGTAGCCCTACAAATGTACATATATGCGCGCGTTAACAAGTATGTAAATAATCATTTATTAAACGAGTCATAAATGTTAATGTATGTATGCATACAGAAATGTAAAGCCCTTGGATAGCATTTAAGGATTTGTCCGGCTCACGCACACATTTGTGAATTATATGATTTTTATACACAACAACAGAATTAAATAAATTAAAAATAGATAAAAATTTGCAAGAAAAAATAAAGCAATAATCATAATAATAATTATAATAAATTTCATTAATTTCCTGCGAAGATTAAATTAAGCTAAATGCAGATTGTTCCGGCACTTAAAGTTGATCCCAGTCACCGTTAGGCGCCCATCTGCCACACACAGTTTGAGCCACGTGAGCCCTGAATCTGCAACACCTTAAGAGAGCAGCCTGAGGTGGGCATAGCATTCAAATGGGTGCTTGCGACGTTACCAAAAAGAAAATTATCTTCAAGTTTGGTTTACCGTCCACAAGACGAATGAGTGGGTCTAAAACATGTTAAGTGGGCTTTGATCAGGGTAGCAGTTGGGCTCCTCAGCCTGACACAGTGACTGGCTGCTTCTATGCCTAAGGTGCTTTTGGCTTCTGGCGCGAAGCTCCTGGCTCGTGGCTCTTGGCTCTAGCCTAGCAAATCGTTGTTTTCTTAATTTTCAGACGAAAAATTTGCACGTACTTAGAACAAACGGCAAACTTTTGGGCATTTTGTAGGCAAGCTGCTTGCTGCCCTCATATTACCCTAGTTTGGACACAAATGAAATTACGGCGCTGCTCCAGGTTAGGTATGTTGGCTGTATCCTAGCCCAACCCAACCCAACCCAAGTCTCCACTCGCTGTTATCTTGAGCGATTACAATCCATCTTTTGTCTACCAGGGGTACGTGGCGTTCTTTTTGTTGTTACTGCCACTGCTACTGTTACTGCTACTTCTGCAGTGGGCTTCAGGAATAATATTTATATTTATGCATGTGTCTGTGAGTGTACATAAACGACGCAGCCGTCAGGACTAGACCGAAGCTAAGGTCTAAGTCGACATGAGTTACAGTTGCCAAATTAAACATCACCAGCATAAAATTTATGATAGTAGACATTAAGCCAAGCACTGCCAGGGACGCGGCGCACAAACAAATTTCGTTGTCCACCTTTTATCCATCCACACTCTTCATTTTACAAGCATACAGAAATATGTAAGTGCGCGCAAATGTATACCACATATATCAGTGGTAGTGCAGATAGGTTGTTGAATGCGTGCTGCCCAAAATACCGCCACATTACTTTTACCGTCACTTATTACGAGTCTCAACTTTACTTATGTATTCTGTCCTCTTTGTTCCGTATCATGGGTATCTCGAATGATAGGGGAACGAAGCAAAATTATGACATCAGCTGAATGTTTAAAAAGAATTCTCTGGCAGCTCTTCAGTTCAATGGCTTTCATAACAATATTTATCCATAATACAAAAGGTTAAGAGGGATCGCTCAACATGAAGTCAAATCAAGCAGAGCATAAGTTGACAAAGGCATAATGGGAGATTTGTTTCTTTCAAATTAATTTTGATCTGTGCCTGATATGCCACTCATAACTGGTCTAATACTGCCTCTCTCCTTGTTGAAAAAATAAACAACGTTTACTGGCCAGCATTTTTATCGATAATGCCAAGACTGTCAATACGTGTAGCTTATTTTGATAGTGAGACACTTTTTAGGTTTTACAAGGCGACTGGGTGAGGTGAAAGCCACTGGTTCAAAATTCTTAACGTAATTAAAACAAGTTATACTGCCTTCTTGAAGACAGGCGAATGCTCCCGCATGTATCCTGTCCCTTGTGTCCTGTGGTGAAACTAAAATTTGGCACACGGTGAGGCCGCATCAAGGAGCATCCTCTAGATACCGTACGAAAAGTATATGTACAAACGAAAGCAAAAGACGCTGTGGACGGCACAGAATAGCGTCGCGAGAACAATGGAAATTACGAGTTTCAATTTGTAGAAAAATTTATTATATCCATTAACTAAATGGGTTTCAGAATATCTACAATCGGGAAGCAATGTTGCCACCACCAACAGCAACGCCCTTAGCATCGGCGCCGCTATTGCCAGCCAAGGTGGTGTGTTGTGGTGCGGCCTGTGTAAACACGCATCAACATCAGAAGCCGTTGCAGACACAGCCTAGCCA
Organism: Drosophila buzzatii; assembly: GCA_035045845.1. Taxonomy (NCBI): domain Eukaryota; kingdom Metazoa; phylum Arthropoda; class Insecta; order Diptera; family Drosophilidae; genus Drosophila; species Drosophila buzzatii. Next base: position 152,107 of record JAWNOS010000596.1, on the reverse strand, counting down.
TATGGACCTTCCAAGCGACAGCGTAAAATGTCAAAATTTTTGAATGGTTCTGTTGCAGCTGTGCCATAACTGTGACCTGACCCTTTACCCCTGTCTGCAAGAGGTCGAGTCGCAGGCAACCACAATGCCCTTAGCTCCCTTCCCCTTTGTCCTGTGTCCTATGCCCCGGCTGTACCCCTATTGGTGTCCGCTCTCGACTTTGTCGTTCGTATTGTGCCTGCCACTCTGCAGAAGTAAATCATCGACCGCAATATAAACTTTTATGCTTGGCTTATTTGTTTTGTCTGTTTGTTTCACTGCGGCGGTTTTCTTCTTCATGATTTCGTCTTTCTGGTCTTCCTTATTTCGGCATTTGTCTTTGAAGGTCGCCAGTGTCCTGTCGCGCGGTGCTTAATAGCGTTTTGCATGACGACTCCTGCAGCTGACATGTTAATACGTTTTGTGGCCACCATTGCAATCAGTGATGTCCTCTATTCACACATATGTGTGTGTTCTGCGCCAAATACAAGACAACAATTCATATTCGCTTCGACTACTCTGAGTGTGTTAACGTACACTTATATTCCAAGCTTCCATTGTAAACTTTTTCAAATTATTTATTTTGTTAGTAGTAGAGGCTATCAAAGGAACATCATGAATATAAAGAAATCCTAATTGTTGTAACAACTGTGCTTCACTGCGGCATTTAACTTCAATTTCAATAAGCCGCAAGATGTCACGCAGTTGAGAGCAGCTTCAACGTGGTCGGTGGCTTGGTCGGTCGGTGGCTGGCTGGGTGCATAAAGCTTTATCGATACATTTGCACAATTTAATTTAACCGCGACTTTATTGCTTTTTGCGCTGGCTTTGGTGCAGTCGTGCCGACGCCTTTTGATCTCTCCATCTCATTAATATGCACGACAACAGAATCAGTTTGAGTTTAGATAATTTTGACTTTAACTGCGCGAGGCAAACTTGAAGCAGGGTAAACAGAAATCCAGCTTTGAGAGCAGTAAAAGTAAACCCAGACCCAACAACAACAGCAGTAACAACAACAACAATAATAACACCAAAAGCAGCAGCAGCAGCAGCAACAACAACAGCAACAGAAACAGCAACAACAATAACAATAGCAACATTGACATCAAAATCAACCGACTTCAGTTGGTAAAAGAACAAAAACAAAATAAAACATTGCCAGTTGATTTTAAATAAAAACACACGTGGCTTACATCCTTCGGCTTACAGTTACAATCTGAACAATCCAGAATCGTCTGAATGGTCTGAACAGCTGCTGAAAATAAAGTTTCGCCCTCTGATTGAGGAGCCTGCTCGTGGTCTTGCTCGTGGTGTTGCCAGGCCTGCCTGCCTGCCTGCCTGCCTGCCTGCCATTGCCATTGCCATTTCAATAAGGCAATGCTTAAGATTTTCAATTTTCGTTTGTAATCAGCAGTTTGTATTTGTTGTATTCAACCAACGCGTTGAACGCATATACACATACACACCAGCAACTACCGCACCACAGGTGTGACAAAAGTCACTGCAAAGGTGAAGCTCGAAAATGCAAATGTTGCCCATACGCCACGTTGCCGTTGTTTGAATTTTAATTTTCGGCGCCACCAACTTACACTGCAATTGCGACGACAGCATCACCAGCAGCAGTAGTAGCGTCAGCGGCAGCAGCATCCATTTCACATTTCCCATTTCGCATTCGCACACTCAAAGTCATGTTCGTCGCTTGCTCATTGCAAAATAATTTGCATAAGCTACGCTCCGCTCTGCTCTGTGGCACTGCTCGAAATTGTGTTTATTCTCTTATCCTTTTGCAACTTGCAGTTTTCGCTTTGAATTCTATTTTGTTTGCTTGTCGCCCAACAATTGAAGTGTAATTTGTAAGTTTCCTTGGTCTTCGATGCGGAGAATGATTCTGCCCCGATGGGAGACGCAATTAACAGAGCCGAGAGACGAGAGCCGAGAGACGAGAGCTTGGGCCAAGCTACGCGAGGCTAGTTAAACCAATTGCTGTTGGCAAAATGAAGGATATTAGGTCTTGTTTTCAAACGGATGTTCGTTGGTTTAGCGGTATCGATTTTAACGACTTTGCACTTTGGCTTTCATTTCCTGAAGTTAATTGGAGTGTGTGTCGAATCAGTTTGGGTGTATCTTTTCTTTTCCCATTGGTGCCTCTGGCTGCAGGTAACAGGTAACAGGCTCTTCGATTGCAGCAATCTAACTTGTTTGATGGCTAACGGTTGACATATGGCAAACGCATATCCTGCACAGGCAGGTCAATCGCGCTGAACCTCACATACAATGTGACAGAGTGACTTAAATATTTATTGAATGTGCCACAAGAGAGAGTCTCGAATTCGGGCATGGGTGCTGACACTGTCGCTGCTAAGTGCTTCCACTGGCTCCACTGGCAAGGCCAGTCAAGGTAAAGCAACGCAAGGCAAGTCACAGTAAGGCTAGACAACAGACATAATCATGGCACAATTGAGAAGGCAAACAACACGTGCAACACCCAGTTCGTTTTATTTTTATTTTTTTATTTTTATACCCTGAGCTCATTGAAAATTGGTGGGAGAGGTATTATGTTTTTTATTAATATGTGTGTAACAGGCGCATTGAAGTCGAGTGACCTCTCGCAATCAACATCAGTTGAGTTGTCAGTATGCCAGTTTAACTCTGTGAGTGTTTGTAAAGTATTTTGGGAACGAGCTGCTCAATATGAAATTCAGCTTATTTCTTAGTCGGTCGTCCTGACTATAATAGTTTAGATTTTTTTGTAGGGTATGAAATCGCCATGGATATAGATATTAGATAAGTGGGAGCAACAGATACAGCTTCGGATGTGTATGCTGCGCCGTTAGTAAACGTCTACAAATTGCTGCAGACGAGTTGGTTTAGTCTGAACATCGACAACTGTTGCCATTGTAGTGTAACTTCTTGCCTGTGCATATATGAGGAACATTGGATGGCTAAGCGCCGGATGGCGGGGGCTCGCAAATGAACCTTGAAAAGTCATCATTGATACAGCTCTGGCAGGGCGACAGTCAACAACGCGTCGGCCGTCTAGCTGGGCGGCTGTCTCAACTTTCCGACTGGAGGCTGGCATATAGTAGACCAATGTATACACATCACGTACGGCCCCACTCCATGGATGGCCACACAACCCATTACGTTTTCACACAGAGAGAGCGAGAGAGAGAGAGAGAATGAGAGGGAGAGAGAGACATGCAGACAGTTGTCTCAGTGGCAATGTTTACTTTTTGCCGTCTGTTCGGCTCTGCCGCGTGCGGCGTCTTATTGGGTTTTACCCAAAACCCATTTAATAATCTCATTTTGCCACAATAACAGAAAATATGATTTTCGTTCGCAATCACAATCTGAAGCGCCGGGGCCACGGCCACTGCCATCACAAGGGACATATATATACGTATGAAAATATATACATACGTACATACGAGTAGCAAGAATAAGGATGGGTACAGAGATATGTATGGGGACCAAGCGATTGCGATTGCGAATGGTAGAGGGAATGGCAATGGGAATGGGAATGGTGCTCTGAGCGGTAAGTTCAACAAGTAATTGAATACGTACGTGCCGAGCATTTTCAATAATGAAAATTTTCCTGCCATTATTTATTGCGTGTTATCCTTTTTATGAATCCTATTAGTGGAATTACTTTTGGATTATACCTATTGTGCAACTGACTGTCATACCATTGAACAGCTGAGGAGCCACGGATTGTTCTATGAAGATGCTTTAATAATTTGATATATGTATGTCCTGAGTAACGTTTATTCACTCATACGAATATTCGCAGCCCCACCTGTAACTATTCGGTTGACAACTTGCTTAGTTTTCACAGTCAGCGTTCTTGTCTTCTGTGATTTGGCCGGACTTACAGCGTAGTCATAAACATATGATTGATGTCATAGACTTGCTGTTCTTGCCTGGAATATTGGCCAGGCCGCAGGTGGATCAAAAGCGACCCAAATTGCTTAGCTAATTAGAATAAAATTAGGGCTCGTTCCACTTAAGAGAATCGTGTCTGTCGCTTAAACATAGATAAACAGGCATAAGTAGTTTGGCATAAGGTTTCTGTGTCGTCGCAAGTGATAACCGTTCCTCCTTTGGGGCACGCCATTTGAGTTGCTCGCAAATTGCCAGACGAAAGCACAATTCATATTTATTTATGTAACTCTCATTTTGTTCAATTTTATGGTAGATCTAATTAATTTGTTTTTAATTCAATTTAAGTTAATGCCTTGAATAAAACGAGTGCCAGCGGTTCCAGCTGGCTCTTACTCTTGCTGCTGGCTTCGCGCCCTCCATCCTGCCATCCATCTTTGGCTTCCCCTTCGCTCTCATTTTCACATTCTCCCATGCTTCCATGCTCTCATTCTCTCATACTCCATGCATCATCTTGTGGAGTAGTCTTTGTTGTTGCTTTTCGCTTTGCAGAGCAGCGTTCCGCATTTACTCGAATAAAATGGCGCACATTTACGCTGTTTATTGGCCTTAATGCCGGCTTGCAAACGAAATTTACATTTTAAAACAGTTTGCTGTGCTTTCTACTCCTTTATCCCTTCTTCGCGGGACTCTCTCGCCATTTGTTTCAACATTTTCATTGGATTTAAGTGGAAATTCATGTGTACAAAAATTTGCGGCAGTAATTTACGGTCAATGAGCTCTGCAAAAGTTATTCATACGCAGCTGCTTCTGTGGAAGTGGATATTACAATCGTCGTTGCTTTCCCTTCTCATTGATGTTATATGCTTCCTGCCTCATCTCTGGCCTGACCAAGCTGGTGCTGTACTGGCCGTGGCCGACTAAGCCCGAATTACCTCTACCATTCACTTATTACCACTAATTAATCGATCTTTCGACCACCAAGTTAATGCACTGCACGCACTGTATTTTCATTGCATTTTTAAAGCTTTAATCGGCTAAAATTCGAATTTATCGATTTCCCAGCATCACCTTTAAATGTCCGGCCTCCTGAAAAAATTAATAGCATGCATCAACCTCAGCTTAATAGCCACAGCTACAACCACAGCCACTGCCACTTCTTTGCCCATTGCCGTTTCCAACGCCATCGCCATCGCCATCGCCAACGCCTTCGTCACCGTCATCATCGTCATCGTCATCGTCAGAGTCAGAGTCGCCAGTGGCCAGGTCTCAGCTCAAGGTAAACACATTTACCCATGCATTCATTAATACGACAAATATTTGCGTTGCCAAACGCCACCGAGAAGAGTTGGACATTTTGGGTAAATAGAATTAACAACAAAAGCTGACAAGCCTGCATACCCGCCCAGACCCAGATCCTCTGAAATACTAATTTTTAAAACTGGGTCGCGTCCTGCTTTCCCTTAATAACTGCCCGTTAACTGCCCAAATGTGCGTGGGACTGCAAAACTGACGAGAAGCCAAAAAAATCAACTAAAACATAACATTCGCGCCTTTAACGGCAATGACAAAGGAAATGAGCATATTGGCTTCTTGCAATGACATAATACTCTTCATACTTGTTCGTAAAGGAAAATCTGTTATTAGCTTTCTGCTATACCCAATGATAATGATATTCATAAATAACAAAGTAAAACAAGTAAGAAAGCTGTAGTCGAGACTGCTCGACTACGAAATCCCCTGAGACCTTCTTCAAACGAATAATATTCCAAGAATTATTCGATTCGTTTCTGCACGCATGCAAAACTACGCGCACACATAGACACTGATCTACGCTTGTAGACATATATGTGTGTCTGCATGTGTGTAAGCATTGCAAGCGTCTTGCTGTCTCGCTGCTTTGGTGCTGCGCCGCATGGGTTTTGATGAGAAAACTTTGATGATTAATAATTCTGTTTCTAGATGGACAATCGTATTGACATCTTCAGATTATGATTATGATATTCATATCTACATTCTAAACCAAACTGCGTGTCTTTAGTATTTAAAATGCGTTTTTTTTCACATTTCTGGGAGGTGGGGCGAAGTGGGGACCGGAATCTAAAATCTGACAAAACCCGAAATGGTACTAAATTAGTATCTATATATATGCAGAAGACTTGGCAACTCTAACTTTAAAGATGAATTAGCTAGAATTTTATAACAGGTTCCCGATAAATTCGTTTTTCGATAACTTTGCAAAACTACAAGTTCTCGAATTTCTGAAACAAACTCGTACTGCGCGTGCAGTATACGGACCTAACACAAAAAAAATTAACTCTCTAGCTTCGACGCGTTCAAACATACGGAAAGACAGACAGACGGACATGGCTATATCGACTTTTCTCGTCACCCTGATCAAGAATATATATACTTTATGGGGTCTGCCACGCCTCCATCTGCCTGTTACATACTTTTAACAAAACCATTATACCCTGATTTCCCATTTTCAATGGGCTCAGGGTATAAAAACATTCGCGATGTCGATCAATGCATGCACAAGCACAAAATAGTATTTTAAATATTGAATATCTATTGTGAAGATAAATAAATAATATAACGTTTCCATGCGGGAGATATCGAAAAAGAGAGAGAAACAGAGAGAGAGCGAGAGAGAGAGAGAGTAAGATTGTGAGAGAAAAACATAAGCAGTCTGAACTCGGGCATTGCACACTATGCGTGTATTTATATTTCACCGCGCATGTGGCTGGTGAGTGCTGACTGTCGACTGCATTCATGTTGCATTACTGCTACTATGCCACAAGCGTTGACTTGTTGGTCTTCCGCACAGCAAGTGCATACATATAAAGATATACGTGTGTGTGCGCAGGTTCATGCATTTACAAATGTTCGAAAGGACAAACGGATATGGACGACGACGATCCGCACCATGGTCAGCGATCGTGCTGCAATAACAAAGTAATACTGCAGTTCAATTAATTATATTTGTATTGTCTCAGGTTACTCGTTTGACAGGCCTTTGGCAGTACTGCCTTTTAATACTTACCGTCCTTAAAGCGTAATGTTTGTTTATCAGTCAGCATATTTGTACATATATATAAGCCGACCGATATTCATGGCGCTAACGTTGCGTTGTTTTTAGCTGTCAGCTTTAATCCCCGTTGGTTATTGTAGCAGTAGTTATTGTTGTTGAAGAAACAGTAGTAGTTGCTGTTGTTGCTTTTGTTGTTTTAATGCGAAGTACAAACGATGGTAGGTAGTTTCTTTAACGGGATGTGCATATTGTTGCTTTTATTGCGCAGTTTGGCGTTGCTGCTGGTGCTGCTATCGTTGTTGTTGTCTTCATTCATCAGAATGGAACCTTGAATAATTAAAAGCAGTTTCTGATTACCTACCACATCGTTATACGCTCACAATCACAATCTATATACACCAACTCACTCCCCCAAACAAGGTCCATACACACACACAGACCACATACACATACCTACATATATTTAAACTCCCATAGATACACACATGCACATGCACATACACATACACATACACATACACATACACATACACATACACATACACATACACATACACATACACATACACATACACATACACATACACATACACATACACATACACATACACATACACATACACATACACATACACATACACATACACATACAAATACACATACACATACACATACACATACACATACACATACACATACACATACACATACACATACACATACACATACACATACACATATATATGTATATATACATACGTGAATGCACGTAACGGAAGGAGGCTGCTCTTCTGTTGTGTGCGTGTCTCTAATTAAACGGCAAACAGGATTCGAGTTGAGTTGAAAGCGCAACGAAACAGGAAACGGAAGCCAGTTGCCATGCAAACGGCCAACCTACACACACACACACACCCGCTCAAATACACGTAGCCATGATTGCGTTTGTTGACGATGGCTAAGCAGCTATAGACGTGGCGTCCAGTGCAACAGTCAGTGTGACCCCCGCAATGTTAGTTATTGTTATTGTTGCTTTTGTTGTTGGCAATTTACGCCCAGCTCATTTTGCCACCATTGTATGCTTGTCTACAATTTTAATATTGTTTTTTTTTTTTTTTGTCTCACCTGCCAAAGCAATGTCAAAGTCCTTTCACTTTGTCTTCCGACGGTTCCTCATTGTGGCTGAAACATTGGTCAACAGACCACAAATTAGGTAATTCGATGTGCATTGGGCCAAAATACAAACCAATGTCTATGTTCGCATGTTTGCACAAGAGTTTTCATGCATGTTTTGCATATAAGACATATATGCACACTGACATATATAGGTATTTCCTTATTGGTGCCCTGCAGTTTTCCGTTAGCTTATAGTATTGACAGATTTTCTAACTAAACTACTCAAAATATTTAAAAAATATGGATATTCACGGCACAATGTTAGACTTTCTTTTATCTTCTTATCTTATAGTATAGACAGATTTTCTAACTAAACTACTCAAAATATTTAAAAATATTGATATTCACGGCACAATGTTAGACTTTCTTTTATCCTCGGATGGTTTGCTTTAATAAGGCTAACAATCCGCAAATGTTGTAATTCGATATGTACTGTGTCAAAATACATAGAATACTGGCTTTGTGTTTACATGATTTTACGAAAGTGTTCATGGTATTACATCCATTTAAGACACAAGTATGAATATATATAAATATATATATATCGGTTATTTATTTATTTATTTAGACATAGCCTCATTGCTGTTCTTATTCGTTTGCTAAAATCACAGTATATTGTGCTTGTAGATGAATCTGCTTTTGCATCATATCATTCAGTGGGTTGTATTTCGGTTTACCCAAATGCAAGCTTTAGCATTACCTTAAGGAATCAGTACTGCTGTGGTCACTACCACAGACGTCAGCCTCTGTTAACGTGTCGAATGTGAGTCAGTGCAAGCAACTGGAAAATTATTGGTTGAGAAGCTCACCTTAACGACAAGGTTACACTCCTAGAAGGGAAATAATATACTTTGCGTCCGTCACTTCTAGATATATATATTTCCGAGATATGCTTTTTGGATGAACAGAATACGTATAATACGTAAAATGGACTTCACAGTTTCTTTTATCGTTGGATATCAGCACTCTCTAAATGAACTTTCATGGTTTTCTACATTGAGTGGGTGTTATACAGTCGGTTATGTTCTTCTGCTTGTTGTGATTGCTTCAAATGCTGTCTTCGGTTGTGTCTGGTGGCTTAAAACAATAATCAGTCTGGTCTTAGTGCCGTTGATGACCTATGTGAAATAACTTTAACGACAAACTGTGATGGGAGGAGAGCAGCCAAATTTGACTTAGATTGACAGATTGACGTGCTATCGTTATACTTGGCGTTGCCGTTGTGGCTGCGGTGATAATAATTATGCTGAGGCCAGTAAGCCAAGTTGCTGACATTGGTGAGAATTTCCAATTATAAATTATTGCATTACCTTTCAGGCAGTTTGTGTGGGTTTATGCGTTAAGTCGGTTTAATGTTCTTGGCCAGGTATTTTACAAAGTTCACAGTTTTTGTCAAATAATTAAGAAATAAACTGCAAAGGAATTGGCCGCTTGTCTTAATTGGATGCTCTTGAGCTGGTTGTGTGGCTGTGCTTAGTAGCAACTGGTTTGGCCAGCAATATTCATCGTGCTTTTTGCTTATTATTCCGATAAAGCAGAGCTCTTCACCTGATTAGCACTTTAAGCGCGCTAAAAACCTGGACCCAGACAGGCAGCCAGCCAGTTTGCCTACTCAGTTGTGGCATACATTCGGATTGTCGTATTCATTAGGGAAAACAGCAGGTGATACGCACCTGCTGCGCCACAGATGCTCTAGCTGCCATAGCTGCCGTAGCTGCCGTACCCAAATTATAATTTATAACAGCCAGCGGGCGTTTTGCAGCCTTAGTCTAGTATTTCTTTACTTTTAATTCTCTTATGGGTGGCACTTGCTCTGCTATTGCCACCGGAAACGGAACTCCCAGAAATGCGCGCTGAAAATTTCAAAATAATGAGTGCCTCTTGCCTCCTGCTAGGTTCTGCTATTGCTGCTGCAACTGTTTTTGTTGTTGTTGTTGGCAGTGGGCTCTGATTCTCAGTTGCGCTAAGCCGTCTTGGCCGCTGACTGTTCCACTTTATGACCCATTGTTGCTGTTTGCGCATTGCGATGCGGCGTCGCGTGTGATTTTGATTAAGGGCTGCTTGTTTGTGCAAACCCAAGTAAAGTAACCCGAGAAAAAACGAAATGAAAAGTGGCAAGGCGCACTGGCTCAAAGCCATTTGCCATTTGCTGTTTACCATTTGCCCCACTATGCAAACCGTTCATAGAAAAAAGTAAAATTACAGCCTACGCATCTATATATACACACACATATATATATATATATATATATATATATATATATATATATATATATATATATATATAGTAAAAAAATGTGTGCTACCTATGGTAGTGCCATGATTCCGTTTTAATCCACACTACCATTGTGCGATATTACTTCCACTAATATGCACATCTGCACCCACACAAATTGTAGGTATTGTATATAAAGATATTCACTTTAGTGAACATTTAGCAAAGGCTCGCTGGCTCCCACTGTTAGCTTTAGCTTGAGCAAATAATTTAGTCATTGCTTTTGCATTTTTGCTGAACATTCACCGACAACGAGGACACGCTTGACTGGACAAGACCTAATGGAACTCATGAAATAATATTTTGTCGGTCACACATACATTCACAGATATGCATGTGTGTATGCGTGTGCTAATATTGGCTACTGAGTCATTGGACACAACTGATCAGTTAGATGTGCGCGATAATGCATCCAAGTGGAAGCTGGTCAGGTCGTTAATTGAAATGGTGTCAGCATATACAGTCAAAATCGTAATTTGTGTTAATGCTATTGATCTACATATTGCTTAAGATGGTGGGGAAATTATATATTTGGCTCCATTTGTTGGGAGAGCACTCCGATGCAGAACGCGAATTCGTATTAGTTGGAATGTTTAGTATGCAGACAATGGCAATTGCAAAAACCGGCTTTCAATTTATTTGTGAAGGGGCCGAAAGTGGCTGTATAAGTGGCGGTTCTGTCAATCATTTTACTAAATATTTAAGTACTTCGTCCCTCTGCCATTTCATTTGTGTGCACGTGCCCATCGCCAAGCTGAGCCAAGGAGGAGGGCCGCCTGATAAACGATCCAAAAAATGTGGTTAACACGCGTGGCAGTTAGCCCTTGAAGCTGCCGGCATTCTACATTCGGCATTTCCGGCACGCTTACAAACATATATTAAGCATGCTCACACATGTATGTATGTATGTATACACACATTTAAACACATATTTGCACACGATTTCATGCAGCCCCACATCAACATTGTACACAAGCAGGCAATGCCATATTTGCGAGAGTGCAATAAATTTCATATGAAGTTCGTAATCGATTTTGACTTATTGAAACATTATGATTGAAAGACATTTATGAGTGAAAAGGTCTCTAGGGGATCAATGCCAACAGAAACGTTGACAGCCGTTAGTTGGTTAGAAAGCAAGAGGCGGTCTCCGCAACATGTCGATTTGGGGGAAATCGCACAATCATCAGTTATTAGGGCGACCTCGGAAGTCGTAAGGAAGCCAGTAAACATAACATAAAAAAGAACGCAATGCAGACATTGGTAGCGGTCATTGTAGTGGGTTAGTGTGCGTGTTAGGCATGGGCATGGCAATAAGAGACTAAGCTACAGGATATAAGTCCGTTTATATATGTATGCTTTATTCAAGCTTGGACGGAAATCGAAAGAGGGCACTGACAATGTCTGTGGGTGAGTGTGTGTATGCCAACATCAATGTCAATTGGCGTCGAGCTGTGAACCCGCCAAACGAAAAGCCAACAAATCTTTCAAAACAAAACATAACATACCGAAAAAAAGGCAAACAAACAACAATAACAATAATAAGGCTTGTTTGCCCATAGCTGAGAGCTGGGAACTGCGAACTGGGAGCTGGGGACTGAGCTGGGCAATCGTTGGGGGATCAAATTGGGCTATAAGCACGTAGATAATGTGCTCATACGATTCAATATGCGTTCAAAGAGCGCCACTCCCACAGACCTATTTCACTTAGCTGCCACTGTCATGAGTGCCGCCCTCCCGCTCACGCAATTCTGTGGCGTTCGATTTCCAGTCCAACTCGCAGCTCTAGCTTCTGAACACTACAACTCCACCTTCAGGCCTGGGTCTAGCTAGTGTCCGTTGTATGTGTCTTTTCATTATGTTGCTTGGCGCGCTGTCAAGTGTGTGGTTCGTGCCTCTGTAGATTGGTTTTGTTTGCCTGGGCCATGTTTTCCTTTTGCGTGTAGTTTTATTTGCGGCTCGTAAAAAATGGACACTCAACTGTTTGCTCACATTCGCCTTATTTATTTGCACCCAGTATTTGCTGGCATCCCACTAACATTTTTATTCGCTGTCAATGAATTTAACATGTTTGTTGAATGTCAAGCCTGTCAGGAATGTGCACGCCATGCTGGAGATATACTTTGTGGAGATAACTGCCTCGGTAAGGGGCCAGCAAATGTTTTTTATTCGCCAATACATGACAAGCTTCTATGTCAAATTCAGTTAGGTCGGAAGGGTTAAATATTTGCATATCAATTGAAGATGCACAAATCTTTTTATATTCAAGAGGAAAACAAATTTATCTTCGCCCCTTCAATGGCCAAACAATCGATCAGACGTACTATACCGTGCTCTTCTAGCTTAAACTAAAGAAAAATTGGAAATTAAAACTTATGTAAAAATCTTGTTGAGGGGAAGACTTTCCAAAGTTAATATATTTTCCCGTTGAAATTGACACACGCTTGCATTCTAATGAAATGCTGAGGTATGGCTTGAATGGAATTCTTTTAGATTTTTGTTGCTCAGAGTACGCAAATAACGTCAATAAAGCAACAACAACCAGTCAGGCACGCAGTGAGTGAATCCTTTAACGCATAATTTACAAAGTGGATTTTAATTAAAAATACTCATGCAAACCTTAGCTATTTTAATTGAAGCTTAATGACGTCACGCTAGGGTCTCTGGCCGACACGTCGGCCCCGTAGTCGGGGCCCGACAATAGTCCAATGCCGAAGCCATCGCGATGGAGAATGAGAATGCGAACAGTAATTAAGCGTGCCAGTAAACTTAAGTTGTCTTTAAGCTAACACATTGGTGTCATGCAAAGCAGTTAATAAAAGCAAATATACTGGTGCGGGGCGATAACAAGGAAGCACATTGTTGAGAGCTAACATTAGAGTAAGGAAGAGTACTTCGCATCTAAATGAAAGATATTCTCATTGATTCAATCTCTCTCTCTCTCTCTCCCTCTCGCTCTCTCTCTATCTCTCTTATGCGCTTTCTCTCTCTTAGACAAATTTGAATACTATACTAATAAATTTGATTTGACTGAATAATACATTTATGAAATTCTCGTCCATATACCAAATCTAATGTAATAAATATTAATTTATACTTGTGAGTATTATGGTAATGTGCACCTCTTATATAGAGAAGGTTTAAGTTCGCTCAGTTTAATAGAAATGTGAATATTTTATGATTGCGTTTGTTACTTTCACATTGTCCCTTGGTCACTTGTGACCTGATGTCCGACGCGAAGCTCGATACTCGATGTTCGACGCTCGACATCCGATAGTCAACTTCTGATTCCCAACACTCGCGAAAAGCAGTCAAGCGTGCATCCACATCTACTTGGTGCAATTGGATAGAAGGATGGTAAACGTGAAAAAGGAGCTGAGCTAATGATATTGTGGCAAATTGTTTACTGTGTTGCACTCTCTCATTTTCAGTAGCTGTTACCAGTCGAGTTCTGGTTCCCATTTGCTAGTTGAGTTCACTGGACGCTGAGACGCTGTGTGCGACAAAATCGGTGGACTCATCATAAGCTGATTAGACCGCAAAATGATGTGAGGCGTGCAAACTTGGTATTTAATGAGGCTGGCGAGTTAATGAGACTTAGTGTAATGATTTCAATTAAGCAATATCAGTAGCGGACACACATTCACGCTTGATGTAACACTCTGAATGCACACACACTCGCAGGCACACATGTATTCCCGGATTCAAATATGGCTGTCATAACCTTTGCTATGCAATTATCCCTACGTATTGTACATTTCCCGGAAAACTTTATTTTATTACATGCCCCGTTCGGATATGGGTAATAGCCGATGAAACAAGCAAGTCCAAAAGGGTAACTATGATTAGTTATCGGTGGCTGCTGCTCTTTATATAAATATATATACATGTTTGTATATAGAGCTAATGCCGTGCAAAAAAATTAATTATACGACGAATGAATGGGCAAGGCATTGGCTGGGCGTTTGGAGTTGTTTAATAAACAGAACCCGGGCATAACTGAATTTGACAGGCGACGCTATTTTTGTGGGTGCCAACATTGGGGTCTGCCCGTTTGAATGGCAGCAGTAGTAGCAGTTTCAGTAGTGGCAGTAGGTAGAACCCAGACGCAGCTTCTTTTGCAGCTGCTCTTACTGTTGTTTGACCTAACAACGCTTCGCCAGTCGACTGTTTATGTGGCTGGCGGCTGCTTTGTTTAAACTTGTGTGCAAAACTTTAACAACAACAACAACAGCAGAAATAACAACAATGCTAAAATGCCATCATTACCAAGCGACAAAAGTTGGTCCTTTTACTGCTGCCAGCAGCAGCAGCAGCAGCAGCAGCAGCAGCAGCAACCGCTGAAGCCGCAGCAGCAGTAACAATGGCAGCCGCCGCCAGCAACGTGGAGCACTCCTTGACTTTTCCGTATAGGCAAATGAAGTGAACGGTGTTGCTGACTGAGCTGTTGCTCTTGTTGCTGCTTACAAATAAACAACACTAGGATGCGACTACGCGATACCCTACACCACGTACAAAGCTGATGATTTATAAGAGCTAATTGTCGATATGGGTCAAAGCACCATTTAAACATGATTTCTTGATCCATTTTCGAAATGGGAATAGTTATCAACTTGGTGAACTCGCCCCATATCCATCTTGTAAAATCTGCCAGATGGACCTATGGGATGGGCCATGCCTTCTTATATTGACGCAAAATAATACTCCCTGTTTACCAATTTGTAGTGAGTTTAGGGCATTGAAAAACATATATATTTATATAAATAAGAATAAAAAAGAAATACAGTGCTCTCGGAGTGAAAGAACGACAAAAACTATGCGTACAATGGGAGCAAACAAAAGGCGCGTATCCGCACACACGGTCACAGTGTCAGAGCAAAGTTTCTACCCAGAAAAAGCCACGACGACAGTACCGCTGACAATAGAAATGCGCTCGGATAAGTGTTTTTTGGGACGATGCATGAGTTTTCCATTTGATTTCCGTTTACTCCACTATTTCCACACCAGCACCTAGCAGCAGAGGCTGTTAGCTTAGCCTGAAACAGGTGCAGGGGCCGTGGCATGGATGGGTGGCCCGTGAAGCATATGTTTGAAGAATTAAGTTTGTTTGGTCTGTGCTTTCCTACTTTCGATCAAGTGTATTATGCGAAATATCTGCATTTGCATTTAGTAATGAAATAGTGTGCCAACGATGCAAATGCACTTCACTTTTATGTGGGCACATTTCAAGCATATGTCAAACTTCCCATATGACTCTATATTATATATTAATATAGATTTCGACAATGTCGATCAGCGTAGACTCTGCACTCATCAAAAGCTATAAAATTGTATATCTCATTTCTCTTAGTACTAACCAACTAAGTTTTCTTCTCTTTTTTTCTCTGCAGGATGACGTATTCTTAAACACATTCAAAATGCTCACATTTCTGTCAGTGTATTTGATGTCCATATACGAACGATTTTTACACCTTGAGCCCATTGAAAATGGAAATTAGGGTACATTGAGTTTGTTAAAAGTATGTAACAGGCAGAAAGAGGCGTGGCAGACCCATTAAAATATATGTATTTTTGATCAGCACAAAAAAAAAATAGTTGATATAGCCCGGTTTGTCTGTCCGTCCGACCTTCCGTATGACCGTGGCGATTTCGGAAACTACAAAAGCTAGAGAGCTGAAATTGTACATGAATACTAGTATGGTAGTTATGCAGTACGAGTTTATTTTGTTTGTTTTTATACCCTGAACCCATTGAAAATGGGAATTCAGGGTATAATGGTTCTGTGAAAATGTATGTAACAGGCAGAAGGAGACGTCGCAGACCCCATAAAGTATATATATTCTTAATCAGCATAAAAAACAAGTGAGAAGGCTCTAGTCGAGACGTCTCGACTACGAGATACCCTGAACCCAAAAAAGATACATATTATGAATACGCAGATTATGTAATTTTCCGACTTTGGATGCCACGCCCCCTTCGCCCCCAATTTGCAAAATGCGCATTTCAAATACTAGCACATATATACTGGCACATATATACATATAGATATTCTTAATCTACTCTGAAAATTTCATTAAGATCGTCCAGCTACAAATGGAGTTATAAGCGTTCAAAGTATAGCCCAACCCACCCCCAAGCCACGGCAGCCACTGCGCGGTTAGCAGAGCGCGCGCTTAAAAGTGCGTAAAGAAGAAGAGTATCACCTTCTTTGGGTTCAGGGTATCTCGTAGTCGAGCCGTCTCGACTAGAGTTTTTTAATTGTCTTTTTTTCGACAGCTCACCCCATTTCCAAATTATCGATAACAAAAATTGTAAATTCGTTTACTTTTTTACGCTTTTGAAGCATAACTTCTATACTGTTTTAGCTAGACTCTTCAAATATTTTTTGTATATTTAAATAAATATTATGGATACGCAGATTATGTAATTTTCAGATTTTGGATGCCACGCCTCATTCGCCCCCAATTTCAGAAAACACATTTCAAATACTAGAGATTTGCAGTTTGGCAAATAAATACATTTGGTTGCTCTTAATATATTCTGAAAGTTTCATAAAGATCGTGCTTCTAAAAATTTAGTTATAAGCATCATAAATTCAGCCCAGTCCACCCATAAGCCACGCCAGAAACTGCGTGGTTAGTAGAGTATTAGTACGTTCGTAAAGAAAAAGAGTATCACTTTTTTTTTGCGGGATTCAGGGTATCTAGTAGTCGAGCCGTCTTATTACTTGTTTTTTTTTTTTTTTTGCAGAGTATTGGGTATCTTGTAGCCGAGCCGTCTCGATTAGAGCTATCTTAATTTTTTTTATTTGGTTTGTAAGCTGTTCAGTTTGGGATTGATTTTCGCTCAAATTTAATTGGTGTTCTCATCTTTTTGGGTTTGGCTAAGACCTTTGACAATATGATGCAAATGCACCCCTAATATTGAAAGGTATTTGACCTTTTTATGGTTCAATTCAATTAAAGCCAAATGATAGTGAAACTAGGTTCGATTAGTTAATACTTTAACCATAAATCTTTATTTGGCAGCGCCAATTAAACATTATCTCTAATTGGCGCGTGCAAATGGTTGCAAGGACGAAGGTAGGGAAAATTAAGGTAAGGGTATGTAAGGTCCTGTGGCCATGCTGGCTTCTTGAACTTTTACACGTCTTATCGTTGCTATTTGGGAACAAATCGTGCTATGCGGCACAGCTCTCGGCACACCTGCTGTTTGACTTTTGAAAGGCAACGCAGACACATGCACACACACCTATACAGGCAGGAGCCCACATACACATTCACTGGGATACATGGAGCAAGTGGCGTGCAGAAAGGAGCAAAAATGTAATTCGGATTTAATTGCCTGTTAACACGCACTCGCGCACAGCGGGCACCGGCAACAGCTCGTAAAAAGCGCACAAAAAGTAGCAGTCAGGTGGGTAAAATCGAGGAGGCGGGCCGAGGACAGCAGCGACAGCAATGAGTTAAAACAAGAGGAAACAGTTAAGCGCGGCACTCACAAAATGAACAGCTCGTAATTTAAGCAGCAAATTGTAGGATACCCTTTTGTTCAGCTTGTTCACCTTGCTTGGCTTGTTTAGCTTGCTTAGCTTTCTTAAATGTTGGGTGAACCATGTTGGCCATGCCATTGGGTCGATTGCCAAAAAGAGGTAAATGCACTTTATAAACTCTGCCAGCAATTGATAAGCAATCTAGTAAATAGTACGTTCTTATTTCACTAGGTGCGAGGAAAAAATGTTTAGAATAACTGTTCGAACTTACCAAATTGCCGAACTATAACAAAAAGTACCTGGCTTTAATCAGACAACATAGAACAGGTGGCATTCGGCCATTGAAGCCGAAAAAGAAGACTCGGCGAGCGAAGTACCGTTGTGGGCATAAGGCGCAGATAGGCACCGCGTGATATGCGGCAACCGACATTCATTACGACATAAATTCGTTTAGTTGCTGGTCGCCCAAACATTCTGACAGGCTGAAACTGGCGCAAGCACTGCCGCCGATAAGGCACCTACACTAACACCAGCAACAGCAATAGCACAAACACCAACGCCAATATCAACACCAACAAAAACAGCAACAACTGACGCAAAGACTGCTAGTGGCTTCTACACTTTGTCGATGATGCCGTTACAGCACGCATAACGACAAGTGCTGCATACGCCAAGGAGTTGGCAACTTGCATTTATTACTCGTGCTATCTATAGATATATCTGTGAGTGTACACATAGAAGCCGTCTTTTCAGAGAACTCGCTTGCTCGACAAACGCCGTGTTACATTGTCTGTTTGCATGCAAATAAATTAAAGCGCGCCTTCCTACCATCTACCACTACTATCTACTACTACCATCTCCCACTACCATCATCATTATCATCACCAGTAAAAGCTCCAGCACCTCTGTAACAGAGCAAATCGGCTCTAGCGGTCAAACTACCGACCGCATTCTCCGTTCAGCTATCATCTGCAATGTGAGGCTCGCGATACAAGCGTATATATTTAATAACTTAATCAATTCATTACTCTACGGCTATATTACGTATACGAGCTGTTGGCTGCAAGGAAATATACGAGTAGTTTTTACTGATGAAAAATAAGAAGAGAACATGAGAAAACAGAGAAATATGTAAGAAAACTCAAGTAAAATAGAATAAATTCTGTAGTTACGACTGACCTCCAGATAGTCGCATTTTTTTTCTATAATGGGACATCGTCCTCTAACACAAAAGAGATACCCTGAACCCTGAAAAAAAAAAAAATAATACTCTTCTTCTTTACGAACGTATGAGCGCGCGCTCTGCTAACCGCGCAGTTGCTGCCGAGGCTTGGGGGTGGTTTGGGCTATACTTTGAACGCTTATAACTCAATTTCTAGATGGATGATCTTCATAAAATCAGAGTAGATTAAGAGTATCTAAATGTAACCATGTGCCAAATTTCAAGTCTCTAGTATTTGAAATGCGTTTTTCCAAAATCTGAAAATTACATAATCTGCGTATCCACAATATCTATCTAAATACACAGTCTTTAGTCTTTAGTCTTTAGCTAAAACGGTGTAGAAGTTATGCCCATTTTTCTATTTTTTATCGATAATTTGGAAATGTGATGAGTTATCGAAAAAACAAAATAAACTCGTACTGCGTAACTAACATACGAGGGTCCATGTGATTTCAGATCTCTAGCTTTTGTAGTTTCCGAATTCTCGACGTTCATACTGACGGACGGACAGAAGGACAGGGCTCAATCAACTTATATTTTCATGCTGATCAAGAATATATATACTTTATGGAGTCTGCGACGCCTCCTTCTGCCTGTTACATACATTTTCACAAAACCATTATACCCTGATTTCCCATTTTCAATGGGTTCAGGGTATAAAAAAATATTCAAAGTCGGTTAAGACACTGACGTATGGCTTAGTAGATATGTTTGTGTTCATATGTATACATATGCGTCCCAGAACTGCGGGCATAGTTCTTTGTATTTCAGACGGCATTGCCACGACGCGTCGCGACGCAAAGACTTCTTTAACGTCAAGCCCTGTTTTCAGAACAAATATGCGCTGGAGATTTTATAATGAAATGAAACAATTAATTTGATTCCATATTCTATGAAAATCCTATTAGCTATAATAGTGTGTCGCACTTTTATGCATACATAATTTGTCAATTTAGTACAAGTTTGCAAAAACGTAAGAACATTTTGAAATTCGCTATCCAACTGTTGCGCTACGAACCCAAGGAGGTCGGCGCACAATATAGACGAGAAAGCTCTGAAAGTTATGTAGGTTGGCTGTTAACTGGTTTGTGATGCTGCTGAGCTGTTTAAAAAATGAATAGGCAGTGTCATGTGGTGCTTGCTCTGAGGTGTTTAAGTTTAAATTTTAAGACAATCTCAATTTGAAATTAAGTAACGCGTTAAAATTTAAACTATTTAATAGCAACGTATGCTCACGCATAAGTCGGCCCCACTTGGGTCTGTTGATAAAATGAGAACAAACCAGCAGTCCAGTAAAAGGAAACGGACGCACGCCTAGACCGAGTCCCATATCACGACCCAGACCCAGTATCCGAGACCCAGCGCTACAAACTAGTAGACGTTGCTGCGGAAAGTTTCCATAGCTATTCATACCTATGCATGGGTGTGCTGGTAAGGTAATTAGAAAATTTTATGTGATTACTACTTGCTTGTTTAACATTTTGGGCAACATCCTTCCATCCTTCAACATACTTGCATACACACACACACACACACACACACACACACAAACACAGTGTGAGAGAGGAGGCGCGTGCCATGTGGAAAAACATGCAACTGCGCCAATGATGCGAAGTAAAGTACAAAAGCGGCTTTTAGAATATTAATGGAATACTAAATATATATAACGTGTAAAGTGGCATGCTCACACACATATGGAAACATTAAAATGAGTGTTCGGGGGGTGGAAAAAAGGCGAGCGACAACTTAAACTAATTGTAGTTATCCTGCTTGTCATATGACACATTTTCAAGAAAATTATTTCCAACTTATGTAAATCTACAAATTTTCTACTGACTGACTGGCAATTGCCTGTGCGATAGGGCATAAATCAAAATAATTTAGACAAAAACGAGCTTAATACTTAACATACATAGGATGCGAACTCGAAGTACAATAATACGAGGGAGTAATTGCTGAGTATTTTCATATGTCTAAATTCCCGAAAAGCCTGAGTACCCCAAGCCATCCAAAATTATCAAGAAATACAAAGTTTGATATATTATTCGGATACTGCTGTTGACAGTGGCCAATGTCCAGTGCCTTAATCATATTATTTACCTAATACAAATATATAGGAGTATACGAATTAGCTTTTTATTATAATACTTGTATTTCTCTTCCATAAAGATAAATATTTCAGTCAAAATAGTATTTTAATTTTGCAGAAAACAATGTTCAGACATATGTGAGTGACATTTCCACTGATTCATTAAAAGATGTATCAAATGTACATTGCACAACAATGCAAAATATGCCGAGTACTCAGAATTGATAGTTGAGCTTTCTTCTTCATTCAATGTAATGAATGAACATTCCGATACTCTGCGCACACAGCTAAAGTGCACGATGCTATTGTTAAAAATAAATTATATATAAATTATATGTTGGAAATGGCGCTCAGGTCGGACCTCCTTACATACATTTGGACCACCTAGTCAAAATCGCAAATATAGTGGATAGAGTATTCCGCTATCAACTGCACCCGATTGGTTTCATTTAGCGACATCGCTCATAAAGCTTTTTTTGAACGGACGCTAAGCGTATGCAGACTCAAATCCCTGCATTGGGCCAAAATTAGCTCGAAAAGTAACTCAATTGTCGCTCAAATTCTCTAAAACGAACTAGTCGACGACGAGCGAGTGTCGTGCAGCGTGAGCCTTCGGATCCTCGTCGGCAACTCCCACAAATGAGTTTGGCGAGAGTCCTCGGCGCTGCCATCGCTTAGACGCACCCACAAAGCACTTCAAATAGCATTGAATTCAATTGAAGTGGTGCTAGAAGGCGTTAACCAACGAAGCACTCGGCTTGAGTCGTCGTCGCGTTTTGAGTGCTTTGAGTTGAAAAAGTGCGCAAAATCCTTGTCGTCGAATAAAAAAACTTTTCGTTCAGCCAATTGCAAGCAGCAGTAGCAAAAAAGGATGATTTCTTTGTTAGTTGTTGTTTTTATTTATATATTTATATATTTTATTTATTTGTTCGTTATTATATTCATATATTTTTAATTATATATTTTTAATATATATATATATAGATATTGCTGATATGGTTTCCATATGTATATATATAAATATGTGTGTAAACTTATCGTGCAAAAAAAATACATCTACTTGACTAACAAGAAATATTACAATTATACTCGTAAATTTCCATTTAAAAGCATTTTTGTTTCAAATGTTATGACGCACTCTCTAAATAGCATTATGTATATTTAACGGCAATATATTAACATCCTATTCATATTCGTATTCCTACATATCAATAGCTCTTATAGTTCATTGAATGATATTTCATTGTCTTCGTATTGTGATTAACATTAAAGTTTCGTTATTTATAGTTAGCATTTAACAACAAGCCAACATTATTAATTTATATACTATTTTCCTCATATGTAATTTTCGATTTCCTATTTCGTCGTTACATTAATTGTAGATTGAGTACAAATTGAGTACAAATTTTCATCTTCAGCATGTAGGAAAATGTATTTTTATATGTAAATAAATACATCGTTCATTTTTGTTTGGACGATCTCGATATTTGGAAATATGTTTTTCTATTCACTCCAGTTCAAGCTCAAACACACGAAGAGATGTGGGCTTGTCTACCCATAAAAACGATCCTATTTTGGAAACAAGCTGGGGTAGTGTAATATGATTCGGAAAATTAAATCTTGTCCTGGTCCTATCGGTCGAAAAGAGGCACCGTCTTAAATTTGATTGGGCTGATGAATTTGCCCTTTGCATCGAATAGAATTGTCATTCCCAGGTGCTGGTAAGCTAGGTCTCCCACTTACACACTTATTGATAACATTACATGTAAATATATATAGTAACACTTAATTGTAGACTTCGTATGTTGATATCCTAACAGCATGTACACAACGTGCAAGTGCCAGAAGCTCTCGATTTTGTTCTCGTGTTCAGTTTATATATATATAAATATATATAAATATATATATATATATATATATATATATATATATATATATATATTTAGAAAAGGGTTACTTGGGCTTTAGTTTTATTAATAAAAATAACTGTTCACCCCTACAAATATGTGAAATAATTGAAAACGTATTGTATTGGTTGACTAAGATTACTTGTATATAGACACACTTATGTACGTACATATATGTATATTGCAATTACTGTAAGCTTTATTCAGATTCTCTACAATCCCGCAGCATTGCAGATGTATTACAGAAACAACAACGGTTTCTATGAGTACTGTATGACCGACAACTATGTGATCTAATTATATAGACATACAGACGTACTTATATACTTATATATATATATATAAGTATATTCTTGATTTCAGTTATATATATAGCTAAAGCAATATGCATCGCTGCATTGCTGTATTCGCGTCGTTGTTTAAGTACAATAAATGTTATATTATTTGTTGCAAATATACACTGAGAATGCATATATGTATGTGTTTTTTTTTATTTTTTTTTTATTTTTTTTATATATATATTTTTGTTTGTTCATTTATTACTTTTTTGTATGTACACTGTAGGTTTGCATGAGTAACTGTTATGCCTATGATATGAACACCAATTATGATGCGCTATGCTCTATATATAATCTATAATTACGTATGCATATCCATATGGTTACATAAAATAATTTTGCACACAGTTCCCACATATGTGTGTGCGTTAATGTGTAAGATGTACGTAGATGTTTCATTGGCATAATTCCAGATCAACTTATCATCTACAAACTGTTGAGTCATCACCGGCACATATCGAATGGGGCGAGGCAAGGAACAGTTTGCCGTTAAAGCAGGCACACAGTTGGAAGACTCGATGCATGTGATCTCGATTCTGAGTAGATCCCATTATAGGAGGTTGGGCAGTGCGCAAATTGGGCATAATTATCTTAGACGACTCCAATCGCAGCTGTGCAGTTGAGAGGAACAGAGAATGGAATATATTGCATTGTTGTTGCATTATATATGCAAGCATCAGCCCAACCAGAATTAACTATTCCAATTGTTATTTAATAGCATATGGTAAGGATATATATTTATACTTACACTACCATCAAGTGCTCGCAACTTGACATCCTCCAGAGCTATCAATTCGATTCCTCCGGCTCGTGATTGTAAATTGATATCTTTTGCAGCTGTTATCTCTAATTGACGTGTGGGCGACTCCAGTCTGCAATAAACTCAACGAATTGAGAGATAACAAGTAAGAAAGCTTTAGTCGAGACTGCTCGACTACGAGGTCTCCTGAACCCATCTTCGAACGAAAGCGTAACAAACTTGCGAGAAGTTATTTGATTAATAATTTTGTTTCTACATGGACAATCGTAATCACTTTGGTAAACTTTCAGACTATGATAATAAATGATCATGAATTGGGGACCGGAATCCAAAATCTGACAAGAACAGAAACTGTTTTAAATTAGTACCTATATATATACAGAATACTTGGAGACTTTAACTCTAAAGATGAACGAGATATCATTTTATAACTGATTCTCGATAAATGTTTTAATACGGACAGACGTACAGAGGGACAGACGGTCAAGGCTATATCGACTCAGCTCGTCACCCTGAATAGGAATATATATATACTTATGCCTGTTTCATACTTTTAACAAAACCGTTATACCCTGATTTCCCATTTTCAATGGGTTCAGCGTATAAAAAGCCAGTATCTTATCTACAGTAGCTCAAATTTGGAATTGTGTATTTGAACATTGTTGGTTCGCCTTAGCTCTAATCTTCCTCAAGATCTCATTAGTTTCCTGACCGGAGGTTGATAACATTGAAATTAATATTGATCCTATATGCGACTGATCCTATATACGGTTAGTGAATTGATACCATTAAACCGTTTTGATAATATCGCTTATCTGGAAAATGCCCTGCAGAAAAGTTTCGACTAAAAGAAAGAGATACAAAAGAACCCACCGGTCACTGGCAAATTTGTCAATGTAAACGTTATTACAAGCTCGCACGGCTGTTAATGGTCCGTACACACATTTACAACCTCAAAGCCCATCCCCACACGAGTTATCACCACAATATTCCAATATAGACCCAACGATTCCCTGGCAATAAAAAAAATGAAATAATCAATGCCCTGGAGTGTTTTTCAATTCAACCATCGTCGTCGCCAGCGATGCCCATTTCAATGATGATGGTGATCCGACCGTCTCCCCATCCCTCTCCACCACAGAATACACACACAAAAACTCATCGTTCATCACAGTCCTGTGTGTGTGTGTGTGTGTATGTGTATGTGTGTGTGCATTTTGCATGCATGCATGCATGTGAGTACGGCCGTGTGTAAATATTTTTGCTCTTCAACAAGCTACATGCCAACACCTCTTGAGTGTCAGCGTTTTGTATTATGTCTGTTGTTGCTGTGGTTGTTGTTGTTGGTGACGTTGTTGTTGCCGCCGCAAAGGTGATGGCGGCGTTGACAGACACATCTGAGCATTAAGAGCACGGGCTGGTGTTTTTTGTTTGTTTTTAATTTTTTTATTTCTGAGATTTTGCCGTACCCGATTAATGTGTTTGGCGTGTACACACCTACTCACGCTCATCCATATACATACATATATACATATATATATATATGCATACATATGTGCATGCGGGAGTTTGTGAGATATATTTATTATGGATTGATACTACGAAATTTATTACTGTTGAATTTCATCAATGGGCGAAATTTCGACGCAGCATTCCAGTGAATCTCTCGTAGTGAGCAACGCACTACGAGGGCATCCTTTCACTCAAGCATATGCATACATACATAGTACATAACTTCTTAGACCACTAGCTTCAATTCGCTTTGCACAAGGATAAGGGTATTTAGTCTTCCGCACTGTGAATTTCCGGACTCTTTTACGTGTTTTCATTCATTTTTATTGGTATTCATAATAGGATTCCTTCAATTGATTAAATTACTCTGACAATTTTGGAGTCAAACGAACACATTATTATTATTACAGACTACGGTTATTGCATTTCATTTTATATAAATGTATAAATCAATTATGATCATGTTCTGACTTGTAAAGATATCGTTGTGAAAAAATACCAGCATACATATGTATATATGTATATACATGAATGTATATATACACGAAGTTGTGAGACTTCTTTTAGCAAGTGCACTCTGTAAAGTGGGGCCTTAGGTGTCAAGCACTTACCTGAGCTCCCGGCCCGGCTCAGCACGAATGTGTGGTGTTTGTATGGACTCCCGGAAGATGGCACCACCTTCTCCCTCGATGCGGAGCGAATGCGCTCCTATAGTGACTTGATTTCGATTTACCGAAAATAAATTTCGTCCGGTGGTATCGTTGATGCGAAAGCCGGCTGACAGACATTCAAACTTATCATGGCCCAAGAATAAATGATTTTCGAGCACACCGTTTGGGTCACGCGTATTGATTGAAAAATTACGTGAGGACTCTGTTGATGACGCCGCCAGAGACGAAGGAAAGAGATACAATTTATAGAAAGTACTTTCGAACGATGCAAAAAAAAAAAAAAAAAATAATAAAAATTCTACATATGATTTTGTTTCTATTTAAATATAATTTTAATAGACTTCATCACAGTGTCGCAGACCAATCCAGGCATAATAAATTCAATTTAATGAAAATCTAACTCTAACCTACATATTGCGAATATAGCTGCTATGCTGCTATGTTGATATCAGACAAAAATTCGTAGTGCTTGGCTTGACATGGTGGGAAAACCTTAAGCAGACAGCGTTGCCAAGAAAATGTCCATTTTATGTGACTCTCTGTAACGTCTGTAACGAAATGGGTTTGCAAGCACAGAGCAAAGCCCCGCACTTTTACATGCCTTCATCCGTCTTCATTGGCTGAGCTGCAGATATCGCATATGCTGACTATCTGTAATTGTACATCGCTTGATTGCTATAGACCACAGCGGTAACAGCTGCGATTTCATTTGATAAGATACCACCTCCGCATGTCCATTCACTCCTTGCAGGATGTTAGTGGTAACATTCATACACATACGCATATTAAATTACGAACAAACGTATGCATGGAAAGGTATGAACTTTTCCGGTGGCCTATCTGTGAATCTACTGATTTATGGCCCTAGTGACAGCGGCACACATTTGTCGTAGACAGGTCCAGCTCAACTGTAGAGAGTTGCCCTTAAGCTGGGTAAAGGCAAATACAAATTAGCTAGTCTAAGTCGAATTTTAAAAAATTTCCTGAAAGCTGATGTATTCCGAACGATGATTTGTATATAATTATGTAATCAAAGTCGAACGTATAGAGCAAATAGAAACAGTGCAATCGGCGTAAAAGCCAGATCTGACCATGCAGGTACATTCATTTAGATCCATATTAAGTATTTGTGGTTAAGACTTACCAATGGATATAGGCTGTCCGTGCCTAGAGCGTATTGTCGATGCCCGTAGCATATCCATAATGACCGTCTGGCCTGTGAGTTGGATGCCACCAGGAACAATTTTCAGTTGGCCCATTCCATCCTGAAATAGCAAGGTGTACAAATCGTGGGGCTAGGGCGGTGACTTTACATACCGTTGAAAACTCCATCACTTTAAGTATCCATAG
The DNA here is from genome assembly GCA_035045845.1 of Drosophila buzzatii. NCBI lineage: Eukaryota > Metazoa > Arthropoda > Insecta > Diptera > Drosophilidae > Drosophila > Drosophila buzzatii. Next base: position 124,387 of record JAWNOS010000596.1, on the reverse strand, counting down.
TGTCAGCACCAAGTTTGTGATGATTAAAAGCATTAACAATAACAGCAATGTGTATAGGCACTTTTTACGCCAGCCAATTAGGCCGAGATACGTTTCGATTCCATCGACAAAGCCGCCCACATTCTCTTGCTTTTTGGCTGCCATGGATGAGCCACCTTTTACGCCACCCGACATAATAGTACGATTCCCTCTTTCCCCACCTGGTCGTGTTGTCATTATTGTGGCCGTCTTAGCGGAAGCGGAGGAGGAGGAGGTGATGGCACTGCGTGGGCCACCCTCGCCGGCATTGCTACGTGCCAAAATGCCCGCTTGACCGGTCTTACTTTTTCGCGTTTGTTTGGGCGTGGCTCTAGCGGGGTGCTGGTGTCCAGCTGGCATTGACATTGTAGTTGCTCTACAAGCTTCAACTTCTGTGTTGCCACCGGCCAGCATCGCAATCAATTTATTTGCCTGGTTCTATTCTCGTTACAGTATCGTTTCTATTGCCTCTTTTATTTCTTTAGGGATACACTTCGTTTGTGTGTGTGCTCTGCGCCGACCATATTAATAATACAGCTGCCTTATCAACTGAAGCTAATGAAATTTGTATTTACAATTCATATATTAAAACAATTTAATGTCGTACCTGTGGAAGAAACCGTTCGTTATAATTCAAATGTATTAGGAGCAATCAATATCTTCAATAAGACCAACGGCGTATGCTGGAAATAATCAGCATCCAATTTAACTTATATATTTATTTGACCATAAAGATATAGTTGTAACATAGTTTTCAAATCTAATTTTGTTTACTAATCTTATTGGGATATGTATAAGTGACTTCTAAAACCATCTTAGTGTTTAGTAGAAACTCTCTACAACTCGAGCAAATTTCAGATTCATATATTATGAATATTCTGCTTGTTAGCCGTGACATACTGGCGGAGAAGTGAACAGCATTTACATCATAGATTTTCATTTTTCTTTGGTATTGCATCCGCCTACATGGCACTGCTGACATTAGTTGTTGGCTTCACACGTGCAATTGTTAAATAATGTATAACTGCATATCAAAGTATGCACATTTCCATTCATATATAAGGGCATACACATGTATATAAGTGATATGTATATAAACAGCTAGTGCGACAGATGAAAGATACAGCTAGACAGCTGTACATAATCTGATGCATTCACTTGCTTGAGCTGTGCTGTCGCCACCGACGCAGCCTGACAAGGACAAAATTTATGCATTCATTAAGTTTTTCCGTCAAAAGAAATAAAAAATACGTTACAAAAAATTAAAGTGTCGAACGCTACAAAAAGTTGACTTTTCTAGAGAAATGCCCATATATATTTATAAACAAGGAACTAGTACACTCGTTATATATATATATATATATATATATGAACTGTATATATATATACCATATATATTTATAAACAAGGAACTAGTACACTCGTTATATATATATATATATATATATATATATATATATATATATATATATATATATGAACTGTATATACTGAACTGTCGACTTGGGATGACTTTTCACTTGCACTGTGCTACATATACATACATACATACTTTCGTAGAAGAGCTAAGTTGAGTCAATTAAAAATAAACCAGAAGTGGAAATGCTCTAAATATAGAAAATATGTGTATATGTTTTTCTTTACATGTAGATTTTCATGGCCGCAGCGAGAAAAACGTTTGGCGTGAACGTAAGTAAAACACATTTTTGATACGCTCAATAAAAATGTTGATGAATGTATAGATATTTGCTCACCTATTGAGGCTGATTTTACTTTATTCTGTGAAAATAATGTGTTTTCAGTGATTTCTGATTTATGGGTTCTGTGATAGCAAATGTCTCTTGCTCTATTACGCCAACTTCTTTTCATAAGTATTCAACGGTGTGTTATGTTGTCACTTAATGACTCTTTTGAAATTATCATCTTATTCATAATTCAATGATATAATACTTGTGCAAGAATAATCTCACCTTGACTTAAGCCCATTTAGTATACCAACACGGAATACGTTATAAGTAATCAAATATCTGTATACCCTGAACTCACTGAAAATGGGAAATGGGGTCGTGAATGGAGGCGTGCCAGCCTCCATAAAGTTTATATATTTATAGATTTCAGAAACATTAAAAGCTAGATACATATTTTTATACCCTGAGCCCATTGAAAATGGGATATCAGGGTATAATGGTTTTGTTAAAAGTATGTAACAGGCAGAAGGAGGCGTGGCAGACCCCACAAAGTATATATATTCTTGATCAGGGTAACGAGAAAAGTTGATATAGCCATGTCCGTCCGTCCGTCCGTCCGTCCATCCGTATGTATGAACGCGTCGATTTCCGAAGATACAAAAGAGAGTTCATTCTTTTCGTGTTAGGTTCGTATATTGCACGCGCAGTACGAGTTTGTTTCAGAAATTCGATAACTTGTATATTTGCAAAGTTATCGATAAACGAATTTATCGGGAACCAGTTATAAAATTCTAGCTAATTCATCTTAAGAGTTAGAGTCTCCAAGTCTTCTGCATATATATAGATACTAATTTAATACAATTTCGGTTTTTGTCAAATTTTGGATTACGGTCCCCACTTCGCCCCACCACCCCCAAATATGAAAAAATGCATTTCAAATACTAGAGACATGCAGTTTGGTTTAGCATATAGATATGAATATCATGATAATAATCTGAAGATATCAATACGATTGTCCATCTAGAAACAGAATTATTAATCATCAAAGTTTTCTCATCAAAATCCATGCGGCGCAGCAACAAAGGCTGAGAGAGACAGCAAGACGCTTGCATTGCTTACACACATGTATACACACATACATGCATACAAGCGTAGATCAGTGTCTATGTGTGCGCGTAGTTTTGCATGCGTGCAGAAACGAATCGAATAATTCTTGGAATATTATTCGTTCGAAGAAGGGCTCAGGGCATTTCGTAGTCTAGCAGTCTCGACTACAGCTTTCTTACTTGTTTTTGTAGGACCGTACATTGCTCGCGCATTTTGAGTTTGTTTTAGAAAATCGATAACTATTTCCGTGTCAAAGTTATTGATTGAAAAAATATCGAGAATCAGTTATAAAATAATATCTCGTTCATCTTTAGAGCTAGAGCCTTCAAGTCTTTTGCATATATATAGATAATAATTTAATACAATTTAGTTTTTGTTAAACGGCCTCCAAATCACTCCTATCTGTCCAAATGTATAAAAAAAATTATTTCAAATACTAGAGACATACTATTTGGTTTGAGATATGCGTATGAACGTCATTTTCCTTCTACAACAATTGTACATCAAATAAGTTCGCATACTATAGCTCATCCAATGCAAATAAGACGCAGCATTTGGGTATATGTATAAGTGTACATATCTTGTTTGTAATGCATACAGAAACGAAGCGTTAAATTCTTGGAATATAAGTTTTTTGAGGGTTCAGGGGATCTCGTAGTCGAGCCGCTTCGACTAGAGCTTTGTTACCTGTTAATTTAATTTTAGCCCACCTCAATTTTGGCAATATTTTCAGTTCACTCCAAGTGCTTAGCTAATGAGAAATTGTTTATAGAATCTCAACGTAAATAAAAGTCAAAGCCAAATAGTTCTGCAGGCGTCAACGAGCTATTTTTAAGCATTTCATATTATATATTAGAAACTGCTAAAAATTTTTAATTGCAACTTAAATACTTATGAACATTACAGCTTGTGGGTCGACTCAAATCTAGTCTAATTAAATCAATGTCAATTAAATCCTCAACAAGAAATCAATCAAATTGAAATTTTTGTGGCTCAGCACGACTGCTCTCTGCGACTGACCACAGACTAGACCAAAAAAAAAAAAAACCCGAATTAAATGAATTCAACTCAATTTCTGCAATTGGTCGGTCTTAAATGGATTTAACTTGTTTACTCTTGAAAAGGTTATGTAACGAATATTGTGATACACGGCCGATTCTGCTGCTAGATTGTTTAGCATATAAAATTCACGAATTTAATCTTTGACACTGTTTAACTTTGATGCATTTACATCCTTATTTGTTATACATTGTAAGTAGCTAGACTCCAATTATTGATTCAGCAATTCGTTGTGATCAATTGACATTACTGATAAACTTCAATATTTCAAACCCCATATCTTATAGACTTTAAAGCTCTTTGGGCAGATAAAGATCACTTGCACTTTCTGAATGGAATTCGTTTTTGAGAGGATAGACAATACATAGGATTTGTTTTTCTATATTTTACAACTCTTGTGAATTCAGTTGAATTGAATTGGCAATGGACGCTTAGCTTAGTCTACAAAACCAAATTTTTTCCAAATTTAATAGAAGTTTCAGTTGCAGAAAGAACTAAAGAGTTAGCAACTGGTTGGAATTACAGGAAGTGTATCTGTGTGTGTGTTCAGGGATAATATGAGGGTCTAGGGGCTTGCACAAAACGTTTTCATTATGCCCGTACATACATATAGCCATAATCTCAAAAAACAACTCGGACAAGCAGTCAAGCCTTAATGGCGGTCGGGGAACGTGCTCTATGAGCGGTAACTGGAGCCAGAATGCAAATACCCAACGCGTTGATTTAGTATCTGCAGACAGCCGGTTATTACACGCACTCGAATGGCGAGCAAAAGGTTTACTGGGCGGAAGCAAGGGACAGGGCAACTATTAGTTGCAGTAGATCCAAAAGCGACGGCTGCTAGCACGTACGTCCAGTTTTAGTTAAGTTACAGATACACATTTACATATCTGTGTATGTACGTAGTTACCGCTTATTTAATGTTGCATGTTCTCGTCGTTGTTGTTGTCACACGTTTTTATTGCCCGAAATGCAGCATATGTTCAAAATTATTCGGCTGTAGTGCAAGGCAGTCGTAGGTTCTGTTTGGATCAGCACTTCACAGTGAACTAATATCGGTTCGGAACAGACATATGTATATCATATACAGAACTAAACTTAAATCATCGCAATCTATTAAAGTCAAACAAACTATATTCATTTAACTTTTATAAGACTAAAATAAATAATTAAGCCCAAGTTCAAGTGCATAAATCTTTCAAAAGGTTATTAGAATTATACGTACATATGACGATATGGATCAAATATATTATTTGATAAAAGATACATCAAAATGTTGGATTATGATAAAGCAACCTGCATTATAAATTAAATATATAAGTTTTACCGTTTTAGGAAATTCCTTTTCTCTGTTGCTGTGTGCTGCACGTTGGTTAATTTGACTGTAGTACACATTATACTACAGTGTACAGCACTGGTAAATGTGGACATACACTTTCGGAAACGGAAACTTATATTAAGTTGTTGAAAAGGCCTTAACAATCGGCAATTTTATGTGCAGTAGGCTTATTGTAAGCAATAACTGAGGGGAAGCAGGCTCAGACGGCCAAGTTGAAGGCGAGGCGTAAGCACTAGGTCATTCATTCTTAAATAAAAATAATAGCTTTGTCCTGACATTAAGTTATCAACAAAGCCAACATACATGTTCGCCTTAGTTGATGGGGGCCAGCCACGTATTTGCGTATTTGAGGCGAGACGCTGTCTATTTTGTTCCTGTGCGGAGTTTCCGTTAGACGACTCATATCTTGTTTTGGCTTTTAGTTAGCGTGCTAGTTACTTTACTTGTAAAAATTTTGAAGAAAACCAAGTCCAGTTATTGTCGTTACTCTTGCTGTCACTAAGGCATTTTAATTCATATCACGCGTAAGGGAGATAAATCCGAAATGTTGAGAGGTTCTATAAAATATACCCTCTTTTCTTGCGAATTCAATTTTGTATTTGTGGGAAACGAAGCAGAGTAATACTAGCTGTTTATTTCATAGAAAGTACCTTATATTAGTTAAAAAGCTTATAAAAATCGTGTTCTTTAAGTAGATCGACTTCAAGTTAATTCATTCAAGAATATATGTTTTGCTAGAACAATATATGACAGAGAGTATCTTTTATGTTCTTCTACCCGATCGCTATCAACAAATATGATTTCATTTCTGTATAGCTTCGCCTAATGAATATTTTATTTATATATGGTTAATTCTCCAGAAAAGTCAACTTTTTGTCACGTTCGACACTTTGGTTTTTTGTAATTATCTTGAAAATGCATCATTTAGTTCTGAAAATGGCAAAAACTTCTTTATTTTGACAAATAGTTAAATACATTGCTCTTGATTAGTACTAAAATTAATCCGTTTTCAAGATAATTACAAAAAACCAAAGTGTCGAACGTGACAAAAAGTTGACTTTTCTGGAGAATTACCCATCAAGTTAATTTATTCGCGAATATATGTTTAATAAAAGTAATATTTGAAAGATATCTTATGTTCTGCGATACAATTGATATCATCGGCATAATTTCTCTATATCCTTGTCAGATGAATATCCATTAGATATATGGTTTTAGTAAACTATTAATATTTATTATAAAGATATCTCGAATTATGTATTATAAAGGTGTCAGGTACATACCATTCTATATAAAATGATGAAAAAAGATTAAATAAATAGTGCCACTTGGTATCTTATTTTTTGATTAAGTTTTCTTTTGTCTCTAATATGAATTAAATTAATGTATTAGAAAAATTATTAAATCAATAGTTTAGATTTGAAAAATATTTTTTAAAAATGGGCACTTCAATTTCAAGTATGAAAGCACAGGATTGTTTTCAAACATTTACATGTTAATCAATTGCGATTATTGACAAAATTTAAAAAAAAAAAAAAAAAAAAAACTACCACAAAAATTTAGACAAAATTAACCGATGCCGGAATATTGCGAATCTTGAGAAGTAATAACTGCTCTACAGTGTGTTCGACCTGGACCGCCGCTACGCTAAACTGACGTTGTGAACGTTTGCAAAACAACTGACGGCACACTCACTTCTGGTCGAACATCAACGCTTCCGTGGCCGCTGTGGCGGCAGCCAGTGGAAATTGGCACTGGCTGCCAGTGGCAGTCGGCAGTTACAAAGACATCGTATCTATAAAAGCTTTTACCGAACGCAGCCAAAAAGTTTCACTCAAATCGGACTTGTTCGTACTTTCTGGTAGGTCGGGTGCGAGCGGTGAGTATCGGCTCGTCGGTTCGATTCGGTTCCATTCGGTCTTCCACCTTCGCTGGTTTGTTTACCTCTTCGAGCATTCAACACGTGGTTTTTTCAGACACTTAGGAGTTCGCCTCTGTTTACCTTTTGCCACTAAATAAGTAGCCAGTTATAGTGAATCACGTGCATGTGCTTTATTCCAATGAATAACTTGTTGGTAAAACATACATAAATAAAACTTTATTTTATATGCGAAGGGGACTCTAACTATAAGTAAATTCTTTGAAGACACACTCAGAAAACGCCTTCTTCTAAGTGTTTTTTTATACCCTGAACCCATTGAAAATGGGAATTCAGGGTATAATGGTTTTGTGAAAATGTATGTAACAGGCAGAAGGAGACGTCGGAGACCCCACAAAGTATATATATTCTTGATCAGCATAAAAAAATAAGTTGATTGAGCACTGTCCGTCCGTCCGTCCGTATGAACGTCGAGATTTCGGAAACTACAAAAGCTAGAGAGCTGAAATTTCACATGAACACTCATATGTTAACTACGAAGTACGAGTTTATTTTGTTTTTTCGATAACTCATCCCATTTCCAAATTATCGATATAAAATTCGTTTCAATTTTTTACGTTTTTTGGGCATAATTTCTACACCGTTTTAGCTACAGACTTCAAATTTGTATATTCAGATAGATATTATGAATATGCAGATTATGTAATTTTCAGAAAAACTCATTTCAAATACTAGAGACTTGAAATTTGGCACATAGTTTCATTTAGATACTCTTAATCTACTTTGCAAATTTTATTAAGATCGTGCATCTAAAAATGGAGTTATAAGCGTTTAAAGTATAGCCCAACCCACCCCCAAGCCACGGCAGCAACTGCGCGGTTAGCAGAGCGCGCGTAAAGAAGAAGGGTATCACCTTTTTTGGGTTCAGGGTATCTCGTAGTCGAGCCGTCTCGACTAGAGCCTTCTTACTTGTTTACTTTTTTTTTTAATATAACGGCTATATCATAGCGATGAGTAGTATTATAAAGCATATAGTCGCTAATATACTCCTATAAAGTCTGGATGGTGCCTGTTCGTCTACATGTAGTACATTACGTTTGCATTACAAATATAAATTATTAATTGTTATCATCTACATACGTGTATTTGGGGATGCAAGAGCTTTTGGATCGGTGGGACAATGAAATAAAAAAGGGTTGAATCCTGCGTGCCTTTTTGTTGGTTAGACTGAATCCATGAGCGTGTTTGCAAATTAAAAGCGTTTTCATCTTTGGCCAGAGTTCATAATTTTTCCGCCTTTCATTAAGACCTCTATATAACAGGCTTTGGTGACACACACATAGGTCCTTTTAATTGTTCCTTACAACAGCTGCTAAAGGACATTCGGGACTCAGATGCTGGGTTGGCTGGGCAAAGGCACTAACAGAAGGTTGGGAAGCGCTTGAAAGGAGCAAGCAACCGGATTTGGGCCGCAACTTATGCACCGGAGATACTTCCACGTTAGGTATATATACACAAAATGTTGTAAGCGCCCGCTCCACAACGTATATTTTGCCTATTGTGAAGATAGTCACCCAGTGTTTGGCTAGGCATAGTCAGTGTAAATGTGGGCGTGGCTCCTCTGCCCAGAGGCTTTGTGGAACCACATATCAACCGAAAACCCTTGTAATTGTGCAGTCCTATGGCGCTTTTCATTTTATTCACAAAGAGCCACGCCAGCCCATCCACACCCACACACAACTGTTAATTGTTCTCTGAAGCCAAGGAGTCAGCTTGTGGGTACAGTTAGCGTCCTCGACATTGTGGATTTTCTGCATACATAATTTGTAATTTTAAAACTAGTTTTTCACTATTTTGTTTCAGGTCACCAGGAAAAATAATAAGCTTACACTTGATTTTATCACAATATTGCAGCTGTTTGAGTTGTGTGCAACTCTTCTCAACGAACTCGCTCGTACTCAGACATAAAGGTTTGTTTTCCATGATCGTCATTCAAGGACGTTTTTATTGCGCTCAATGCAGCTAAATATTATTTGTGTATGTGAAATAAGTCACGTAACAAGCCTCATTAACAAAATTTAACGCGTATAACTCATGGCAAAACTTTCTGACAAAGACAGAAATAGAACAACAAAATTCTCTTGCACAGAGCAAGAGTATGCTTTTCTTCTGTTTCTGCCATGATTAGAACTTGAGCATTAACGTGATGTAAATGTTTTTTGCGAACTATGATAAGTATACATGTATATCAGAGCATATATGTGTTGCCATATCTGTATACTTCTCGCATAGAAATATGCGTTACACAGAACTTTCCGTAGGGGTATTTGACACTGGAAATAGTTTCAATTCATTGTATTGGAATTAAAGTATACTGTAAGTTTAACTCTCTGCAGAGCTCTATCGATTGATTTATTAACTCAATAAGAATTATGTACGAGATACCCTAAACCCTTCAAAAAATTAACACTCTTCTTCTTTACGAACGCATGAGCGCGCGCTATGCTAACCGCGCAGTTGCTGCCGTGGCTTATGGGTGAGTTGAGCTGAAATTTGGACGCTTATAACTCCATTTCTTGATGGACGATCTTTATGAAATTTTCGGAGTAGATTAAGAGTAATGTATCTATATGACAAATTGCAAGTCTCTAGTATTTGAAATGGGTTTTTTGCAAATTGTGGGCGAGGGGGCGTGGCATCTAAAATCTGACCAAAACCAAAATTGTATTAAATTAGTATCTATACACATGCAGAAGACTTGGAAACTGACTGAATGACAAGATATAATTTTATATCTGATTCTCGATAAAGTGTTTTATCGATAACTTTGGAAATATAAAAGTTATCGAATTTCTGAAACAAACTCGTACTGCGCGTACAAAATACGGACCTAACACAAAAAGAATTAACTCTCTAGCTGCTGTATCTTCGGAAATCGACGCGTTCATACATACGGACGGACGGACAGACAGACTTTTCTCGTCACCCTGATGAAGAATATATATACTTTATGGGGACTGCCACACCTCTTTCTGCCTGTTACATACTTTTAACAAAACCATTATACATTGATTTTCCACTTTCAATGGGCTCAGGGTATAAAAAGATATTATTAGAATGGACATTAAGCCTGAAGCGGATAGCTGCTAATATTTGAAGCTCGTTAAAAGACTTAGGTTTTCCTTGAAAACGCAGACGAAATCTATAAGGACAACTCAATGATAGCTCACCGTAGCTAAACTTTGTGGCCTGTCAACGCCAAACACCGAACGTCAATATAGAGAAATACCCGTCATAAAGGAGACATTGCGAGTTAGACATCCAGTTGCCGATGAGCCAGTCATTCAGCCCGCCACTCCATCAATTGTTTCAACGTGAGTGGGAATAGTTGTTTTTATACCCTGAACCCGTTGAAAATGGGAATTCAGGGTATAATGGTTTTGTGAAAATGTATGTAACAGGCAGAAGGAAGCGTCGCAGACCCCATAAAGTATATATATTCTTGATCAGCATAAAAAAATAAGTCCGTCCGTATGAACGTCGAGATTTCGGAAACTACAAAAGCTAGAGAGCTGAAATTTCACATGAACACTCGTATGTTAGCTACGCAGTACGAGTTTATTTTGTTTTTTCGATAACTCATCCCATTTCCAAATTATCGAAAATTCGTTTCAATTTTTTACGTTTTTTGAGCATAACTTCTACACCGTTTTAGCTTAAGACTTAAAATTATATTTAGATAGATATTATGAATACGTAGATTATGTAATTTTCAGATTTCGGATGCCCCCTTCGCCCACAATTTGCAAATAACGCATTTCAAATACTAGAGACTTGAAATTTGGCACATAGATACATATAGATACTATTAATCTACTCTGAAAATTTCATGAAGATCATCTATCTAGAAATGGAGTTATAACCGTTCAAAGTATAGCCCAACCCACCCCAAAGCCACGGCAGCAACTGCGCGGTTAGCAGAGCGCGCGCCTATACGTGCGTAAAGAAGAAGAGTATCACCTATTTTGGGTTCAGGGTATCTCGTAGTCGAGCCGTCTCGACTACAGCTTTCTTACTTGTTATACCCTGAGCCCATTGAAAATGAGAAATCAGAGTATAATGGTTTTGTTAAAAGTATGCAACAGGCAGAAGGAGGCGTGGCAGACCCCACAAAGTATATATATTCTTGATCAGCACAAAAAAATAAGTTGATTGAGCCCTGTCTGTCTGTCCGTCCGTCCGTCCGTCCGTCCGTCTGTCCGTCCGTCCGTCCGTCCGTCCGTCGGTCCGTATGTATGAACGCGACGATTTCCGAAGATACAAGAGCTAGAGAGTTCATTCTTTTTGTGTTAGGTTCGTATATTGCACGCGGAGTACGAGTTTGTTTCAGAAGTTCGATAACTTTTATATTTCCAAAGTTATCGATAAAACATTTTATCGAGAATCAGTTAAAAAATTATATCTCGTTCATCTTTAGAGTTAGAGTTTCCAAGTCTTCTGCATATATATCGATACTAGTTTAATACAATTTCGGTTTTTGTCAGGTTTTGGATGCCACGCCCCCTTCGCCCAGAATTTGCAAAAAACACATTTCAAATACTAGAGACTTGAAATTCTGCACATAGATAAGATAATCTTAATCTACTTTGAAAATTTCATGAAGATCATCCATCTAGAAATGGAGTTATAAGCGTTCAAAGTATAGCCCAACCCACCCCCAAGCCACAGCAGCAACCGCGCGGTTAGCAGAGCGCGCGCTTATACGTGCGTAAAGAAGAAGAGTATCACTTGTTTGCAGGGTTCAGGGTATCTCGTAGTCGAGCCGTCTCGACTAGAGCCTTCCTACTTGTTTTTATACCCTGAGCCCATTGAAAATGGGAAATCAGGGTATAATGGTTTTGTTAAAAGTATGTAACAGGCAGAAGGAGGCGTGGCAGACCCCATAAAGTATATATATTCTTGATCAGCACAAAAAAATAAGTTGATTGAGCCCTGTCCGTCTGTCCGTCCGTATGTATGAACGCGTCGATTTCCGAAGATACAAGAGCTAGAGAGTTCATTCTTTTTGTGCAGTACGAGTTTATTTCAGAAATTCGATAACTTTTATATTTCCAAAGTTATCGATAAAACACTTTATCGAGAATCATTTATAAAATTATATCTCGTTCATCTTTAGAGTTAGAGTCTCCAAGTCTTCTGCATATATATAGATACTAATTTAATACAATTTCGGTTTTTGTCAGATTTTGGATGCCACGCCCCCTTCGCCCACAATTTGAAAAAAAAAAACGCATTTCAAATACTAGAGACTTGAAATTTGGCACATTTAGATACTCTTAATATACTCTGCGATTTTCATGAAGATCATCTATCTGGAAATAGAGTTATAAGCGTTCAAAGTATAGCCAAACCCACCCTCAAGCCACGGCAGCAACTGCGCGGTTAGCAGAGCTCGCGCTCGTAAAGAAGAAGAGTATTAGTTTCGTTTTAGCTGGGTTCAGGGTATCTCGTAGTCGAGCCGTCTCGACTAGAGCCTTCTTACTTGTTTATTTATTTTTTTTTTTTGCCGACTACATCATCAGACCATCGACAGCGAACAGAAATAGCATCGTCGTTACCATCATGCACAGCTCTGGTCGTTCCTTCCTTTTCCTGTTCCTGGTATTGACACTGGACTGCTGCAAATACCGAAGTGCACCAAAAATCAACCAACTAACGATCGGCAAAGCGACACGATAGTGTTGGTCCAACAGATGTGTAGAAGTACCTTCTGTTGGGTAGAAGTGCCGTCTGGACTCCAGCTCCAGCTCCAGCTCAGGCAATGGGAGTTTCTGTGACAGTGGAAGCGGCATTGGCAGAGGCCCAAGCACGAGTACACAGAAATCCCATGAATAATTCCACTTTGTATATTTCTTTTTTGTGTTGCATACATCATGACGGCAGCGTCAATGACAGACGACAGCAATTGGCTTTGATAACGTTTGCTCTTTTGCGTTTCTATCATGGCATGGGTCGAAGAGTATTGTTTGACTGCTCATTCATCACATTCCACAACTCCACCCATGCGTGTCATGTACTTATTAATCAACAATATACTCACTTTTGTCCCATTTCGTTGCAGCATTTAAGCTTGGCCCAGCCCGTTTGTAATCTACGAGCAGGTTACATATTTTTTTCATTGCTCTGTGTGCATTAAATAAACTTGTGTGCCAAATTTCGATGAATTATTCACTTAAAATGCTGGACAAATCAACTCACCACATTTACCCATTTGCAAATTAAATGATGGATTTATGAGTTTACAGCATTACGTCGTTTGGTTTTTGATGGAATTAAATAAAATTATATATAAAAAAAATGCTATCAATGAACAAGCGCAGATTCAACATTCAGCATTGGACTTCCAACATTCTCTCCATATATATATATATATATATATATATATATATATATATTGTATATGTATATATAGTGGAAAGTGCATCGACATGGATTATTCAAATAAAAATATAACAAGAGTCCTTCCTTCTCGGACTGCACAGTGCACATATGGGTGTGTGTGTATTTAGTAGTGAGTTTGTGTGTAGCTAAGTCAACCGTAAAGGTGCGCGATTGGCGAGCTGACAGATGTGCAGGAAACTCTGCAAAAAAAGAATTTGCCTATGCCAAATTTATCAATTTGGATTGAAGACTACAGAGAACAGAAAAAATATAATTTTTGTTAGATTCTGCTGTATATGATAACTGCATACGGATATCGAGTGAATACCTACAAACCCAAGAGTTCCATAGCTTAAAGAGACTCTCAATGCTAAGGTTTTGGGATGTATGTTATAATGAATGACGTATCTTTTGATGGGGTCAATTGTGGCTCTTCAATGTAGTGAATAGTCAGAAGTTTTTAGATTGGGTGTCAATCATTGGAAAATAGACTCATAGTGCTTAATTAGACTCAGGAGAGGTTACGTTTAGTTGGTAGATCATTTCCATAGCCGTGTAGCTACATGAACACTCGTATGTTAGTTACGCAGTACGAGTTTATTTTGTTTTTTCGATAACTCATCCCATTTCCAAATTATTGGTTAAAAATTCTAAAATTCGTTTCCATTTTTTACGTTTTTTGGGCATAACTTCTACACCGTTTTAGCGAAAGACTTGTATATTTAGATAGATATTATGAATACGCAGATTATGTAATTTTCAGATTTTGGATGCAACGCCCCTTCGCCCATAATTTGCAAAAAACGCATTTCAAATACTAGAGACTTGAAATTTGGCACATAGATACATATAGATACTCTTAATCTACTCTGGTCAAATCTGTAATCTCTCCATTTAATTTCTCTTATCAGCTAGTTGCAACTTAAGCTCTGAGTATTGAACAAAAATTATCATAGCATTATCATTTGCCATTGCGGCATGATATCAATTACACCATATCAATTATAACACAATTTGGATTGTGGAACTAAGGTCCTTAATGCTTGAATTAACTCTTGCTACACTTGAAACTGAACTACCGTTAAATTTGCAATCAGTATCACGCTTAAATCTTACTTGCAATACAATACAAAGGCTGCTATTAACAAAAAAGTGTGTATGTGATACATTTTACGGCGGAAAGTTACATTCTCCTATACTATTACAAGTAAATGCAGGCTAATGAGGAAAATTATACAGCATATGCAGTATATAAAGTGATGTAAATGAGCATATTTATGTACACATAAAATTCTCATCAGGTTTCACTTCCCTGCTCTGAGCACATGTACGCAGCGTACGTAGGTGAGCACTCTTGCGTTCAGTTGTCTAAGCGATTTTTGATTACACTTCCGTCGGAAATTATCATATATCCTTCAGCTTGAATAATTTTGAAGGAGAATCGCGACATAGGCGACTCGTACAATAACCAACCTACACAGAAGCTCATGCTTGCCGTTATTCTCGCATACACAGAATGAATAGTCAGTTTACTTGTATCACTACAGAGGCCGATGAGGCCTTGAACACAAAAAGTACAAATTCAAGGGAAGGAAAAGTTTGAAACTTTAAACTGATTGACTGTGAGCTATCCAATCTTCGTCAATTATTAATATTCCCATCACAATTAGAAACTTTTTTCACTGACAAATTTAAAAATCGGGAAAACGATGTTTATTTATTTCAAATTGTCATTGTGTTTTTAGTTAAATTTCAATGCAATTTAAGTTAATTCCTTCTTAATCCAATAATATGTTGAGTATTTCTTAATATACCCTTAGTGGTTGCATTTATTCAGACAGCTAAAGCACATCCTCTATCCTTCATCCACCACCGCTTACCGCTCACCATTCACCATTCAACTCTGCTGCTAGGCAGTCGTCTGGCCGAGGAGCGCAGAAACCCGACGCTAATTAAAGGCATTTGTTGTAGCATTTTCATTCAATTAATTATTTCGGCTATCAACGCTGTCAATCTTTTTATCAACAACAAATCTGGCAAGCCAATGCCGCAGCAACCGGGTAATCGTATAGTCAGTGAAAACTTATTTGTTTTGGTAGCTTGAGGCCACCAGCTGGCGTTGAGTAGCGGGTAACATCAGTTAGACCGCTCAACGGGTGGCCTGCCATTCGTCTAACAATGCCTTATAAACGCTTTGTTTTTGCCTCTCTGCCTTGTCTCTCTCTATTTCTCCACTTCTCTGCCTTTCACTCACTCTCTCTCTCTCTCTCTCTCTCTCTCTCTCTCTCTCTTTCTTTGTCTAAATCTCTCTCTCTCTCTCTCTGTCTGGCTGTTTTTATTTTTACCCAGTGCACTTGTTCTTTGCTTAACATTCCACATTGTCATATTGTAGAACTCAGCTTGCCCTTTTGTTAAATGTCTATCAACCGTCTTTTAAACGTATTACTCATCTCACCTACATTCAAATAATTGGTCCCCAACGAACTACTACCGACAATACTTACAGAACTAAAATTCCATCACAGGAGTCGATATATTGCTGAGCAACTTGATAAATCAAATTTTATACAATTTTCAAACGGGGCTGTTAACCTGGTCAAGGTAAGGTCGTCAACATTCAATACCAATAGGAGGATCTCGGAGGAAATAAATTCTGCTTCCTTAATGACATACATGTGGAAACAGCCTTTCACAAACATATTTTCTGCGTGACCTCTCGCCAGGTGTAAAAGGTGCTACTGACCCTTTTATGCAAATATTTTTTTAAAAGTGGCTAAGTACATAAAGGTTAAATGTGACGTTCCCTCCCCTCTCTCTCACTCTCTCTCTCTCTCTCTCTCTCTCTTCCTCCCCCCTCTCTCTCTCTCTCTCTCTCCCCCACACACCCCCCCCCCCCCCAACCCCTTTTCATACACATCCGAGCAGTTTACTCTTTTTACCCATGTGCTGTTGCTTCTTATCTTTAGCTGCTGTACAACAGAGACGGCAAGCATCATTTGAGTTTCAGACCGAAGCAGTTATATATGCTTTGCTTTGGTGGTTAGCTTAAACTTAGCTTTATGTCCGCATTTAAAGAGGCATATTAAAGTGAAATAAGTTTGGCATTGGGAGCCGAGCCGACTGGAGTTGTGATGTTGAATACCAGCTTGTTGTCGGACCAACGCCAACGTCAACAGTGATGCCATTGCAATCTAGATTTGAGATCGGAATCGTAAAACCGGAAATAAAACAGGAAAATTAAAAACGTACAAAAGGTGCAAAATAGAGAGGAATGCAGGCAGTTTGCAGTTTGCGCAGACAGACAGGCAGCCGGTAGGCAGACTGGCACGCTCTAAGAGAGCCTGGCTCCTGACAGGCGAGGAAGCTGGCAAAAATACAAAAGCAAAAAATATACAACTCCGAGGGCAATATGTAAAATGAAAACTGAAAAAGTAGCGGTGGGCTTGAAAGCGTCAAATCGGCCACCTTACCTGCCGCCGCTCTTACTGCGACAAGGGCATCGACTGTTGGCCATATGCCCAGACACAAACGCAGCCACAGACCGAGTCTGATTAAAGTTATCACACGTGCACCCACCAGACAGACATCATGACATTTTTAAAAGCAACTCTTAAGTGTTGCTTATTTATATTGTTTGACGTCAAATATTTCTTAAGTTTGTTCAACATTCCCCTGAGAACTTGACCCTTACTATAATTTATTCATTATACATAATTAAATTTAATGTCAAAATATATATATATTATAGTCCTTTTCTATGATTGACTGATTGAGCTGCGAACTGACACTAAGACACTTCCATCAAAAAATTTTAAAGACTGCATGGAGAGCATCAGCTACGCCACGCGCCGAGGAAACCAAACAGGAAATACTCATAGAGGAGATAGGAAAACAATTACTTTAGGCAATTCTTCCACTCCATTTGTACACAGTTCCCAAACAAAGGTACTTGCTGCCATTAAACTGTCTGAAAGAACATTCCATGAAAATACAAATGACTGTTGGACTCTTTGCCTGGCTGAATGGCTTTATGAGAAGCAGCTTAAACTTATATAAACACCGTGCTCTCCTCACAATGTCAAGTTCGAAAGTTAAATCAAAGTCAATGACGTAAAGAGTAGCAGGTACCAGACCCATCCGTTCTCAGTGGTGTCAGACAATGTGATACCCTGTATCAGAACCTTCTTGAATTACAATAAAAGAAACAAGTAAGAAGGCTCTAGTCGAGACGGCTCGACTACGAGATACCCTGAACCCAGCAAAAAAGA
This sequence comes from Drosophila buzzatii, assembly GCA_035045845.1. Taxonomy (NCBI): domain Eukaryota; kingdom Metazoa; phylum Arthropoda; class Insecta; order Diptera; family Drosophilidae; genus Drosophila; species Drosophila buzzatii. Next base: position 106,588 of record JAWNOS010000596.1, on the reverse strand, counting down.
AACTAATACTCTTCTTCTTTACTAGCGCGCGCTCTGCTAACCGCGCAGTTGCTGCCGTGAATTGGGGGTGGGATGGGCTATACTTTGGACGCTCATAAATATCATTTAAAGAGTTGACAAATCTAGATTCAAAGCTAAGACAAATATAATTTTATATAAATAAAGCCTAAAAAAGTACGGAAAATTTAAAATAACCATAGTATCACCAACCAGATGGGATGTTTTATTTGCGAGACGGGCCAGCTATACCCCAATTCACAGCCATGAATGGTCAGTGATACTATTAAAACTATGACAAAATAGAAAGTGTTATATATTCAAAGTAAACCAAATTAATGAACATACGTATCGAGTGCTAAAATTAATTATATGCATTCGGCACTTAGGCAAAAACAGCATCCTATTCGATTTGCTTTCGTACCGCGAAGGGAGAAATCAGGGTATAATGGTCCGTCTGACAAATGCACCGTATCTCGTAAGCGTATCTCGTAATCAGTACGAGTGTACCCATTTTCATATAGATCATCGCACCGGCAAGGTGAGAAATCCTTGTTATGAAAATAAATTATTTTTGAAAACGGAGATTTTATTTCCGGATTTGGTTTGAAATGTGTTTGGGCGTGTGTATGTCATATTCGAAGCTATTGCAACGAAATGTTCAACGTACCTCCCAGTCGAGCATTCTCTACTAGACTACTTTTACTTGCTTACTTTATTTATTTGCTATACACATGGACGTATGTGAATAAATGTGCTTCTGTGGGGTTATATGTATGGAAATTATAAAATCGAATCAAATTTCCACTCAATTACCCGTTGCTATTCAAAATGCAGAAGTAAGATGTCGCCATTGTCTATTTGAATTTGTTTGTTTTTTTTTTCCTCTTCATTTACTCGCGTAAGTAATGTTCCTGTAACGAGCAAAAAGTCAGAGGGAGAATGAGTTATATACATTGGGTTAGGTTCAATCAAGAAACCAAATGCTGAAAATCTTAATTGGCAAACATTATTCTGAAACCTAGTAAACCATGGATAATATATCATGCGTTACTATGGATCATTTTCATACCCCGCCCCATTTAAAATGGAAAATCAAGTTAATAATTTCATTTTGTGAAAATGTATGTAACAACCGGAAGTAGGTGTGTCAGACCCCATAAATAAATATATATTCCTGATCAGTATATACATTTATATATACATATATCATCATGCATCAACCCAGCATGACTAATACGTTGATGATATTGATTTAAATTCTTAGCAATTCCATTGACCATGTGGCGGAAGGAGAAATGTTTTTTCAGGCATGTCTGACATCAGAATGACTATTAAAGGAACAGCTCGTCAGTAAGTAAGAATCAGTGGTAAAAATCTTTTTCATTGATTATTTAACAAGTTCTTAAGTGGTTTCTTAAGTACAGGAAAAACTTGCCGCTAATATGCGATTAAGTCAAAGTAGCCGCAAGAAAGGCTAAGTGTATATATATATATATATATGTATGTGTTTGTATGTGCCTATGTGACTGAGTTTTTCTGCGTGCAGTTAACGCAACCAGTCAGAGTGAAAGAGCAAAGTGAATTGATGAAGCGTTTTTCGAAAAACTTTTGTGGGTACTTTCGAGTATACAGCCATGTGCCTGTGGGACGGCGCAATTTGCAAGCTCAATCGCACGAAGCAACTAATAACAAGTAAGGAGGCTCTAGTCGAGACGGCTCGACTACGAGATACCCTGAACTCTAAAAAAAAACTAATACTCTTCTTCTTTACGCACATGTGAGTGAGCGTTCTGATAACTGCACAGTTTCTGCTGTGGCTTAGGGCGGGTTGGGCTGAACTTTGGACGCTTAGAACTCCATTTCTAGATGGACGATCCTTATGGAATTTTCAGAGTAGATTAAGAGTATCTAAACGTATCAATTTTCAATTTTTTATTGATAATTTGGAAATGGGATGAGTTATCGAAAAAACAATTTAAACTCGTACTGTGTAACTAACATACGAGTATTTATGTGAAATTTCAGCTCTCTAGCTTTTGTAGTTTCCGAAATCTCGACGTTCATACGGACGAACGGGCGGACGGACAGACTGACGGACAGGGCTCAATCAACTTATTTTTATGCTGATCAAGAATATATATACTTCGTGGGGTCTGCGACGTGGAAGTTAAGCTCTCTAGATTTTGTAGTTTCCGAAATCTCGACGTTCATACGGACAGACGGACGGACAGGCGGATACATTTTCACAAAACCATTACACCCTGAATTCCCATTTTCAATGGGTTCAGGGTATAACAAGAAAGAAGGCTCTAATCGAGACGACTAGACTACGAGATACTCTGAACCCTGAAAAAAAGTGATACTCTTGTTCCTTACGCACTTGTAAGCGCGCGCTCTGCTAACCGCGCAGTTGATGCCGTGGCTTAGGGGTGGGTTGAGCTGAACTTTGGACGCTTATAACTCCATTTCTAGATGGACAATCTTAATGAAATTTTCTGAGTAGATTAAGAGTGTCTAAATGTATTTATTTGCCAAATTGCAAGTCTCTAGTATATGAAATGAGTTTCTTTCAAATTGGGGGCGAAGGGGGCGTGGCCTCAAAAATCCAAAAATTAAGAAATCAGCGTATCGGTAATTGAAGTCTCTAGCTAAAACTGTGTAGAAGCTATGTAGATGCTATGCCCATTTTCAATGGGTTCAGGGTATCAAAATAAAAGTAAAAATCAAGTAAAAAAGCTCTAGTCAAGATTGCTCGACTACGAGATACCCTGAACCCTGAAAAAAAGTGATACTCTTGTTCCTTACGCACTTGTAAGCGCGCGCTCTGTTAACCGTGCAGTTGATGCCGTGGCTTAGGGGTGGGTTGAGCTGAACTTTGGACGCGTATCAAAATAAAAGTAAAAATCAAGTAAAAAAGCTCTAGTCGAGATTGCTCGACTACGAGATCCCCTCCCTTCAAAAAGTGATATACTCCAGGAATTCCACGTTTCGTTTCTTTTGCATAATAAACAGTACATGCACATGCACACACATGCACGCAAACTGACATACGTATGTACGCATAAGCAAACGTCTTGCTGTCTCGCTTGCAAAGGCATGCACACATATGTATGTAGGCGTCTTGCTGTCTCGCTTGCAAAGGCATGCACACAAATGTATACAGACGTCTTGCTGTTTCGCTTGCACATAAGCTTTCTTATGAGAACTTGTTGATAAACAATTCTTCTTTCGGTGGACTAGCTGAACTTTCGTAATCAAACTCGATATGTGCGTGCAATATACGGACATAACAAAAAAAAATGTATGTCTCTAGCTCATAAGCTCGACACGTTCATACATACGGACAGGCTGACATGGCTAAATCGACTCAGCCCGGCCACGTCTTCTTCTGCCTGTTACAATCATTTAACAAGACTATTATACCCTTTCCCATTTTCAGTGGGTTCAGGGTATGAAAAGTTAAGACGGCTACCGCGACCCATGCAAAGTTACATCAACCAAAAAAAAAGATTTGAAGAAAAAAAAAGAAGAAAAAGGTCAAAGGAAAAGAATATAGATGGGATAAACTGGTGTGCTTAAGTAACTCAAATGGTATTCACTTAAAGTTTGGAGGTTTGCACTGGATGGAAAAGGAAATAGGTTCAAGATGAAGTTACAAAAATCAACAGCGAGCAACATTTGAATCAGACATTTGTTTGTGTCTGCAACGGGTTTTGTCGTTGAGCGATTATGTCACAGCAGCTGTTGCCGTCTGTCTGGCTGCAGCCGGTCTAGCTTGGCTAAGCAGAAGCTTGGCTTAGTTAAAAATTTGGTAAGTCAGTTTAGAATAAGATGTCGGTACATTTACCGCTTTGAAGATGGTTCAGATTATCTATAAATTCACTGATGTTTCCACTGATACAAAATATATTTACCACCATGTCATTAATTGTGTTATTAGAAGGTATGCAAGGAATGTGTATTCCGCAATAACAACATATACACAAATATACATTTGAGAATCGCTATCAGCCTGCCATGATGTAGCTGTGAGTAGGGAATGCTAATAGCGTGCTTTAGATAGGGACAGCAAGAACGTCGTGACATCGGCAGCATTGAAATAGAACTTCCGGCTGTAGCGCAAAAAGGCAAAGAAAATCTCAGCGTAATGCAATTTTCATTTTTCTGGTCACGTACGAAAAGTAAATCAATTAAGTTGTCATAAATTGTACTACTGCTACTGCAGCTGACGACACTTAGCCGCTTTCCCATTCGCACACGCATTCCCATTCGAAACACCCAGCCAACCACTCAACAAACTACCCAAACACCCAACAAACAACAGAAAAAATATCCACCCTCCAATTGTGTTTCTGTTCATTCCCGTCTCCATCTCCGTTTCTGTCTTATGGTTTTACATCATCCCTGCAATGTTTTGTCGCTCTTACTTCATTTTTTCTATTTGCACAGCAAATTGAGCGGTATTTGTTTTTACTTTCATTTCTTGCATTTGAATACGCATCCCAAAGAAACCAATAAACTGAAAAAGGCAAACTAAGCGACATGCTCAAAAAAAAAGGAGTGCATTTGTATCCTTGCGGTTATATACGGTTTCTGCCTTACCATTTATAGGTAACAGTATACGACAGAAAAAAAAAACTAGTAAAAAATGGATGGAGTCGACTTTTTCATAAGTCCCAATAGTATTTATATACACCAACTGGTATTTATATACACCATAACTAATTTGACCTATACACGTCATTAGTAAAATAGACTGTAATGTTCTTGACGGATATCTGCCCTCAGATTGTAATATGTATGTATATGTATTGATAGCTATAAAGAGTATCTTCTAGTCGAGTTAATAAAAGCTTCCATTTTAAGTAAAAGCTTGAAACGAAAATAAATGTTGACCATACTGAAGGCAAAGATAAACTGTCACTTAAAGCACAATGTGTTGTATTCTAAGTGACCAAGTTCAAATGAAAATGTAATCATCGTATTGTCAGTTTCGAAGCTGTGGCTGTAGCGCATCTACCATCGAGTATCCAGGCAGACGCCAGTTTCGCTAAGCTCGAAATGATTGCGTATAATTTGGACGCATTTAGTTTGGTGGAGCATCTAGTCGGCAATTGAATTGCTGCTTCTTATTTTTATGCTAGCTGCCACTTTGCAACCGCAACGGGCTTTCTCGCTCATTTCAACAAGGATTATTTACTCCACAAAAGATTCAATAACAATTTTGAAATGAGAGTCATTTCGTAATGCTTGAGTCGTAGATAATCTAAAATAATCTAGCATAAGGCGAAAAGTTGGCCTGCTAAGTGGCCTTCGCTACGCGACGACGGCAAAAATTGGTCAAGGCGGCTTAAAGATATAAAGCAAAATATACATATAAAATAATGAGGGAGTTTGGGTTGTGCAGTAGAAGTTCTGGTCGAAGTTAGTGACCTTATCAGATCGGCTCTCAATAGCATATACATATGGAAATTTGTAAAAAATGTATTTCAAATACTACAGACATATAGTTTGGTGTGGCACAATGTTATGTTCATAATCTGAAATTTTGATTATGGAAGTCCATCTACAAGAAGAATTATACATAAAATAAGTTCCCATAAAATTTCCCATTGCAGAGCAAGAGACAACAACATTTGTGTACATTTGTGTTATACGCACATATGTACGTTTGTGTATGGGTACGTGTACGTGCATGTACTCTTTGTTATATATATAGAAACGTAGCGTTGCGTTCTTTGAATATATCAGTTCATCGAAGGGTTCAAGAGATCTCGTAGTCGAGCAATCTCGACTAGAGCTGTTATAGATCAGTCGTAAAAATTATTTTTGCGTTTTGTCACACCCTCTGTAGACACATTACACCCCGTAGATATATCAGCACCATTTTTAGACTCTGTTCCCTAAAAGGGAAAAAGAATCTATTGGGTTTGTGCAATGTCCGTATTGCTGTCCGTCCGTCTGTCCGTATGAACGCAATATTTTTCGGCGCTATTAGAGCTAGAGACTTGAAATTTGGAACATATACTCATATATGCTCCCGAATTATAAAGTGTAAAAATTTTCCCGATCCGCCCACTAGGGGCGTGGCAAATCGGAAAACTCTTCCGCCCATAGGCCACAAATTATACTAGATGATAAGCTAGAGAGTTGCAATTTGGAATGTATACTCGCGGTGAAAACCCAAGTTCAAAAACCTATAGCGGATATATCTATGCCCATTGGGGGCGTAGCAAATCGGGAAATACGTATCTTTTACACCGTTGAAGCTAGAACGCTGAAATTTGGCTAGTAAGTTAATGTTATGATTCTAAGATGATCTATCAAAAAGTTATATGTCTACGTCCATTGGGGGCGTGGCAAATCGTGGCAAAATTGAATATTTAGTGATTTTTCAAATTGTGCTGTATTTTGAACACTATTGACACTAGAGACTTGCAATTTGGCATGTATACTCGGGTTGACAACCCAAGACCAATAAGCTATGGTAGATATAGCTACGCCCCAAGGGGGCGTGGCAAACCGCAAAAGTTTATATCTCCTACAGTTTTATAGCTAAAAGCTTGAAAATTGGATGGTTGAGTTACTAATGTTATCCTCTATCGATGACTCAAAAATAATTTTTCAGCCTCTTTGGGGGCGTGGCATATCGAAAAATACCCTGTAATTTTCGCATTTTTGGAATGTAACCGACCAAATTGCAGTCATGTTAGCCTCGGCCCTTTCTAAGAACTGGCCAAAAATTGTGCGCCTACGCCCACTGCGGGCGTGGCAAATCGGCAAAGAAGTTTGTTGTGGCCAGCTGCAAAATACATGCTTATAATAGCTCAGTAGTAATTGCTAAGTTGGCAGAAAGAATTTTAACATAAATATACAAATATTAATGAATTTAAAAAATAAAATTTATAAGTTTTCGATTAATAAACAAAAAGTTTCCAGCGGGACTCGAACCCAGGTCATTTAAAATAACATGTAATCGTTAGCTAAACATAAATAAAGTCACAGCTGATGAGCTCTTCAGCTGATCAGCAGCTTGTGGCGAAACAAAACAATGTATACACACTTGGATGTGTATATACTTACAAACAGCTGTTTACACATGCGTACATATATACATGCATGCATAGAAAAACTGCTTGCCACGCAGCATGGCAAATCGGAAAAGCACAATTCATATAAGTATGTTTATAAATATCTTATTATCAATTGGCGCTGGCAACAAGCATTTTATTATAAATATAATAATATAAAATACACAAATATAAAAAGAAAATTAAAAATAAAAATTTTTGGAACAAAAGTTCAGTGCGGGATTTGAATTTCGAACCCACGCACCTAAGTGCGGCTTGCATACCGCTTACCACCACCGCCACTGCCTTGACCTGGGCTATGTTAACTTAAACCAAATAAGGCACTGCTAGAGCGCCTTTTGACAAAACTAAAGTAACGATCGAAAAATTCACAATTCAATTGCCGTTTATTAAATGTTTATTAAATAAATAAATGGCACCTACAGGAACAGAGTCTCTCGCAGTTAGTTGCGCCTAACTGCAACGTTCTTACTTGTTAAACCCTGAACCCATTGAAAACGGGAATTCAGGGTATAATGGTTTTGTGAAAATGTATGTAACAGGCAGAAGGAGACGTCGCAGACCCCATAAAGTATATATATTATTAATCAGCATAAAAAATAAGTTGATTGAGCCCTGTCCGTCTATCCGTCCGTCCGTCCGTCCGTATGAACGTCGAGATTTCGGAAGCTACAAAAGCTAGAGAGCTGAAATTTCACATGAACACTCGTATGTTAGCTACGCAGTACGAGTTTATTTTGTTTTTTCGATAACTCATCCCATTTCCAAAATCGAAAATTCGTTTCAAATTTTTACGTTTTTTGGGCATAACTTCTACACCGTTTTAGCGAAAGACTAAATTTATATATTTAGATAGATATTATGAATACGCAGATTATGCAGTTTTCAGATTTTGGATGCCATGCCCCCTTCGCCCTCAATTTGCAAAAACCGCATTTTAAATACTAGGGACTTGAAATTTGGCACATAGATACATTTGGATACTCTTAATCTAATCTAACAATTTCATAGAGATCGTGCATCTCAAATGGAGTTATAAGCGTTCAACCCACCCCCCAGCCACGGCAGTAACTGCGTGGTTAACAGGTTCAGAGTATATATTCTGAAAATTTCATGAATATCGTCCATCTGGAAGCTACGACAGCAACTGCGCGGTTAGCAGAGATCGCGCTCATACGTTCATAATGAAGAAGAGTATTAGCTTCTTTTTTGAAGGGTTCAGGGTATCTCGTAGTCGAGCCGTCTCGACTAGAGATTTCTTACTTGTTTTTATTTGGGTGGTCAATCAATAGTGCCCAAAATTTAGCTAATGTTGAAGAAATCAATATATATTCAGGTCCAATTTGACATGCTTCCATATATATAGCTTATACGATTTCTGGCATACCGAAAAGTGCTTTTTCCGATTTGCCAGATATATTGTTAAATTGAATTTTAACGTAGCTTCACATCAATATATATTCATCAATATATGTTCAGGTCCAATTTGACATGCTTCCAGTGGGCGTAGACATATAATATATAATAGCTTATACGATTTCTGGCATACCGAAAAGTGCTTTTTCCGATTTGCCAGATATATTGTTAAATTGAATTTGAACGTAGCTTCACATTGTGGTTTAGTTAAGTAGAGCGCCAGCACGAAAGAGTCTGAATTATTAGCCGACTAATGGGGTTGCTAGTCAATCAATTACCATTCCTTCCAATATTTCCCTGCCATTCTGTTGCTTGATGCTGTTTTGTTTTTGTTTTCACAAACAAGGAAATGAAATTTCATGATCACTGCACATCTTAATTTACGTGGTTGTATGCACAAATGTACGGTAGTTAATTGAATTCAAACAACATCGATGTACCTGTGCATGTGTACGAATATGCCAGTGATGGGTGTCACTCGACATTGGCCACATATCGTGTAATTGTTGTTCATTAAAGGAAATTAGCTACAACATTGTGTCGATTCGGCTGCGTTTTCTTTGTGCCTTTTCAACCAATCACGTCTTGCATTGTTCGACACGGGCGCCATCGACGCCGTGCATTTAAAATGCGCTATGAATGAGGAAATCTAATAATTCTTTGCCAACTGTCACTCCATTAGCATCAAATCCGACAGGATGGGCAAACGCCACGCCTCGCCATACCATGCCATGGCGCTGTTGTGGTAAGAATATAGAGTGAGTGTGAGGCTTCTGTGCTGGACAACGGATAGCACGAAAAGTCTGACGAGCTAGTGGCAGCTACTTTAAATTTTATGCTAGATCAGAAGTCTGAAACATTATAGACATGCAGTTATCTTCCTTGTGTATGTGTGTTTTTATTTATGCGTGTGCTCCTTAGGGACTCAGTGTGTGTGTGGGAGATAGATGGTGATTCGATCCCTCAATGTATCTAACCAGCCGACCGTCTGCCACAACACTCGTGTCGGTAACTCTATGTCTCCGAGTGTGTCTGTGTCTCTACCCATGTATGCATGTATATACGCAGTTCGAGGATTGGCGATTTATTTTACACAAGTTTTAATTTCCGGCAAATTTCCTAGTACAATTTCCCTTTTGAGAGCTACCGTTGCGCTACACAGCGATGCGGTGGTCGGCTTCGTGCTTATGGCTGCGAATCACTAACCTCACCCCGTTCAAGGCGTCAATTTTAGAGTCACTCTCTTTCAGCGCTATGTGACCGTTTTGGCTTAGAAGAAAATTACTATGTGAATGCGTATAGGCGTGAATTTTTCATATACGAGGGCCGACTAGTATATGATTATATATATATAAATATAAGTATATAAATATTTATTTTATTTTTTTAGAGTTATATGTAACCTAAACTCATATAGTACATATATCTAGATGATAGCATATTAAAGAAGTTGATGCTCCTTCTAGCCAGCCAGTACTGCACTTAGACACGTGTTACGCTAATAAGCTAGATGCATAGTCTATACAATGCAACACTTGGCAAACATAAAAAATAGAAGGGCAACTATAAAGATTGCGAAATTGCTTTCAGCTTGTTGGTGTTTCAGTAAAATCGTTTTTTGTCAATTCAGTCCTACAGTTGCACAATCAAAAACATTTCGTCCGGGAGTGAGGGCTGAATTGAAAATGCTATTGCTAAGCTGACAGCATCCAGTAGAATTGAAAAACAGCCTTTGGCGACTTGATCTGGTAAAAAATCATTGGATTCCACTCACACAGAAAGGCAACGAGGGACGAATGAAAAATACTACAGCAACAAAACGAAAACCAAAACCAAAAACAGTGAAGCTATTGCAAATTGTGCTCGACAGCTTAATATCCTTTACCACGCAAATTTTTTAGACGCATTTGAAGTTACAAATGAAAAACGCTAGCTAAGTATACTCACCCTTTAACAATTTATTTGATAGAATATGGGTCTGCAGCTAACTTTTTAATGGTAAGAATTAAATGATACAATATTTATATACCAATAATAAATGAGTTGGTTGAAGCAACTTTTTTTTGCTTACAGGGTATAAAAACAATTTGCTTTCAATTGACGGCAATCATTGACTGACTGGCTGTCATTCCAAATCGGCTCGGTGTACTGCACTTGCTGCACACCGAGCTCGATGACTGTGGCCTTTTATTTAATCTGTTATAGAGGCACTTTGTCGCTCCATTTCTCGCGCTATTACAAATGTGAAGAGATTATTATTAAGCTTTTAGATTTCCATGTATTATTTTTATAACCACTGACCATTACTCTGTATATAAGGAAATATGATTAAATGTTGTGAATTTAGAAAATTAATGCAATAATATGATTGAGTTCCATATTGATGCAAATATATATATACTTTTTTTTTTTACTTAAGTTCAGACAACAATTGATGATGACGAGTTTAACCAAAGAGCAACCTCCATTTCCGTTTTTATACCCTGAACCCATGGAAAATGGGAAATGTGGGTATAATGGTTTTGTTAAAAGTATGTAACAGGCAGATGGAGACGTCGCAGACCCCATAAAGTATATATATTCATGATCAGGGTGACAAGAAAAGTTGATATAGCCATGTCCGTCCGTCCATCCGCCCGTCCGTTTATGTTATTCGGGCATAACTTCTACAGCGTTTTAGCGAAAGACTTCTAATTTGTATATTTATTTGGATTTGTATTTTGGATGCCACGCCCCCTTCGCCCACAATTTCAAAAAAACGCATTTAAAATACATAGATACATATAGATACTCTTAATCTACTCTGAAAATTTCATTAAGATCGTCCATCCAGAAATGGAGTTGTAAGCGTCCAAAGTTCAGCCCAACCCACCCCCAAGCCGCGGCAGCAACTGCGCTATTAGCAGAGCTCGCGCTCATGCGATCGTAAAGAAGAAGAGTATTAGTTTCTTTTTTGCTGGGTTCAGGGTATCTCGTAGTCGAGCCGCCTCGACTAGAGCCTTCTTACTTGTTATACCCTGATTTACAATACAATTTATTTATGTTGTATTCGAGTATCTTGAAGAAAAGAGGGTTAAACTCTTATGTTTCTACCAATACTGTGTGCGACGTACAACTTATTATTTTGTAAATTGCATCCTGCATAACAATGCGTAACAATGTGTGGGATGGGCAGGGCTGGGCTGGGCTGGGCTCGGCTGGGCTCGGCGTCTTGCCATTTTAAGTGTATATGTATTATGTTATCAGTATCTGCATCCAGCACGCAGTTAGCGTAGCCCCGACGGCCAACTGCAACAGTTGCACACTATACAGCAGCATAGCAAAGCCGATAACTTTGGCCATAATTCATCTTATGTGGGCTCCAAAGACCTTTCAACTGCTACTCAGTTGCCAAATATGTTTTTTATTCTATATGTTACAACAATTTGGATGGTGCATGCCTGGCTAGATCTTGCCAGTCTCGATGGTGCCGTAGACATAGCCGTTGCAGGTGGAGCTGCATGGATAGGCTGCAAATGCCTAAGCAGCCTAAAGTAACTCTTATTCGGCCATGACTAATGTTCTACTGCTCCACTGTTCGAGTTGACTGGCATTGCTCAGTTCAACGCATCTCAACTTGTTGCAATTTTTCTTTTCTGTCATAATAGTTGGTTGCGAAAAACAGATTGTTTGCAGCAAACAGGCGAGTAACAGTTACAGAAATGGAAAACTGCCGACCCCTGCACATTTTCTTCTTCTTTCACTCTGTTTGAACTTCCTTCGCCAGAACAGTCTGAGCTGGCACCAACACCACCATCATCATCAGCACCAGCACTAACACTAGCAGCAGCAGAAGAACAAGCTCTCTTATTCGCTGATGGTGTAAATTTCTTGAAAGTTGCAAACTTTTGCATTGTTGTTGCAGCGAAAATTATTGTAGCATTGAAAGTTCAATGTTCCGTTTTACTGTCCCTTGGAGGCCTGTGGCACAGGCAGCTGTCGCTGCTGTTAACCTCCAAGACTTCTCCGACTTGAAAATCGACTTGTCTACGGGATACACCCATTTCATTGCCAGCCAATGCTGCCTGGCATAAATCATACTGCAACTAAATTAGTTAATAAATCACGAAATAAATAGCTCTGCGCGCTATGTAAGCAATATATTTTATTCAACAAGAATATGATTAACTAAAATTCGATAACGTCATATAGCATATATCTAGCAGCTATAGTCAGAATAAAAATATCTATTTTTGATAAGCTTTATCCTGTCTATAACTTTTTAACCACGTTGGGGAAAAAAAAAAAAACAAGTTAGAAGGCTCTAGTCGAGACGGCTCGACTACGAGATATCCTGAGCCCTGCCAAAAAAGTGATACTCTTCTTCTTTTTTACGAACGTATGAGCCCGAGCTCTGCTAACTGCGCAGTTGGTGCCGTGGCTTGGGGGCGGGTTGGACTGAATTTTGGACACCTATAACTCCATTTCTATACAGATATACCTAAATGTCTCAAGTCTCAAGTATTTGAAATGCGTTTTTTTCAAATTGGGGGCGAAATGGGCGTGAAATCCAAAATCTAAAAATGTCATAATCTGCGTATCCATAATATCTATTTAATATACAAATTTAAAGTCTCTACCTAAAACAGTGTGGAAGTTATGCTTAAGAAACGTAAAAAAGTAAATGAATTTTCGATATTTTTTTATCGATAATTTGGAAATGGGATGAGTTATCGAAAAAACAATTTAAACTCGTACTGCGTAACTAACATACGAGTATTTATGTGAAATTTCAGCTCTCTAGCTTTTGTAGTTTCCGAAATCTCGACGTTCATACGGACGAACGGGCGGACGGACGGACGGATATGGCTATATCAACTTTTCTCGTCATCCTGATCAAGAATATATATACTTTATGGGGTCTGCCACGCCTCCTTCTGCCTGTTACATACATTTAACAAAACCATTATACCCTGATTTCCCATTTTTAATGGGCTAAAGGTATAAAAAATTATGGCATCTATTATTCAATTGAGTATATTTAACAGATGCAATTCTTTCTCACTCTCTCTTTTTCCGATATGTACCGGCTCCAATCGATTTCAATTAAAAATAATTTACAAATGAAAGTTGCGGTGAAAGCAGGGTTAAAATCGGCACATGCACAGGCTGTAATGAAGTTATTTGATTCGTTTGATATGGCAAAGCCATAACCCATCCTCATTTCCCACAGCTCATCATCTACGTTTGCAAGTACGCTACAATTTATACTGTCCGTCCGTCCCTCCGACTGCCTCTTCGTCGGTTTGGGTATACATTTGTTGATTTGCATTGCAAAATTGTTATTTATATACGCACAGAGATCAGGATCAGTCCCTGTCCGTTTATCTGCAATTTACATACATATAAATCCTTATATATATATATATATATATATATATATATATATATATATATATATATATATATATATATATATATATTTATTTATATATGTACTTTGATGCACAGACAGACTGACGATTACATTGAACCGCTTTTGAGCGCATTTTTCAAAATATTTGTGAAAAATATTTCGCATTCAAACGAATTGAAACGCACAAAAACAAACATTTACGTATCTCTGCACTCGTTTCATTTAATTTTGTTTGCAGGCAAAGTCTGTACGCCGCAGTGTTTGCAACAGAACATTGCCGTGGATAGCGAAGCCGTGGAATGCAATTGAGTTATATGGATGAATGTGGCAGCCGATAATCGCCGACTCAGATACATGTAGCATATATTCGCGTTCGATTTTTTTCATCAGATTCGTGCACTCGATTCTGCCAGTGTCTCTTGCAAGTGGAGACAATAACAGAGCGTCCGGATCTAAATTTCGCAAGTGCTTTTCAGGCTTGATTCAATCATGGATTGTATACAAAATTCATATTGCAATTGAGAATATTTTAAATCTGATATCTACGCATCAAAGGCCGTTTCCTCTTAGCTCTATCTTAAACGCCTTCCGACAAAAATATATAATAAACATTTATTCTTTGCTAAAAACTTTTTTAGCCGCATGCGACAGAGAGTGGAATACATTCTTTAGATTCTAAAGGAATTTTTAATATTTTAATGTGCACAAAGGACGCAGAGCGTGACATTGAAGACAAGAACAAAACGTTAAGTTGTCAGAAAGCTGCTCCTCAAATAGCTAAAATGACGGGTGACTGTTTCCTTTTCACATGGGCCCGGCGTGGACATTAGAGCCACACAAATACACACACACATACACAACACAAAATTATTTTGCAATAAATTTTGTGACATATTTCCACGAATGTGAAAAAAGTTAAAAGGAAAGTAAAGAATACTGCAGCAATTCTGCCAAACACAAAGAAGACTTCAGACAGGTAACAGCTGGGCGTGGGAGGGCAGGTAGGGCGTAGGCGGTTTCATGTTTGTCAGCTTGCTTCTTAGAGATTGAACATATATATATATATATATATATATATATATATATATATATATATATAAATGTATATATATATTAAATACACATCAGTGCTAAGTAATAGCATCTTAAATTGTCTTCGAAAATATCTGCCAAGACGCATTGTTGCTTACCCAAATAAAAGCAAATAAAATCTGCCACTAAGCGCCGACAGTACAGCACGAAGCAATCCGGCAATATGCGACCGTGACTTTATGACGTTTTGATTTATATATTATTGAAAAAGTTTTGTCGCAGGCACAGAAAAAATCACGCGCTAGTACCAAAAATCACGTAGGTGACAGAGAAGGCTCCAATCCTCCCTCTCCAAATTTTACTCTACTGGGTGTGTCTAGGCACCCAGTAATCTCATAAATAATTTTTAGCCAAAAAAACTTTAGTGGAGCAGAGGAGCTCAGCTATGGAGTGAAATTAATTTTTGATGTGCGCTTGGTAAGGCAATCATGTGCCACTGCCGATGTGCCCTGTAAATGATATCAATGTTTCCAGCACCAACCTTACAAATTAGAGGCAATACTGATGCCCTAGCCCAGAGTGGGTCTCACAGCCTTGAAAACTTTGGTTCAATTGATTTGACGATGGCTTCGGCGCCATCTCCAACACTTTAGGGAGGCTATGCTCTGCATTTGGCCACCCCTCTCGCTCTGCCAGTTATTTTCGGTATGGAAATTAATTAAAAAAGTTTTTAATCAGCCTTCGAATGTGTCAGCATCCCACATAAAAGACTTAAATTGGCGTTTCTTTTCTTCCCATTGCTGTCAGAAAGCGTCCAAGTGTGAGCAATATTTGGCTGTAAGCCCAATTAACTGCGGGTTACAGCATCTTGAATCATTCCGTCAGTTGAATTAAATTAAAAATAATAAAATGATATTTATTAAAAATTCTTCAACCTAATGGAAATGTATTTGTTAGTTTTTCCTTTTTTATTTAATTTTTTTTTATAAATTATGTTATTAACTGCAATAGCTTCACTTTCTTAGCATCTGTAAGAATTGCATGCAGACGGATGAACGAAAAGAGGAAGGTCGCGTGAATAAAACCAATATACTTTTATATCCTTTGTGCTCGGGCTTATAGAGCACCTTTTACTTTTCCCCATAAGCTTGCATGTCAGTATCTGAACCATGTGTTCGTTGATAAAAAGTTTTAATTTATGTCAAAAGCTTTTGCCAAGAATTTTAATATGCGCACAATTTTTGCAAAGTTGTCTTTGTCAGTTATGTACTTGGGTATCCCTTCTGTTCTGAACAGACTGTCAGTGTCATGAGCTTTTACTAGATTCCAAGGCATCGAATTCTTTGGGACAGCGCTCTTAATATTGTCTTAAAAGGAATCTAAAATAAATATGTTTTAAAAGTATATACATGTAAGTGACCACATAATAATTTAAACTAATATATATTTCGGAAGTGGTCTTCTGTATTCCCTCCCAACTACATCCCACATATTTCAATGAAAAGAGATAAACTGCTCAGCAGATACTCAGTTCAATTGCTGTCTATATTCATTTTCTTCAAAAATATGTATAACATGCATAAATTAATAACATGGATCCTGGCTGAATGCTCTTTTGTTATACTCAAGTTATTAACAAGTAAGAAGGCTCTAGTCGAGACGGCTCGACTACGGGATACCCTGAACCCAAAAAAGGTGATACTCTTCTTCTTTACTCACTTATAGGCGCGCTCTGCTAACCAGTTGCTGCCGTGGCTTGGGGATTATAACTCCATTTCTAGATAAACGATCTTATTGAAATTTGCAGAGTTGATTAAGAATATCTAAATGTATCTATGTGCCAAATTTTTTCCTCTAGTAAATGGGTGTTGTGCAAATTGGGGGCGAAGGACGCGTGGCATCCAAAATCTGAAAATTACATAATTTGCGTATTCATAATATCTATTTAAATATACAAATTTGAAGTCTTTCGCTAAAACGGTGTAGAAGTTATGCCCAAAAAACGTAAAAAATTGAAACGAATTTTCGATTTTTTATCGATAATTTGGAAATGGGATGAGTTATCGAAAAAATAAAATAATCAGAATAAATTAGCTTTGTTTCCTATAATTACTATACCCATTGAAAATGGGAAATCAGGGTGTAAGAGCCAGAAGGAGGCGTAGACCCCATAGAGTATATATATTCTTGATCAGGGCTAAGTCGATATAGCCCGTCTGTGTAGCGAACATGGATTGTATTCACAAATGACAACATGGTTAAATAAATATTTATGCACATATATTATATATTTATATAGTAAATTATATAATTATTCAATTTGTCAAAAAAAAACTTTACATTAACGATTTAATACACACACCTTGCATAAGCTTCTGGCTTTCAAGCTTTTCAAGCTTCTAACCCAATTCACAAACTTGCAAAAAGTTTCCGCAATAAAACTTAACTATATATGTAAAAAAAACTTTACAGAAACGGTTTAATACACACACCTTGCATAAACTTCGGGCTTTCAAGCTTCCAACCCAATTCACAAACTTTTAATAAGCTTCCGCAATAATATTCCTTTTTGTCTAGACTAAAGTAACAAATTACATTACTTAATGAACTGCTTAGCTTTTTTACATTTTGACAGCTTTTACAGTTTGGACTATTGAACAAACATTCTCTAAAAGCAAATCTAAAGCTGTATCGAATCATACTCGTTCAGGAAATCAAAAACAAACATGGATTTTGAAAATAATAAGAGTTCAGTAAGTAAATTTAGCGACTCGAAAAGTTCTAGCGAAGAAAGCTTCGACTACAGCAAAGAAAATACCTCCGGAAAGCAAGATGCGGCCAAGCGGAGTGACAGGAATTCTTCAAGCAGCATTATTAGTGACTTTGCCCACCTTCGCCCGCGGGGCGGTCTACGGGGTAAGTCCTACTGGCGCGACGTCATTGAAGAAGTGGAGTTTGCCGTACATTGTGTGTCACGGCCACGCCTACCTGTAGTCGACTACTCCTTGGTTCTGCCTCCACATTTACGCGAGCGTGTAAAACAGATCCAAGCCTACGATTACTCAGCATCAGACGATGTTGTTTATATTCGGGATGAGATGCGCGAGGAGAGACCACATGATTACCAAGTAGTCAGTGAGGATAGCCGTGAAGAAGGACAAGAAGGAGCCCCCCTTGTAAATAATATATGTCATGACATGGAATAGTTCATAATATATTTGTCTAAAAACCTGTTTAGATAATGGACCGAAAAAAAGTAGAGGAGCATTTTAGTGAGAGTCAACACTCGGACATAGTTCGCATGGATCATGAGTTTGAAAAATTTGATCTAAGGCTAGATGAGCCAGTAGGTCACACCCACCGTAGTGTCGACAAGACTAGCTGGTATGCAAAGTTCTTGTGTGCCAGTCGTGAGGAACGTATTTGCTGGGACTCTCGAGTAGAACGCTCCAAGACAGGCGATTCTGCATATACACTAGACGAACAGGCAGAGAACCTAATGGATGCTGTAACTATTAGTTAATTAATGTGTTTTTCAATGATCCTAACTTGATCTATCTAACAGTCTGCCGAGCGTTTCATTCACTGGCTGAATTCTATCGGTACAATGGATACGTCTATGACACCTGAGAAAGTTAAGAATTTATTTTCAATTAAAGGCGATCGTACACTGCTTGCATCAGTCAAAACTGATCCAAAGGAAGTCAATGCCATAGCTCAGACAGTAGCCGACAAATGGAACAAACCTCATGTAAGCTATCTTATAAAGCTATTAAAACTAAATTGGCTCTTACTCTGTATATTTAACAGATGGCGATTGAACTCAAATACGAGAAACACATAAATGATCATGCAATGCGCGTGACTAAAAAACCGCTGCTTAGCGCTTTTGGCCGCACCGTACCTCTTAAAGATCGGCCTTGGATCAAGCGTTCCGGGGATAAGGTCATCGAAACAGTTTACCCAAATGATCTTCTAACACGTGAGAAGATTTTCAAAGGAATTACCCACCTTCGCAGTACCACTGCACTTATTGATTTTTACTTACATAATCCAAAATTGGCTCGCCCTCTATATCTACTACAGGGTGGAGACTTCCAGGAAATGAAAACCAGCGAATCTGTCATGGAAATACCACTTTATGAACATCTGGGGCTGCGCTACTAGCAGTATCTATACAACAAATCAAATTTAACTTATTGTACTTCGGAGCGTTATAGAAAAACAGTTGAGATTGAATAAAATTTAAATTTAAGTGCAAACAGAAAAATATATTTATGCAGTATATACGAACATGCTTGACAAAGTTTAGGGCATGAAACAAACAGAAATATATTACAACCTAACGTTGGAATATCTCCGGTTCGTTTCTCATCACTCATCATGAGTTCACACAGAATAAGAACTTAATTTGAAGTACAGAATCTGCACATCGACACTGCTCGATTATGAGATACCCTGAACCCTGCAAAAAAGTGATACTCATCTTCTTTACGCACGTGTAAGCGTGCGCCCCCACAAAGTGTATATGTTCTTGATCAGCACAGAACAAGTAAGAAGGCTCTAGTCGAGACGGCGCGACTACCAGATACCCTGAGCCCTGCAAAAAAAAACTAATTTCTTCTTCTCAAGTGTCCGTTTTAAAATAAATGTAGCTTTGTTCTGACCATTAGGAAATCAATATTGCGAAATCGGGTTGTCTCAATGACATATTCTTTCTTATGTTTTGTATCAGATATACATACTAGTTCGATTGGCATGTGGTTTTGCTACTAATTCTTGCTTAGCTTGCATACGCACAGTCTTCGTGTTTGGACAGCAATGAGTCGGAAATCAAAAGCTTTCCGCCAATTGAACAACGAAGCTTTTTCGTCGATTTAAGTGACAGCCGTCTTCAAGGAGAGATAGAAAGCTGTGCACAAAACCAAATGAATTTCAGAATGACAGTAATCAACAAAATTAAACAATTTTCGTTTCCATCAACGGAGGAGCGGAAAGGAAAACTGTCTTGCATATGTCAGTGAATGGCAGTGAAGTGCTTGGGTATTATTCAGCTAAAATGTAATTAAATAAAGGGAATTAGATATTTTGCAGTTCATTGAAAGCATTGGACTCGAGAGTGAAGGACACAACTGGTTGACAAGGGTAACTCATCATTCAACGTATCTACACTTTTCCGCTTGCCACTTCTTCACTTGTTTACTCCATTGACGATGTCTACCATGTGTGTAGTTGCCACCAAACAGAGCGCTGTTTAGCCAAACACGTCTTTTGTGCAGTTAGGTATCTCGATGGCTAGGTGGCTGGCTAACCGTCATTTATTTTGTCACAAATGAAATAGCCGTAGGACCAAAGGCTGACGGTTGACGACTTAGTGACCAACTCAGCGATCAAAAGAATAAACGAGTTGTGGTTAATGAAATAATCAAAATGCAGTTACCCATAATATTCTGTGATGTCGAAGGTATTTACTTGTGAGAGAATGATAATAACCACTCAAGCGTAAGATATATGTATATAAAGCCTTGTTAACAGAAATATGTATCCCTTCAAAAAAAACAAAAATTTACTGAATATGCAGTAGTTCAGAAAAACAGCTTACAACAAGTAAGAACTTTGCAGTTAGGCGCAACCAACTGCGAGATACTCTGTTCCCGTAGGTGCCGTTTATTTATTTAAGAAACATTTAATAAACGACATATTTCGGTAATTAGCAAACGTACATGACAATCAACAATCTATTTTTATGCTAACATAAAAAAAGCTAAATGCTATAGTATTCTAAGAATTGCAATTGAATTTTGAGTTTGTAGCAGTGACCTTATTTAGGTTTAGCTAACGATTACATGTTATTTTCAAAAGACCTGGGCTCACATCCCGCTTCCAAATTTCAAGCTTCTAGCTTTAAAACTGTAGGAGACATAAACTTTTGCGGATTGCCACGCCCCCTGTGGGCGGCCATAGCTTATTGATCTTGGGTTGTCAACCAGGGTATACATGCCAAATTTTAAGTCTCTAGTGTGAATACTGTTCAAAATATACCACAATTTGAATAAGTAAGAAGGCTCTAGTCGAGACGGCTCGACTACGATATACCCCAAACCCAAAAAAGGTGACACATTCTTCTTTACGCACTTGTAAGCAAGAGCTCTGCTATTCGCGCAGTTGCTGCCGTGGCTGGGGGATGGGTTGGGCTATACTTTGAACGCTTATAACTCCATTTCTAGATGCATGATCTTAATGAAATTTTCAGAGTAGATTAAGAGTGTCTAAATGTAACTATGTGCCGAATTTCAAGTCTCTAGTATTTGAAATGCGTTTTTTGCAAATTGGGGGCGTAGAAAACAAAATCTAAAAATTACATAATCTGTGTATTCAAAATATCTATCTAAATATATATATTTGAAGTCTTTCGCTAAAACGGTGTAGAAGTTATGCTCAAAAAACGTAAAAAACGGAAACGAATTTTCGTACTGCGTAGCTAACATACGAGTGTTCATGTGAAATTTCAGCTGTCTAGCTTTTGTAGTTTCCGACACTCGACGTTCATACGGACGGACTAGTTACGCAGTACGAGTTTATTTTGTTTTTTCGATAACTCATCCCATTTCCAAATCATCGATAAAAAATCGAAAATTCGTTTCCATTTTTTACGTTTTTGACTTGAAATTCGGCACATAGATACATTTAGATATTCTTAATCTACTTCATGAAGATCATGCATCTAGAAATGGAGTTATAAGCGTTCAAAGTATAGCCCAACCCATCCCCCAGCCACGGCAGCAACTGCGCGAATAGCAGAGCGCGCGCCTATAGAAGAGTATCACCTTTTTGGGTTCAAGGTATCTCGTTGTCGAGCCGTCTCGACTAGAGCCTTCTTACTTGTTATACACTGAACCCATCGAAAATGGGAATTCAGGGTATAATGATTTTGTGAAAATTTATGTAACAGGCAGAAGGAGACGTCGCAGACCCCATAAAGTATATATATTCTTGATCAGCATAAAAAAATAAGTTGATTGAGCCCTGTCCGTCCGTCCGTCCGTATGAACGTCGAGATTTTGGAAACTACAAAAGCTAGAGAGCTGAAATTTCAGATCAACTCGTATGTTAGTTACGCAGTACGAGTTTATTTTGTTTTTTCGATAACTCATCCCATTTCCAAATAATCGATAAAAAATAGAAAATTCGTTTCAATTTTTTATGTTTTTTGAGCATATCTTCTACACCGTTTTAGCTATGTATATTTATATAGATATTGTTTGCGTGTGATGATAGACTGACTTTATTAACATAGATCAGTATGTACTTAACAGCTATGTATATCTATAGCGTTGCCATATATGAGCTAGAATTGCCATATCAACATTCTTCCTCAATTCGTATGCTCATATTTACATTAAACCAAGCATCGCAGTACATTTCATATGTTTTACTTTTGACAGATTCTTTGTTAGAATATCGGCTATCATTTCATTTGATGGACAATAGGTCAAATCGATTAACTTGTTTTCATAACAATTTCGTATATGATGATACTTAATATCTATATGTTTGCTTCGCGCATGATATACTGGATTCTTCACAAGATTCAAAGAGCTTACATTATCTCCAGAAATTGTTATACGATCAGGCTTACAATATGGTTTAATTTCGCTTATTAGCTTTCTTAAATAAAACGCCTCCTTTGCAGCATCAGAGAGCGCCATATACTCCGCCTCAGTAGTACTCAGCGCAACTGATTTCTGCTTTTTCGATGTCCATGAAAAAACCGAACCTCCCCATATGAAGGCATATCCAGTGAAGGACTTCCTATCAGTTGAGTCACCTGCCCAATCTGCATCTGCAAAGCCAGCAATCTCCTTTCGGTCTTCTCGTAGACTATCGACAGATCTGCTGTTGTGTGCAGATACCTCAGGATATGCTTTGCTGCTTCAAGATGTTCGCTATGTGGATTCGAATTCCTTTGTGAGAGCTTGCACACTGAGTGCAAAATATCTGGTCTTGTGCACAGCGCAATATACATCAACGAGCCAATCACCGACTGATATTCTGTCATGTCAACGCGCTTACATGACTCTTTCTCACAGTTTACTTGAAAATTAGCT
This sequence comes from Drosophila buzzatii, assembly GCA_035045845.1. Lineage (NCBI taxonomy): Eukaryota > Metazoa > Arthropoda > Insecta > Diptera > Drosophilidae > Drosophila > Drosophila buzzatii. Next base: position 83,546 of record JAWNOS010000596.1, on the reverse strand, counting down.
TCCAAGGGAGTTGACGCAGTGCGACAGTTGGTCATGGCCATTTCATTAAGCAGACCCTTTATATGCTTCCTTTGGTTCACGCGAATCGCACCAGTCCTTCCTTTCCGTTGGATTTCAAGGCCCAAGAAGTTTGTTACTTGGCCCTTATCTACTATCTGAAATTCAGAAGAAATAGCCTTTTTAGTAGCTAGCATCTCACCCAAGTTTGAACATGCCAGTAGCATATCATCAACATATACTGCAATTAGGTTTATCGTCTGGTCATCTGAGCACTTGATATACAGGCATGGCTCGCTCTCGCATGACCTGTATCCCATCTTGGTTAGAACGCCATCCAGCTTGATGTTCCAAACTCGACCAGCTTGCTTCAGGCCGTACAGCGACCTCTTCAGCTTCAACACACGTCCAGAACGGTCATCGTAGTGTTCTGGCTGTCGCATGTATATATCTTCTTCTAGAATGCCGTTCAGGTATACCGTCGACACATCCAGTTGATGTACATAAAGCTCGTACTCGGCAGCCATGGCCAGGATCATACGTATTGTAGCATTGCGCGCTACTGGAGAATACGTCTCTTCGAAGTCTATACCATATCTCTGGCTGCATCCTTTAGCAACCAAGCGCGCTTTGTAGCGCTCAACTTCTCCAGATGGATTTGTTTTCAATGTAAACACCCATTTGCTGCCTATAGGCTTCTGACCAGATGGTAATTCAACCAGGTCTCATGTGTCATTACACATCAGTGCGTTGTACTCTTCCTGCATTGCTGCTTTCCATTCCTCTGCTTGTGGACCCGATTGTACTTGCTGTACAGTAACTGGAACTTCAATATTATTACTTAACATTACATTTGCTACATTATACTGCTTAGTTGGTCGTCCCTTCAAGCCCGTTCTGATTATTTTAGGCCTGCCTGGCCCTCTCCTTGGCTGTTCAGCTACGTCAACATCATCATCAGACTGATGTTCAGTATCGCAATGATGCTCCTGTATACTTTCATGATCAGTATCATCTTTGGACATTTTGGTAACACTCGGCTTCTCGGTTGACTCAGATACGCTGTCCTCAATGAAATGTACGTCCCTGCTGATCTTCACGTCACCTGTCTTCTTGTCGTACAGTCGATATGCTTTTGAAGACTCTGAGTATCCGACCATAATATACTCTTTTCACTTCTCCTGGAACTTCTTCTTTTGACCCTTTTCCAGTGCAATTGCTGTGCATCCGAACACTCTCAAGTGCTTGACAACTGGCTTGGTCCCTGTAATTGCCTCAAAAGGCGTTATGCCATCCACAGCATTCGTTGATGATCGATTTCTTAGGTATGCAGCACACGCAACTGCCTCCGCCCAGAAACTTTCGTTTAATGCTGCACTATTCAGCATTACTCTTGCCATCTCAACCAGTGTCCGATTACAGCGCTCAGCAACACCATTTTGCTGCGGGGTGTACGGTGCAGTCAGCTGTCTTTTGATACCAGTCATCTTGAGATATTCGTCAAAATCTTTATTGACATATTCGGTGCCATTATCAGTTCTAATGATTTTTACTTTCAGACCTTTCTGACGCTCTAACATCGTTACATGTTCTTTAAATATTTTTGTCACCTCTGACTTCTGTTTCATAAAGTAAACATGGATGTAACGGCTTTTATCGTCAATCATTGTAAGAAAGTATCGGGCTCCACCATTTGATACTTTGCTTATAGGTCCACACACGTCACTGTGTATCAACTCCAGAGTCGCTTTTGATCTATTTGTTGAATCTTCAAATGGACTCGCATGACATTTATTTTTTAAGCAACTTATGCAATCAAAATGTTCTATGGCAGAGCTTACTGCCAATCCATGCACCATTTCTTTACTTTTTAGTTCACGAAGACTCTGCACATTTAAATGGCCGTATCGTGCATGCCATTTCTTGACGTCATAACTTTTCGATAAGCACAACTTTTCATTATTCTTTGTTTCACACAGAAACAGACCGCTGATTCTTTTGGCTTTTAATATAAGTATATTCTTATTATCAAAAACTTTGCCAAAACCTGAATTAAATTCAACTGAACATCCGTGTGCAACTGCCTTTCCAACTGATATGAAATTGCATTGCAGCCATGGTAACACGTCTTTTAAAGCAATTTCAAAGCCACACATGCTGTTGATATTTACTGTGCCTTTGCCGCAAGCCGTCGTAAAATTATTTCCAGCTAATTCGATACTTTCATTGTGTTGCTCAAAATGATCGAATAAATCACGACGTGCACACATATGCGATGTTGCTCCGCTATCGATAACCCAAGTATCGTCACTCATACGATAGTTTCCCATCATGCCTGCAAACGATCGTTGATTTGAATGCGCATCTCTATTTTTTTATACCCTGAACCCATTGAAAGTGGGAATTCAGGGTATAATGGTTTTGTGAAAATGTATGTAACAGGCAGAAGGAGACGTCGCAAACCCCATAAAGTATATATATTCTTGATCAGCATAAAAAAATAAGTTGATTGAGCCCTGTCCGTCTGTCCGTCCGTCCGTATGAACGTCGAGATTTCGGAAACTACAAGAGCTAGAGAGCTGAAATTTCACATGAACACTCATGTGTTAGCTACGCAGTACGAGTTTATTTTGTTTTTTTCGATAACTCATCCCATTTCCAAATTATCGATAAAAAATCGAAAATTCGTTTCAATTTTTTACGTTTTTTGGGCATAACTTCTACACCGTTTTAGCGAAAGACTTCAAATTTATATATTTAGATAGATATTATGAATACGCATTTCAAATACTAGAGACTTGAAATTTGGCACATAGACACATTTAGCTATTTTTAATCTACTCTGAAAATTTTATTAAGATCATCCATCTAGAAATGGAGTTATAGGCGTTCAAAATATAGCCCAACCCACCCCCAAGCAACTGCGCGGTTTGCAGAGCGCGCGCCTATACGTGCGTAAAGAAGAAGAGTATCACCTTTTTTGGGTTCAGGGTATCTCGTAGTCGAGCCGTCTCGACTAGAGCCTTCTTACTTGTTCTATTTGCGCTTTCGCTCTTTTCGTCACTTTTCCCGCGTCGTCCCGCTTTTTTCGTCGTACAGTTTGCTGCATAATGACCTTGCTGGCCACACTTTTAGCATTTGAAATTACGGCGCCTGTCTGTCGTCTCATCTTTTCCTCGTCTTTTGCCTTCTTGTCCCGTCTGCTTTGCCGAAAATGATTGCGTTGCTTCTCGTTGATCGTTGATTTTTCACCTCTCAACCTCTTCTGTTAACTTGCATTTTATGCTGTTAAAGCTCGGCAACTCATCGCGAGGCTCTAAAGTAACAACAAAATTTTCAAACGATGACGGTAGACTTGAAAGTAGCATGATGACGATCAGCTCTTCCTGTAACGTTATACCAATTGCTGATAGATTTTCAACAATATTTGAAAACTCCATGATATGTGTTTGCAAATTATCTCGTTCTGCCATTCTCTTGTTTAAAAACTGTTTAAACAATGTTACCCTGCGCACAGGTCCAGACAAGCGATGTAACTTTGCCAGTTCGTTCCACACATCTTTTGCGTAAGTGCATCTCTTCACATAGTTTACTTGAGACGGACTCATCGACAAAATTAACACTGACTTAGCTTTGTCGTTTTCACGTTTCCATATCTTGAACGCTTCACTTGTCTCATCTTCTGGCTTCATAAACTCATTAGAAACCACGGTCCACAAATTTTGATGAACCAAAACACTTTCTACCATGATACTCCAAACATCATAGTTGGTATCATCCAGCTTTTCTATATTGTACATAGAACTCATTTTCAATGTTTTCACTTTTCTGCTCGCAATGTCCGTTATGCACAGAAACTTCTAGAGCGTCACTTTTTCACTCTATTCTTTGCACTATTTCTTAGTGCGCGAGCTTAAGCCCTGAGCCCATAACTTCTTGGCGTGTGATAACTTAGATCAGTATGTACTTAACAGCTATGTATATCTATAGCGTTGTCATATATGAGCTAGAATTGCTATATCAACAGATATTATGAATGCGCAGATTATGTAATTTTCAGATGTTGGATGCCACACCCCCTTCGCCCACAATTTGCAAAAAACGCATTTCAAATACTAGAGACTTGAAATTTGATATATTTAGATACTCTTAATATACTCTGAAAATTTCAATAAGATCGTCTATCTAGAAAAATAAGCGTCCAAAATTCTGCCCAACCCGCCCCAAGCCACGACAGCAACTGCGCGGTTAGCAGAGCGCGCGTCTATACGTGCGTAGAGAAGAAAAGTATCACCTTTTTTGGGTTCAGGGTATCTCGTAGTCGAGCCGTCTCCACTAGAGCTTTGCTACTTGTAGAACTTGGGTTGTCACCGCGAGTATACATTCCAAATTGCAACTCTAGCTCATCATCTAGTATGATTACTGGCCTATGGTCGGAAGAGTTTTCCGATTTGCCACGAGAGCATACACGAGTATATGTTCCAAATTTCAAGTCTCTAGCTCTAATTGCGCCGAAAAATATTGCATTCATACGGACAGACGGACGGACAGTAAGACGGACATTGCTCAAACACAATATACTCTTTTTGCCTTTGGGAACAGAGTATAAAAAATATGAAGGCTCTAGTCCGAATTGCTCGACTAGGAGATCCCCTGAACACTGAATAGAACTGATATTCTTCTTCATTGCCTATGATATTCTTCTTCTGCTAACTGCTTAGTTGATGCCGTGGCTTAGGGCGTGTTGGGCTATACTTTGGACTCTTATAACTCCATTTCTAGATGGACAAATTTCTTGAAACTTTCAGAACATAATAATATCATCCAAATGTGTCTAATTGCCAAACTGCAAATCTCTAGTATTTAAAATTTCGAAATTTGAATATTACAAAATCCCCGTACCCATAGCATACCATACTCCATACCCCTACCAAAAAATATATTTTGAAGTAGTTTTTCGCGATGATCAAAAATATATATTTTTTATGGAGTCTGCGACGTCTCCTTCTCTCTGTTACATACATTTTCACAAAATCATTTTACCCTTTTCAATAGGATCAAATCAATATCAGTTTCATGTCAATAAGACATAAATCTACAACAATTAAATTGGAAATACCCTATTATGACCCATTTTAACTTTCAGATGGAAACATATCAGAATCTCGGTAGTTTTTCATGCACTTTAAAACATTCCAAAAGAAGTAGGACTGCGTTAGTCGAGACTGCTTGACTACGAAATCCCCTGAGCCCTTCAAAGAACTGATTTAATATAATTATGTTCTACATACTAGGCAGGAAACAACACAACAACATATACATACGCGCATTACCATAAGCACTTGTTCTGCTAACATCTCATTTGCCGAACCGACTGTGCTTAGATTGAACTTTGAATGCTAAAGAAATTTATTTGCCGAATAACTTTCCCAGTAAACTACATATACATATGTATATGAATATCAGACTATCAGAATGTTATATTTTCATTCATGGCAAACCCCAAGCTACTAATATTCAAAATTGTTTCACATTAAATTATAATGGGTAGATTTTGGACCGATATCCAATATATTATAAAATTCAATTGTATAAATTTAATTGTATAAAATACAGATGATCTATATGCAAATTAGGACCCGCTAGTTCTAAAGATGAAAGGTATACAATTTTATAATTGATTTTTATTAGGATCGGTCTTTTTTTTTAAACAAACTGTATCTTCCCTTGCTCTTTAAGAGCCTAAAAAATAATTTCAAGTCCTTGGCTCTAATAGGATCAGCGATCGAATCATAAATAGAAGGATGGCTTAAGCGAGTGCGCCAAGAAATAGTGTAAAGAATAGAGTAAAAAGTGAGGCTCTAGAAGTTTCTGTGCATAACGGACATTGCAAGCAGAAAAGTTAAGACACTGAAAATGAGTTCTATGTATAATATAGAAAAGCTGGATGATACCAACTATGACGTTTGGAGTATCATAGTAGAATGTGTCTTGGTTCATCAAAATTTGTGGACCGTGGTTTCAAATGAGTTTGTGAACCAAAAGATGAGGCAAGTGAAGTGCTCAAAATATGAAAGTGAGAAAACGACAAAGCTAAGACAGTGTTAATTTTGCCGATGAGTATGTCTCAAGTAAACTATGTGAAGAGATGCACCTACTCAAAAGATGTGTGAAACGAACTGGAAGTTACATCGCTCGTATGGACCTGTGCGCAGGGTAACATTGTTTAAACAGTTTTACAAACATCTGGAGAAGTTGAGCGCTACAAAGCGCTCTTGGTTGCTAAATGATGCAGCCAGAGATATGGTATAGACTTCGAAGAGTCGTATTCTCCAGTAGTGCGCAATGCTACAATATGTATGATCCTGGCTATGGCTGCAGAGTACGAGCTTTATGTATGTACATCAACTGGATGTGTCGATGGCATACCTGAACGGCATTCTAGAAGAAGACATATACATGCGACAGCCAGAAATCTACGATGACCGTTCTGGACGTGTGTTGAAGCTGAAGAGGTCGCTGTACGGCCTGAAGCAAGATGGTCGGGTTTGGAATACCAAGCTGGATGGCGCTCTAACCAATATGGGATACAGGGCATGCGAGACCGAGCCATGCCTGTATGTTAAGTGCTCAGATGACCAGACGATAAACCGGATTGCAGTATATGTTGATGATATGCTACTGGCATGTTCAAACATTGGCGCGAAGCAAAATACATAGATATTAAATATCATCATATAAGAAATTGTTATGAAAATAAGTTAATCGATTTGACCTATTGTCAATCAAATAAAATGATTGCCGATATTCTAACTAAAAATCTGTCAAAAGAAAAGCATATGGAATGTACTACGTTGCTTAGTTTAATGTAAATATGAGCATACGAAGCAGTGTTGATATGGCAATTCTAGCTCATATATGGCAACGCTACAGATATACATATCTGTTAAGTACATACTGATCTATGTTAATAAACTCAGTCTATCACCACACGCCAACACTTACAAATCAAAGAGTACATGAAATAAGGTCATGTGTCAGTAAGCTCAATAGGTATTTTTTCGGAATCAAGTGAATATTTTGAAAATTTCACACCAATAATTAATACTCCGAATCAATATGCTTCCAAAAAGTTGAATGAAAAATACTCCAAACCGATTAAAACTGACCCGACTTTAAATATTGGAAGGTTTCATCAAATTTTTGTCAAAACTGTCACTTTTTCAAATGGATAGTTTTGAATTTGAATTAGTGTCATTAGCGACCTATTATTCCGAGAAAAAAATGAGAGCTAAAAGTAACCACAGCTAACAAAGGTATCAATCAATCTACTGAAATTTTTAAGCAATTTTAAGGACGCATTTCAGCTTCAATTAACTACTGCGAAACTTTTGCATTCAACAGACGCAAAGAGGACAGAGGCGAAATGAAAGAAAGCAAATTGAAAAGCCAACAACACTTGTGAAATAAGCATGGACATTCACATGTGCCTGCATCTGCACCTGCATCCACCTGCCAATGTCTGAAAACATTGATGACGCTCAATCACTGAATGACTGACTTGCAGCCTGTTAAACCGAGAAAACGGCTTTCAGTTAAATATATATCGCACCAGCGCCGATTTGAGTCGCAAACAATAGCGCTAACTGGCAGACAGACTGCTATCCAGGGAAGTGGCGAAGGATGCTGCAAAGTCCTCTGACTTCTTGTTGCAGAATGCTTTATACCGATTCTCCAACAAATATATTTGCACTTGAAAGCAACACAATCATATTTACATAGTTTATATGTTGACATGACAACATTTAGATGTATGTTTCCAATGCAAATTTATCAATAATTCTCGCCTTTTTAATGGAAATGTTTATATAGAAGTTTAAAGCTATTATATAATATATAGGATTGATAAAATGTTTAATTTGAATCAAAAATTAAAGCTGATGAGGGTATTCGGAGTTCGCAATGGGTCCTTTCTCAACTGCTATTCTGTCAGTCTGTGTTGTTTGATTTTTGTCCTTTTGTCTTATTGAGTAGTAGTTGGTCTGCACATTTTTCAATTTATATAAACAAAACATTTTAATTTCAGAAATTTAATTAAACAACTCCATGATAACATAGCTGCCGCTCATTGTTGTGGCGAGCATTGACGAGCACTGTGCCAACCTACAGCAGGGAGCTGCAAGGCAATAAATAACTGAACGTCCCCATTTAAAATTGTACTGCATTTATATGTCATCTTATATTAAGCGATTATATAAGCTAATGAATGCTTTTGCAGGCGAAGGCTTAGCGCGTGATACTCTCTATTCAGTGTATAATCACATAATCACATTTATGGAAACTACCTGGTACACCTACTTTAATCTTTAATATTAACTTTATCTTTATGGCTTGGACAGTTCAAGCCATAGCAACATGAGCCTTTTAATCCACTGGTTAGGTAAGCGTGAGAGCTGTGGAAACTACCCAAATATATTGATTGGTGGTGTCCTTTTACAGAACCCCTTAGGCAATAGCATAGAGGATTTGGTATGCACCAGTAAGCTAAGCACACGTTAGTTAAAAGGCTGAGCTTTCACTTAATTAATTACCAAACAGGAAGATAAACATCAAAGGGTTTAAGAATGCACATATTAATTTGCTCCTAGGTGTTGTTCCGTATGGCTGCTATTTCTGCAGTCTTACACTCAAGTGCACAGAAAACAGCGCTGTATGCTTGAGTGCACGAGAGCGAAGCAAATCCATGTGCTCATAATTCATTTATTCCTATATTTAGATCTGTGCATACGTTTTTTCCCTATTCCGCGCTTGTCCACGCTCCATCACTCATGCAGAGGGCGATGTCCACACGTGAACATTTGGCAACATATGCTAGCTATGCTATCGAATTGGGGGAGGTTATAAAAGCGTTATAACAAGCCGTATTTTTTTTATAAACAGAACATACGTTCCTTTCGGCACGCTAGTGAAATTAAAGAAGGGAACAATACAGCTATGTAGAGAAGTTGATGCCGAAAGGTGCGTCCTGCCTTCATTAGAAAATTTGTCCACGTTTAACTCTACACCACAAATGGTCTGTCAGTAAAAATGAGACGAAAAAAAAAACGTTTTTAGCTACGTAATATGATTTGAAAAACAGAGAAACTAAAATATATCGACGGTAAACGCAATAATGAATTTTGCGGTTGTTTTTCACATGACCAGCATCTACAAAGGCAGCATCAAACAGCAGATGCATCATTTGATGACTTTATTGCATGTTGCTGGCTGTGGGCGGAGCCATGGCCGGGTCCGGACCCGAGTCGCTAACAAAGTAACAGCAACCAAGGCCATTGCTTTTAACGTTAATTTATGCAACTTTTGTCAAACGCATCGTGTTTGCTCGTTGTTCGCATACGCCATGTTGCTGGTTCACAGTGGCTGATGGGGCCCAGTTTGAGTTGGATGCTGTCACATGGCCTATCGGCAGCAGCAACGGCGTAGGCTTTAAAAGCCACTGATTGACGTAGCTTGCTGTGTTGTCTCTTCGACTAGCTCATGAAAGTGTACGTATATACACAAAGGTGTCATTTTGTGGGCATGTTCCCGGATGCACATCCGCAGACTGAAGACCAAAGTAACATACGAAAAAATAAAACAAGTAAGAAGGCTCTAGTCGAGACGGCTCGACTACGAGATACCCTGAACCCAAAAAAGGTGATACTCTTCTTCTTTACGCACGTATAGGCGCGCGCTCTGCTAACCGCGCAGTTGCTGTCGTGGCTTGGGGGTGGGTTGGGCTATACTTTGAACGCTTATAACTCCATTTCTAGATGCATGATCGGCATGATCGGGCGTGGCATCCAAAATCTGAAAATTACATAATCTGCGTATTTATAATATCTATCTAAATACACAAATTTGAAGTCTTTAGCTGAAACGGTGTAGAAGTTATGCCCAAAAAGTTATGCCCCCAATTTGGAAAAAACGCATTTCAAATACTAGAGACTTGAAATTTGGCACATAGATACATATAGATACTCTTAATGTACTCTAATTTCATGAGGATTTTTATCGATAATTTGGAAATGGGATGAGTTATCGAAAAAACAAAATAAACTCGTACTGCGTAGCTAACATACGAGTGTTCATGTGAAATTTCGACGTTCATACGGACGGTCGGACGGACGGTCGGACGGACGGTCGGACGGACGGACGGACGGACAGGCGGACAGGGCTCAATCAACTTATTTTTTTATGCTGATCAAGAATATATATACTTTATGGGGTCTGCGACGCTTCCTTCTGCCTGTTACATACATTTTCACAAAAACATTATACCCTGAATTCCCATTTTCAATGGGTTCAGGGTATAAAAATGTATTTCAAATACTAGAAACACAGTTTAGTTTGGCATATAGATATGAACGCCATGATCATAATCTGAAAATTTTATAATCAAATAAGTTCTCGCAACAAAACAGAGCAAGCGAGACAGCAGAACAGCCAGGCGCCTGCAATGCTTACACACATACATACATGCGTACAAGCGTATATCAGCATGTGGCTGTGTGCGTATGTGTGCATGTTGTAGTTTGTTATGCATGCAGAATCAAAATGAAGCATGCATGGAATATTATTCGTTCGAAGAAGGGTTCAGGAGATCGCGTAGTCGAGTAGTCTCGACTAGAGCTTTCTTAATTGTTATACCTTGAACCCATTGAACATGGTTTTGGACTAGTTTGGCATATAGATATGAACGCCATGATCATAATCTGAAAATTTTATAATCAAATAAGTTCTCGCAACAAAACAGAGCAAGCGAGACAGCAGAACAGCCAGGCGCCTGCAATGCTTACACACATACATACATGCGTACAAGCGTATATCAGCATGTGGCTGTGTGCGTATGTGTGCATGTTGTAGTTTGTTATGCATGCAGAATCAAAATGAAGCATGCATGGAATATTATTCGTTCGAAGAAGGGTTCAGGAGATCGCGTAGTCGAGTAGTCTCGACTAGAGCTTTCTTAATTGTTATACCTTGAACCCATTGAACATGGTTTTGGACTAGACTAGAGCATTCTTACCGGTTTTTTATTTCGTCAATAAAATATAATACTGAGTTGAGTAATCATATGAATTAATTAAAATAAAAGATGGCTGAGTGCACACACACACATATATATATATATATATATATATATATATATATATATATATATATATATAAAATGTAAATGTTCAGATAGATATATGGAATCATAGTTAAAATAGAAAATTTCCGCATGCAATCATACTGTGATAATAATATCTTATTCACCTTGGCAAGTGAAGAGGGTGTAGATGTACTAGCATCCAATTGAAGCTGTAGCACAACATGTGTAGGCTTCAGTTGTGCAGTGAGCGTTGTCGCCAATATGCGCACTTCTCCTGCATGCCTTCTTATGCGGCCGGGTATGTGACTTCATCGTATTGCTGGGGAAATTGTGCTAAGGGGAGAAAGTGTCGGCCGAAGCCCAGTGACATAACTGCGCCTTAAAGTTCCCTATAATTGCACTTTGCTAATGGTGCAGGTGCGCATGTCTGTGGCACCGCACATGTTAGGGTCGTGGGCCATTACCGCAGAACCTGTTGCTAAAGAGTGAGCAACAGTTTAGAGTGGTGTAATATGTATCTATAGTGGTGAGTTGCGCAGTCATTCGCACTACAGAAGGAGCTGCAGCAACAGGCTGTGCCGGCAACAGGCGACTTGCAACAGTGTGCAGGACATTGGTGGATGGTTATGCAAAGCCAATTATGCAATTGTACAATCACAAAACAGTTTCCCCTCAAAGTTCAGTAAACTTCAGCCGCAACCGATATCCGTAAAAAATTACCAAATATTCGACATATTGAACATATCGTCACAACTATAAATCTATTGTATAATTAATATCAATAAGTAACTGAAAATTTGAATTTAGAGTGTACAAAAGGTTCAGTCACACTGTAAGAACATATAGAATTATCGCTGTCTACTGTATTTACAAGCATTTCCCCTAATATAAGCTCACGCCGAAGGTGCATCAAAAACTACAAAGTAATGTCACCAACCTCCAGCTCAATTTTGTATAGAGAAAATGAGAACATCGTATACTCATGAGCAACAGCCACAGAGACAGCGGCGGCAACGACGACGGCGACAGAGACGACGACGTCACGACCCCTCCAAGGCAGTTTCGGTATGACTACAACTAAATGGTTTATGTGAGTATGAGTCTATTTAATAGATATACCCCTGCAGAAATTGTTCAAATATAATTATAATATGTGAAGCCTATGGTCACCAAGAATTTTTCACTGTAGCATCTAGTGTCGAATAGAACACTGAATCGCTGCTATGCGGAATGAATAAGGGGTATACATTTTTATAAGTTTATCACGCCTGAATTTCACACTGGGCTACCCGCTGCAAACTTAACTGCTTTTCACACACACCTATAGAAAATAAATCGTGATTGTTGCGGAAACGGATGTGTCGTGTACCACATACACACAAGCTACAAGCTTGCATCCTATAGTATATATATATATATATATATATATATATATATATATATATATATATATATATATATATATATATATACTATAGGATGCAATATATATATATATATATATATATATATACATATACATATATTATTATTATATACATATATATATATTTTATATAATACCATGTGTAGTTGCCTGTTGAATGTGGGTGGCGAAATGGTGCAACAGGCTGGAAAAGCATATCGAGCCGAAGTAGTATACTGGCGTGTTAGCCGAAGTCAGCCTTTGTGTTTTTAGATAACAGAGTGAATATACATGAATCTGCTTATGTATGTCGCTTATATATGTCTACATTTTTAAATCGGTATACCTTATGTTTTCATTGGGAGGCTGGACTGGTAGTCCAAAATATTATTTGAGTCTTAAATGCAATAAATAAAATATATAATGGGGCCTGCACATATGTGGGTGTGTCAACTCGTATTTATTTTCACCATCTTCATTTGTTTGAAATTTTCAAACAGGTCTTATGTTTTCCCTGAATATTATTTTTTCCCTTTTTTGTGACCTCATCTGCACACACCCTCCACGTAGCGTGCGATGTTTCGCCGGTTCATGTGCTTAGCTCCATTATGGTAACGGAGTCTCAATCGTTGCTATTGCCAGTCGCCTGTTGCGTCGTGGCTAGTACAGCCCTTTTTGGCCGCTAATATATACTAACGCTCACACACTCACAGACACATATATACATAGATACACACACATACAGTTGCACATTAAATTCAACATGAAAAACGAACAACGCGCTGTATCTAAAGCTGCAGAATCTACGGCTCAGTCGTCTAGCTGCCGCGTCCCAAGGCAGTTAAGCGCGCTCTCAACGAAACACAAGGTACAATAGACTCAAATGTCTTATTCTACTGTTGCTTCGCAGGCGTACGATAGATGCAACGTTCAATGCGAATCGCCTCATAAGTTTTACTTCTTGTCCTTATTTTTATACCCTGAGCCCATTGAAAATGGGAAATCAGGGTATAATGGTTTTGTTAAAAGTATGTAACAGGCAGAAGGAGGCGTGGCAGACCCCACAAAGTATATATATTCTTGATCAGGGTGACGAGAAAAGTTGATATAGCCATGTCCGTCTGTCCGTCCGTCCGTCCGTCCGTCCGTCCGTCCGTCCGTCCGTCCGTATGTATGAACGCGTCGATTTCCGAAGATACAAAAGCTAGAGAGTTCATTCTTTTTGTGTTAGGTCCGTATATTGCACGCGCAGTACGAGTTTGTTTCAGAAATTCGATAACTTGTATATTTGAAAAGTTATCGATAAACGAATTTATCGGTAACCAGTTATAAAATTCTAGCTAATTCATCTTTAGAGTTAGAGTCTCCAAGTCTTCTGCATATATATAGGTACTAATTTAATACAATTTCGATTTTTGTCAGATTTTGGATTCCGGTCCCCATTTCGCCCCACCACCCCCAAATATGAAAAAAATGCATTTCATATACTAGAGACATGCAGTTTGGTTTAGCATATAGATATGAATATCATAATCATAATCTGAAGATATCAATACGATTGTCTATCTAGAAACAGAATTATTGATCATCAAAGTTTTCTCATAAAAATCCATGCGGCGCAGCAACAAAGACAGAGAGAGAGACAGCAAGACGCTTGCAATGCTTATACACATGTATACACACATACATGCATACAAGCGTAGATCAGCATCTATGTGTGCGCGTGGTTTTGCATGCGTGCAGAAACGAATCGAATAATTCTTCCAATATTATTCGTTCGAAGAAGGGCTCAGGGGATTTCGTAGTCGAGCAGTCTCGACTACAGCTTTCTTACTTGTTTGTTGTGTTTTTGCTGTGAAGTGAGTCTCGACTTTATCAAGACAAATATAAATATACATATACAAATATATTTTCATAATCTATCAACATAATGCTTTACACCGGTGTTTTCAGGTAAATATATTATATAATCTCATATATTATACCCTGAATCCAGTGAAAACGCGAAATCAGATTATAATGTTGCATTGTTGTATGTAACAGGCAGAAGGAGATGTGGCAGACCCCGTAAAGTATATATATACTTGACCAGTGCGAAAAACTGGGTTGTTTGTCCGTATGTGTTAGCGAGCCGATTTCAGAAGATAAGAGAGACAACATTTCTTTATTAGGGATGCATATTGTACGTGCATTTCAAATTTGTTTCAGAAAATCAATAACTATTTCGGTTTCAAAGTTATCGATGCTCTTATCGACCGTCAGTTATAAAGTTTTTTCTACTATTATATTTTATTTCATATATTAGTTTGTCGCATTCATCATCCTTGGTTCTCTCTCTTACATTTTGATATATATTTTTCTTTTGATCTAATTAGCTTCGTCAGCACAAATAGTTATACCCTGAATCCATTGAAAATTGGAATTAATTTTATAATGGTTTTGTGAAAATGTATGTAACAGGCGTATTCATAATATCTATCTATATATATGAATTTGAAGTCTTAAGCTATCGAAAAAACAAAATAAACTCGTACTGCGTAGATAACATACAAGTGTTCATCTGAAATTTCAGCTGTCTAGCTTGTGTAGTTTTCGAAATCTCGACGTTCATACGGACGGACGGACGGACGGATAGACGGACAGGGCTCAATCAACTTATTTTTTATGCTGATCAATAATATATATACTTTATGGGGTCTGCGACGTCTCCTTCTGCCTGTTACATACATTTTCAATTCCCATTTTCAATGGGTTCAGTGTATAACAAGTAAGAAGGCTCCCATTGAAAATGGGAATTCAGGGTATAATGGTTTTGTGAAAATGTATGTAACAGGCAGAAGGAGACGTCACAGACCCCATAAAGTATATATATATTTAGATAGATATTATGAATACGCAGATTATGTAGTTTTCAGATTTTGGATGGAACGCCCCCTTCGCCCCCAATTTGAAAAAAAAACCTAGAGACTTGAAATTTAGCACATAATTACATTTAGATACTCTTAATCTACTCTGCAAATTTCATTAAGATCGTCCATCTAGAAATGAAGTTATAAGCGTTCAAAATATAGCCCAACCTCTCTCTCTCTCTCCCTCTCTCACTCTCTCCTCTCTCTTCCTCTCTTTCTAAATATAGTTATCTCTCTTTCTCTCTCCTCTCTCTTCCTCTCTCTCTCTCTTTCGTTTCTTTTCATTTGCACTCTCTTTTTCTCTCACTTTCTTTTCCTCTTCCTTTTCATCTTTATCTCTTTCTGTCTCTCTCCGCTTCTCCCTCACGCTGTTTCTTTCTATCTATATTTTTTACCAATTATTATTCTTACGCTCTTTCTCTGAAGAAAATTATATCAATAGGTAATAGCCAGCAAATAGTTTGACAATGGGACAAAAACAATGCGTTGTTGTTGTTAATGTGACTGTTGTTGTTTTACTGAGTTTTACTACAAGCCACAACATTTTGATTTATAAGAGAACATTTTGTTGCCCCTCTACATGACAACAAGCTTGAACACAACTTAGCTGGGGAAAGGAGGCAAACCGTAGTGAAGCAAAGGCTGAAAAATACGAAACACAAGTCCATGCAAGTGTTTCACAATGAATTTGAGATTGCATGTGTTATGAATGTGGACGCGGGGCGTCACTTTTAGTTTACCCAGTGAGGAGACTGCTGCCACGACCACTATGACTGCTTCTATTAGCAAACCATACCCAAATCGATTGGCAACAATTCTAAAAGCATTTTATGCAGCAATCACAATTTCCTTTTAACGCGACGACGCGACATAGACTCAGTTGCACATACACTCATCTCCACATCTATTCGTGCATGTACTTATATAACTACGAACATAATACATATGTACATCTGTGCATGCATTTGTATATTGTGTATATATGTGTAGCTATGTGTATGGGTGAAGGCGTGCATATATAGAGTGAAAAGCGAACAGTATCGCCAAGTCCAGCAGATAAAGCGAGAATGGCCAAGTTGCGGAGCGTAAGCACCAAAGGCTGCAACTTGCGTTCGGACTTGCTATCCAGCCAACCAGCCATTTGTTCAATATGGCGACGATCATTCGCAACATATGACGCAAAGAGCTGACCTCCTGCTGCCAACAGCACTGAATACAGCCTGTTACTACACCCTGGACAACTGCTTGCTTTTCACCAATTTTAAGGCAATTATATTTGAGCCACGCAAGCTGCGTTTATCGGGTGGCATCTACTTCATCCATTTGGCAGCTACTCGATTTAGCCATTTTACTGCATCTGCCTCTGTATAACTTTGCCATATTATCATACACACATAAATGTGTGGGTTGGGCTATAATTTGAACGCTTATAAATCAATTTGCAGAGTGGCATAACTTCTACACCGTTATAGCGAAAGACTTCATATTTGTATATTTAGATAGATATTATGAATACGCAGATTATGTTATTTTGGATGCCACGCCCCCTTCGCCCACAATTTGGAAAAAACGCATTTTAAATACTAGAGACTTGAAATTTGGCACATAGTTACATTTAGGCACTCTTAATCTACTCTGAAAATTTCATTAAGATCATCCATTTAGAAATGGAGTTATAACCGTTCAAAGTATAGCCCAACCCACCGCCAAGCCACGGCAGCAACTGCGCTGTTAGCAGAGCGCGCGCCTATACGTGCGTAAAGAAGAAGAGTATCACCTTTTTTGGGTTCAGGGTATCTCGTAGTCGAGCCGTCTCGAGTAGAGCCTTCTTACTTGTTTTATTATATTTTTAGTGTAAGTTCCATTACAGTGCAAATTGAAATGATGTTAAGAACGGCATTCATGACAAATTCTAAGATTTAAGGTAATGTTAACTGGGCAGAGACTTATACAGCCTAATTCGAATATTGAAATGAGAAAAGCGATGTCCCATCTCTTTGAGATCAGCCAACGGTCTTTATTATACCTAGTCTCCTCACCTTCGTCTTTGCCTGAATGCTAGATGTTCGCTGCTACTGGGTTTTAAGCAAAAACTAATTAAAAGTTGTAAGACATTTTTTGCCCAGTTTTATTTCGTTTCGTTTAGCACCACCTGCCGTAAGATGCGTGTGGACACACCGGCATACAGAACACAACACAACACAGAGGAATAAATAAAAATAAAAATGGCAATGCACAGCGAACACCATTGCGTATTGTTTATTATTTACCGTTTCACTCTGACACCAACGCAGTGGCAATATGAATGACGCCGCGATGCGATGCGTCGGTGCTCTAGCAATTGTAAAAGATACGCTTCACTTTTACCAGCAAAGCCGACTCCAACTCAAACTCCGTCTTCGAGTACGTTGTAGTTCCTGAAGTTACTTGAACGAACATTTAGACTTAAAGATTCAAATAAACAGCATTTTCAGTTGTTTATAACAGCTGAAAAATAGATGAGCAAATACTCTCCCTAACAATGGACATGGGGATGGATGTAGATTGACCTGACAACCACTGCACATAAGCATCCAAGCATTATTATTGATTTTTTTTATGGGAGTCCCTTGATTATTGAACCAACTGTGATATTATCGGTCTATGAGAGAGCATGCAATATTCGTTGTAGCGAATATAAATTCACTTCAGACAGTTTTTCAGTGTTCATTTTGCTAACTTTGTCCATCAACCAGAACATTCGACTATGACGCAGGTGGCAAATGAAATTGAAAATCTAGCCGTCTTGTCCCTTATCCCCTGAAACCGTTCCAATGGCTGAAAAGGGAGATACCATCATACACATGGCAAACGTAAGCACTTCCGTCATCACAACTTTGATAAATTCTTGATCAGTGGCAAGGTGATACAAGGTGACTTGTCAAGACTGGAGAGATCTCTAGGCCAGGCGAATCAGCTTTATAAAGTTCGCTATAGAAACAACAAATATTTGTATTTTATAAGTTTAATATTGATTTATCAAGTTAGTTCTGTTTACAGTTCAGTTCTTACCTAGTCAGGACTAGCTCCCACCAATTAATTTCAAAACAAGTAAGAAGGGTCTAGTCGAGACTACGAGATACCCTGAACCCAAAAAAGGTGATACTCTTCTTCTTTACGCACGTGTAGGCGCGCGCTCTGTTAACCTCGCAGTTGCTGCCGTGGCTTGGGGGTGGGTTGGGCTATACTTTGAACGCTTATAACTCCATTGCTAGATGAACGATCTTAATGAAATTTACAGAGTAGATTAAGAGTATCTAAATGTATATATGTGCCAAGTCTCTAGTATTTGTCTCTAGTATCTAGTATCTAGTCTCTAGTATTTGAAATGCGTTTTTTGCAAATTGGGGGCGAAGGGGGCGTGGCATCTAAAATCTGAAGATTACATAATCTGTGTATTCATAATATCTATCTAAATATACAAATTTGACGTCTTTCACTAAAACGGTGTAGAAGTTATACCTAAAAAACCTAAAAAATGGAAACGAATTTTCTATTTTTTATCGATAATTTGGAAATGGGATGTGTTATCGGACATACGGACGGACGGACGGACGGACAAACGGACAGGGTTCAATCAACTTATATTTTTATGGTGATCAAGAATATATATACTTTATGGGGTCTGCCACGCCTCCTTCTGCATGTTACATAAATTTTCACAAAACCATTATACCCTGAATTCCCATTTTCAATGGGTTCAGGGTATAATTACCTTTAGTTTATTGATTGATGAAGTTAGTTCTACTTACAGTTCAGTTCTTACAAAGAAAAGACAGGGGTCCACAAATTAATTTCTAAATTACTTTCAGTTTATGTTTAATGAGATTATGGTACCTTTCGATGAAATTGATTTTTAAACATATACTCATGTATTGTATTGAATACTACATAAAATTATTTAAAATGGTTTTATTTTTCGGGATAGTTCTTTATTTACTTTACGGAAATTCGCCCTTAATCTTACCTAGTTGCATAGTGGATTTAACCTGCCACACCATCAAAATTAACAAAAAGAAATAAAACGGTTGACCTCATCAGATCCAACTTTGCCGAAATGCTTTGCTAATAAACGTGACAGATATCTCGGCTACTCAAATGTCTGTCACACACCCACTGACACACACACACGCAAAAATACAATCACCCACAATCAGCCGCAATAACCACAACAGACAGTTGAACAAGCGCACAAGCAGTAAAGGACTCAGTGTTTTGTTTCATAGTCTTAGCCAGAAGAAGTGAGTCCAGAGGGTGAAGCAAGAGGAGGAGGAGGAGAAAGATTTAAAGCTAAGAAACCCTTAAAATCTACATAAATCATGCTGGGCAAGTTTGTGGATAACTGACACAAAATTGAATTTAAAAGCACGTACTCTTTTCCTGCAATCGTATCTAATCGGGCACGTTTCCTTAACAACATAATTTAATTGAATTCTAATTTCGCATTTATGTTCAATAAATATTTGAAGTCTACCCTGGTTTAGCCATTCGATACACCTTATAACTGCCTATGCTTGCTAACTGAAATCAGCACGTGCCATAGACTCAGGGAACAGATAATGCAACAGATAATGAGTAGATTAAGAATATCTGAATGTATATATGTGCCAAATTTAAAGTCTCTAGTATTTGAAATGCGTTTTTTTTTTTTTTGCAAATTGGGGGCGAAGGAGGCGTGGCATGCAAAATCTGAAATTTTTATAATCTGCGTATTCATAATATCTATCTAAATATACAAATTTGAAGTCTCTAGCTAAAACGGCGTAGAAGTTATGTTCAATAGACGTAAAAAATGGAAACGAACTTTCGATTCATACGGACGGACGGACGGACAGGGCTCAATCAACTTAATTTTTATGCTAATCAAGAATATATATACTTTATGGGGTCTGCGACGTCTCCTTCTGCCTGTTACATACATTTTACAAAACCATTACAACCTGAATTCCCATTTTTAATGGGTTCAGGGTATAAAAATACGATTTTTCTCTTGTAGATTCAATTTATATTCACAAACACATTTGTATATGCATATATTTATATCCACATCTAGTCTACTATCATACAAGCTACATTCGCACAACAAATATTCTTTCATAGAGTATCATCCATTTACACATGGCATTCACGCAAGGTCTTCTCTGGGCGGTTTTTATGTGGAACTTTTGATATGTCTTTGCTTATATACTCTTCATTTATGATGACTTGTTTGAAAGGTGTGCATGTAAGGCCGCCATACACAACGCAATTCTTTCGATTTAATGTAATGTTACAGTGACTACGTGCACACAGGGATGAAGGAGGAAACCTCCTATCCGTTAAAAAGGAAAATGACAAAATGAAAGTAAAGGGAAATCGCATCCAGGGCCACACAATTTTAATAATCTCACGTGTGCACGTTTTTCAGATTACAAAAATAAAATCATGAATCGAATGAAGCTATAAAGAAATTTGAGCTATTAAATGGAGGCAAAAGCAAAATCGACTAGTGAACTCAATGTTCAACTAGAATCGTTTGTATGACACTTTTCCTAATGCTTGTGTCAATCACATCCACATATCACATAGGGAAATTTTGGTGAAGAGAAGGGCCTCTTCATGGTAAACAAAAGAAAACAACTATATTGAATTTGGGTTTGTTCATTCAGATATCAAACTCGTGTAAGTATTTGCTCTCAACCATAGCATAGCCTATTATTAAATGCCTTGGCTGCTGAAGCATTGTAAAACATCAAATTAGAGAATTTAAGAACTATCACATTTAAGAACCATCTGAAAATTAAAATTGTGGATTAGAAAATTCGTTCTTATTCATTAATGTAGCTTAGTATGCTCGAATGGTTCAGCTGTAAATTTACGTGGCATCAACACTCTGCTATGCTAGGCAGAATCTAATATTTCGAACATCGCTTGTCCAGACGGCGAGACATCTGAACGGAAGTCGCTTAATTTCAGTTCATTTTGCGTTTAAAATTCATATCCGTTTGCACGTTAGATTCAAGGGTTGTTCTTCTAATAGATAGGGTCATTTGTGCTTAACGGCTATAGGCTAAAGTAATAATAGTCCTTTCCTAACAAAAAAAAAAAAATATGTATACATATATATATATATATTTCTTTGCCTATTTGCCAAGCCCCCAGTGGGCGTAGACTCATCATTTTTGGTCAGTTCTTAGAACGAGCCGAGGGTAACATAACTGCAAACTGCATCTGATTGCTTACATTCAAAAAATTAGAAAATTACAGGGTAGTTTTCGATTTGCAAAATATAGTACAATTTTCAAAATCACTAATTATTCAGCTCCGACTTACCACGGCCCCAATGGGCGTAGACATATAACTTTTTGATCGATCTTCACAGAATCATAACATTAACTAACATTCCATTTCAGCGATCTAGTTTTAAAGCGGTAGAAGATTCGTTTTTCCCAATGTGACACGCCCCCAAATGGGCGTAGATATATCCGCTATAGCTTTTTGAACTTGGGTTGTCACCGCGAGTATACATTACAAAAGAATTAAATAATTAATTAATGAATAAATTAATTCAACATACTGATCTCTTCTATATGAGTCGGTTGATTTACTTTTTTAAAGATTTTTGAGCATAACTTCTACACCATTTTAGCTAGAGACTTGGAATTTATATATTTAAATAGATATTAAGGATACGCAAATTATGTAATTTTCAGATTTTAGATGCCACCTTCGCGCACAATTTTAACAAGTAAGAAGGCTCTAGTCGAGACGGCTGGACTACGGGATACCCTGAACCCTGCAAAAAAGTATGTGGTCCACATTTCAAGTCTGTAACTCTAATAGCACCAAAATATATTGCATTCACACGGACAGACAGATAGACCTACTAAAGGACGGGCATTGCTCACAACCAATATACTCTTTTTCCTTTTGGGAACAGAGTATAAAAATTGGTGGCTACCGCTTATAAAGTATGTACTGTCATGGTGTGGTATTAATCCCATTTTAATAAACTCCACTTGAAAAAGTTTTTAATCACTTCGAAAATGTTGTCAAACATGTCTGCACTCTTTTAAGCAGCTTGCAACTTGCAGTTAAAGTAAAACAGTGAAGCCAAAATTCAAAATATTCTTTAATCATGGCAAGTTTTAAAAAAGCAATGTTTTTCACGGAGACTCAAACGTCTCTGACTTGTACAGAATGTAATATTCAGTGCATTGTTATTTACATTAGATAACTATTCCAATTAACAATATGATGCCCGAACAAGTAAGAAGGCTGTAGTCGAGACTGCTATACTACGAAATCCCCTGAGCCCTTCTTCGAACGAACATGTATGTGTGTCTGCATGCGTGTAAGCATTGCAAGCGTCTTGCTGTCTTGCTGCTTTGCTGCTGCGCCGCATGGATTTTGATGAGAAAACTTTGATGATTAATAATTCTGTTTCTAGATGGACAATTGAATTGATATCTTCAGATTATGATTATGATATTCATATCTATATGCTAAACCAAACTGCATGTCTCTAGTATTTGAAATGCATTTTTTTCACATTTGTGGGCGGTGGGGCGAAGTGGGGACCAGAATCTAAAATCTGACAAAACCCGAAATTGTACTAAATTAGTATCTCTATACATATATGCAGAAGGCTTGGAGACTCTAACTCTAAAAATGAATTAGCTAGAATTTTATAACTGGTTCCCGATAAATACGTTTATCGATAACTTTGCAAATATACAAGTTATCGAATTTCTGAAACAAACTCGTACTGCACGTGCAATATACGGACCTAACACAAAAAGAATTAACTCTCTAGCTTTTGTATCTTCGGAAATCGACGCGTTCAAACATACGGACAGACAGACAGACGGACGGACGAACAAACGGACATATATATCAACTATATCAACTTTTCTCGTCACTCTGATCAAGAATATATATACTTTATGGGGTCTGCCACGCCTCCTTCTGCCTGTTACATACTTTTAACAAAACCATTATACCCTGATTTCCCATTTTCAATGGGCTCATAATGGTTTTGTGAAAATGTATGTAACAGGCAGAAGGAGACGTCGCAGACCCCATAAATTATATATATTCTTGATCAGCATAAAAAAATAAGTTGAATGAGCCCTGTCCGTCTGTCCGTCCGTCCGTATGAACGTCGAGATTTCGGAAACTACAAGAGCTAGAGAGCTGAAATTTCACATGAACACTCATATGTTAGCTACGCAGTACGAGTTTATTTTGTTTTTTCGATAACTCATCCCATTTCCAAATTATCGATAAAAAATCGAAAATTCGTTTCAATTTTTTATGTTTTTTGAGCATAACTTCTACACCGTTTTAGCTAAAGACTTTCAATTTGTATATTTAGATAGATATTATGAATACGCAGATTATGTAATTTTTGGATTTTGGATGCCACGCCCCCTTCGCTTCCAATTTGGAAAAAACGCATTTCAAATACTAGAGACTTGAAATTCGGCACATAGGTACATTTAGATATTCTTAATCTACTCTGAAAATGACATTAAGATCATCCATCTATAAATGGAAATGTTATAGGCGTTCAAAGTATAGCCCAACCCACCCCCAAGCCACGGCAGCAACTGCGCGGATAGCAGAGCTCGCGCTCATGCGATCGTAAAGAAGAAGAGTATCACTTTTTTGCAGGGTTCAGGGGATCTCGTAGTCGAGCCGTCTCGACTAGAGCCTTCTTACTTGTTTTTTTTTTTTCAAATTGGTTGCGAAAGGGGCGTGGCATCCAAACTCTGAAAATTACATAATCTGCGTTGAAGTCTTTAGCTAAAACGCTGTAGAAGTTATGCGCAAAAAACGTAAAAAATTGAAACGAATTTTCGATTTTTTATCGATAATTTGGAAATGGGATGAGTTATCGAAAAAAACAAAAACTCGTACTGTGTAACTGACATACGAGTGTTCATGTGAAATTTCAGCTCTCTAGCTTTTGTAGTTTCCGAAATCTCGACGTTCATACGGACGGACTGACGGACGGACAGACGGACAGGGGTCAATCAACTTATTTTTTTCTGCTGATCAAGAATATATATACTTTATGGGGTCTGCGACGTCTCCTTCTGCCTGTTACATACATTTTCACAAAACCATTATACCCTGAATTCCCATTTTCAATGGGTTCAGGGTATAACAAGTAAGAAAGCTGTAGTCGAGACTGCTCGACTACGAAATCCCCTGAGCCTTTCTTCGAACGAATAATATTCCAAGAATTATTCGATTCGTTTCTGCACGCATGCAAAACCACGCGCACACATAGACACTGATCTACGCTTGTATGCATGTATGTGTGTATACATGTGTGTATACATGTGTATACATGTGTGTATACATTGCAAGCGTCTTGCTGTCTCTCTCTGCCTTTGCTGCTGCGCCGCATGGATGAGAAAACTTTGATGATTAATAATTCTGATTCTAGATGGACAATCGTATTGATATCTTCAGAATATTATCATGATATTCATATCTATATGCTAAACAAAACTTCATATCTCTAGTATTTGAAATGCATTTTTTTCATATTTGCGGGTGGTGGGGCGAAGTGGGGGCCGTAATCCAAAATCTGACAAAAACCGAAATTGTATTAAATTAGTATCTATATATATGCAGAAGACTTGGAGACTCTAACTCTTAAGATGAATTAGCTAGAATTTTATAACTGGTTCCCGATAAATTCGTTTATCGATAACTTTTCAAATATACAAGTTATCGAATTTCTGAAACAAACTCGTACTGCGCGTGCATTATACGAACCTAACACAAAAAGAATGAACTCTCTAGCTTTTGTATCTTCGGAAATCGACGCGTTCATACATACGGACGGACGGACGGACGGACGGACGGACGGACGGACAGACGGACATGGCTATATCAACTTTTCTCGTCACCCTGATCAAGAATATATATACTTTGTGGGGTCTGCCACGCCTCCTTCTGCCTGTTACATACTTTTAACAAAACCATTATACCCTGATTTCCCATTTTCAATGGGCTCAGGGTATAAAAAGCAACCAAATAATTTGCATAAAAAACTTTTGGGAAGGCAGCGTGAAAATTAAATACATTAAAAGCTCTAAGTTCCAGATATAGCAACATAACAATTCGGATTATAATTAACTTGATCGCATGTCGAATTAATGGTTTATCAGATTTAACTAATATAAGAACGACATAATGCAGAAGAAGCGCCTGAAACTCTTTGGCACAATAGTAGATATTTGATATTATTTATACAATATTTATCTGTAGGAATGAATCGAATTTAATACGAAATTCGAAAGTACATAATAAATAGCTGCGCTCTTTAGAACGCGACACACCTAGTTGTTTTGTAGTATATTGTGGCAGATAAGAGGATACTACATATTTTCTTTAATTTCAATGGGGTCTACCTCTATGGTTAGGCGTCGTTGCTGTTACTAAAATGAAATGTGACAGGTAATTAAGTGGGCGGAATCGCTAAATTGCAGCTTATAGCAAGGAATTGAGGCATCCTGTAGCTCCTCCAGTCTTCCAGACACGGTGTCTGCTTAGGTTAATGAGATGTTAAAATGGAATCTCTGCCCGTTGGCCGGGCGTAGTTTAGTTTCTCTTACGTTGTGATTTCACATTTTTCCTTGATTTTTTGTTGAATTGGCGACATCAAATGCTGCCGGCTAACGGTTTTTAACTACCTGCTGTCTACACCTGAATTTCTTAATGACGAAACCATTATTAATATGCGTAGGAGATAAGACTCCAGCCACACGGCATTTAAAGTGCATAGACTATCATCTAAATTATGCAATGGAAAAATGGGCGTAAAGTAAAGCCCTTCAAATATATTAGAAAAATTAAGTCACATTCTCTGTTTTACACTGTCTACCAGCAATATAGAGAAACACTAAAGTTGAACTTAGCTTTAAAATGTCGAGCAGAAGCCAGAAATATAGAAAACGGTTAAGATATGATTAGGTCGGACTACTTTCGAAAAGCTAAAATGTGTTTCTGCTCGTTATATATTTATTTATGGTAGCTATTGAAGAGCTACGTTTGTTAATTTTATGCAAAGCTGCTAGGCGAACGCAACTAAAAACCAGCAAGCAACCAAGGGTATAAAAAGAAGAGCGATAAACTGGAACTAATTTGGTAAGCAAGTTTTGAACAAGTAAGAAGGCTCTAGTCGAGACGGCTTGACTACGAGATACCCTGAACCCAAAAAAGGTGATACTCTTCTTCTTTACGCACGTATAGGCGCGCGCTCTGCTAACCGCGCAGTTGCTGCCGTGGCTTGGGGGTGGGTTGGGCTATACTTTGAACACTTATAACTCCATTTCTAGGTGCATGATCTTGATGAAATTTTCAGAGTAGATTAAGAATATCTAAATGTATTTAGAGACTTGAAGGCAATGTATCAATGTATCTATGTGCCAAATTTCAAGTCTCTAGTATTTGAAATGCGTTTTTTGCAAATTGGGGGCGAAGCGGGCGTGGCATCCAAAATCTGAAAATTACATAATCTGTGTATTCATAATATCTATCTAAATATGCAAATTTGATGTCTTTAGCTAAAACGGTGTAGAAGTTATGCCCAAAAAAACATAAAAAATTGAAACGAATTTTCGAATTTTTTTATCGATAATTTGGAAATGGGATGAGTTATCGAAAAAACAAAATAAACTCGTACTGCGTAGCTAACATACGAGTGTTCATGTGATTTTCAGCTCTCTAGCTCTTGTAGTTTCCGAAATCTCGATGTTCATACGGACGGACGGACGGACGAACGGACGGACGGACGGACGGACGGGCGGACGGACGGACGGACAGACGGACAGACGGACAGGGCTCAATCAACTTATTTTTTTATGCTGATCAAGAATATATATACTTTATGGGGTCTGCGACGTCTCCTTCTGCCTGTTACATACATTTTCACAAAACCATTATACCCTGAATTCCCATTTTCAATGGGTTCAGGGTATAAAAAGGGCACGCAACGCCCAACGCGCTAGTCAGTCAGACGCGGACTTTCAAGCCCTCTATCCTGTGTTCAATGTTCACTTTAAGGGTGAAATGGTAGCAGCTCATTTTGTGACGTCCCACGTCGGGCCAGTCACCATTGCCCTTGTCATTACTATTGCCAGTGCTCTTTAAGCATTATTGCTTTTGAGTCCATCAATATTATTATTTGAATTTGCTTCGTAATTACTTGAAATTTTCCAAGTCATTAGGCAGTTTAGCATATTACATATATTTGTTTTCCAATGATAAAATATAATACTGTTCTTACATTAGAAGTATACAATTGAATTGTATAAGAAATACAATATGTTACAATCATTAGTTGTTACATATAGATTATGAATATTGTCGGAATTTCGGAAGAAAATTTTTAAGTTTAGCAGAGTCATGTATCATTATTATACCTATGATATATATATACCTATGAGATTTTAAGTAAAGAACTGTAAAATCGGCAAAAATCCTTCACCAGCCTCAGGTTTCTTGGCATCTTGTGCCGTAGTTTCACTATGTTCATACCGCATCAGTTTTATTGCGAGTTGACAGGTCTGATATTCGCTTACATAAATGTACAACAATAAATCGCATTATCAAAGCGTTTGCTGTCATGTATTATTCTCATTACTGTTATTGTCATTTGCATTGCTTGGATCTTTTGGATTGTGTTTAAAATAACACCCCACATATATACAATCTTGAATGAAGTTTATCTGTGGTAAAACTAAGACGCTCACAAACAGGCATCTGTCGCACGTTAACTGTTAACTGGGAATATAGATTTATGTCGTCTGCGTAACATTCATCGCCCCTGCCTGGATCATATTTGTATACATGGACGCCAGTATAGCTGCGAAATATGCCGAAAAAAGTGATGTATTTCCATACTTTCACGCTTCGTGAAGTACTGCTGCGTTGCCCTTGGTTTGCTGGCTTTGGCTCTGTCTAGTCAATGGCTCTGACAGCGACAGCAACAGTTGAAACGGTAAGCAGAATAACTGCGGCTCACGCAGCGCGGTCGACGTCATCGTCATGCCCCAGAACGATGGGCAGCACTAAGGTAGTAGGCAATAGGTAGTAAGTATGGTAGACGGAAGCAGTGCACAATTTCCCCGCCGGCACGAGGCTCGAATCGTGACACTGATTTAGCCGAGTAAGAACGAGTATTATTGAAGGAAAAACCATCAATAGGGTTCCCACTACCATTACTGTCGTTTCTGTTGCTGCTGCTACCGGTTCTGCTGCTGCTGTTGCTGCTGCTACCGCTTCTGCTGTTGCTGTTGCTGTTGCTGCTGCTGGTGCTGATGCTGCTGTTGCTCCTGCTGCGGATGCTGCTACTGCCACAGCCAAACAAGGCAATGTGAATACGACGCGTTAGGGATTTCTCCTACTCTCTCATACACATACAGGCATGTGCAGACCAGCACAGAGCATACGGAATAACACCCACCGCACCACACTCATACTGACGCGACTCGCCCTTGTTCGTGCTCATTCGGATGCTCACTCGTATTTGGGGTTGGAAAAGCAACGTCGCCGCTGGGCACGCCGTCGTGTTGGGTTCACTGTTGCCCTGTAAAGAGTTTTCATTATAAATGAAAATCAGTTGTGGGCTCATTCAATTCGTGACGTTCAAGGCGGAAGTACATGCCAAGCGCTTAGTAGCCCTTCCACTCTGTGTTGTATTTCTGTTGCACTTGAGTCGTTCTAATGCCGTGCCCGCGTCAAGGAAACTTTGTTTTAAAATAAAAAAAGAAATTTTTTTTAATGTGTACCCTATTATTTTGATTTTTGTGCAATCATAATAAAACTGTGTAAAATAAACACACAAAATATAACAATCAGATTAACTTTAGCTATAGTTCGATTTAAGTGATAAACGATTCTGGAAACTATTAAACAAAGCAAAAATATTTTTGATAATAATCCGCGCTGAATTATTGGACATTACCACATGTACTATGTAAGTATGCATTGAATACCCTTCTCCTAAAGAGGTTTGTAACAGCAATTGATAGTCTTAATTTATGTTACATAGCACTAACAGGTGGTTAATACACTCTAAATAAGTGTAAATAAAGGATTAGTTTTTGCAATCACTCAATCCGTCCGTCAATTATTACTAACGAGAATTATTAATTAAAATGTTCATGGTAAGGTCTGATTACTTAATCTAATTTATACTAGGTCCAACTAGGAACTATATATGAGAGAGATATATACTTTCCGTAGTGAGCACATTGGAAAGAAAAAAAACTTATTGAGTAAATCTTCTTGATTCATTTTAGTCATGGCTAAGCGCCTCACATTAATCCAATTTTTACGGAATGTTAGAAAATGTTTGTCGACGTTTCATTCCTCTCCTTTGAGTCGATCGACATCGACTCACTCGACATGAAAATTAAGACATCGTTAAATTAATTTGCATTATTTTTATACCATGAACCCATTAAAAAGTCTGGATTATAATTGTATATCAGTGTATATTACGTATTGATTAGGTAGCAATTCGTCAACGTGGTTCGAAAGTCATAATTTTCATACACGATTCGAACAGATTACAGCAGATGAATTTAACTGCTACAGATTATTTTAACATCAGCAGTGCAGCAGAAAATCAGTTTCACTCGTTTGACGAAACGCAGTATACGCGAACCAAAAGCTAGTCAGTCACTCAGCAAGCCAGTGAGCCGAGCCTTCGTTAGACAATCGTCATACTAGTACGTTTTAATGTTAGCTCACTTGGCTTTTGTGTACCCATTCTTTATGTTTATTGATGCACAATTAAACCGCATTTGGCCAGCCAACCAGATATACATTCTGTTAGTCTGCCATCCGGCCAACAAACAGATTCTTTGTATGCTGTCATGGTCTATTGCCGACCAAATTTACTAGGAGTGTAGTTCAATTCCAATGAGTTCACCTATAGGCGCAACTAAAGTCATCATGCAGACGTATTTACATTTTTTGTATACCTTGAACCCATTAAAAATGGGAAATCAGGGTATACTGATTTTGTTGAATGCATGTAACAGGCAGACCCCATAAGGTCAGCGTAGATCAGCGTGTGTGTGTGCTCTTGTTTTTGCATGTATAGTTTCTTACGCGTGGAGAATCGAAACGAAGCATTCTTGGAATAGGATTCGTTAGAAGGGATCAGGGGATTTCGTAGTCGAGCAGTCTCGACTACAGCTTTCTTACTTGTTTTTATACCCTGAGCCCATTGAAAATGGGAAATCAGGGTATAATGGTTTTGTTAAAAGTATGTAACAGGCAGAACGACGCGTGGCAGACCCCATAAAGTATATATATTCTTGATCAGGGTGACGAGAAAAGTTAATATAGCCATGTCCGTCTGTCCGTCTGTCTGTCTGTCCGTATGTTTGAACTCGTCGATTTCCGAAGATACAAAAGCTAGAGAGTTCATTCTTTTTGTGTTACATTGCACGCGCAGTACGAGTTTGTTTCAGATATTCGATAACTTGTATATTTGAAAAGTTATCGATAAACGAATTCATC
Source organism: Drosophila buzzatii (assembly GCA_035045845.1). NCBI lineage: Eukaryota > Metazoa > Arthropoda > Insecta > Diptera > Drosophilidae > Drosophila > Drosophila buzzatii. The sequence continues at coordinate 52,525 of JAWNOS010000596.1, read as the reverse complement.
GGGAACCAATTATAAAATTCTAGTCACTTCATCTGCAGAGTTAGAGTCTCCAAGTCTTCTGCATACACATATATACTAATTTAATACAATTTCGGTTTTTGTCAGATTCCGATCCCCACTTCGCCCCACCACCCACAAATGTGAAAAAATGCATTTCAAATACTAGAGACATGCAGTTTGGTTTAGCATATAGATATGAATATCACAATCATAATCTGAAGTTAATATCTTCCGATTGTCCATCTAGAAACAGAATTATTAATCATCAAAGTTTTCTCATCAAAATCCATGCGGCGCAGCAGCAAAGCAGCGAGACAGCAAGACGCTTGCAATGCTTACACACATGCATACACACATACATGCATACAAGCGTAGATCAGCGTCTATGTGTGCGAAGCGTAGATCGGTGTCTATGTGTGCGAATTATTCGATTCGTTTCTGCATGCATGCAAAACCACGTGCATGCATGCAGAAATGAATCGAATAATTCTTGGAATATTATTCGTTCGAAAAAGGGCTCAGGGGATTTCGTAGTCGAGCAGTGTCGACTACAGCTTTCTTACTTGTTTATATATTTAGATACTAATTTAATACAATTTTAATCAGATCAGTGTCAGATTTTATGCCAATTCACCTCCACTCCACTTCACAAAAATACAAAAAATGTATTTCAAATACTAGAGACATACTGTTTGGTTTGGCATATACATATGAATATCAGTATCATAATCTGAAAGTTTGATTATGATTGTCCATCTACAAACACAATTATTAAGCAAATAAGTTCTCGCAACAGAACCCACGTGGCAGAGCAAGCGAGACAGCCAGACACCTGAAATACGTACATACATTCAGCGTATTTGTGTGTTCATGTTTATGAAACGAAGCGTAGTCGAGCAGTCTCGACGAGAGCTTTCTTACTTGTTTTTTATTTTTTTTATTTTTATTTAAAATATAAATTTGTTTAAAATACGAGCGAACAATTTGACTAAATCTGCATTTTTTTAAAAGCAAATTATTTCATATTATTGCACTCACATATGGCTAGAATCATCAATTAGGATTTAATGTCTGAAAACTTAATTACATGACGGTAACCAAGAGTTTAAGTTGGCTGTGAAAAGCCAACTTAACTGCCACTTAAACAAAATGTATGATAGACATTTGCGCTTGTCAACGGAACGCCAAACTTGGCCATTGATACAACTGATAAAAGTACTGAATAGAGCAGACAGCCAACAACCGACAGCAGAAACAGCGGAAATGTGCGAGATAGAATAAACACAGAAACACAGCACACAGACCAACACAACGTCACACCCACAGACTTATGAATAGCTCACTGACTCAACTAGTGGCTGCTGAGGACCGAGTTTGAGTTCGAGTTTCGAGTGTGGGCTTGAATTTGCCTACTTCCGCTTGCCGCATCGCATATGTCACTCACTTCTGCATGCCTGTGTATGAGTACTATTCGCAACAAAAGGGGACCTCCGCTATATCCTCTCCCACATTCCACAAGTAACTATTGTATTTGATGAACTGAACTAAATTTGTTTATGGTTTAGTCTTCTCCTTCAGCTTCAACATATTTATATTTTGTAAGCGGCCTATTTAAAAGGTATATTTCATAAACAATATATATTTAGATTCTGCATGCCTAGTCAACTCTCTGGCAGGTGTAGAAGCTTTGACGTAATCAATTTTTTTGATGTCAATTACTTTTTATACCCTGAACCCATTGAAAATGGGAATTCAGGGTATAATGGTTGTGTGAAAATGTATGTAACAGGCAGAAGGAGACGTCGCAGACCCCATAAAGTATATATATTCTTGATCAGCATAAAAAAATAAGTTGATTGAGTCCTGTCCGTCTGTCCGTCCGTCCGTCCGTCCGTCCGTCCGTCCGTCCGTCCGTCCGTATGAACGTCGAGATTTTGGAAACTACAAGAGCTAGAGAGCTGAAATTTCACATGGACACTCATATGTTAGTTACGCAGTACGTTTTGTTTGTTTGTTTTGTTTTTTCGACAACTCATCCCAATTCCAAAGAGACGTCAAATTTATATATTTAGACAGATATTAAGAATACGCAGATTACGTAATTTTCAAATTTTGGATGCCACGCCCCCTTCGCCCACAATTTAAAAAAAAAAACATTTCAAATACTAGAGACTTGAAATTCGGCACATAAATAGATACTCTTAATATACTCCGAACATTTTATGAAGATCGTCCATCTAGAAATGCAGTTATAAGCGTCCAAAGTTCAGCCCAACCCACCCCCAAGCCACGGCAGCAACTGCGCGCTTAGCAGAGCGCGCGCTCATACGTTCGTAAAGAAGAAGAGTATGCCTTTTTTGCAGGGTTCAGGGTATCGCGTAGCGAGCCGTCTCGACTAGAGCCTTCTTACTTGTTTCATATAAAATTTTTATTTAATTCTTGCTAGGCTTCTACCATGCACAGATAACTCAATCACCGGCGACTTACCACCATCCGCACTTTAAATGTATTAGCTTTAAATTGGGTTACTGCAAACCCTATTACTTGCGTAAGCTTGAAACACAATCTTTTCGCTCTGGCAGTCTCCCTCTGGTATGTACAGCAGCTCTTTTAATAAGTGGTCCGTAGGTCACAAAGGTTTTGTTTGACGCTTGTTCAAACTTTATAGCTCTAAATCTTTAATTGGACCAATTTTGTTCAGTATTATTTACATTTAAAATTTCATAACGGCTTTAATTTGAAATTACATTTGGCTAAGCCCTTTCTTTCTGTAGTTTCCGGAAACCCTACTGTGTTCTAAGGCACTCCACGTAAGCACGCAATAAATAGTAATAAATGAGCCAGATTGATGAAATAATAATTTGTTTTCCTCCAGTGGGCAGAAGGGACATAGGCAGATGATGGCAATACACACACTGCATGAACAGCCTGATAGATAAATTGCCTGGCGCTTAAAACACTAGATTCTAATACGTTCTTTTTTTTTGAACATAACCCACATCTACACACATCGAGGTCGAGATTTAGGTTACATGCGCTTCCAATATCTTTGCAACTATTCAGTCCCAGACTAGGCTTCTCAAATAATGTTAAAAGTTCCAACTCATTAATTTTTAGCAAAGCTCCAGCTTGAAAGTTGGACAACTCTTTTGAAACAATTTTTGAAGCAGGTTCCTTTAACTTCATATCGATGGTAAATAAGTCTGGAGAACCGTTCAGGTTCGTCAACTTTTTAGCATTATCCGCCAAGACGGCTTGGTGCAAATTATGACGATTAGTTTCAGGAATGTTGAATTGTTTGTTTGGGATAGTTGTCGACATGCAGCTGTGGAAAAATGGGCAGCCATAGAGATAAACCTTACGTAACTGGCATCTATGTACGACCTGAAAGTTGTCGGTCATTTTCCACATTTGCGTCTGCACCCTCTTCTGCAATTCAAGCTGGTGTGAGCCACCGTCTAACATCTCATCAGCCACTGGAATGCTGTGGTTGCTGCCAGCAATTAACGCACGACTGCATCTGGAAAAAAACTTACGATGTCAAACGCAAACTTATTATCAACCATACAGTATATTTACAATTGCATCCACATTATTTTCAATCATGTATACTGTAACAAAAATACAATACAGAAATGTGTTCAAATATCCCAGGGTGTACTACAATTATGTCTAGCTTAACATAATAATATTACATATGTATATGAAAACTAGAAACTATCTCAGTTTGACAATATGTACAGGGTGGATTCCTAGAGTTATGAGAAAGCTTAGAGTTAGACACGTCAGATGAGAGTTAGCCGTATCAGTAAATAGCGTAATTGGTCTTCTCCTATATATACATATTTTTAATAGTATCTCAATCCTACATCTTTTATCTCCAAGTAACCCATTTGCAAGATACATTTTAAATGTTATTATAGTTTTCATCCTTTCTATCGGTTGTTCGACTTTGCCAACAGTCCTATATTAATGGTAGCGATGCGCCCAGTTATTGGCTTAAGTGTTGACCGGCTTGTACATTTCTGTTGGGAGAAAATTTTATTTTATTTGATTTTAAGTGAATTATTTACTAACTTGATGGTGGCATTTTTTACCAAGCAAATGTTAATATTGTGTATTTCTTTTTCATAAGACAGAGCCCCAAAAGACCTGATAAACTTAACGTTTGATTGTTACCAACAGAATACATGTAGATAAATATCTTTTAGTACATTTCTTAATGTCATGAATAATATCAATATTATTTGATAAAATTCAGGTCAATTGAATCCAGATAAAGCTGAGAAAAGTCTAATAGTTTATGAACCTAATAATATATATGTATCTATGTATATTACATGAATAGCACAATTAAGGTAAGAGCACAACATTTACCCATGACATCCAGCATCGGGACGTGCAAGCGTATGTACCCATCTGTTTGCATTCATTAAAGCGGAAAATTGACAGCTAACAAATTCATCTTGATTATTCCTTAAACACTGCCAACAGAGTCACAACATTGTTTTTACCGGCGACCGACAAACGACAAACCAACATCGAAAACGTCTGCCGAGTAGACAAGTTCTAGCCAGAATCACTTGGGAGCCCCGCCAACAGCATTCGCAAATGTTTTACTGCAGCTTAAAAGCGAGAAAAATCGTACTACGAAAAATTACAGTCAAGTACCGTTACATCTTATAAAAACATGTAGGAAGGCTCAAGTCGCCTACGAGATACCCTAAATCCTGCTAGAAAACTAATACTCTTCTTCTTTATGCACGTATAAGCGGTTCATGAGGTTCATGAAACTTGAATGATATATTAAATTGCAAGTCTGTAGTATTTAAATGCGTTTTTTATACCCTGAACCCTGAAGGTTTTGTGAAAATGTATGTAACAGTATATATAATGTACAAAGTATATATATTCTTGATCAGCACAAAAAAAAAAGTTGATTGAGCCCTGTCCGTCTGTCCGTCCGTCCGTATGAACGTCGAGATTTCGGAAACTACAAAAGCTATAGAAATTTCACATCAACACTTGTATGTTGGTTACGCAGTACGAGTTTATTTTGTTTTTTCGATAACTCATCCCATTTCCAAATTATCGATAAAAAATCGAAAATTCGTTTCCATTTTTTACGTTTTCTGGGCATAACTTCTTCACCGTTTTAGCTAAAGTCTTGAAATTATATTTGTATGTGTATTTGGATAGATACTATGAATACGCAGATTATGCAATTTTTGCATTTTGGATGCCACGCCCCCTTCGCCGCCAATTTGACGTCTGCGACGTCTCCTTCAGGGTATAACAAGTAAGAAGGCTCTAGTCGAGACGGCTCGACTACGAGATCCCCTGAACCCTGCAAAAAAAAGTGATACTCTTCTTCTTTACGATCGCATGAGCGCGAGCTCTGCTAACCGCGCAGTTGCTGCAGTGGCTTGGGTGTGGGTTGGCCTATACTTTGAACGCCTATAACTCCATTTCTAGATAAACGATCTTAATGAAATTTTCAGAGTAGATTAAGAGTATCTATATGTATCTATGTGCCAAATTTCAAGTCTCTAGTATTTGAAATGCGTTTTTTGCAAATTGGGGGCGAAGGGGGCGTGGCATCCAAAATCCAAAAATTACATAGTCTGCGTATTCATAATATCTATCTAAATATATAAATTCGAAGTCTTTAGCTAAAACGGTGTAGAAGCTATGCTAAAAAAACCAAAAAAATTGAAACGAATTTTCGATTTTTTATCGATAATTTGGAAATGGGATGAGTTATCGAAAAAACAAAATAAACTCGTACTGCGTAGCTAACATATGAGTGTTCATGTGAAAGCTCTCTAGCTCTTGTAGTTTCCGAAATCTCGACGTTCATACGGACGGACGGACGGACGGACAGACGGACAGGGCTCAATCAACTTATTTTTTTATGCCGATCAAGAATATATATACTTTATGGGGTCTGCGACGTCTCCTTCTGCCTGTTACATACATTTTCACAAAACCATTATACCCTGAATTCCCATTTTCAATGGGTTCAGGGTATAAAATTTGATAATATAATTAATATACATATGTATGTATGTACTTTTGAGTTTCATAGATGCCTGATATCATTAACAAATACACAAACGCACAAAAACGAATGGTTTATTAATAAATGCTTTAATTGTTCTCTTTTCAGATATCTTGCACTTTTCTCAATGTTTTTCGACTCAATTAATGTTAAAGGATAAATTATAAGTATGAGCTGTGTATAGTAATCTACATTGAACTCAGGTTTCGTTAGCAGCGGGCTGTGATGATTGAATGAAACAAGTTCGTTGTCGACGAAACCTGCATGCTGTGTGGAGAGGCAACTAGATAAATTCCAGATGACTCCGAACCTTTAAACTTAACACAGATAACCTCCTCTGTACTATGGATCAAAGAACTGAATAGACTATATATAAATGCTTTTCTTTTAACAAGAAATTCAATTTTCAATTTCACTATCATAATGATTAAGTCCAACATTGCAAGAAAGCTCCGGTCGAGACTGCTATTCTGCGTCTAGACGGATAATCGTTATCAAATGCTCAGATTATGATCACGAAAATTCGTTTCCATTTTTTACGTTTTTTGGGCATAACTTCTACACCGTTTTAGCTAAAGACTTCAAATTTGTATATTTAGATAGATATTATGGATACGCATATTATGTAATTCTTAGATTTTGGGTGCCACGCCCCCTTCGCCCACAATTAAAAAAAAAAGTAAGAACGTTGCAGTTAGGCGCAACTAACTGCGAAATACTTTGTTCCCATAGGTGCATCTTATTTATTTAATAAACATTTAATTAACGAAATAGTCCGGCAATTAGAAAACGTACATGGCAAGCAACAAACGTTTTTCCTATACATATGTACATACAGATTTACACATGTACACACTATACGAGTATACACACAATTTTCTATGTATGCATAAAAAAGATTGCATGCCAGAATATTCTAAGAATTGTGAATTTTTCGATCGTTACTTTAGTTTTGTAAAAATGCGCTCTAGCAATGGCTTATTTGGTGCTTCAACGGTGCTTCATATGAGAATAGAAACATTTCGTGCGCTGGCAGCGAACTGAATATCAACTGCTATATTTTCGCTGCCCGAACAGTAAATTAAAGAGCCGAGCAAATACGAAAATGACTAGGACGGGAAATCATAATCTGCTTCGTGAAAAAAGTTTGTTCTAGTTGTCCAGTCTGTGTTGTATGGTTAGTGTATGTACGCATGTGTAAACAGCTGTTTGTAAGTGAATACACGTCCAAGTGTGTATACATTGTTATGTTTCGCACCAAGCTGCTGATGAGCTCATCAGCTGTGACTTTATTTATGTTTAGCTAACGATTACATGTTATTTTAAATGACCTGGATTCGAGTCTCGCTGGAAACTTTTTGTTTATTAATCGAAAACTTATAAATTTTATTTTTTAAATTCATTAATATTTGTATATTTATGTTAAAATGCTTTCTGCCATCTTAGCAATTACTACTGAGCTATTATAAGCATGCATTATGCAGTTGGCCACCACAAACTTCTTTGCCGATTTGCCACGCCTCCAGTAGGCGTAGGCGCACTGGAGGCGTGTAAAACTGTAGGAGATATAAACTTTTGCGGTTTGCCACGCCCCCTGTGGGCGTACATATATCTACCATAGCTTATTGATCTTGGGTTGTCAACCCGAGTATACATGCAAAATTTCAAGTCTCTAGTGTCAATAGTGTTCAAAATATAGCACAATTTGAAAAATCACTATATATTCAGGTCCGATTTGCCACGCCCCCAATGGACGTAGACATATAACTTTTTGATAGATCTTCTTAGAATCATAACATTAACTCACAAGCAAAATTAGCTTTAACGGTGTAAAAGATACGTTTTTCCCGATTTGCCACGCCCCCAATAAGCGTAGATATATCCGCCGTAGCTTTTTGAACTTGGGTTGTCATCCCGAGTATACATTCCAAATTGAAACACTCTAGCTTATCATCTAGTATGATAACTTGCCTATGGGCGGAAGAGTTTTCCGATTTGCCACGCCCCTAGTGGGCGGATCGGGAAAATTTTTACACTTTATAATTCGGGAGCATATATGAGTATATGTTTAAAATTTCAAGTCTCTAGCTCTAATAGCGCCGAAAAATATTGCGTTCATACGGACAGATGGACAGACGGACAGATGGACAGACGGACGGACGGGCAGACGGACAGACGGACGGACAGTAAGACGGACATTGCACAAACCCAATATACTTTTTTCCCTTTGGGAACAAAGTATAAAAAGCATTTTAAATAATAGAGACTTGAAATTCGGCACATAGATACATTAAGATACTCTTAATATACTCTGAAAATTTCATTAAGATCATGCATCTAGAAATGGAGTTATAAGCGTTCAAAGTATAGCCCAACCCACCATAAGCCACGGCAGCAACTGCGCGGTTAGCAGAGCGCACGCTCATACGTTCGTAATGAAGAAGAGTATGCCTTTTTTGCAGGGTTCAGGGTATTTCATAGTCGAGCCGTCTCGACTAGAGCCTTCTTACATGTTTTTATATAAACTGTTTAAAACAGGCTATGAACCCCTGCTTGTATGTATGTACATATACAATGTATGTATGTACGGTCATTTATCACTGACAAACGCCATGCACATCGAAAGTCCGATTTAATACCTATGCATTAACTATAAATATATCACACAATCTCGTTTGGTAAACGGCGTTGCCTACAAAGAATTCATTGAGTCACACAACATTCTTACCTCAATTAAACTGAAATGATAAGAATAAGTTGGAAATACATTGCTTTTTTAGTTTTCATACATCAACTGAGGCACCTGCACTTTTAATTTCCATTGAAGTTCCATCGCTGCTATTTTCTTAGTTAATTATTTTTAAGAACACTTCGTGAATTAATTTAATGTTGGAGCTGATTCGTCAAGTGAGATACGCGCGAATGCCTTCAGTGACATTTAGGTGAGACTACGAATGGTTTATTATCGTCTCCATATTTTATATACTTAGCTGTAACGCTAAAAAATGAATTGTGTAATTTATAAAATTAATATACAACTATAATAAATAAATACATCTGGTACAGAATGCTCCAGTTGAGACGGCTCGACTACGAGATACCCTGGAACCCTGCAAAAAAGTGATACTCTTTTTTTTAAGCACATATCAGCGCTTACTATGCCAAACGCGCTGTTGCTGCCATGGCTTTGGGGTGCGTTGGGCTGAACTTCGGACGCTTATAACTACATTTCTAGATGGACGATCTTCATGAAACTTTCGGAATATATTAATAGCTATTTGCCAAATTTTAAGTCTATTAAGTATTTGATATGCGTTTTTTTTTTTCAAATTGGTGGCGAAGGGGGCGTGGCATTAAAATTCTGAAAATAATACAATCTGTGTTCCATAATATCTATCTTAATATACAAATTCTAAAACGGTGTACATACATTTTCACAAAACAATTATACCCTGAATTTCCATTAAAAGTATCTAAATGTATCTATGTGCCAAATTGCAGGTCTCTTAAGTATTTGAAATGCGTTTTTTTTTAAATTGGTGGCAAAGGGGACATGGCATCCAAAATCTGAAAATCACAAATTCTGCGTATCCATAATATATATATAAATATAAATAATATCCATATAAATAAGTCGTTAGCTAAAACGGTGTAGAAGTTATGCCCAGAAAACGTAAAAAAATGGAGACGAATTTTCGGTTATTTGTCGATAATTTGGAAATGGGATGAGTTATCGAAAAAAAAAAAACTAAATAAACTCGTACTGCGTAACTAACTAAATTTCAGCTCTCTAGCTTTTGTAGTTTCCGAAAACTCGACGTTCATACGGACGGACGGACAGACGGACAGGGCTCAATCAACTTATTTTTTTATGCTGATCAAGAATATATATACTGTGTGGGGTCTGCGACGTCTCCGTCTGCCTGTTACATACATTTTCACAAAACCATTATACCCTGAATTCCCAATTTCAATGGGCTCAGTGTATAAAAAAAACACATTTTAAATACTAGAGACTTGCCATTTGGCAAATATACACATTTGAAAGCTATTAATATATTCAGAAAGTTTCATGACGATCGTCCATCTAGAAATGGAGTTATAAGCGTCCAAAGTCAGCCCAACCCACAGCAGCAACTGCGTGGTTGGCAGAGTGAACTTATACGTTCGTAGAGAAGAAGAGTATTAGTTTTTGTAAAGAGTTCAGGGTATCTCGTAGTCGATCCGTTTCGACTAGAGCCTTCTTACTTGTTTTTTCTATAACTCATCTCGTTTCTTTTTTATTGATAATAATCGATTTTCTAAGCGTTTCTTAAATGTTTTGAAACTAATTTTAAAACATAAAACTTAAATGAGAAAAGTTATCAATTTTTTAAAACAAACTCGATGTGTTCGTGCTCTACACGGACATACAAATTTAATTTAATTTTTCGTGTGTTAAGCTGTGTATTAAAAGCATATTTGGCAACAACAAAATGAAAGCTAATAAATCGCTAATAGATTGTTCAAACAGTGTCTGACAGAAAGCAGTGTTAACCGCAGCAACAGATAGAAATATTACAAGCTTTTAGTACCTCGGGCAACGTACAATTATATAGTCGGCGGTGCTTAGGACATTATCTTCATTGAGCATTTTGTTCATATAGATACGTTTCAATATGTCACTTAATAATATAAGCTCAAACGTCTACTATGATGATCCGATTTCTTTATGGAAAACAAAGCAACGCGTTCACTACAAAGTCGACATTGAGACGCGTGCTAAAAAGTGTGTGATTTTGTTTCAGCTGAATAAATTGACCACTACTATCAATGTCAAATATATATATGTCTCTTTAAAATACTTAATCAAGGCATAATTTGTTATACCCTGAACCTGGGAATTCAGTATGAACGTCATGATTTCGGAAACTAGAAAAACTAGATAACTGAAATTTCACATGAATACCCGTATGTTAGTTACGCAGTACAAGTCTATTTTGTTTCCTCGATAACTTCGTTTTTTATACCCTGAACCCATTGAAAATGGGAATTTAAGGTATAATGGTTTTGTGAAAATGTATGTAACAGGCAGAAGGAGACGCCACAGACCCCACAAGGTATATATATTCTTGATCAGCACAAAAAAAAAAAAAATTACTGCCTATGACATACATGTAAAATTTCAAATCTCTAGCTTTTGTATCTCGCACGGACTAACATACGGACATGGTTATATCGATTAAGCTCGTCATCCTAATCAAGAATATATATACGTACTTATGGGGTCTGCTTGGCTCCTTCTATCGAAAATATTAAGAATTTACATTATTCTAAATGAATCAAATTGTTTTCTTACATCGAAACATTTTTGCTTAAAGCAAAATATTCTATTTAATGTTTCATTTAGCTGGGTTTCGTTAATACAGGCAGACTTGATTAGTGTAAAATTAGCACGTCGCGATTCGTGGCCAAAATTAGAACGTAAGCACTGAATATATTCAGGTAAATTAAATTTTAGAGGTCAATACTATTTCACTTAACAAAATTTCCGCAGAATAAGCAACACGAAGCCTAAATCTGATCCAATGACTGTATTTACATTTCTTATTTATTTTATTTTCATCTCAATGCAATAACTTTATCTGTTTTTTTTTTTTTTTTTTTTCTTGATAACTTATCTCATTTCTAAATTATCGATAAAAAATCGAAAAGTCATGGTCATTTTTACGTTTTTTGCTCATAACTTCTACACCGCTGGAGATTTCAAATTTATATATTTAGATAGATATTATGGATACGCAGTATCAAATGGTTCAGTATAAAGAAAAATGCCAAGATGTGTAGCTTAACCGCCCAGAATTCAAATGCTGGCTTAAATGATAAGACAAGGATAGATATATGACAGTCATTGAATTCTACAATTATTTTCTACATGTATAGCACGCACACACATATACGCACGCACGTATAAGCACGCTCTCAGCTAAATATACATTGACCCGAGATCGAGTTGTAAGTAAGAAAGCTCTAGTAGAGACTAATATAAATTCAAGTTTTTAGCTTTTATATTTTTTGAGATCGACGCTATCACACATACGGACACACAGATAGGGCTAAATCGTCTCCTTCTCGCGCTGATCAAGAATATATGTATATACTTTATGGGGTCTGCCATGCCGCCTTCTGCCTGTTACAGCCATTTAACAAAATCATTATGCACTAATTTCGCATTATACCCTAATATCCAATTTTCAATGTGTTCGGGGTGTAATAAGAATAAAATAAATGTAATGGGAGTAGTAAATTGTAAATTGAATCACATTATATGACAAACATAAATCGATGTCACAAATCCAAATTTTTTGTATTTTTGTTAATGGGATTGAGGCACAATTAGTGTGTGTTATCAGAGACATATTTGGTGTGTGTTATCAGGGCATAACATTTATGTAGAATTGAGCACCCATGTGCTTGTCTGTTATTTTCTAATTATGTGTGCTTCAGTCCAACTTAAAACTTAATATTTGCGACAAAATCAATCAAAAACCCATTAAAAGCAAATCATATACACATACATATATATATCCGACTGTAGTCCTCATGATACCAACACTATTGTCTACAATAATTAACGTCTATAATTGGCCAAGTGCGCTGTTGTAATATCAGTTGCTTTGCAAACTCTTGCCTGAATAGAGCTGGGAGTTACACATATGAAGTACAAGTAGAGGCTAGGCTAATAGAGCTCGGATTGTAGTTGTCCAAGTGTGCGTTGATGTCTGCAGTCGGCAGTCGGCATCCTAGTATCGTTATTTAACTGACTCCTAACTTTATGTTAGAAATCAAGTACTTAGCGACATCTCCGAATACATTACATTTAGGCAACCAAAAAAATCGATATCTTTCTCTCGTCTAACGCCTGCAACGACTCCGCTACCGGAGATTCAACCGCAGTCTGGCGACAGTAACTCCATTATTTCTGCTACCTCAAAGTCCGTGAAGCGGTACGCTCGCACCACATGTGAAAATTGCGGTTACCATAACATACCTATTATGTCACACCCAATATCACCGCTAGCGAAATCTCAGACGAATTTGGAGCTTCTGGAGCATGGCAGTCAGCGACAGGCCCTTTTGCCCCTTCCAGCTTATGGTATACAACAGGACGACTCAGCCTACACACTTCAGGTATCCCGACGTCCTTCGATACTGCTACAGGAGATCTTGACTCAGCGACCACCTGGAGTAGGACGCAAAGATCATAGTAATTTTCTTCATCCACGCAGCTCCAGAAATACAGGGTACAACTAGTCTACTTATTACTATGATATCTAAATATCATCAAATATACAGTAGAATCCGGCTTCAACAACTCCGCTTATAGTGTTGATTATAGCGTCTTCCGGCCATAACGTACTATCAAAAATTGTTAATAGCTTTCCGTTTTATTTCTTTAATTTTTACATTCTAACAAAAGAAATCCTAATGGAACAGCAACCGGCAGTACGGCAACGATAAACTTTCAAAGCGGCACTGCAAGTGCTCGTAATGGCTCCAGCGCTAACTACGACAGCGGCGCACATAGCTTTCAAGCCAAACAACAAAAAGAAAAAAACCGAAGAACGGGCAAGTAAGGACGGATCTGCAATATTACCATCAACCATCTTCAATTCGTTCTTTTTCATATAGTGATGCTATCAGTTCGGCACTGTCTGCGACCTATTGCAAACTACTAGTGCTCTTAGGTGTCTGCCTTCCTATCACGGAAGTAATTTCAGATCAAATCCCAATTTATGTTTATCAAGGCTTTTATGTTTATCTATATGCTGGAAGTATATTATTTGTTATATTTGTTTACATAAGCGCATTTCGTAATCGGTCTCTCTTCAATGCCCTAAAGGATTTTCGTAAGTGAAATTTTTAATGATTCCAATTCTACTATATTCCTTAGCTGTAATTTTCCAGATAGAAGATTCATTTATTCTTATGTATACAATTAATGAAATTAAAGAAATATTGTCTTCCGAATGTTTTAGACGAGAAGAACAGCAACATTCATCTTAAGCACAAGGTTACTCATTTCGGAAGCTTCTATCTACGCGTTGGGGCTATTGCCTTCGCTATCGGTACAATGGTGTATTCGGGCCTAGAATTTGGCCAATTCTTTGAACTGAATGGTCACCCTGGATGCCACGACATCTTTGTAGCTATTACTCCCATCTGCCGTATGATACTCTGCATTGCCCAGGTGCAATTCATCTTCCTCAACACCACTTATATGGACATGGCACGTCACAAGGTAACCTCCCGCTTCGGGCTTATGCATATGGTGGCCACAAACTTGTGCGAATGGTTATACGTTCTGGTTGAGGAAACTAAGCACGAAATATTTCACATAAGTCACCATGATACTGATCCAGGCCACGATCCCATATTACACAACGGAACACATGGCGGCCCTGACTGGTCGGCTCTGAATCAATCGCTTCAAATTCATGGACCACATGGCACTGGATTAAGAATACAAAACAGTACTGTTGAATACACGATGCCCAAAATATTAGTCAATATAACATCTTTAAATAACCTCACAACAGTAGTAACGCCAACAGAAGCCACATTTTCAGGATGCTCTCGTACGACAATAATGGGTTCTTTGGTTCAGCAGCTTTCCCCGTTTCTTTTTCCATGTACAATTGAATACTCTCTGATTTGCGCAGTTATTCTATTTGAAATGTGGAAGACAGTTAAGTCTATACCGGACATCGACAAGACCCGCAAAAACTCCATTAAGCCCATAGCGCAGAAGCCGGCCCATCACTTCTCTGTTGATTGCTCCCAGTCACATAAGGGTCTCTTCTTTGGCATACTCATCATTGTCATGACTATAATAGCAATGATCATGTACTTTGTGCTATACACGCAACCCGGCTTCGAACTGATCGCCACACAGGAGGTGACACTCTGGGAGACATTCATGTACTTCATGTGCGCCTCTGCGGTAATTACGGGTAGGTAGCTGTAATAATTGTAATAACAGCAACTGTTTATTTGATTGACTATTGCATTCATGATAGGCATGATCTTAATGCGCGATCTTCGGTATATTAAGGACACAAGTGATGAGCATCACTCAATGGATTTGGATAATCTCCTACTAGTTGTCGCCCAGACAGGCGTCTACTTGTACGGCATGTTTAGCATTCTAGGCAGCTATTTCGCGAAATGGGATACGGTCCCAGACCGCGTTGAAGGAATTATAGCTGAGGTCTGTGGTGTTGTGCAAACTTCACTGCAGACGATGTTCATACTGCATGCTAGCCACCGCCGCTGCAAAGGCTCTAAGCAGGTGCGCCGCAAGCCCGGCCGAGAGATCATTACCTTTCTATTGGTTGCTAACATCGCAATTTGGTTTGTCAACACCCTCATTAAAGGACGGGCCGTCTTTCGCCAGACACATCTTGAATTCTTCGGTATTTGGGGCTGGACAATTATCACACATATCTCAATGCCACTGGCGATTTTTTATCGCTTCCATTCAACGATTTGTCTATTCGAAGTATGGAAAATTACATATAAGGCTAAGGCCCACTAATCTTCTTTTTTTTTTTTTTTTTTTTTTGTAAATTGTTAATAGGAGATTTATTTGATCAGTATTAAGTTAGTGTTTTGAGAGCTTCACAAATTGATGAGTGTAGTCGGCGAATCAATTTATTGGCGATTTTGGTTGGTATTGCCCCTAACATCGACACGATCGCAAGCACATAGAAAGATCGCATATTGTCAATAAACATATACAATCATATATAAACATATGTGTGTCGTTAGCCATTTCGTCAATAAGTTACCTTAAAAGAAATTTTTTCTCTATAGTAATTAAAGCATTTAATTGTATACAGTGTACATTTTTTAAGATTACAATAATTACTATACTTTAATTGTTGTTTCCTAACTGTAGCAAATAAAAATAATTATTCCGTAACATTAGAATATGATTTTAAAATATGGGTTGTTATCTGTCCAAAGACATTATGCTTGCCCTTACATATGTATGCTATCAAATTAACTTGAAAATTATGATTTGATTTGAATTGTATGCATGTATATGTTTTTAATAATTATATTCGTCGATTCATGCTTTGTGTTCCAGAAAAACGATCATTCGTGCATATGGTAACAAAAATGTTAAGATAATTTCTCAGAATGCATGTTATAATATGGATAAATAAATCTGTTTACTGTTCACAATATGTGTATTTATATTTATAGGTTTGCCTCTTAGTCTAAGGAAACATACTGTAGCGTCCGTAAGAGGAAATTCAATTGTTATAATTATTATTTACTATTTATTTGAAATGACGGCTTCGATAAATAATTTCGTCTTCATTAAAAGTGTAGGCTTTATTTTCTTACATTACAAATAACAATTGAAAATGTTATACGTAGTCTATAAAAAAAGTATATTATATATATATATATATATATATACATATATATATATATATATATATATATATATATATATATATATATATATATATATATATATATATATATATATATATATATATATATATATATATATATATATATATATATATATATATATATATATATATATATATATATATATATATATAATATATATATATATATATATACACATAAGGAGTCAAATATACGTTCTAACATGGAATTCTTAACAGCTTTTTTCAGTTAATTGCATACATGTACATAAGTTTGTATTACACGAAACTCTAAGAATTGTTTATTTTGTTCTTCTTTGTCTTATATTATCGGTTACATAACTCATAAAAAAAGCACCTATATAATAGGCATACAATCATTTCAGTAATACATATATAAATTGGCGTCGGCCAAACATTCGTAACAATGTGCAACAAACTGTGTAGATATTTTCTACATACTATATAGACTATTTTACTTATTAGTTTATATAAATAAAAAAGCGATTAAAACTTTGAAAGTTTTCAATTAATTAAAATAGAATTTTGTAGAACATGTAGCTACAAATGTTACTTGCCTTTTTATGTAAGTGGTTTTTAATCGTAATGTATTTCATATATATTTTATTTGTTCTTTTCTCTAAGTAAAGTATTTGAATACATACATACATATATGATTCGTTTACGGGAGATGGACCTAAGATTCTGTTTTCAATGCTTTTCACGTACGATTCCACACTTCACAGCTTCGAATTATATGCATTCAAATTAGCTGATCGATAACTTTTTATACGTGCACAATCTGACGAGTCTATTGATCTGTATATTCGCAGATATTGAAACACTTATCTTGTGTTTAATATAAGTGATGTGTAATCTGTTAATTATTTGTCGGCAGAAAAAATCCAACCATGCTATAATTTCTTCGGGCAATCTGCCAAAATGGTCAAACCGTACTCCTAGCAGCTGTATTAAAACAAATATACTTTCTATACTCATTGATATAACACTAATACAGACTGATAGATACACAAACGATTGGGGATAATAAACTTTGGTGTTAATACTTACTTCTTTACAGATTCTATTTGTATTTGCTGTTATAGGGAATTGAGTACTTTAACAATTGGTTCATGATAATCATACAAATCTAGAATTGGAAACAATTGTCCTATTATAATGGTTTAATTCCAAATGAATGATTGATCTAGTTCGATGTTGCATTAGGCATGGAAATTGATTTGGCATTCAGTACAAGGAATACTTTGCAAATGAGCTTTAGGATTAAGGATATCGTTTGATTGCGAAAACCCGTATATCTGTAAAACTATAATATATATAATTATATATGTGCAGTAAAACATACCAAATTCAGAAACTAAAATTGTACACTTTAAGTACAAATGTCTTAAATAGTATGTAATAATAGAGCAAATACATTAGCCTTGAGAAGAAAAAATTATATTTATAATTGTAGAGATAAAGATACAAGGGCTTGCACACACATTTTTGATATCTTAAGACTATACTTCATAACTGGGCTTAACTAATATGGTGTGAAAGTGTAATACAAATCCAACAAAGAGTTGCTATTTTATGGGTGCATTGGACATTCATATAATATACATACATATTCTTGTTTTTGTGTTTCTCTTAACATCTGGCTAACAAATTTTGAAAATGTTTCCATAAAACCCCAAATTAGTCGTTCATGTCTAGTTGTTAAAAAAAAGTTGGTTTGCAAAATCTTAACTTAAAAATTAATTTAACCAATTTATTGTAAATTTAGTATACTTTGGTTTATTGATGGGTGTTCTATAAAATTTTTAACTTTTTCACATTTTATTACTTAGAATATTTTAGAATGGATAAAATGCAGCTATGCTGGAAGTACTAGTAAAATTTAGTATCACAGTATTTTATATAAGGTCAAATTTTGCTTTATATGTATGTTTATTATTCTGCAACATTAATTGCCCCTATTCATAATTTAGTAGCATTATTTTATTGTTGGATATGAATCTACATGACGATATAAAGTCAACCTAAATATGAAACGACTGGGAAGAATTAGGGAAGCTTTTTTATTTGTACATAGTGTTATATGTAACAATACTAGCATCTCATGTGTTGAGATCTTCAAAATAACTTTTAAAGTCGAGAGAACAAATTAAATTACTTCAATTCGTTCAAAAAAGTTACATTATGATGTCATTATGCATATTGGAAGCTAATTCAATCCTTTTGAGTAGCATCAAAGCAATAAAACGGATTTTGACACATGATTATTTTTAGTACAATCTACGCTAAAGTTCAGCCGTATATACAAGTCTTAGATAGTGTCAACTTAAGATAATGAATTTGGAAACAAATATCTGTTATAGGTTATAATTACTGCGGAAAATGAACACGTACTGCTATCATCAATACCAGAAATTAAAAATAGATAATGAAGATTTTGAATGTGATATATGGACATGATAGGACGACAAGCTAAATCAATCCTCTCAAGTTAATCTACACGGGATCATGGAAGTAAAAGAACTCGAACTAGATTTTCACTTAATGAACGCTGACCCTCTATCCAAACTTCTAACAATATGCTATGTTATATGGCGTCTAGAATAAAAAAAAATTGTCGTTGCTTGCGCTTTATTATTTATTATTGTTAAATTAGAACTTTATTTCGAAAAGAAGCGTTTCAACCCTACATACCATATGCAGGTGACGCCTTCTGTGCTTGAGTGTGTGTGATCGTATTTATTATTGATATGTTTGATATGAGGGTAGTACACACTACACTAGTTTGAAAGTCCCATGATTTATTCTTCTTCCACTCTCGCGTAAATTAATATACCTTGTGATCTCTTTAAGGTGTACTCGAAAAGCAATTTAGAAGTAAATAATAATGTGTTTTTTTAGTGTTTAAGCCTTTGGGTGTGTAGAAAGTGCACAGCAAAACCGTATATCAGTATATCTATTTACTTTTAAAGCCCATTAATTGGCAATTTGCGTCTGTTTTTGTCAATATTTAACTTGCGAATCATTTTGAATTCGACTGTTCTAATATGTTCAATAATGCATGATTATTAAAATTACGTATCTTCATTTACATATGTAAATTAGTTCATTTATTTGTATATTTAGAGGCACAATTATACGCAAACAACGGCATTCTTAAATTGTGGGTGTTGTAGTATATTAGTAGTCGAAGCTGTAGATTCGACCTAACTGATTTTGTGTATTTATTTTATCTATTATTAAAATTACTAAACTTCGATATTCAAAACCTTACAAATGGAAGCGGAAAACTTTTAATATAACTTGAATGCAATTTTAAGCAAATGTAAATTTTACTCTTACCCACATTCGTTCAAGATAATCTCAATATCAAAAGCAAAATTGTTCAATTATGTTTATTTCAAGTCTCTAGGTTTTCAATTGACTAAAGCCTGTATTTTTAATATGTTTATAAAAGTCCTCTGTTGATAATTAACAATTCAACATTTTTGATGGTTACTCAGAAATCATTTCAATGTATCCAAACTAACCTAAGAAATTATTTCTGACAAGCACATTTCTTTAATAATAAAAAAAAAAAATATATATATATATATATATATTATATGTATTTTGGTTAGCAGCAGCAGCAATAATTTTATTACACCAAAAATACATGTAAATAGCCTAAATGTGAAAATTTTATAACATAATGGCACTAAATCGGAAGATTTTTTGACATACATAGTAAGAGAAGAAAATTCGTTTCCATTTTTTATGTTTTTTGGGCAAAATATCTACACTGTTTTAGCTAGAGACTTTATGAAGACTTCATGAAGATCGTCCATCTAGAAATGGAGTTATAAGCGTCCAAAGTTCAGCCCAACCCGCCCCCAAACCACGACAGCAACTGCGCAGTTAGCAGAGGTGCGCTTATACGATCTAAAGAAGATGAGTATCACTTTTTTGGCTGGGTTCAGGGTATCTCGTAGTCGAGCCGTGTCGACTAGAGCCTTCTTACTTGTTTTTTTTTTTTTTTTTTTCGATAGTTCATACCGTTTTCTTATTATCGATAAAAATCGAAAAATTGGCATCCTTTTTTACGCGTAGATTGTACACCGAATGATTCAAATGGATGACACGGCCCATTCGTACCGAATTTGAAAAAAAAAAAAGTATTTAAAGTTCTAGAGACTGCAATTTGGCTTCATGCATACGCATATTTTACAATATACATATATTTTATAATCTGATGTAAATTAACACGCGAAAAAACTTGACTATATAACCAAATTTTGAGACAGAACAAAAGTTAGGCGGAGTAAGAAATATTCGTTTTATAACTTTGAAAACATGTCATGACAGTTTACATATGCTTTCACCAATAGCTACAATTATTAATCAATACATAAAAAATCAATTATTTTTAAGTAAAACGCCATAATACTTCTTTACTTAGTTCCAGCATAAAAACTACATTCTATTCTAGAAATACTCTACTGAAAACTTTCATTGTTCCAATATTTGAAACTATTTGTCTGTCGTTGTTATTCCGATGCTTCACCGGCAGGTTATCAATCAAATTTAATTGGGTTTCATTTGATTGGTCAAAACTAAAATTGCAGTCTACCACGCACGATTTTTTAAAAACTAGTATATTATCTAAATCTATTAATTGCTTGCCGTTGTTGCTGTCTTTTTTTAAAAAATGTACTGTCGTACAAATGTATCCAGATGATATTAAAGCTGAATGCAGTCATTCCACAAGGCCGAACTGGTCTTGTTCAATTGGTTTTTTCAGCCAACTGCCAAGATCCTCTCGTTTGAATGCAGAAAACAGCTCTTGCTTAGCCGTCTGTAATGCAAAATAATGTTGCTGTTGCCACTTATCGGAGCATGAACTCAACCTACTAACCTGGTAGTCCTTGACATCTGCCTTTGTCTCTCCGTAATCCTTGGTGACCTTGCGATTAAGCATGCCCGGTAAATTTTTCATCAAAAATCCATATTTATCAAAGAACGCTTGTTTTGTAATCCTTGATACTTGGCCGCCAATAGTTCGTCCGGTTAACGAATTAACAACCTCTAATTCAGTGTCACCAATGGTCCAATTTATGCCAAAGTTTGGAGCTTTAGCTTGATTTCGCGGCTCTGCGGAGGTAACCAGAGCAAGACGTGGCTTATTTAAATGATACGGGGGAGGTAGGCCCTGTATAGACTTTTCAATTCGTCCGCACACAGCGCGGTACATGTGTTCTGGATGCAACAAACTTCCTAACACAATGGAATGCAGATAAACCGGCTCGATAATTGCAGACAATAGCGAGCCCTGAATACCCACAATGTTCCAGCGAGCAATTTTGTCTGAACATGACATTGTCAATAGACGCTGACCCTGTAAATTTAAAATGATGTTGGGACAGTTTTGTGAAGCCCTTATTGCTAAGCACTTACCTGTAGTACACCATCCCATGTTTGAATGCCATCGCTGCTCTTTACTGGTATTGTTCCTTCTCCTGATTCGATCTTAGTACGCAACTGACCGCGTGCTTTTCTATACGTTAGTAGTGATTAATGTTATATTGCCAAAATTTGATTATACCACGAGAGCCAAAAAATGCGGAATATCAACATGTATAACGATTATGTGAAAATCCAAAAGTAGTTGCATGTTATCATTGGCAAGTCAAGAAATGATAAAAGGGTAGGAAATATAGTGATTATAAAGATAACCTAAATTATTGCAAATAAAAAATACATACAATCTGATATGCTTCTACCCTCTTTAAACAAAACAAAATTGTTTTTTTATTTATATACCAAATACTTAGTGTTGTGGAATCAATCGTTAAAACATGTTTGAGTTATATGCTTAGAAGAAAACATTAATCAACCGTATGGCAGTACTATTTAAAAAAATCACAACTTTTGATAATAACGGCAGTACTAAACGTACGTTTCCCAGAATTTACCTATTTTTATATTACTGGCAATATCTAATATTATGAATTCCGTTTGGAGTTAGGTGGCCTACAGTACTCCTAAAGACGAAAATACATATATATTTGGTATTTCTATTATTGGTATGCGTTCGGAGTTCAAGCAGCCGTAAAAATAAGTTATTCATACTCTAAATTTACTTCTCACAAGATGTGCCTTCGCATAATGTGCATATTTTAATGCCCATGGTGCAAATGGTTTTTACAAGGAGACTGGACACAAAAGTGAGGAGCATAGCAATAGTCATGAAACTTCTAAGTAGAACAATACGGAAATAGAAAGGAAAAAAAATTGAAAGACTATATTTAAGGCGTTTGGATGGTTCAGCTATATAAATTTTGGTATGCTCCTAAAAAAAGGCCCTTAATAATCTGTTCACCTATTTTCTACGTCAAAACAATTTTACGTTCACGGACACTCGTCTAATATATGCAACAAGTTCAAAGCGTATATACATATACATATATGAATATATATATATATTTAATATTCGATATGCAAGAAGGGCACGAGACACCACTCAACACTTATATTTAGCTATCCCATATTTTGAGTCGAGTCGCAATTGAGATTTTTATAAAATCAATTAATTATTTTGTTATATTTGTAGTAGTATTCAAAAATGTGTTGTACCAACCTATTTGGATGCTTATCAACACCAGTGTCGTTTTCGTGAGGACTAAATATCCGTGCATCCCCACATGGTGCTGTATTTATATACAAATGGAAATGTACCCCGGATTTTAGTTTATATGGGTATTGCCCGTCTGTATTCCTCACGAAAATCGACTGATATGCTGTTGCTGTATATTAGAAAAAAAAGGAAACAAGAATAATCAAATATATATAAATAAAAGTTAGGTTTTGTGTTTTTGTATGCTTAGTTTGAGTAGTTCTTACTTTAGAATACACAAATATAGAAATATATATATATATATATATATATATATATATATATATATATATATATATATATATATATATATATATATATATATATATATATATATATTTCCATTTCACTCATTTTTATACCCTGAAGTTCAGGGCCTGAACCCATTGAAAATAAGAAATCAGGTTCAGTGGTTTTGTTAAATTTGTGTAACAGGCAGAAGGAGGCGTGGCAGACCCCATAAGTATCAGGACAACGAACATTGTCGATATAACCATATCCGTCTGTCTGTTCGTCTGTCCGTATGTATAAACTCGTTAGCTCCGTGTACTGAGCGTAGATTAAGAGCTTGTTTTAGAAAATAGATAACTACTTCCGTTTCAGAGTTATATTAAAAAACATTTATTCAGTCGGGCAATCACGACTAGAACTTTCTTACTTGTTTTATTTATTATATTTATTTATGTTGTTTTTTAGCATTACTTCTACACCGTCTGAGCTAGAGACTCAAATTTATATATTTAGATAGTTTTCAGATGTTGGATGTCACGCCCCCTTCGCTCTCAATACGTTTTTTCAGCATAACTTCTACACATAACTCAAACTCTAAAGATGAACAATGTTTATAAGAGATTCTCGACAACGGTTCCATCGATAACTCTGAAAATATAAAAGTTATCGAATTTCTGAAACAAACCTCAACCTTAAACCTATTAACCTCGCACAAAAAGAATTAACTATCTAGCTCTTATATCTTCGGAAATCAACGCGTTCAAACATACGGACAGACGGACATGGCTATATCGGGTCAGCTCGTCGCCCTGATCAAGGATATATATACTTTATGTGGCCTGCCACGCCGACTTCTGCCTGTTAAATACTTTTAACAAAACCATTATACACGGCTTTCCCATTTACGATGGGCTCAGGGTATAATATAATCTTTTAAAAAAAAAAATTAAAAAAAAAAAAATAAAAAAAAAAACTTTTTTAAAGATTGGAATCACTTGACGTTATTTAAATTATAAGTGTATATTGAGTATTGGATACATTTTTATTTGCTTTAAAAACGTTAATAAGTATGCTTAGCATACCCATGATACTTCCAGTTAAATTAGTTATTTCAAAAAGTAAATTAAGGTAAAACTTAAATTCATGCTTTGATATAAAAAAAAAAGTTAATACTTTGACTTCCTGAACAAGTCGTTATTTACAAACTTCATGAACCAAAGTATGTAAATTGATTTAGTTATATTTACAGCTTAGCAAAGCCTAAAACAGTGATTTATAAATCATACCCTGATTACACTGGAGATCAAGCTGAGCATACAAGTATTTGAGAAGACAACGCCTGGACACTATCTCAGCATGTGAGTCATTTAGCACCGCCCCATTTACACTCATGTGCTCGCCACTAACACATTTTGTACCGGTTGAAACTGAGATTACCTGTTAACCACACATTTATTCAATCAGATCCAGTAATTTAATAATATTTTTCTCGTACTTACTTTAGCTTCGTTAAAATTCATGTTTTCTGTCATAACTATGCCTGCCAAAACTTTTCTCCGCGAGTACGCCTCTTGGCCCTTAATCACTTCCATGAACTTTTCTAATACCAACCGTCCGATGGTATCCGCATGTATTTGCGGTAATTCCATCGACGATGACTTCTCATCAATGGGTAATGGTGCATTCTTCTGTGGTGCCATCATCGGACTGTAAGATATATTGCACAAGGAGGCGAGCGCGGCCTTCGCGGCTGCATTCTTAGCCAATTTTTTGGAGGGCCCTACATAGCCTTAGTTTGTATTCTAATAATATCAACTTACACTATGCAACACTCACCCGTGCCATCGAACTTTTTATCATTGATAGTGACAGTCATTTTAAAGCGGCAATTATTTTGAGCGCCATCAATGTTCATGCATTCAAAATTAACGTCGTTAAATAATTCGTACAACAACATAACAGGACCTTTATCTGGAACTTTTTTCTGGCCATCTACGGCAATCGTACTCTTTGTGGCATCTAAGTATTGAAAAAAAATATCTTTGTACTAACAGTACACATGAATCAGAATATATAATATATTAAATACTGAGTCTTGAAATAAAACAACTTTATGAGTGTTCCAATAGGTGAAGGTCAGAAGTGTATAGGTATTGTCTTGTTTAAAAAATATATGATGCGATTAAATAATAAAATTCCTTAGTATTTTCATATATATTTAGAGAAACATTGGTTTATATATATAAAAAAAAAAGTATTATATAACGTAAATATAATTGTAAAAATTACGAAATTTCTTTCATTCTGACATTCATATTTTGAAGCTTTTAAACTTATTTAAGTTATCAAATTTCAATTTGTAAATAGTACACTGCATATGCATTTCGTAAAACATCGTACGTGTGAAGTCCAAGTAGGTCATACAAATATAAGCATAAATAAAACAAATTAAATTTAGGGTGTCAAGGAAAGTTTACAAATCAGGGTCTTCGATGGGTGTTCAATTCTTCAAACACTGAAAGTATCACGAACACATACATTAAAATAATAGAAGCCACTGAGCATTAAACCGAAAATAGAAACCGAACACTACAAATTATGTTTAAATTACAAAATAAATATAAGTAAATTTACTCAAAAAATAAAAATAAATAAAAAATAATAATAATAAATAAAAACAAATAAAATACTAGTACTTGCTGTGGCTCATGCAAAATATTTGTGGACGCAACGTGGATTGTTCAAGCGAGGTAAGGTTGGATTTCTTTTCAGGCAACATCAACGTGGATATCAGTTCGACTAATTCAGCTTTGGACACGTTTTCAATACCATTTTCAAGATGTTCGTCACTTGTAAAGTCCAAGTTGCCTGCTGGCTTCAAGGGAGACAAGACTGCGCCATCTTTAAACTGTATAAAACTACGCAATGCTGTGGCTGCAGCCTCGATACGCGCAACCTTTTTACTACGGCCTTGACCCATATACTTTTGTCCATCAACCTGAAATAAATTAAGGATTCAGATCAAGTTCTTTTCATGCTTATAAATTAAATATAACAAAAGTGCTGCAGTTGAGCCAGCGTAATTATAGCATATAATATATTATATGAATTGTCCTCTCTCTCTCTCTCTCTCTCTCTCTCTCTCTCTCTCTCTCTCTCTCTCTCTCTCTCTCTCTCTCTCTCTCTCTCTGTCTCTCTCTCTCTCTCTCTCTCTCTCTCTCATGTAAATTATAGTACATAATCAATTTATATGAGCAACTATATTGTTTACAACGTGTACTAACCTCAACGGAAATCGTGAATAACGGTGCATGCACCGGGCCAGTCTGTGACTCTAATTTGTATATCAGTCCATGCCGTAATTCATTAAGCATTGCTACTGTATTTTTCGGCTGCGGGACACGTTCCTTGCCTGACTTCTTTTTTGGTGGCACTAAAAAGAGATATATATAATATTCAATATGATAATTTGGTAAAAAATTTTGTTTTTACAAATTCACAGAATGAATTTTGGAACTTACCGGCATATTTGGGCATATCATAGCGCCGCTTTTGAGGAGACTTTCGATTATAGCCGTTCATATTTCCTTCTGTTGATGTAGATACCACCTGTGCCTTTAAAAAGGAAAACGTATTAGAATTTCAATTTTCACAAACATTTTTTGCAGTAGAAGTATCGGTGTAAAAAAAAAAAACTTCAAGCATTACAATACAACATTGACATTTAGACAATCAAATACAGATTTTTATCCTTTCAGTTAATTTTCTACACACACATACATCCATTTCATAAGTGCTATAGTCGAAAACACTTGAAAGATATCATTTAACCAACTGTAACATTTCGTCGACGTAGATAGATAAACTTTCCCTATTGCAATTAAAAATCAAAATAAAAATATATTCATATCAAAATACGTGTATCAGAGTGGACTGCATAATTTGTAACTTCTGTTATATTCACGGTTGAATGCTTTCAAAACTATTCTCCTATTATATATACACTGACGAGCAAAACTGTAAAACGAATTCAATGTAGTAACTTCATGAGTCTGACTCAAAATGGTTGATTATAGATTCATTTGAGCATATTAGCAATTTTCTTTGTGACTAGTATTGGTCTAGAGATCCCATAATCCAGTTAACATGCGCAGTATAGCAAACTGTAAAGCACGGTGGCGGCTCAGCTATAGTTTTGGAGTGCATAAACAAAAATGTAGCGGGACCATTGCTTTTGATCGATGGAATAATGTGTAAGGAGCAACACCTGAGCAATATAGTACAGAATTTTGTAGAAGTTATTGGAAATATGGGTGTAGATGAACGAAAAATGCATTTCTTCAGCAAGACAATGATCCGAAGAACACGTCTCGTTTGGACAAAAATGCAATGTCTAGGCATAAACTCCTGTGAAGTCGCAGCTTGCGCAGTATACGGTCCCCCCAATGGAATGATAGAGTTGTGGGAGAGAACTAAGGATAGGTACAGGATTCCTGCTGAAATGGCGCGATGATACACAAAAAGTATGCCAAATCGTATTATTGATAGAAAAAAATTAAAAAAGGTGCAGATCCACTATTTAAAAAAAATTTTTTTTTATTTCTTGAAAAATTAGCCGCATCGCAAAACTGTAACATTTCTATTTTCACATTTTTGTTCACATTTTTCTTCTAGCCAACCGAATAAGTTAAAATTTTTTAGAAAATTCAGCTACAGTTTTGCTCGTCATATCAATATACAATATAAATACGAATTTTAACTGAACAACTTTCAAATTCTTTAATTAATTTGTATATTTTATCTTGAAATTATAAAAAATAATTTTTAAGTTCCCAAACTCACTTTGCAATGGGTGAGTGGGGGCAGAACAATAGTTCGCTTTAAGAAGAGACGTTGCTTTTTAGACAAGCGCCAGGAGTTGGCATTCAGCTGTTGCCGTTGATAGAAAATGGCAGATCTCTCGAGATGCGCACTGTAATTTGATTTATTACACATTCGCTTAGGATTATAGCATACAGGATACATTTTCTCTCAGCAACGTGTAAAATGATTGCAACAATAATTTATAGCGATTTGTTAAGCAAACACGAACAATAAGCAGGACAACGAAGCGAGTTAAGGAAACGCTTGTTATGCGGTTGAGTGTAAGAATTCAACTGACTACAATTAAATTAAACAGCAGTACAGAACCCAATGAAAGACAAGCAAAGATTTTGAGAAGTATTTATATTCATTTAAAGCGAACTGCTCTCAACTGCAATTTCACTTTAACTAAGCCCGATCGTAATGGTGCTGATTCTTTGTGGTCGATAAAACATTAAAAGTGCAAAAAAAAAAAAAAAAAATATATATATATATATATATATAGCTGGTTGCCCCACACACGAGCATACGACCATTTCACTGGATGGCCTAGAGAAATGCATGCGTTTTCAGCGAAACATTTTGTACTTTGCATTTTGGATTCCATTTATATTTTTTTCTCTCGCTCTGCAAACTTTTAGTTATAATTATATACACTATTTTGAACAAATTATTTTATATCAAATGTATCAGTGTATATTATGAAGTAGTCTAAATTGCATTTCAAACTCTATTTATGGGAATCGAGAACTCGAGAAATATATATGTAATTTCTCTCAGGGCTGTCGCGTAATGAAGGCAACAGATAGAAAATTAGCATTAAATTGCACAGTGATGCTTCTGAACTGTACATCGATGCACCTGTACACCAAGTGTCAGCTGCCAGCGAAGCGACAGCCGCCTCTCTGTCTGAATATTTGAACAATACATTTATACTAAATTAGACAACTAATGCACGATAGCACCTGTCTTTTGCATCTTCTGCAAATGGGATTTCACATATTGTTAAGAGAGCATGCGCTACATCAGTTTACAGCGTCGTACATATTGACGAACTCGAGAGCCTTGTACAAAAATCGACCGCAGGGTCGGTTAGTTATGTAAGAAGACAATGTACTATCGTGTTAAGAAAAATAAATAAATAAAATTAAGTTAAAAAAAAAAATAATAATAATAATAATGTTATAGGTCTCGTACAGACTGTGATTACTACATATTTAGATAAAGCTACAAATATATAAACACATAAGAGTAACCAAAAAATATTCTTGAACGTCGCATCTATATATATACAAATAAGATAGAGAGCGCACAATTATGTATTTCGAAATAGCTAACAAATAAAAACTAGTCAATCAATTATTAATATTCATGCAGTTTCTGTGTTTTGCATAATTCAAAATCGGCATTAAAAAAGAACAATATTCTATATCTTAATGACATCTGTAGACAGAAATACTGCTTATATTAGTAAAAAAAAAAATATATATATATATATATATATATATATATAATAAATATCTAAAGTGCCAGTTCTTGAATATAATCGCATCTAACGCAGCAGTTTTTTAAGTTTTTTTTTTTTTAATTTTAATCATATAAATTTATGAAACAAATAAAAACTTATCAATCAAATATTAATATTCATGCAGTTCCTGTGTTTTGCATTATTCTAACGAAAATCGGCATTAAAAATATATCTTAAAGAAATATGTACATGACAGAAATACTGCTTATACTAATAAAAAAATTATTATATAGTAAATGTCTACAATGTCCGTTCTTGAATGTAATTGCATCTAACGCAAGTTTGACAGTTTAAATTTCAAATTTTAATCATATAAATTTACGAATCTTTATAAATAAATCAATAAATCCTTCTTTTGTTATGTAACTTCAAACAATATCAATTAATTTGTTTACCTTTCTAGAGGGTTTCTTTTTTTTATTGCGTGCTAGTGGTTAACTACACTCATTAAGCTCTAGGCCACCTTTTACAATTTGGCACGGTGCCCAAATCAATAGAGCTTTTCTAATGTTTCCTAATAAACAGTAAAGGGCCAAAGTGGCTCTCCGACCATTAAATGTGAGCGAACGTTTTGTGGTTTCTTTGCACGTGCTGCAATTCGCTTTCTTGGCCTTTATGGCCATTAAATTGGCATATGCAAAGATTACACAAATATCTTGGTCATCTCCAAGTGTACTTTAATATATGTATTTTTTAATATATGCATTTCAATGTATTTTAATTTGTTCAAAACTTCACAAATACAAGAAATTAAAATAAAAAAATTATTTATGATGAGTGTGCTTTGTTTCAAATTGCACCAAGCGATCCGAAAATAAAACAATCTACAAGATATGTTGCATTACAATATTAGTAAAAATACATAGTCCACTTAGTATCCTTCTTCCTCCTTTTATAACTTAATAATAATATACAGTCGACTTGATGCAATGGTAAAAATTTATATTAGAAATTAAAAAAAAAATATAAAATATACAGCGCAATTTTTATAAGCAATAAAATAGCATAAGCGTAGTATAAATGTATGAAATAAATAAGACGTTTGGTGTCTACTTACATGCTGCACAAAATTGTTATTGGCGCTGTTTAGCATGATTATTTCCAATTCAAATATCTCGGTACTTTAATTATTTGTTTTATATGTGCTT
This sequence comes from Drosophila buzzatii, assembly GCA_035045845.1. Classification (NCBI taxonomy): domain Eukaryota; kingdom Metazoa; phylum Arthropoda; class Insecta; order Diptera; family Drosophilidae; genus Drosophila; species Drosophila buzzatii. Next base: position 21,573 of record JAWNOS010000596.1, on the reverse strand, counting down.
GTTATACCTTGTGCTTGATGTTGGCTGCTATTTTAGAGGGGCAAACAGTCCACCGTGGAGTTGTTCATTTTGCTTTCCACTAATATATATTCTTATTTATAGGATGAGAATATATTTCAAATACTTCTCTTTTAAGGTCCACATGTATGCTTAGTGCACACTCGTTATGTCTATATTATATAAAATACTACTCATTGTAAATGTAAGAAATAAGTGACACTAAAAGGAAGTTACGAAATATTAATAAATTCAAAAATAAATATATGTGTGTATCTTTAATAAGGCAAACTCACAATGCATTTCCGTATCTAGGCTATTTATAGATTTTGTTTTTTGATGGTGCATGAATTTTTTGTGTATGATATGCCCTTATGTGATTGAGTTAATATGTATATAATTATGGTTGTATATAGACGACTTTGAATGCACACATATCTGTATTTGTATTTGTAATAGAAGTAAAACCTATCACTAAGTAACAAACCTTATATTTCTCTAGTATTTTGATGCACCACCTACATATGTACGTAAGTACATACACCCACATAAGTATATTTACATACATATTTATGCATGTATGTACTTACATTCATACGTAACTTCAATGCGTAAAGAGCATATCAAAAACGTTGAAGGGTAGCGCACGAAAAAGAGAGCAGCAACATTGCCTCTCACAATCGCACGTGGAGAGAGACACACTGGCACAGCTCCATTATACGGAAGTCTTCACTGATAGAAGAGTACGTAGCCACGAGCTGGTCGATAGACATGTACACATCCATTTATACACTTACATATATATCTATGTTTTGGACCTATTTTCCAGTTCATAATATATAAACAGTCTCATACTACCAGCTACTTTGATGTTCTTTTTAAATTATAATCATATTCATATCCAGCTTCAGAATACTGTTTTTTATTATTCATATTTCAATTCGATTTCCATGACATATAGATAAACATATACATACATACTCTATTCAGAACGGCATCAACTTGCATTACTATTCGCACACTCTAACAACCGTTTTACGGTGCAACACATGTATGTATATATTTCGGTATTTAAAGCAATAAATGCATACATACATATGTATAGCTTTTGTTGATGCTATTCCCCACTAGTGCAAATGTGCATACGTACATTTCAATGTATGAATGGAAATGTACATGTTCATTCATGTATATATTCATATTGATGTATGGTTGTACTCGATTTGAACTTTTTTGTGTTGCTACTGCCTACCTTACTTTATATTTGACGAAGCTCTAATTATTGATTTTTGCGTCACTTTTTCTCTTTTCCCATTTTTACTACAAATTGCACTCCTCAGTGAGGACAAAAAAAATTGCACACACCTTAACCACTAGAAGCGTAACTCGACAGTATGTGTCGCGGACTGCAACACACAATAGTTTACTTATAGTTTTTATTTTTTTGTAATATAACCAACTACTAGTGCTCTATGAACAAGACCGACTTCATTTCAATCAAGACTTTTCGTTTCAGTTTTAATGGTGATATAAATCCCACACAGGGATGTTTCAAATACATCATGTATCGATTTGCATTTTTATGCGATGATTCATTAGTTGTACCGTGCGATGTTTTCTTAGTTGTTATCGATAGATAGGACCTAACAGCTGTCGTTTGCGTAGATATGGCAACTGCACAGGCAATCATTTTTATTAAGCTTGGTTTATATATTACTAAATTAATTTGATTTACTAAAAATATTGGATTTAAATTTTATATAAATAAAACTTGTTTAAGTTTTAATGGTGATATAAATCGCGCAGAGGGATGTTTCAAATATATCATGTATCTATTTGCATTTTTTATGCGATGATTCATTAGTTGTACCGTGCGATGTTATTTTAGTTGTTATCGATAGGTAGGTCCTAACAGCTGTCGTGTGCGTAGATATGGCAACTGCATAGGCGATCATTTTTATTAATCTTGGCTTACATATTGCTAAATCAATGTTATTATGATTAAAAATCTTCCATGTTGTTGTTGTCTTCTTTATTGTTGTTTACATATACATATATGTTAGTACATTTCAAACGAATTCATCTAATTTATTAAAAGGCGTCCTCGAGAATGAGTACAGGGTGCATTATTTAACCCGTATTTCTGGTGGTGAAATTATGCATATGTATACATACATATGTATGTACATATATACGTGGGGCCTGTAGTAAAATGGTATTTATAAGATACAACCTGAATAAAATTGTATTGGAGGAAGTCGTTTAACATCATTTGTAGGTAGGCTAGCTTTTCGAAATAAATGTTAAAACTTGATATTTGGAACCGATATACTGTACATACATACTTATGTACTTATGTGCATACATACATATGTAAATATTTTGCACATCAAGTATACATGTAAGTACACTACTTATTTGAATATGTTATCAAACAATGAATATGTGGTGAGTGGTCGCATTACACAATTCTGTATAAATGCACCACGCTCTAATTAACCAGGTAGGAGAGCACCACATAGGGGTTGGTTTTGATGTGTCTCTCTCTCTCTCTCTCTCTCTCTCTCTCTCTCTCTCTCTCACACACACTCACTCTCTCTCTCTCTCTCTCTCTTTCTTTCTCTTTGCATTTTAACGTCAAAATTCAGATTTGTGAAGAAGGTGAACATGAAGGGAGGAAGGAAAGAAACCAAATGCAATATTAAAATAATTTGCAAAAGAGCTGCGCGGGTAAGCTGGAGTTATAAGCGCCCAAAATATTGCCCAATCCACATCCAAGCCACGGCATCAACTACGCAGTTAGCAGAGCACACACTTATACATTCATAAAGAAGAAGAGAATTTGTTTTTTTTTTTTTTTCTTTTTTTTGCAGGGTTCAGGGTATCTCGTAGCGAGCCATCTCGACAAGAGCCTTCCTACTTGTTTTATTTGCAGTTTAACTTTGCAACATTTTAAAATTTGAATCGCCACAACATTTGAGCGTCATCGACTGTCTGGCAACTTTGTTATTTTGAAAGTGATTTTAGTAAGTTGGCAGTATCGATCGACTCAATCTTTGACGAGCCACGTTTCGTGCCGCGGCTCCCTCATAAAACTAATCGCGGAAGACTCGCATGCACGAAGCCATGCTGGATGGCGCAATCCGCTGCCGATGTTGCTAATATTATGTTGTGCGGCCAGCATACCTGTTGTCTGCAGTGATGGTATATGATGCTGCAGCTGCATCATATACGAGCCATTACGAGAGCCATCTTCCAGCAAGTGGGGAAGCGGCCCAAGCGAAGAGCGCTATTATACATATGTAGATAAATGTAAGATAGATAAGATAGTGATGATCGGGTTTTTCAACTTATATGCTCGCATGAGTCATTTCAGTTTATTTATTTTAATTTAATTGATCGCCTTATTTGAAGCAACATTTTTAAATTTGAATTGCAGTTATATTGCCATAGAGTCTGGCAACTCCAAATTCAAAAGCGCAACGTTTAGCAAGTTGGCACCTCTGTGATGGTAGTATCGATAGAATCATATGGTGTGTGTATCGATATCTGTTTCTTTCAGTGAGTTGCATCACTAACGGTTGGCAACAAAATCATTTTGCTTCGAGCGCTCGACTGCGACGGTCGATATTCCAAGAATGGCTTTTTGCTCTCTTCTCACAAATATATATGAAAGTATGTTTGCTGGGAAAACCAGCAAGCAGCAGCTCACAAAAATTGAAATTTTTTCGCAACGCGATCCCAATTGGTCATTGGCCATTGCTGCTGCCGTCATCGGCGTAGTCACTTCTGGCGGCCGCAGGCAATGGTGTCCCCAAAAGAACAAAATTAATACATAATACGAGAAAAAATACTGCAAAAAATACTGCTGCAAAAAAGAAAATGAATAAAATAAATACCTAAAATAAAATAAAAATTAAACTAAAAAAAAGAAAAAAATTAATACATAAAGAACAAAATTAGTACATAATACGAGAAAAAATACTGCAAAAAATACTGCTGCAAAAAAGAAAATGAATAAAATAAATACCTAAAATAAAATAAAAATTAAACTAAAAAAAAAGAAAAAAATTAATACATAAAGAACAAAATTAATACATAATACGAGAAAAAATACTGCAAAAAATACTGCTGCAAAAAAGAAAATGAATAAAATAAATACCTAAAATAAAATAAAAATTAAACTAAAAAAAAAGAAAAAAATTAATACATAAAGAACAAAATTAATACATAATACGAGAAAAAATACTGCAAAAAATACTGCTGCAAAAAAGAAAATGAATAAAATAAATACCTAAAATAAAATAAAAATTAAACTAAAAAAAGAAAAAATTAATACATAAAGAACAAAATTAATACATAATACGAGAAAAAATACTGCAAAAAATACTGCTGCAAAAAAGAAAATGAATAAAATAAATACCTAAAATAAAATAAAAATTAAACTAAAAAAAAGAAAAAAATTAATACATAAAGAACAAAATTAATACATAATACGAGAAAAAATACTGCAAAAAATACTGCTGCAAAAAAGAAAATGAATAAAATAAATACCTAAAATAAAATAAAAATTAAACTAAAAAAAAAGAAAAAAATTAATACATAAAGAACAAAATTAATACATAATACGAGAAAAAATACTGCAAAAAATACTGCTGCAAAAAAGAAAATGAATAAAATAAATACCTAAAATAAAATAAAAATTAAACTAAAAAAAAGAAAAAAATTAATACATAAAGAACAAAATTAATACATAATACGAGAAAAAATACTGCAAAAAATACTGCTGCAAAAAAGAAAATGAATAAAATAAATACCTAAAATAAAATAAAAATTAAACTAAAAAAAAGAAAAAAATTAATACATAAAGAACAAAATTAATACATAATACGAGAAAAAATACTGCAAAAAATACTGCTGCAAAAAAGAAAATGAATAAAATAAATACCTAAAATAAAATAAAAATTAAACTAAAAAAAAAGAAAAAAATTAATACATAAAGAACAAAATTAATACATAATACGAGAAAAAATACTGCAAAAAATACTGCTGCAAAAAAGAAAATGAATAAAATAAATACCTAAAATAAAATAAAAATTAAACTAAAAAAAGAAAAAAATTAATACATAAAGAACAAAATTAATACATAATACGAGAAAAAATACTGCAAAAAATACTGCTGCAAAAAAGAAAATGAATAAAATAAATACCTAAAATAAAATAAAAATTAAACTAAAAAAAAAGAAAAAAATTAATACATAAAGAACAAAATTAATACATAATACGAGAAAAAATACTGCAAAAAATACTGCTGCAAAAAAGAAAATGAATAAAATAAATACCTAAAATAAAATAAAAATTAAACTAAAAAAAAGAAAAAAATTAATACATAAAGAACAAAATTAATACATAATACGAGAAAAAATACTGCAAAAAATACTGCTGCAAAAAAGAAAATGAATAAAATAAATACCTAAAATAAAATAAAAATTAAACTAAAAAAAAAGAAAAAAATTAATACATAAAGAACAAAATTAATACATAATACGAGAAAAAATACTGCAAAAAATACTGCTGCAAAAAAGAAAATGAATAAAATAAATACCTAAAATAAAATAAAAATTAAACTAAAAAAAAAGAAAAAAATTAATACATAAAGAACAAAATTAATACATAATACGAGAAAAAATACTGCAAAAAATACTGCTGCAAAAAAGAAAATGAATAAAATAAATACCTAAAATAAAATAAAAATTAAACTAAAAAAAAGAAAAAAATTAATACATAAAGAACAAAATTAATACATAATACGAGAAAAAATACTGCAAAAAATACTGCTGCAAAAAAGAAAATGAATAAAATAAATACCTAAAATAAAATAAAAATTAAACTAAAAAAAAAGAAAAAAATTAATACATAAAGAACAAAATTAATACATAATACGAGAAAAAATACTGCAAAAAATACTGCTGCAAAAAAGAAAATGAATAAAATAAATACCTAAAATAAAATAAAAATTAAACTAAAAAAAAGAAAAAAATTAATACATAAAGAACAAAATTAATACATAATACGAGAAAAAATACTGCAAAAAATACTGCTGCAAAAAAGAAAATGAATAAAATAAATACCTAAAATAAAATAAAAATTAAACTAAAAAAAGAAAAAAATTAATACATAAAGAACAAAATTAATACATAATACGAGAAAAAATACTGCAAAAAATACTGCTGCAAAAAAGAAAATGAATAAAATAAATACCTAAAATAAAATAAAAATTAAACTAAAAAAAAGAAAAAAATTAATACATAAAGAACAAAATTAATACATAATACGAGAAAAAATACTGCAAAAAATACTGCTGCAAAAAAGAAAATGAATAAAATAAATACCTAAAATAAAATAAAAAATTAAACTAAAAAAAAGAAAAAAATTAATACATAAAGAACAAAATTAATACATAATACGAGAAAAAATACTGCAAAAAATACTGCTGCAAAAAAGAAAATGAATAAAATAAATACCTAAAATAAAATAAAAATTAAACTAAAAAAAGAAAAAAATTAATACATAAAGAACAAAATTAATACATAATACGAGAAAAAATACTGCAAAAAATACTGCTGCAAAAAAGAAAATGAATAAAATAAATACCTAAAATAAAATAAAAATTAAACTAAAAAAAGAAAAAAATTAATACATAAAGAACAAAATTAATACATAATACGAGAAAAAATACTGCAAAAAATACTACTGCAAAAAGAAAATGAATAAAATAAATACCTAAAATAAAATAAAAATTAAACTAAAAAAAGAAAAAAATTAATACATAAAGAACAAAATTAATACATAATACGAGAAAAAATACTGCAAAAATACTGCTGCAAAAAAGAAAATGAATAAAATAAATACCTAAAATAAAATAAAAATTAAACTAAAAAAAAGAAAAAAATTAATACATAAAGAACAAAATTAATACATAATACGAGAAAAAATACTGCAAAAAATACTGCTGCAAAAAAGAAAATGAATAAAATAAATACCTAAAATAAAATAAAAATTAAACTAAAAAAAAGAAAAAAATTAATACATAAAGAACAAAATTAATACATAATACGAGAAAAAATACTGCAAAAAATACTGCTGCAAAAAAGAAAATGAATAAAATAAATACCTAAAATAAAATAAAAATTAAACTAAAAAAAAAGAAAAAAATTAATACATAAAGAACAAAATTAATACATAATACGAGAAAAAATACTGCAAAAAATACTGCTGCAAAAAAGAAAATGAATAAAATAAATACCTAAAATAAAATAAAAATTAAACTAAAAAAAAGAAAAAAATTAATACATAAAGAACAAAATTAATACATAATACGAGAAAAAATACTGCAAAAAATACTGCTGCAAAAAAGAAAATGAATAAAATAAATACCTAAAATAAAATAAAAATTAAACTAAAAAAAGAAAAAAATTAATACATAAAGAACAAAATTAATACATAATACGAGAAAAAATACTGCAAAAAATACTGCTGCAAAAAAGAAAATGAATAAAATAAATACCTAAAATAAAATAAAAATTAAACTAAAAAAAAGAAAAAAATTAATACATAAAGAACAAAATTAATACATAATACGAGAAAAAATACTGCAAAAAATACTGCTGCAAAAAGAAAATGAATAAAATAAATACCTAAAATAAAATAAAAATTAAACTAAAAAAAGAAAAAAATTAATACATAAAGAACAAAATTAATACATAATACGAGAAAAAATACTGCAAAAAATACTGCTGCAAAAAAGAAAATGAATAAAATAAATACCTAAAATAAAATAAAAATTAAACTAAAAAAAAGAAAAAAATTAATACATAAAGAACAAAATTAATACATAATACGAGAAAAAATACTGCAAAAAATACTGCTGCAAAAAAGAAAATGAATAAAATAAATACCTAAAATAAAATAAAAATTAAACTAAAAAAAGAAAAAAATTAATACATAAAGAACAAAATTAATACATAATACGAGAAAAAATACTGCAAAAAATACTGCTGCAAAAAAGAAAATGAATAAAATAAATACCTAAAATAAAATAAAAATTAAACTAAAAAAAAAAAAAAAATTAATACATAAAGAACAAAATTAATACATAATACGAGAAAAAATACTGCAAAAAATACTGCTGCAAAAAAGAAAATGAATAAAATAAATACCTAAAATAAAATAAAAATTAAACTAAAAAAAAAGAAAAAAATTAATACATAAAGAACAAAATTAATACATAATACGAGAAAAAATACTGCAAAAAATACTGCTGCAAAAAAGAAAATGAATAAAATAAATACCTAAAATAAAATAAAAATTAAACTAAAAAAAAAGAAAAAAATTAATACATAAAGAACAAAATTAATACATAATACGAGAAAAAATACTGCAAAAAATACTGCTGCAAAAAAGAAAATGAATAAAATAAATACCTAAAATAAAATAAAAATTAAACTAAAAAAAAGAAAAAAATTAATACATAAAGAACAAAATTAATACATAATACGAGAAAAAATACTGCAAAAATACTGCTGCAAAAAAGAAAATGAATAAAATAAATACCTAAAATAAAATAAAAATTAAACTAAAAAAAAGAAAAAAATTAATACATAAAGAACAAAATTAATACATAATACGAGAAAAAATACTGCAAAAAATACTGCTGCAAAAAAGAAAATGAATAAAATAAATACCTAAAATAAAATAAAAATTAAACTAAAAAAAAGAAAAAAATTAATACATAAAGAACAAAATTAATACATAATACGAGAAAAAATACTGCAAAAAATACTGCTGCAAAAAAGAAAATGAATAAAATAAATACCTAAAATAAAATAAAAATTAAACTAAAAAAAAAGAAAAAATTAATACATAAAGAACAAAATTAATACATAATACGAGAAAAAATACTGCAAAAAATACTGCTGCAAAAAAGAAAATGAATAAAATAAATACCTAAAATAAAATAAAAATTAAACTAAAAAAAAAGAAAAAAATTAATACATAAAGAACAAAATTAATACATAATACGAGAAAAAATACTGCAAAAAATACTGCTGCAAAAAAGAAAATGAATAAAATAAATACCTAAAATAAAATAAAAATTAAACTAAAAAAAAAGAAAAAAATTAATACATAAAGAACAAAATTAATACATAATACGAGAAAAAATACTGCAAAAAATACTGCTGCAAAAAGAAAATGAATAAAATAAATACCTAAAAATAAAATAAAAATTAAACTAAAAAAAAAGAAAAAAATTAATACATAAAGAACAAAATTAATACATAATACGAGAAAAAATACTGCAAAAAATACTGCTGCAAAAAGAAAATGAATAAAATAAATACCTAAAATAAAATAAAAATTAAACTAAAAAAAAGAAAAAAATTAATACATAAAGAACAAAATTAATACATAATACGAGAAAAAATACTGCAAAAAATACTGCTGCAAAAAGAAAATGAATAAAATAAATACCTAAAATAAAATAAAAATTAAACTAAAAAAAAGAAAAAAATTAATACATAAAGAACAAAATTAATACATAATACGAGAAAAAATACTGCAAAAAATACTGCTGCAAAAAGAAAATGAATAAAATAAATACCTAAAATAAAATAAAAATTAAACTAAAAAAAAGAAAAAAATTAATACATAAAGAACAAAATTAATACATAATACGAGAAAAAATACTGCAAAAATACTGCTGCAAAAAAGAAAATGAATAAAATAAATACCTAAAATAAAATAAAAATTAAACTAAAAAAAAAGAAAAAAATTAATACATAAAGAACAAAATTAATACATAATACGAGAAAAAATACTGCAAAAAATACTGCTGCAAAAAAGAAAATGAATAAAATAAATACCTAAAATAAAATAAAAATTAAACTAAAAAAAAAGAAAAAAATTAATACATAAAGAACAAAATTAATACATAATACGAGAAAAAATACTGCAAAAAATACTGCTGCAAAAAAGAAAATGAATAAAATAAATACCTAAAATAAAATAAAAATTAAACTAAAAAAAAAGAAAAAAATTAATACATAAAGAACAAAATTAATACATAATACGAGAAAAAATACTGCAAAAAAATACTGCTGCAAAAAAGAAAATGAATAAAATAAATACCTAAAATAAAATAAAAATTAAACTAAAAAAAAGAAAAAAATTAATACATAAAGAACAAAATTAATACATAATACGAGAAAAAATACTGCAAAAAATACTGCTGCAAAAAAGAAAATGAATAAAATAAATACCTAAAATAAAATAAAAATTAAACTAAAAAAAAAGAAAAAATTAATACATAAAGAACAAAATTAATACATAATACGAGAAAAAATACTGCAAAAAATACTGCTGCAAAAAAGAAAATGAATAAAATAAATACCTAAAATAAAATAAAAATTAAACTAAAAAAAAAGAAAAAAATTAATACATAAAGAACAAAATTAATACATAATACGAGAAAAAATACTGCAAAAATACTGCTGCAAAAAAGAAAATGAATAAAATAAATACCTAAAATAAAATAAAAATTAAACTAAAAAAAAAGAAAAAATTAATACATAAAGAACAAAATTAATACATAATACGAGAAAAAATACTGCAAAAAATACTGCTGCAAAAAGAAAATGAATAAAATAAATACCTAAAATAAAATAAAAATTAAACTAAAAAAAAAGAAAAAAATTAATACATAAAGAAACAAAATTAATACATAATACGAGAAAAAATACTGCAAAAAATACTGCTGCAAAAAAGAAAATGAATAAAATAAATACCTAAAATAAAATAAAAATTAAACTAAAAAAAAAGAAAAAAATTAATACATAAAGAACAAAATTAATACATAATACGAGAAAAAATACTGCAAAAAATACTGCTGCAAAAAAGAAAATGAATAAAATAAATACCTAAAATAAAATAAAAAATTAAACTAAAAAAAAAAGAAAAAAATTAATACATAAAGAACAAAATTAATACATAATACGAGAAAAAATACTGCAAAAAATACTGCTGCAAAAAGAAAATGAATAAAATAAATACCTAAAATAAAATAAAAATTAAACTAAAAAAAGAAAAAATTAATACATAAAGAACAAAATTAATACATAATACGAGAAAAAATACTGCAAAAAATACTGCTGCAAAAAAAGAAAATGAATAAAATAAATACCTAAAATAAAATAAAAATTAAACTAAAAAAAAAGAAAAAAATTAATACATAAAGAACAAAATTAATACATAATACGAGAAAAAATACTGCAAAAAATACTGCTGCAAAAAAGAAAATGAATAAAATAAATACCTAAAATAAAATAAAAATTAAACTAAAAAAAAAGAAAAAATTAATACATAAAGAACAAAATTAATACATAATACGAGAAAAAATACTGCAAAAAATACTGCTGCAAAAAAGAAAATGAATAAAATAAATACCTAAAATAAAATAAAAATTAAACTAAAAAAAAAGAAAAAAATTAATACATAAAGAACAAAATTAATACATAATACGAGAAAAAATACTGCAAAAAATACTGCTGCAAAAAAGAAAATGAATAAAATAAATACCTAAAATAAAATAAAAATTAAACTAAAAAAAAAGAAAAAATTAATACATAAAGAACAAAATTAATACATAATACGAGAAAAAATACTGCAAAAAATACTGCTGCAAAAAAGAAAATGAATAAAATAAATACCTAAAATAAAATAAAAATTAAACTAAAAAAAAAGAAAAAAATTAATACATAAAGAACAAAATTAATACATAATACGAGAAAAAATACTGCAAAAAATACTGCTGCAAAAAAGAAAATGAATAAAATAAATACCTAAAATAAAATAAAAATTAAACTAAAAAAAAAGAAAAAAATTAATACATAAAGAACAAAATTAATACATAATACGAGAAAAAATACTGCAAAAAATACTGCTGCAAAAAAGAAAATGAATAAAATAAATACCTAAAATAAAATAAAAATTAAACTAAAAAAAAGAAAAAAATTAATACATAAAGAACAAAATTAATACATAATACGAGAAAAAATACTGCAAAAAATACTGCTGCAAAAAAGAAAATGAATAAAATAAATACCTAAAATAAAATAAAAATTAAACTAAAAAAAAGAAAAAAATTAATACATAAAGAACAAAATTAATACATAATACGAGAAAAAATACTGCAAAAAATACTGCTGCAAAAAAGAAAATGAATAAAATAAATACCTAAAATAAAATAAAAATTAAACTAAAAAAAAGAAAAAAATTAATACATAAAGAACAAAATTAATACATAATACGAGAAAAAATACTGCAAAAAATACTGCTGCAAAAAAGAAAATGAATAAAATAAATACCTAAAATAAAATAAAAATTAAACTAAAAAAAAAGAAAAAAATTAATACATAAAGAACAAAATTAATACATAATACGAGAAAAAATACTGCAAAAAATACTGCTGCAAAAAAGAAAATGAATAAAATAAATACCTAAAATAAAATAAAAATTAAACTAAAAAAAAAGAAAAAAATTAATACATAAAGAACAAAATTAATACATAATACGAGAAAAAATACTGCAAAAAATACTGCTGCAAAAAAAGAAAATGAATAAAATAAATACCTAAAATAAAATAAAAATTAAACTAAAAAAAAAGAAAAAAATTAATACATAAAGAACAAAATTAATACATAATACGAGAAAAAATACTGCAAAAATACTGCTGCAAAAAAGAAAATGAATAAAATAAATACCTAAAATAAAATAAAAATTAAACTAAAAAAAAGAAAAAAATTAATACATAAAGAACAAAATTAATACATAATACGAGAAAAAATACTGCAAAAAATACTGCTGCAAAAAAGAAAATGAATAAAATAAATACCTAAAATAAAATAAAAATTAAACTAAAAAAAAAAAAAAAATTAATACATAAAGAACAAAATTAATACATAATACGAGAAAAAATACTGCAAAAAATACTGCTGCAAAAAAGAAAATGAATAAAATAAATACCTAAAATAAAATAAAAATTAAACTAAAAAAAAGAAAAAAATTAATACATAAAGAACAAAATTAATACATAATACGAGAAAAAATACTGCAAAAAATACTGCTGCAAAAAGAAAATGAATAAAATAAATACCTAAAATAAAATAAAAAATTAAACTAAAAAAAAAGAAAAAAATTAATACATAAAGAACAAAATTAATACATAATACGAGAAAAAATACTGCAAAAAATACTGCTGCAAAAAAGAAAATGAATAAAATAAATACCTAAAATAAAATAAAAATTAAACTAAAAAAAAAGAAAAAAATTAATACATAAAGAACAAAATTAATACATAATACGAGAAAAAATACTGCAAAAAATACTGCTGCAAAAAAAGAAAATGAATAAAATAAATACCTAAAATAAAATAAAAATTAAACTAAAAAAAGAAAAAAATTAATACATAAAGAACAAAATTAATACATAATACGAGAAAAAATACTGCAAAAAATACTGCTGCAAAAAAGAAAATGAATAAAATAAATACCTAAAATAAAATAAAAATTAAACTAAAAAAAAGAAAAAAATTAATACATAAAGAACAAAATTAATACATAATACGAGAAAAATACTGCAAAAAATACTGCTGCAAAAAAGAAAATGAATAAAATAAATACCTAAAATAAAATAAAAATTAAACTAAAAAAAAGAAAAAAATTAATACATAAAGAACAAAATTAATACATAATACGAGAAAAAATACTGCAAAAAATACTGCTGCAAAAAAGAAAATGAATAAAATAAATACCTAAAATAAAATAAAAATTAAACTAAAAAAAGAAAAAATTAATACATAAAGAACAAAATTAATACATAATACGAGAAAAAATACTGCAAAAAATACTGCTGCAAAAAAGAAAATGAATAAAATAAATACCTAAAATAAAATAAAAATTAAACTAAAAAAAAAAAAAAAAATTAATACATAAAGAACAAAATTAATACATAATACGAGAAAAAATACTGCAAAAAATACTGCTGCAAAAAAGAAAATGAATAAAATAAATACCTAAAATAAAATAAAAATTAAACTAAAAAAAAGAAAAAATTAATACATAAAGAACAAAATTAATACATAATACGAGAAAAAATACTGCAAAAAATACTGCTGCAAAAAAGAAAATGAATAAAATAAATACCTAAAATAAAATAAAAATTAAACTAAAAAAAAAGAAAAAAATTAATACATAAAGAACAAAATTAATACATAATACGAGAAAAAATACTGCAAAAAATACTGCTGCAAAAAAGAAAATGAATAAAATAAATACCTAAAATAAAATAAAAATTAAACTAAAAAAAGAAAAAAATTAATACATAAAGAACAAAATTAATACATAATACGAGAAAAAATACTGCAAAAAATACTGCTGCAAAAAGAAAATGAATAAAATAAATACCTAAAATAAAATAAAAATTAAACTAAAAAAAGAAAAAAATTAATACATAAAGAACAAAATTAATACATAATACGAGAAAAAATACTGCAAAAAATACTGCTGCAAAAAAGAAAATGAATAAAATAAATACCTAAAATAAAATAAAAATTAAACTAAAAAAAAGAAAAAAATTAATACATAAAGAACAAAATTAATACATAATACGAGAAAAAATACTGCAAAAAATACTGCTGCAAAAAAGAAAATGAATAAAATAAATACCTAAAATAAAATAAAAATTAAACTAAAAAAAGAAAAAAATTAATACATAAAGAACAAAATTAATACATAATACGAGAAAAAATACTGCAAAAAATACTGCTGCAAAAAAGAAAATGAATAAAATAAATACCTAAAATAAAATAAAAATTAAACTAAAAAAAAAGAAAAAAATTAATACATAAAGAACAAAATTAATACATAATACGAGAAAAAATACTGCAAAAAATACTGCTGCAAAAAAGAAAATGAATAAAATAAATACCTAAAATAAAATAAAAATTAAACTAAAAAAAAAGAAAAAATTAATACATAAAGAACAAAATTAATACATAATACGAGAAAAAATACTGCAAAAAATACTGCTGCAAAAAAGAAAATGAATAAAATAAATACCTAAAATAAAATAAAAATTAAACTAAAAAAAAGAAAAAATTAATACATAAAGAACAAAATTAATACATAATACGAGAAAAAATACTGCAAAAATACTGCTGCAAAAAAGAAAATGAATAAAATAAATACCTAAAATAAAATAAAAATTAAACTAAAAAAAAAGAAAAAAATTAATACATAAAGAACAAAATTAATACATAATACGAGAAAAAATACTGCAAAAAATACTGCTGCAAAAAAGAAAATGAATAAAATAAATACCTAAAATAAAATAAAAATTAAACTAAAAAAAAAGAAAAAAATTAATACATAAAGAACAAAATTAATACATAATACGAGAAAAAATACTGCAAAAAATACTGCTGCAAAAAAGAAAATGAATAAAATAAATACCTAAAATAAAATAAAAATTAAACTAAAAAAAAAGAAAAAAATTAATACATAAAGAACAAAATTAATACATAATACGAGAAAAAATACTGCAAAAAATACTGCTGCAAAAAAGAAAATGAATAAAATAAATACCTAAAATAAAATAAAAATTAAACTAAAAAAAAGAAAAAAATTAATACATAAAGAACAAAATTAATACATAATACGAGAAAAAATACTGCAAAAAATACTGCTGCAAAAAAGAAAATGAATAAAATAAATACCTAAAATAAAATAAAAATTAAACTAAAAAAAAAGAAAAAAATTAATACATAAAGAACAAAATTAATACATAATACGAGAAAAAATACTGCAAAAAATACTGCTGCAAAAAAGAAAATGAATAAAATAAATACCTAAAATAAAATAAAAATTAAACTAAAAAAAAGAAAAAAATTAATACATAAAGAACAAAATTAATACATAATACGAGAAAAAATACTGCAAAAAATACTGCTGCAAAAAAGAAAATGAATAAAATAAATACCTAAAATAAAATAAAAATTAAACTAAAAAAAAAGAAAAAATTAATACATAAAGAACAAAATTAATACATAATACGAGAAAAAATACTGCAAAAAATACTGCTGCAAAAAAGAAAATGAATAAAATAAATACCTAAAATAAAATAAAAATTAAACTAAAAAAAAAGAAAAAAATTAATACATAAAGAACAAAATTAATACATAATACGAGAAAAAATACTGCAAAAATACTGCTGCAAAAAAGAAAATGAATAAAATAAATACCTAAAATAAAATAAAAATTAAACTAAAAAAAAAAAAAAATTAATACATAAAGAACAAAATTAATACATAATACGAGAAAAAATACTGCAAAAAATACTGCTGCAAAAAAGAAAATGAATAAAATAAATACCTAAAATAAAATAAAAATTAAACTAAAAAAAAAGAAAAAATTAATACATAAAGAACAAAATTAATACATAATACGAGAAAAAATACTGCAAAAAATACTGCTGCAAAAAAGAAAATGAATAAAATAAATACCTAAAATAAAATAAAAATTAAACTAAAAAAAAAGAAAAAAATTAATACATAAAGAACAAAATTAATACATAATACGAGAAAAAATACTGCAAAAAATACTGCTGCAAAAAAGAAAATGAATAAAATAAATACCTAAAATAAAATAAAAATTAAACTAAAAAAAAGAAAAAAATTAATACATAAAGAACAAAATTAATACATAATACGAGAAAAAATACTGCAAAAAATACTGCTGCAAAAAAGAAAATGAATAAAATAAATACCTAAAATAAAATAAAAATTAAACTAAAAAAAAAGAAAAAAATTAATACATAAAGAACAAAATTAATACATAATACGAGAAAAAATACTGCAAAAAATACTGCTGCAAAAAAGAAAATGAATAAAATAAATACCTAAAATAAAATAAAAATTAAACTAAAAAAAAAGAAAAAAATTAATACATAAAGAACAAAATTAATACATAATACGAGAAAAAATACTGCAAAAAATACTGCTGCAAAAAAGAAAATGAATAAAATAAATACCTAAAATAAAATAAAAATTAAACTAAAAAAAAGAAAAAATTAATACATAAAGAACAAAATTAATACATAATACGAGAAAAAATACTGCAAAAAATACTGCTGCAAAAAAGAAAATGAATAAAATAAATACCTAAAATAAAATAAAAATTAAACTAAAAAAAAAGAAAAAATTAATACATAAAGAACAAAATTAATACATAATACGAGAAAAAATACTGCAAAAAATACTGCTGCAAAAAGAAAATGAATAAAATAAATACCTAAAATAAAATAAAAATTAAACTAAAAAAAAGAAAAAAATTAATACATAAAGAACAAAATTAATACATAATACGAGAAAAAATACTGCAAAAAATACTGCTGCAAAAAAGAAAATGAATAAAATAAATACCTAAAATAAAATAAAAATTAAACTAAAAAAAAGAAAAAAATTAATACATAAAGAACAAAATTAATACATAATACGAGAAAAAATACTGCAAAAAATACTGCTGCAAAAAGAAAATGAATAAAATAAATACCTAAAATAAAATAAAAATTAAACTAAAAAAAAAAGAAAAAAATTAATACATAAAGAACAAAATTAATACATAATACGAGAAAAAATACTGCAAAAAATACTGCTGCAAAAAAGAAAATGAATAAAATAAATACCTAAAATAAAATAAAAATTAAACTAAAAAAAAGAAAAAAATTAATACATAAAGAACAAAATTAATACATAATACGAGAAAAAATACTGCAAAAAATACTGCTGCAAAAAAGAAAATGAATAAAATAAATACCTAAAATAAAATAAAAATTAAACTAAAAAAAAAGAAAAAAATTAATACATAAAGAACAAAATTAATACATAATACGAGAAAAAATACTGCAAAAAATACTGCTGCAAAAAAGAAAATGAATAAAATAAATACCTAAAATAAAATAAAAATTAAACTAAAAAAAAGAAAAAAATTAATACATAAAGAACAAAATTAATACATAATACGAGAAAAAATACTGCAAAAAATACTGCTGCAAAAAAGAAAATGAATAAAATAAATACCTAAAATAAAATAAAAATTAAACTAAAAAAAAGAAAAAAATTAATACATAAAGAACAAAATTAATACATAATACGAGAAAAAATACTGCAAAAAATACTGCTGCAAAAAAGAAAATGAATAAAATAAATACCTAAAATAAAATAAAAATTAAACTAAAAAAAAAGAAAAAAATTAATACATAAAGAACAAAATTAATACATAATACGAGAAAAAATACTGCAAAAAATACTGCTGCAAAAAAGAAAATGAATAAAATAAATACCTAAAATAAAATAAAAATTAAACTAAAAAAAAGAAAAAAATTAATACATAAAGAACAAAATTAATACATAATACGAGAAAAAATACTGCAAAAAATACTGCTGCAAAAAAGAAAATGAATAAAATAAATACCTAAAATAAAATAAAAATTAAACTAAAAAAAGAAAAAAATTAATACATAAAGAACAAAATTAATACATAATACGAGAAAAAATACTGCAAAAAATACTGCTGCAAAAAAGAAAATGAATAAAATAAATACCTAAAATAAAATAAAAATTAAACTAAAAAAAAGAAAAAAATTAATACATAAAGAACAAAATTAATACATAATACGAGAAAAAATACTGCAAAAAATACTGCTGCAAAAAGAAAATGAATAAAATAAATACCTAAAATAAAATAAAAATTAAACTAAAAAAAAGAAAAAATTAATACATAAAGAACAAAATTAATACATAATACGAGAAAAAATACTGCAAAAAATACTGCTGCAAAAAAGAAAATGAATAAAATAAATACCTAAAATAAAATAAAAAAAAAAAAATTAAACTAAAAAAAAAGAAAAAATTAATACATAAAGAACAAAATTAATACATAATACGAGAAAAAATACTGCAAAAAATACAGCTGCAAAAAAGAAAATGAATAAAATAAATACCTAAAATAAAATAAAAATTAAACTAAAAAAAAGAAAAAAATTAATACATAAAGAACAAAATTAATACATAATACGAGAAAAAATACAGCAAAAAATACTGCTGCAAAAAAGAAAATGAATAAAATAAATACCTAAAATAAAATAAAAATTAAACTAAAAAAAAGAAAAAAATTAATACATAAAGAACAAAATTAATACATAATACGAGAAAAAATACTGCAAAAAATACTGCTGCAAAAAAGAAAATGAATAAAATAAATACCTAAAATAAAATAAAAATTAAACTAAAAAAAGAAAAAAATTAATACATAAAGAACAAAATTAATACATAATACGAGAAAAAATACTGCAAAAAATACTGCTGCAAAAAAGAAAATGAATAAAATAAATACCTAAAATAAAATAAAAATTAAACTAAAAAAAAAGAAAAAAATTAATACATAAAGAACAAAATTAATACATAATACGAGAAAAAATACTGCAAAAAATACTGCTGCAAAAAAGAAAATGAATAAAATAAATACCTAAAATAAAATAAAAATTAAACTAAAAAAAAGAAAAAAATTAATACATAAAGAACAAAATTAATACATAATACGAGAAAAAATACTGCAAAAAATACTGCTGCAAAAAGAAAATGAATAAAATAAATACCTAAAATAAAATAAAAATTAAACTAAAAAAAAAGAAAAAAATTAATACATAAAGAACAAAATTAATACATAATACGAGAAAAAATACAGCAAAAAAATACTGCTGCAAAAAGAAAATGAATAAAATAAATACCTAAAATAAAATAAAAATTAAACTAAAAAAAAAAAAAAATTAATACATAAAGAACAAAATTAATACATAATACGAGAAAAAATACTGCAAAAAATACTGCTGCAAAAAAGAAAATGAATAAAATAAATACCTAAAATAAAATAAAAATTAAACTAAAAAAAAGAAAAAAATTAATACATAAAGAACAAAATTAATACATAATACGAGAAAAAATACTGCAAAAAATACTGCTGCAAAAAAGAAAATGAATAAAATAAATACCTAAAATAAAATAAAAATTAAACTAAAAAAAAGAAAAAAATTAATACATAAAGAACAAAATTAATACATAATACGAGAAAAAATACTGCAAAAAATACTGCTGCAAAAAGAAAATGAATAAAATAAATACCTAAAATAAAATAAAAATTAAACTAAAAAAAAAAAAAAAAATTAATACATAAAGAACAAAATTAATACATAATACGAAAAAAAATACTGCAAAAAATAATGCTGCAAAAAATAAAATAGAATAAAATAAATACCTAAAATAAAATAAAAATTAAACTAAAAAAAAGAAAAAATTAATACATAAAGAACAAAATTAATACATAATACGAGAAAAAATACTGCAAAAAATACTGCTGCAAAAAAGAAAATGAATAAAATAAATACCTAAAATAAAATAAAAATTAAACTAAAAAAAAAGAAAAAAATTAATACATAAAGAATAAAATTAACACATAATACGAGAAAAAATACTGCAAAAAATACTGCTGCAAAAAAAAAAATGAATAAAATAAATACCTAAAATAAAATAAAAATTAAACTAAAAAAAAAAAAAAATTAATACATAAAAAACAAAATTAATACATAATACGAGAAAAAATACTGCAAAAAATACTGCTGCAAAAAAGAAAATGAATAAAATAAATACCTAAAATAAAATAAAAATTAAACTAAAAAAAAGAAAAAATTAATACATAAAGAACAAAATTAATACATAATACGAGAAAAAATACTGCAAAAAATACTGCTGCAAAAAAGAAAATGAATAAAATAAATACCTAAAATAAAATAAAAATTAAACTAAAAAAAAGAAAAAAATTAATACATAAAGAACAAAATTAATACATAATACGAGAAAAAAATACTGCAAAAAATACTGCTGCAAAAAAGAAAATGAATAAAATAAATACCTAAAATAAAATAAAAATTAAACTAAAAAAAAAGAAAAAATTAATGCATAAAGAACAAAATTAATACATAATACGAGAAAAAATACTGCAAAAAATACTGCTGCAAAAAAGAAAATGAATAAAATAAATACCTAAAATAAAATAAAAATTAAACTAAAAAAAAGAAAAAATTAATACATAAAGAACAAAATTAATACATAATACGAGAAAAAATACTGCAAAAAATACTGCTGCAAAAAAGAAAATGAATAAAATAAATACCTAAAATAAAATAAAAATTAAACTAAAAAAAAAGAAAAAATTAATACATAAAGAACAAAATTAATACATAATACGAGAAAAAATACTGCAAAAAATACTGCTGCAAAAAGAAAATGAATAAAATAAATACCTAAAATAAAATAAAAATTAAACTAAAAAAAAGAAAAAAATTAATACATAAAGAACAAAATTAATACATAATACGAGAAAAAATACTGCAAAAAATACTGCTGCAAAA